>OW443337.2:30000-1230000 GCA_937001555.2 Hypsopygia costalis | reverse complement strand
GATCTACAGCAAGTCGCACTGCACCTGCGACGACATGCTCTTCGACTGCCTAAAGAACACCAACACCTCCGCCTCACACCTTATGGGACATATCTACTTTAACCTCGTCCAAGTTCCGTGCCTTGAAGACCTTCCCGATGGAAGGCAATTCAGAGACGCCAAACAAGGCTTTTAGGGACATCTAGCGGCGAGTAGCTCAATTAACAGCGCCATCTAGTAATAAATGTTGAGTGTTTCTTCGCACTAATATTTATGCTGTAAAAATTGCATTTAAATTCACTTGTGTCTTGTAAATAAATATTAATGTTTATTCTTATAAAATTTACTATCGTTAGACATCAAACTGTGATATGTCTGTGCCTTATGTGTTAGACGATGGCGCTATAAAAATAAGAAACAAATTGTGTTATTTCTAAGTTAATAATTTATTTGTTACAATTACGAACACTGTCATGACATGTAGGTCACTGTCTATGTTAATAAACTGCTAATAGACGAATATTTTGTAATTACCTAGACTAGATGAACAAAACTGGATGTGAATTAGACTATACCAAATAAATTTATTTATTTTAATGTTACTTGAAGTTCTTTTTAATCTAATTCCTACCTCTCCTATAGAGTGAGCCATACAAGCGTATGGCCCGCCTGGTGTTAAGTTACCGTAATCTATAGATGTTTATGCAATATTTTAAGTGCAATTGCAACATAAAACATCGGTTACGTATCGCCACCCCAGCATCCAACAGCGAACGCAGCAATTCAATCCTTCAACAACAACTCATTAGGTCTTTATAAAATTGTTATTTACCTGGGTGTTTATACTTAAAATGAGCAGGTACTTCCCCAGTCGGCCAGTTTCTTTTACTATATCGTTAGTAATAGTTGGCAGGATGCACTAGGTGCAGGTGATATTGACTTTGATTAAACATGATGTGCCACTCGCACACCCAAAAATAAATATTTTTCATAAAGCGAACAAATAAGTGGAAAGCTGAGTTACAGTGGAATCAGGTTCGAATTATATCCAATGTTATTAACTTGTTACCAGGTAGAGGTAAAAAGGTGGTTTTAAAATGATACCAAAGAATACAATGTCTATAAGTAAGAAACAATATATAGTAACATTTTGAAATTCACGAAAGTACACAATAACCATTGATTTTTACACGAATTTTAGTAAAATAAATGATAAGTTACTTATTCGCACAGAGCGCCCAGGAAGATGGATCAAATAAAGTAATATGTACCGGCTGGTCTATCCGTATTCCGTAGTCTTTAGAACCAATTCGGCCCCCGCCATGTTGGTTTGCTTCACAACTTTCATCACAGGTAAGTAAGTATCTATCTCTCTTTCGATAGAGAATCATGCGTTGTTTATATGATAGGATAGGGTGCATCACTTGCATCAGGAAAATGAGTTGGTATGTGCTCTAACACATATAAATACTTTCGTTAGAGCTAGCACCTTTGCCACCAATCAAAAAAATAAATGCATAGATTATAAGTCTCTGCTATCTGTTGTAGCAATTAATTTTCAAAACTATGATAACATTAGCATTTATAAAGACGAGTGGGAACGCCGCCTTGTATCAATGATTTTGTAGAATGCTTCGAAAAAATACTAGCACGAGACCCGCTTTTAAACAATCATTTTAATAATCTTCATGTGGATATTGATTGCCAACAAAGAAAATAAAAAATTGCAATGTCAAATTGAATGTCATAATATGTCACGTCACGTCAAATGTAAAGTCACTCGACCAAGGCAAATCTGCGCTACAAATTTTCTTTTTCATAAATTGTGGTCTAATTTTCCCTTATGATGCATTGATGATCTATACTCAATGCTGGCGACACCTGGGATGATGTCAGTAATCCAAGAATCACCGCATTTGCTTATATAAGTGCCCTATAACCACTAGGTGTGCTATTGCCAAGATGTCGAATGAGGCTACGGAAAGTCCGAAAGGTATGTTTTGTAGCAGGCAGATACCAAAGTTAGGATCTATTAGTGTTCTTGAGGAAGTTATGGTGTTGTCTGTTTTAAGCCGAGGTCGTGGAGCACATCGGCTCGTCCCCGGAACGGACGCGGCGCGAGTTAGAGGAGGAGTTTAACGTGCAGCGAGCGAAAATGAAAGAGCTATATTTGCAAAAAGAAGGTTCGTGACGACGCACGCACACAAATTGTGCTGATCTCGGGAGCATGACGTAGTCCTCATTCCGTTTTGAATTACTAAATAGCATGCACTTGCAATAACTAATATCTAATAGTCCAAAAGTCATTAGGATCTTGTACTTAGTTGTATTGGGCCGAAGCTGGGGCAGTGGTGTGGTCAGTGACATGTGTGAAAGCTTGTGTAAGTGTAGTCTTCGGTATCTAATACAATTCAACAATATAGTAGTCCGTCCTGTGTTGTCCGTTTTAACATTTATGTCTTGATGGAAAGAGTGAGCTTCTGTTCAATCTGTAGAGTTAAGTGGAGGTAAGTTATTAAACCATATGTGTTTACTGCGCTGTAGAATGTTTAAATTGTAGCTAACTGTAACACTAACATGGAGCAGAAAAGATTTATTTTCTGTGATTAGTTTTGAAATACATGATTTTTAAGGTGGAGGTAATAAAGTGCTCAATTAATGCTTCTTATTAATGCGATTATAATTGGAAGAAATAAGAATTGGTTTTTATCCTTAAAAAAATATTTGATTAAATCAAATTAAGTTTTTTAAATATTACAATGCATCCTATGCGACACTATCAATTTACATTACAAGACAAAGGATGAAAATTACAGTTTTTGTTCTTAAACTTCATGGAATAATTTCTTACAAAGAAATTATTCCATGAAGTTTAAACAAAAACTGTAATTTTCATCAAATTATTATTCTAATTGTAATAATTAAGATACCCATAAAATGTTTGTTATTGGAAAACACCTTGAAAGGGAAGTATTCTAGTGATGCATTTCTTTGCGAGTTCTATGTAGAGTCAACGGCCATGAGTATGATATGCCACCTGCTACTTTGTATAAAATACACATTTTGTAGGATATTCAAAATGTAGTAGTGCATTCATAGTTTGTAGTGCATTCTCTGCAAACTAATTTTGGGAAAATGTAATAAGGTGGTACTGCACTTGTGACCTTGACTGTACCTATAGTTTATTTTTAAATGAAAGTAAAAATAAGCTCAACCTTACACTTTAAGCTACTATTTATTGAGGCGTTCTTAGGCATTAGGTTTATAATGTTTGTTGACATTGTTGTCCAAAGTGCCTTTCATCATACAACCTCAATATAGTTAAGGTTAATATAATAATGTTATATTATTGTATCATCAGAGTTGAATAAATTCCATAATCTAAAATACAATTGGAATAGATGTAAAGTTTCCCAGTGAATCAACTTTATTAGGTAAAACGTTAAAAACTTAGTGCATTGCGAAATTATAAGTGCAAATACTTCTTTTTTCTTCACAGGAGAATAATTACCATGATGAGAGGTTATTTATAGTTAATTATTAAATTTTATTTAAAAATATTATAGTTACATAGGAAGTGCAGGGTAATAATAATGTTTTAAAATATCTGATTTTTCATTTTACAATCTTAGACATCAAAGTCAAAGTCAAAATATCTTTATTCCTTGGACTTTATAAAGCACTTAGAAACGTCATACAAACTAAATATAAGAAACATGTGTAAATCATTACTACTCTAAATCCGCAGAGCTTAGATTCACTTTCATCACACTATCTTGAATGTGAAAGTGAATTTAAGCTCTGCGGATTTAGAGTAGTAATGATTTACACATCATTGCTGTTTTTTGTACAATATGCTCATTAAATAGTTTAGAATAAAACTTATCTGAAAAATGACATCATAATCAATGTATTACGAAATGAACAAGACCACAACATTTTCACTGATATTCATTCATTTGCAATTAACAAAAAACAGGTGATTTGCACAGATAGTTCCATATTAAATGTCTTTGTTTTCCTTACAAATCCCTTTCGATAATTTTGTGGTTTTAGTATTAGACTTCTTATGCACAATCATTATTAAAATTGATCAGTCCTTGTTTGCAAATGTACTGAAAATCATAGATTTAATTTCACATCATAATTAAAAGAGTTGTTTCTTGGAATAATTTAGATATAAATTGTAATCATATTTTGTAGTAACATAAATGATAGATTAAGATATACAAGCAAAATTTCACTAGTAGTGGAACGAAAGTATTCTTTTTTATGTAAAGGGGTTTTTGAATGTTTACAGAGGACATGCGAAGACTGACGCAAGAGAAGGAGCACCTGGAGTCAGAGGTATTGAGCCTGCGCGAGGAGCTGCAGCAACTGCAGACGCTCAGCCAGAATCAGAAATCAGAGATTGAGAATCTGCAACTGCTTGTTAGTGGTAAGTGTTGGGACTTTTTGATAGTAATTAAGCACAAAGGCAAGAAGAGGAAATGTGTTTTCATCCGCCTGGCATTACTGTACAAAAAAATCTTAATTGGGTAGGATTTTTTGAAGTGAAAACATCTTTAGCGGCGTTGTGCACTTTTTGGGATGGGTAAAAAATGTTAAACTCGCGTCAGGACACGTGAACTGATCGAAAATTCGTAAGACGGAAGGAGAGTAAAACGCCGGCGCGGCATAGGAGAGGAAGTAATATCTCCCTCTCTTTCTACCGCGCGACGTAAATGTATGCCTGCTCCTGCTGTTTATTTTTAATGTAATATAAATTGTCATGTTTGTGTATGATAGTGCAATAAATGAATATTGTACTTTACTACATAAATGATAGTACTTTTATACTGATAAATAAAGCAATTCGTGCGAAATTATTCCCTAACCATTCCAAAATATTAAAAAATGCACAATGTTAATGTTCAAGTTTTCACTTCTGTCGACACTCCCGGAGTGCAACCCGTTTTTTTCTGTGGCATACGGCCACTCCATACAAATATCGCCTCGTTTACTACTTTTCTTTTTATATTTTTTTGGCCCGCCCTGATGTGAAGCGGTATATATACACTTTATTACACTGACATAGTCAAAAGCCACAAGAATAAATAGATAATCCTTATATGAACTCAGTACTATTACTTATGCACTGGCACTCTTCCCATCTTACTCCTGAAGTCATAGAAAAAAAAGATTAAGCATTGACAGTTCTCTTAGATCACATTAATTCCATTTCATCTATTGGTGTGAACCAAGATTCTACTGCATATAGAAATATATGACCATGGTTCTTCTATGGTTTGATCCAGTTTTCTCCAACTCATCACATCATTAAGTTTTCACCAGTAAGTTTCCAAACGTTAACATGATTGGCTTTTGACTCGTTACTCCATAAATACATTCGAAGTCAATAAAATGCTAATTTCTTAGGGTTCCGCGTCTCCAAAGAAAAAAACGGTACCCCTATAGGATCACTTCGTTGTCTGTCCGTTCGTCCGTATGTCAAGACTCTTTTTTACGCTTGGAACTATCGAGTTGAAATTAATGGCACATACATCTGCAATATCTTTAAAGCAGTGAAAAGATCAAGCTTCTAATTCGACGTAATCAAAAGATACGGCCATTTATGTGCCATTTATATTGTATATTTGACATTCGCCTAAGGAATCAAAACCTACAGGATACTTCCCGTTGACCTAGAATCATGAAATTTGGCAAGAAACACTGTCATGTAGTACAAGTAAAGGAAAAATCCGAAAACTGTAAATTTGTAGTTATAATAACAAAAAATTTGGTGAATGTAGCTGCATATTTTACGGGACGCTCGTTGCGCGAGTCCGACTCGAACTTGACTAGCTTTTTTATATTTTTACTTATCAAGGGCGATTAATTAAGAGAGCGCGATAAACATTGGGTAATGAACTGATTGATAATATTTTCCCTGCTAAAGCCATTGTTGTTTTATTTGTGACGTTTATAACTGACGTGCCATGCTTCCGTCGTTTTGTTTATTATGGAGAACTGAAGGTATACTACTATTTTCTCGGACGGACGAACTCGGTGGTCGAATGGTTAGGAATGGCCACTTTGTCGCGAGGTCGCGGGTTCGATTCCCGCACAAGACAAACATTTGTGTGCATGAAAATGTCTGTTTGTCTTGGTCTGGGTGTTTACTATGTATTATAAGTATGTATTTACAAAAAAAAATGAATTTAAGTACATTTATCAGTTGACTAGTACCCATAACACAAGCATTGCGCTTAATTTGGGACTAGATGGCGCTGTGTAAATTGTCCAGAAATATTTATTTATTATTTATTTATTTTCATTTTAATTCTTTTGTGAAAATTATAGCTAGCATTAAATAGCTAAATGGTAGCTTGCGGTTAATTACAATTTAACTTATAGCTTTTAAGCAATTACATTCAAAATTGCGAATCAAAATAAATAATACTTTAGTAAAAACAGACTAACTTATATACATGTACAACATTATGCCTTTTCTAAAGCTGAGCGTTCTGCATCTAATTGCTACATTTTTTTATACTACGTTGGGTGGCAGACAAGACGGCTCCTCTGAAGTGAAGTAGTTATCGTGAGTGATATTAAGTTCGCAACATGAAATATCGTTCATGCGCCGCCACCCCCGCTGCCAACGCTGTAACTCCTTTTATTCTGGTGATCTCACTCACTTGCAGTAACACAACAACCCTCAAGGGAATTGCTATTTGACTGCGTAAATCTGTGAGCTGAAGGTCTGAAGTCTTATTGCCACTAATGATTGGAACTATTCAAATCAGTATCCTTTGGGCGCCAGATTTCTACTACACAAGTAGCCAATTTCTCATCCTGCCAACATCTCAGGATGACTACTTCGTAAATAACCGATAAAGCAATAAGTATACACATATAACACCTTAAGTATGTAATCATGCACATATACATTTTACCATGCTCGTTATATGATTTAGATCCAAAGATGGCACGAAATTAAGTATTTGCGGTTTCACGTCTAACACAAGCTGCAGTATAATCTGAATATAATGAGTGTTCCCATTATATTCAATAGTTACTCAATATTGTACATGGAAACACAGAACACAGCGAAAACGTCCTTTTCCTATTCATTTTTGTAAGTTTATAAAACATTCGTTTATGATTTCTACCAGAAACACTAGAGGCGTCGTCGTCCGGTTCGGAGGAGGTGCGACGACTACGCACTAGAAATCTCGACCTGGAACAGCAGCTGAACCACCAGCGGCAGCAGCAGGTCAGTGCTGGAACTACTCGCCGCCTCCCTTTTTTCACCGTTGAGCATGCTTCATTGATATACTCGTGCTATCTATCATCAAAATGCCGCACGTTTTTTGTTGTAAATTTGTATATTCAAAAGTGATAATAAAAGAGTGTCTGTTGAGTAATACAAAATACACCTATTTTTGGTGTGTCCAACTTTGTACATTGTCAGTTATATCTGATAGTAAACCTTCAAATATGAAAAGAAATATAATTCGAGTTCTCTTACAAAATCATATAATTATATATCGTCATATCGTCAACAAAAGTACATACACACTCAAATTTCATAACTCCGCAGTAACACTGTCTAAGGACTGATTAAAGACTTACTTCTATAACTTCAAACTGTTCATATTGGAGGAAATAGGGGAATACGAAAACTTAATTTTCTTTAAAACTTAATTTTCTTTCGTCGCAGAATGTCCTTTACGCAAAATGCCCCTTTCGCAGAATTTTATATAATTGATAAGCGTGGAGGTTCGACAGCAAAAGTTTGTCCCTTTGACGGATGGATAAATTTAAGCTAACAACTATCAATAATTTAACTTGATGTTCTTCCCATAGCTACCAATTGACTATTCTGCTTCGAGGCCGCTGTACTATTGATACAATACTAAGTACTTATAAGGTTGAGTTAGAGATAGCGGATGCAATTAGAATACATTACAACTTTTTTAATGTCCTTACAAGTTCCTTGTCTTATCGCCGACGCCGCAATAGGCTTTGAGGAAGGGCTGTCGACTGTCCCGATTGATAGGGTTGTCGATTGGAGTGCGTTGATTTCTAAATCGACCGATGACATAGGGCTTGTAAAGGACTCTATGTACAGGACCTATTCATAAAGCTGTTAGCTAAATACTGAAGGTGCTAGCTAGCTAGACGGAGACTCTGGAGAGAGCTAATGAGTGAACCGGTCGAGAGTTGATCGTACACTAATTTATTGTTTCCACCAGTATTGCAACATAGAGCGTGATGAATATTGCAAGCTACGCTTGAATATCTCCTATTAATAATAATGTAGGCAACGTGAGGACTGCACGGTCACCCCTACTGGGCTAATGGTCTTGATCACTCTTGCCTTGAGAGTAGTATATTCTTTGATATTGATTTTCGGCATCAGGCGTTTTACATTTAATTGTTTTTATAATAGTAACTTAATATTGTGCTCTATAATTAAGTTAAAAACTCTATAAAAACAATTAAATGTAAAACGCCTGAGTATAGAGTCTATACTATATTATAGAAGTTATCAGAACCTGAGAGCTAAAAAAAACTCTTAAATAATGAAATCGGAATATGAAACAAACAGAAAAACTAAGTAAATAATAAAAATAAAATTTCTTATCGCCTCTCGTGCCGCATTCCGAATCTCGCAGACCTTTATTTGCCGCGGGAAGGTTCTCCTTGTACTTCCTAATAAAATTATTTTGGTTAAAGTTTGAGCAGGATCGGTATAAATTTGGGGATTCACCACCATTAGTCCCATGGCAAGTAGCTTTTTTTTGTCCGCTGTATGCATTATTGGGACCTCGGTATGTGAAAGGTTATACAATAATAATGACATATCACACAGGGCCTCTAGTCGTTAGCTAAGCAAAGCATATACCAAATAACTGAAAAACCTATACAAATACTTCTTTACCTGGTAAAAAAATGTCGTTAGGTGCCCGTAGCTTCACATAGATGTTTTTTTTTCTAAATATCGTAATTTCCCGAATAAAAATATTTTTTTTACCAGTGGAGCGTTACCTTAACATTTGGTTATCTGCTCTATCCTGCCGCCGCTGTTTCCAAGGTAGCATCGTGTCGTTATCGTCTAGCAATTTACATATCGCGACACATTTCACTCGCTGTTCTTTCCAGTGCCACGTATAACATTCAAATAAGCTCCGCGATGCTCCAATATCTAATAGACATTTGTATAATGGCCGTAGGCGCAGCGGCTGTCGTGTTTGCTTTAAGTGTTTCACTTTTATTTCTATATCAATGGTTTAATGCTGTGAATTTTGTCGTTATTGGAGATTATTTTCTAAACGATTCGATAGCGTGAGATCTTACTAACTGAACGTTTCGCTCAGAAAACAACTGTTCAGTGCCAAATTTCTTATAATTAGTCTACTGTAAAAATATTGTCCTTATAAAAGAAATACAAAGTACATGAAACAGAATCGAACGTACAATAGCGGACTTATCTGTTCCATATAGATAATTATATGTTTCCATATTGAATTAGAAGTAGCAATTTTGATTAAAATAATTTTAATAATAACATATTCTATTAAAAAACTAAATGTTAGTCACGCTTCCGCTTTATGTTAACTGCTATCACATATGAATTACGTAGTTAAAGTTAGTTGCACGTTAAAGTTAAAAATAGTATAATTTTAAAATTAACTCTGATCGCATATCTATCGTAATGTGGCGAATGGTTTTTTAAACAACGTGCTGTCGTTAATGTTCGCTTAACTAACAGTGTCAGTAATATTGTGTTGCATCTTCTAACATGTATGTGAACTTACCGGTGCCCGCTCGCGCCGTCTGGCAGGAGGTGTCACTCGCGCCCGCCACCTTCGTGCGCTCACTCGCGCGCAAGCTCGGCGCGGACGCAGAGCTCGAACAGCCCGTTAAGAAGGTAACCGACTCCTATTAATAGCAAACATGTCGGCTCTTAGATGGTCTCTTGCTAACGTTCGTCATGTTCCTGCACAACCGCCATCAGGTCTCGAAGAAGGTAACTCTTATTCAAATTCAAGCGTACATTGCTTTATTTTGAGTTGGTTAGCTATGTTACACTGGAGATTGACGACAACTCTTGCTCTCTGGTAGCTATTGTTCACACAAACTCGACATATAACACGAATCTACACAGGAAGAAGGCAACTAGCCGAATCTTACTAAATCTCACTTATCACGGGGGAGAGGGGGGGTCTTGGCAAATATCACGTAATTTTTTGGATATGTTGATCCACAGTCTTCCTGGACTGAATTAGAATAAATATTTCACTTTGAGTTTAAAAATGCCTCACTTAATTAATGGACGCCTCCTAAGGAACCGTCTCAGTTAAGCGGTAGGCCTGTAGTGTAAATCACTGATCAATGGCGGATTTGGATTGATCCACAAGATAACATCAGCTCACTAATAAGGTAAGTTCTTTTTTTATTGGCTCACACATTTCTTGCTCTATACACACTGCGCACGCCGTGTCCGTGCGAATGTTCGTGCGCATGTCAACCGCAAACACGTTATGAAAGCATGGCCTCAGGCTACTAACTAATATTGGCTAAATAATATTAAATGCATGCATGTAATCGTATTGCACAAAAATCCCACTTTCTAAAAGCGCTGTCAAGTCTATTAAAAGGAGTCCTAGGGTAAACTATGTCCATTCTACATAGGAATTGATCTGATAGTTTTTAATATATGTGAGGGGGGCAAACGAGCATATGGGTCACTTGATGGAAAGCCATCCCCACCGCCCACGGAGATCGGCAACACAAAGGGGTCAGGGCTGATCCGTTACCAGCCTATACTCCTTCCGTTCTTGGTGTCATTAAAGGTAAGATTCCATAGCCCTAGGACAGCAAACTGCAGAAACAAATGTCGCAACGACATGTCGCCTGCTGCTGTCGTCGGCTACGGAATCACAACTTTAGTCTTCATTCAAATTATGTTTATTTCATTTCAATGTCTAGCGTCCATAGGCTGGAGTAACCGCTTACCATTCAGGTGAGCTCTATACTTATTTTCAACGACATGACAATGTTCAATTTTGCTCAACTAAAACTCAGTGCAATTGTGTATAGAATGCGGAGGACAGCGAGCTGCTCCGCTCCATCATCCAGCCGCTCAACGACGAGATCTTCGTGCTGAAGGGCAAGCTGCGGGACACCGACACGCAGCTGCAGGATGCACTGGTCAGACATGGCAATCATTTACACTTCAGAGTGCTTCGTGCAAGGTTTTGTTCGCGGTGGATCATGTCAACTTAAACAAACCGACCAAATAGAGAAGGACTCTCATGTTTTTATTTTTTTTATCTTTTTTTTTTATAGGGGCTTATATCTATTCCAGATATGCCAGCCCCATCGTACCCTAATCCAAGAGACTCAGTGATGAGATGCGGTGATTAAGTCAAAAAAACATTCTTGCTCTCACTGATGTAGGATTAGTCAATATAGGTACATTGAGCCAATCCTACATCGTTGATGTTCAATTTTAAGTTTCTCATCGGTGAGTCTCTGTTTTGTTTGTATTCGACACACTCCATCAACAAATGTTGGACATCTTCTATGACTCTACAAACTCTCATGTTGTGAATTAATAAGACGCGTGTTACATATGAAAATTATGTGGCTTACTTGCTCACATTTTGAAGTGAGCAACCCGGCTAATTTGGATATGTAACACGCTTCTGGTAAATTTACAATATGCAACCTTTTCTCAATTTGGTCGGCTTGTAAACGTTAACATGTTTGAATTTGATCAAAAAACTCGCAGTAAGCACTCGGTTGCCTTGTTAATCTGTAGATGGGGACTACGTTCGGACGCAAGAAAAGCGGTGACTAGGGCGGCGCGTTCGTCTTCAGTTCATTATATCGATAAATCGATAGTGAAGCAAAACACTTAAACATTTGCTTAGTTATATGCATACTATGTTTTTTTACAAAATTTCGCGCTTGACTTTGAATACGTTTGTATTCAAAGTAACGTTTTATTGCATATTTTTAGCAATAATATGAATAATATAAGAATCAAAGAAGGCCAAAAGCACGCACAGGTATAGAACAAATATCGACATGAAAATAGCGAGAGACTTAGGTAGCACGGTACTGGTCGTGTGGCGCGGGCGTCACAAGAGGCGAGGAAGCGCGGGCCCCGCCGCGTGCCGCGGGAACGTAGTCTCCGACTGTAGGTGATAATTCTCCACGGAAGACCCGACTGTGGGGAGTTCGCAGGGGGAACTACGGGTCCCCCTGTCTGGATCAGGGTACCTCGGGGACTGGCGGCAGCCCAATTTGCCAGTCATGGGTTCGGACTCGAGGTGGCTATATGTGCGTGTAATCATGGCCATATGTGCGTGGTTTAGCTACAGAGGTCGGGCATGTTCGTCTGCCTTGCCAAATTGTCGGCCGGGCGCTCGACCTCGCGCGTAGCGAGTTGGTTATCACTGGCCTAAGGCGAAGGGCCGCCACAGTGATTCTCAACGGGGCTTGGAGCGGCCCTTGTCGGCTTTCCAGCTGACGTCGCAGCTCGGGTACTTGTCTGCTGAGCAAGGAGGATGACGGGCGATCGTTTCCGTCACCCCGGTCACCCTACCGTAGGCTCGGGGTAGGCGTTTCTTCTTTGAAGGACGTCGGGAAGTGAGCGCGCCTTATACAGCTCCGGTACCTGTCAAGGAAATCAGGGAGCCGGCTATCCGGCGCCCCAGTGTGGGTACAGAAACACTAGGCGCGCTTGTACTTGTACTTGTGCGCCGGGATGTGAGCGTGCCATACAGCTCCGGCTACCCATCATGGAGAATGGGGAGTGGTAGTAGGGCCCCGATGCTTGGGTTCTCTGAGCGTCGGTCGCCACGAGCTACTCGACTCAAGAGTACGTACGTAGCCTGCATGCAGGTGAAAGCGGAGTAAGACCTGCCACTGCTACGCTTGCGTGCTCGGTTGGTTTACTGAGCGCAAAAGCGGTGCAGGTAAAGGTCCTCTCGTCTGGTTGATTTACTGGACGAGAGACTCGCAACCCGTGATATAACCGGAAGGTTGGCACACGGGGCGCACTAGCTGTTAGGTATAGCGTACGTGTAGGTGATAACTAGCCTAAGTAACAATCGTAAACACAGTAGTAGTAGAGAACCTCAAAAATGTTTTTGTATAATTTCATTTCATTTAAATAAATAAAAAATACTTCAAATAATCTATTTAAATTTTAAAACAATAAGTGGAAAATATATTTATCGTGAAGACCTACAGTTAACTGTAGGTCTTCACGATAAATATATTAGGTTGGGGAAAAAGTCTTTTCGTATTTTATATGAAAATTCAAAACATTTTTTAATAAAGTTTATTTACATTTAACTAAAGTATGTAGGTGCCATTATGTTCGATAACCTTTTGCCATCTTGTAGGTAGAGACATGATCCCATTACTATAGAAATTTTGGGACTTCTGTTCAAAAAACCGCGCCAAGTGGTTTTGGCAGTCTTCTCGTGATGTTAACCTGACATTACCTAAAGTATTCTTAAGAGACCGAAACAGGTGGAAATCAGAAGGTGCAAGGTCAGGACTATACGGCGGATGCATTAACACCTCCCAGTCAAACTCTCTTAATTTTTGCTGAGTGGCTAAAGATGTGTGAGGTCTAGCGTTATCATGATGAAAAATCACACCCCTTCTATTAATTAATTCCGGCCGCTTTCTCTCAACTTTTTGCTTTAATCTCATCAGTTGTTCACAGTAGAGTTCAGAATCGATAGTCCTGCCTGGCGGTAACAGCTCATAATGAATATCTTCCCTTCCAATCCCACCATACACACAGCATCACCTTGTTGCGGGTTAACCCGGGTTTCGCCAGAGTCTGTGAAGCCTGGCCGGCCTTTGACCACGACCTTTTTATGCGCCAAAACTGTTTTGTGGTCAATTCCTAGTTCTTCAGCTACGTCGTAACTACTGATAAGCCGATCTTGCTCCACTTTTTCAGAAATGGCATCCATTTTATCCGTAACAGGGCGACCAGAGCGACGTGCATCTTTGACATCAAAATTTCCGGATTGAAAACGCTTAAACCAAATTTGTGCTACTCTCACAGACACTGCACTAGGTCCATAAAAGTCACAAATTTTTTTCGCAGCTTGCGTTGAATTTTTACCTTTTTTGTAGTAAAATTTTAAAATGTATCGAATTTCTTCATTAGATTCACTCATCTTGACAGTAAAAAAAACAAATGAAAATCACATATTTACCTAATTTGAATTTGGAATTATCTTTTTTAAAATTTAAACTTTTTAAAGATATCAAAACCTGCTAGATACAAATGATATAACCAAAGAGATTTTATTACAAGTTCATACATACTATAATGCGAAAAGACTTTTTCCCCTACCTATTATTTTCCCAATTCAAACCCTTAATGACACACTGCTATAAATGTGAATACATATTATGATCAATTGCGTCTGAAATTAAATATTTTTACCAAATATATTTTAAATTTTTCTTGTGATTACACTTCGGACTTATATAATATTTTTAATGTATTAAAAGGATCGTATTGTATTGGTGCTTCATGCTTCAACCGTATTTCTTATGTTTAGCAAAAGCTGAAATCGGTGACCGTGACGGGCAGCCCCACAGCTGGTGGCTCCAGCGGCGACAAAGTTGAAGGTACATGTTTTATTACTTTATATCCTGGAGTTTTCCAGCCGTGTAAATTATCATTACATAATATGTGTTCTTTTTTCAATTCCTAAACCAATCAGCTTGATTTCCTGGTTAGTTTACTGGGCGAGAAATTAGCAAACCTGTGACATAACTATAAGGTTGGTGCACAGGGGAGCTGTAGGCATAGCGTCGTTGTTCGGTTCCTAAAATTTTCATTTTGTTTCTATCGGCGAAGAGCAATTAAATACCAATTTCCACCTACGGCTACTTTCACTCCTAGGTCGCGGCTTCGATCCTCGCAAAAGAGAAATATTTCTGTGCATGAACATGTCTGTTTGTCTTGGTCTGGGTGTTTTCTATGTAGGTATTATATGTATGTATTTACAAAAAAAATGTATTTAAGTATTATATAAGTTATCTAGTACCCATAGTAAACCCAAGCTTTGCTTCGTTTGGGACTAGATGCCCGTGTGTAATTTGTCCAGAAATATTTATTTACTTTCGGCTTCGCTGAGGTGAGCCCTATTTTATGGTGATTGACCGAACGGTCCTCGAGTTTATTGATCTCATGTATGTAAACAACTACAATATGTAAGCAAAATACTACTGATTAATCACAAATGTCTAGAACTGTATAAGGTCTGTAGACTTGAAATTTTAAATGAACACCTACCATAAGATGTAGCCACCCCAAAAAAATGGTTTAACTTTGAGAGTTCGATGTGAGAGGGGAGCAAACGAGCATGTGGGTCACACGATGGAAAGCAATCACCACCGCCCATGGGGATCTGCAACACCAAGTGGTCACCGATCTGTTACCAGCCTATATTCCTTCTTTTCTTTCTTTCTGGTGACCCCACTCACTAGCTGGTGCAAAACAACCCTCAAGGGAATTGTTCTTAGGCGGCGGTATTCTGTGAGGTGGAGGTACTTCTCCAGTCGGGCAGCTTAACAAATACGCTATGCCCTACCTCTCTTTTCGCCACGTCGGGTGAAAAAAAAAGCATAAGGTCCATCTGATGTGAAGTGGTTACCGAAGTCATATAAACGCTCGTAATATTAAGTATCGCTCGTCGCCACCCCCGCCACCAACGCAGCAGCTTCTTTTGAAGGGGGAGTAAAGATTATGGAGGGAGCGACAATATAGTACCGAGTAGTAATAATATGATGGTGTGTTGTGCAGCGTCGGAGCGCGCGCGGCGCTGCGACATGTGCGCCAACTACGAGAAGCAGCTGGTGTCGGAGCAGGCCAAGGCGGAGGCGGCGCGGGACAAGGCCACCATGCTCGAGAAGGCCCTCAAACTGGTTAATATTTATTTACCAATTATTTTTCATATAGTCTGGGTGTTTTCTATGTCATAAGTATGTATTGTCGCGGTCCTGTCTCGAACGATCTAGAATGGAACCTTCTAGAATAGTCGCCGCATACTTCGCTGCAAGCAATAATGACCCGTATGTCTACTGCCATAAGGTTCATAACACTATGACATGAAAATGTTCGAGATGTGTCTCGAGACATTACGATGACTTACCGAAGGGAAGTACAATACGAGAATATTCGAGAACCCTTGCCGGCGAATATAAATAGCGACCGCCGCGGCGCATAGTGGAGTTCAGTTTGGACTTCGGAAGAGTTAACTTCGAGCGAATCTACCTGCGAGACAAGCGATAACCTACGACCTCAGCGATACTATTGGACTTCGATTGACCTGCGATTTGGAATCTTTGTGTGGACTTCGTGTTGTGAAGACCTGCAGACCAGACCCTGCGTGAATAAATCCTTGCAAGTTGTCATTGGCGTTTTACATCCAAATCCAGAACCCTAGCTCGTAACAGTATTTACAAAAAAAAATGTATTTACGTATGTTTATCAGTTCTCTAGTACTCATAACACAAGCTTCGCTTACTTTGCGGCTAGATAGCGCTGTGTAATTTGTCTGACAATATTTATTTATTTATTATTTACAAATTGTTTTTTGTTTGCTATCAGCTAGAAATGATATAATCTGGCATCATCCGGCGACATCGTTCGCTTGGAAATTTTATGTGTACCGTTATGAATGAATTTTCATTGCTGCGTGATCGTATGTAGTTTATTTTGTCATGGTCTTTAGAGGCAATGCCAACATCACCTGCACGTAGTGCACCCTACCGGTTAGCGACAGAGGCTCTACCAAGACAGGTTGGGTACAGCGTATTTGTAAGTGTTCGTTGCTTTTATCACGAGAATACTGGTTTTCCCAGGACGGATCCACCGTTGGGGGCACGGTGGACATGCCTATTTAGAAATCACTATTTGAGGTTCTTACATGTAGTGAAAGGAAAGAAATGTTTCTCGAAGTTGTCGTTGTATTCAGTTACCAGGACGTCATACACAATTTAGTTCCACAATAATAAAGTTCACAATGAATAACTTGGTCTCTGAATTTAAACAAACTGATTTACACATATTTTCGGATATAGGCAAAGCTACGCGAACATGTACGTATCTCGTAAAAGATGTTAGTCGACTGCGCGGCTGGGAACTTTCCGCCCGCGCACGTTATGTTAAGTGCAAAAATGCTTATATGGACCTACAAGCCTTCGAAAATGAAATAATCAAATTTGAAAGTTCTTCATAAGTCAAGATTGTTCGTGAACAAGTTCGTACTCCGACTTGTACTTGACCGATTTTCGGGTGGCAATGACCGCAACCTTATTTGAAGGCTAGATCCGCGCCTGAGATGTGCATTAGTTTGTGAAATCGCAGGCTTCTCTAGGGTCGTACCACTAAAAGGTTCGATCCGAGGATAGCTGGACAGCGTACGAGGGGAGGCCAATAAGTTCGCGGAATGGAGGGGTTGATGGGGATAAATTTACCCGTCCAGGTAGGCACTAGTTAAGCACCTCATTAAGAGTATATATACCAAGTTTGAACCTAATCGTGTCATTAACTTTTGAGTTATCGACCTGCAAACAACTAAATCGGGAAGAAGTCAGCCAGTATGGAGAAAATTGAACACCGTGCCGTTATTAAGTTTCTTACCAAGCAAGGAAAATCCGCTCAGACGATTTTTCAAGAGCTGTTAGCGGTTTACGCGGACTCTGCCCCTGGTAAAACCATGGTTTACAAGTGGCATGGTCTTTTCAAACAAGGAAGGGAGTCCATTGAAGACGACCCCCGCTCCGGACGGCCAATTGAGGCCACCACACCGGAAATCGTCGAAAAAGTAGAAAAACTTGTATTGGAAGATGCCCGACTGAAGAAGAAGCAACTTGCAGCAATGGTTGGAGTATCCGAATCAAGTATTTTAAATATCCTACATCATCATCTTGGGATGACTAAAGTCAGTGCAAGATGGGTTCCGAGAATGCTCACGCCACTTCAAAAACGCGAGCGTGTCGAGTGCTCTCACCAGTTTCTGGAGCTCTGTGGAGAGAGAAAGGAAGAAGTTATGGCCCGGATTGTTACTGGAGATGAAACCTGGGTTCACCACTATGAACCTGAGTCGAAGCAAGAGTCGATGCAGTGGCATAAAAAAGGCACACCTCCTCCAAAGAAGTTCAAAGTGTCACAATCGGCCGGAAAGATCATGGCGACTATCTTTTGGGATACAGAAGGTAGGATTGTTCAAAGCCGCATCGGTGAATGGCAGCCGTCGCAACATGGCACGTGTGGACGGGTGCATTGTCGTGCAAAAGGAGCACACCTTTTGACAGTTTTCCTCTTCTTTTTTTCTTAATGGCTTCTTTCAATCTTTCCAGTAAAGAAGCGTAGTACTGTCCCGTTATAGTCGCACCACGTTCTTTATAATCGATCAGTAATTTTACTGATCGATTATAAAGAACGTGGTGCGACTATACGCACCACGTTCTTTATAATCGATCAGTAATTTTACTGATCGATTATAAAGAACGTGGTGCGACTATAACGGGACAGTACTACGCTTCTTTACTGGAAAGATTGAAAGAAGCCATTAAGAAAAAAAGAAGAGGAAAACTGTCAAAAGGTGTGCTCCTTTTGCACGACAATGCACCCGTCCACACGTGCCATGTTGCGACGGCTGCCATTCACCGATGCGGCTTTGAACAATTAAACCACCCACCATACAGTCCAGACTTGGCCCCCAGTGACTATTATTTATTTCCAAAAATGAAGAAAGAGCTGCGTGGAAAGAAATTTGACGACGATGATGAAGTCAAGTCGGCAATTTCGGCCTATTTTGACACCAAAGACAAATCATTTTTTTTCGATGGTATAAACAAGCTATTTGAGAGATCCGAAAAATGTATTAGGGTTAAAGGAGAATATATTGAAAAGGAAAAATAATTTGGTGTTTAATTTCAACCTCCTTCTCTCTCATTCCGCGAACTTATTGACCTCCCCTCGTATAAAATTGCAAGAAATCGGTGTAGCCAGCTGATACGAAATGCTAAGCGCCGCCATATCCATGACAATGTATCAAGCGGATCTTCTGCGGACGTATGGAAGTTTCTGCATTCACTTGGGATTGGTAAATCTTCCAGCACAGAGGTTCCTTCTTGTTTCAGTTTAGATGATTTAAATAAACATTTTTCCACCATTGACATATTAAATCCCCTCACCAAACAGCAGACAGTCGACTTCATTTCTGATCTTCCATCTATCAATGTAGACTCTTTCGAATTTACTCCAGTGAGTTCTGGTGAAATCAGGAAGATTATCATGTCCATCAAGTCCAAAGCTGTCGGTTGTGATGGTATTAGTCGTTTTATGATTATTACAATCCTAGATCAATTACTTCCAGCCATTGCTCATATTGTTCACTTTTCCCTTTCCTCTGGTCAATTCCCTACGTTGTGGCGTAATGCTATTGTAATTCCCCTGTCCAAAATTTCTAGCCCCACTCTCCCTAAGCATTTACGACCAATTTCAATACTCCCTTTTCTCTCCAAAGTGCTGGAAGCCTGTGTTCACAGAGATCTGTCCCGTTTCGTGTTTAGTAACAACTTGCTCAGTGAATTTCAGTCTGGTTTTCGACCAGGACATAGCACTGTCACTGCACTTCTTAAAGTGACCCAAGACATTCGTGACAATATGGGGGATTCAAGGCTTAGTGTGTTGGCACTGGTAGATTTTTCAAATGCCTTTAATACTGTTGATCATGACATCCTGCTTGCTATCCTTTCCCATCTTAAGGTTTCATCATTGGCTCTAGAATGGTTTTCCAGTTACCTTCGTGGTCGCCGCCAGTCTGTCCGGCTCGGTGAGACCTCGTCTAGCTGGTCTGTACTTGCTGCTGGTGTACCACAAGGCGGCATTCTTTCCCCTCTTCTCTTCTCTATTTTCATCAACCAGCTTGTTTCTAATCTTCAGTGCTCGTTTCATTTGTATGCCGACGACTTGCAGCTTTATTGTCATGCTGATTTGAGTAGTCTCCCGGCAGCAATCAGCAACATCAATCGTGATCTGTCTCGTATTAGAGATTGGTCTGCGCAGTTCGGGATTGCTGTTAATGTAGCAAAATGCCAAGCAATAGTTGTAGGTAGTTCTCGGATGCTTGACAGGCTTGATATATCTTCTTTACCACCTATTACTTACGACAATGCGGCTATCCCTTATTCCCCCAGTGTAAAGAACTTAGGACTGCATATCGACTCCGCTCTGAGCTGGCAAGTGCAGGTCTCCAGCATATGTCAGAAGGTTATAGGTACTTTGCGTAGTCTTTTTCGCTATAAAAACTTTCTCCCTTTTAAGACAAAGATCTTGCTTGTGCAAAGTCTGATCCTTCCTATAATCGACTATGCCGATGTGTGCTATACCGATTTGAACGCAGACCTTCTCAACAAGTTTGAACGACTTCTCAACAGCTGCATACGTTTCGCGTTTGGGCTTCGGAAGTATGATCACGTTTCAGCTTATAGATCTCAACTGAAATGGTTGCCTATTCGTCAGCGTAGAAGTGTGCGCATTCTCACTACCCTCTTCTCTATCCTTAATGACAACGCTTCTCCGGTTTATCTAAAAACCAAATTCCAACCCCTCTGTTCTATTCACTCTAAGAACCTCCGCTCTGAAAACAATCTTCTCCTTTTTTGCCCTCCCCATCACTCTGGTTTTGTAGACCAATCTTTCCAGATTCAGTCCATCCGTCTCTGGAATACGCTACCTGTTGAAATCAGAAGAGCTTTAACTCGGAACTCATTTAAATCTATGACGCGTACCTATTTCTTCAAGATAACAAAGGATCTACAGACATAATATGTTTCTAAATGGATATGTATGTAGATGTATATATGTGTGTATGTATGTATGTATATGTGTATTTGTATGTATATATATGTGTATGTATGTATAAAGTTATGGATATGTATTTATGTATTTAAGTACTGATACGTATGTTATGTATTTTATCTGTTATGTATTTATATTCTAAATTACTATTTATTGATAATGCTTCTTATTATATTTAATATGTCAGTAATTTTAATATCAATATTCGCCTTGTGCACCTACCATGTCTTATCTCTGCATCACCCTAAGGTCGACTGGTAGAGAATGCTTGTATAGCATTAAGTCCGCCTTTGTACATTGTTTGTATGTGCATAAAGATTAAATAAATAAAATAAATAAATAAACGTCACGTTTACCTACAAAAGAAGTCTGCTGACGTCTCCATACTTTATAGGTCTATGACTGCTGACGTCTCCATACTTTATAGGTCTATGACTGCTATATAGTCATTGAAATGGAGTTTTTTTTTTGACGGGCTCGGTAGTCCAATGGTTGGCAATGGCCACTTTGACTCCGAGGTCGTGGGTTCGATTCTCGTACAAGACAAATATTTGTGGGTATGAACATGTTTGTTTGTCTTGGTTTGGGTATTTTCTGTGTATTATATGTATGTATTTACAAAAAAAAAATGTATTATATCAGTTATCTAGTACCCATCGTACAAGCTTTACTTAGTTTGGGCTAGTCCCAATCGTCGTGTGTAATTTGACAAGAAATATTTATATTTATTTACTAGATGACCCGGTGAACTTTGTGTCACCTACATCTATCTACTTAACAAATATATACGATCTAAGATCTGTGTCTCTTTAAGAAGTGGCCGAACCTGGAGGATGTGCCATTGCAAGACATTTGTTTCCTAACTTGCCGCTTTCCATAAAATTTGACAATACCAGCTTAAATGACTCTCTTGCAGTTTGCTTGCCATGTCCGAGAATTCCTGACGCGGTTCTTCTACGAAACTTCGCGCATACTGCGCAGCATATTCAACTCCATGAAAGACAACACCTATACGTGTCGCTCAAGTATTGACGATTTTTTACTAACTTATAAAATGGTCTAATCTTGGATTTATATATTTGTCCTTTCAACTTGACGAAATTTCGGAGTCATAGATGTCACTGGTTACGTCAAGGCACTTAATCCAAGCTACTCAAATCTCGCAGTCGATTCTATCCCATGATCGAAGAACAGATCCCAAGTACTTAAACCGTCCGTGCATTCGATCATATCCTTAAGTGCACGGTCGTGGGATCTGTTGTTTTGCAGCCCAAGTCTTTCCCGTATTCGGATTCAGCCCATAGTTCTCAAGTGACACCCGTCGACCCACCGCACAGAGCTGGTCCATGTGGATACATGATACTACTTGACAATTTGTCTAATACCACGAATGTCAAATGAATGAAAAAGCCAGACAACAATGTCGGGTTTTTTCTTAAATATTTTTTTTCTTGTAGAAGTTTTTTTCTCATTCTTCTTTTAGCGTTAGAGTAGGATTTGTATCAGTAGCAGATGTTCTAGCTATAGGTGTATTTTCCAAGACCTCATCTGCATATATTTCATCGTCTTGAACTACGACTTTTTCTATAATTTTATTTATTTCTTGGCGTAAGTATTGCAACTTTTCTTGGCATGAAGAATGTATATGTATGATCTGTATTTTTGGTTTCTTCATCGTACTTTTTTGGATTTTAAATAAAAATTTACTTAGTTTTAGCGCCAAATTCTTTATTTGCGGGATCCGCGGATCTGCCCTTTGAATGTGCGGGATCCCGCAGATTAATTAAAGCATCGTGATCCCGCGGGAATGCGGGATCCCGCTTTGCAGGATTGCAATCCCTAGTCACAGATGACACTGGTTACCTCAAGCCACTTAGTCCAAACTACTGAAATCTCGCAGTCGATGCTATCCGATGATCGAAGAACAGAACCCAAGTACTTAAACTGTCCGTGCATTCGACCATATCCTTATGTGCACGGTCGTTCGGGGATCTGTTGTTTTGTAGCCCAAGTACTCGATCTTTCCCGCATTCGGTTTCAGCCCATAGTTCTCAAGTGACCTCTTCCATTAATTCACTCATCGCACCAACTGCCCTCTATCCGCATCCGCTAGTGCAATTATATCAGCATACATGGACACCTACCGGCAAAGCTGAAGACGATCCCCACCGGTGTTTCTGATCACGAAAATCAAACTTCAACTTAGAAGTATGATACTTGTGTTTAGCTTAACTGACAGTAACTCTGGAGCTCTACGGACTAAGCTGAATATGCTTGTCAATAACTTAAACGTAAGACCTATTTTTGGAATCAAAATATTCGATGGTAATCGGCTTCAGCTTCGGCGGTAAGCCCCCTGGTCCATGTGGATCCATGATACTATTTGGCAATTCGACTAATATATAAGAAACCACAAATGTCTAATATATAAGAATATGCCTAATATGAACAAAAACAGACTAAGACTGATCGCTGGAGGACACCGACGTTAATGGGAATTTTGTTTCTCCTCTCCGACAGAGGTCTGTATGGATTTGGAATTTCGGTACATGTCTCGGATGATGTCGATATAAAAACCTGGCAGCCCTTTAGACTTCAGTAAAGAAAATTCTCGCCAAATAAATTTATGACTAAATGATAAAATATGATTATATTAAAATTACAGATTTAGGTACTTCAGAAAATAATGAGGATCCGTTTTATTTTGTAATAGATATCACCTTGGTTAACATGACAGACCTTTATAATGTGATGTAGGTCTTACCATATGCAAAGTTATACAACTCTATGTGAATCCACAAACCTCGTTCTGCGTTCAGCCCCCATTTTCTGGTCTATTCGCATTGCTGACACTGGTTACATTTTTTGCAATCATTTTTGTAATTTACAATGCGAGTGTTTATGAAATTTGCAGATTTCCATTATTTTTTCTAAAGTACTGTATAAAGCATTATTTACCATAAACAGTCACTACATATTTCAACTCCTTTCTTGATGTCTATTATTTTAGTATTGTGTCATTTCTATGTCACTTCTGAGAAAGTCATATTTGACAACCAACAATTATGACGTCGATTCTTTGTGACAATGACACTATTGATAGGTAGGTTCGCCATCTTTGCTGTTATGACATTCGACTATAGTAGGAACACTTTGTATGGGAAATTAAAATTGTCGTTTTCACTATCTTTCTTGAATTTTTTCCAAAATTTCTCACCGTTTAAACCTTCCCTGGGCTAAGACAAACATTTCAAAACCAAAATCAGCTAAATCGGCCTGGCCGTTCTCGAGTTTTAGCGAGACTAACAAAAAGCAATTCATTTTTATATATAAGATTTTATTATATGAGAGGGAGACAAACGAGCATGTGGGTCACCTGTTGGAAAGCAATTACCACCGCCCATGCAGATCGCAACACCAAGGGGTCGCCGATCCGTCGCTAGCCTATATATACTCCTTCCTTTGTTTCTGGTGACCTCACTCATTCACAGGAACACATCTCCCAAGGGTTACTTTCATTACCTTCTCCTGACTTTTGTTTTCATTTACTTTCCCAGGCCACAGACGAGTTGGAAGGCGTGCGATCCCTCCACGACGAGACGATAGGGTCGTGGCGCACGGAGCGCGCCGCCACCGCTCAGCAGCTGGAGGCGCTGCGGGTGGCGGTGGAGAAGGCGCACGCGGCGCTGGAGGCGCGCAGCGCGGAGGCGTCGGCCGCCTCGCAGCGCGCGCTGCACGACGTCACCACGCTCACCGTGCAGCGGGAGACGCTGCAGAAGAGGCTCGACAGGTACTCGCCTCTCGCCGCTAGCTTCCACATACTCGCACGTGTCTTCGACATGCTTACGATCTATCGCGATAAACTTACGTTCTTACACTATTTTTGATATTTTTTGACGTGACAACGTCTTATAATTCGATGGAGCCGGCTGCACGCACGAAAAAACATGACTCATGCGGCGTTACCTCGCTCTGAGGCGTTCCATTAAAATTGACTTTTCAAAAATGCTAACATTCCATCAGTATTTTCTTATGACGTTGTCACGTTCAACTATCGTCAGTAAACCGACTTTACAGACAACCGATTTTTTTATGATGTATATTTGTTGAAGGATATAAGTAACGTAATAAACCGCTACCTACGTAGGATAAATCCTATGGTTCAATTTGTTTTACACCATTATAATAATATATAACTACTCGAAGAGACGTTTGCTTTACCACTCCAATAGAGTAAACATTTCTGTTCGTCTGTTTAAGTGTTAATCAATTTATTTTAAATGCAGCTTAGAGCGAGACAACGCGATGCTGATCGGCCAGTACATGAAGAAGGCGGCCGAGATGCAGAACGAAGTTATAGATTTACCGGACAATGTCGAGGTGAGCCCTTAAGCGCAGACTTTAGTTCGTTTCAAAAATATATATACTCATATCGTAAATAGTAATTAAAGGCCTATTCTGTTTCATATATTTTAAATAGAAATAAGAGCATTTTTTATATTGGTAAATTTTTGCCACATCATTGCCACCGCGCAGGTTACCACTAGAGTGGGTTTAAGTTTGGAGTAGTTTTCATCATAAAGTAGAACAATGTTAGTTAGGATGACACCAAATAGCTGCATACGTGTAGGAATTCAAAATTTGAATTTCTCAATAAATTAAAACATTCCGAAATGTCAGCAAAGTGTGTCGAGAATTCGTATTGTTTTATCAATCTTTTAATAAATTCAGACACTTTCAAGATAGATTAGGTTTGACCTGCAGTGTATGAATTGGGTCGTCACGACCGAGACGGTTGCATGAACGAGGGTATCGTATCCAGGAGCTGCAGGAGCACATCCTGCGTCTCCGCGAGCAGCTGATCTTCAGCCAGATCGGGCGCGAGGAGGCGGCCGAGGCGGAGGGAGAGCTGCGCACGCAGCTGCTGGACCACGCCGCGCTCTTCGCGCAGCAGGAGGCCGACCTCACCGGCGCCAGGGCGCAGCTCAAGAACGTCACGTACGTACACGTACGGCCAGGGAGGAATCAACAACTCAGTGCCGATGATACGGTTAAACGAAGGCATAGTGTCTAGGTTTTTCTTCAGATATATGTTATTCAAAATAATATATGTAAAAAAAATACGTGTGGCACTCGGGGACTGCGGCGGTAAAGCTATTGCATAGCATTTTTTATCAACTTATAATTATTTATTTATTTACGCAGTATTTTTAATAAGACATTTACACCTTCTCAGTAGGCATACAAAACCCAAACTGATATAGAATTGACAATAACGTCCTTATATTTGAAATAAAATGTTAATCCGTAACTCTTACGGTAGCACTTAAGCTCTCGTGAAAAGTAAGGTTACACGCCCGAAAAACTATATGTCAAATTTGAATTTTCGTGTCGGGCTCGTATGATCATAGTAAGTCACCCGTAGCAGTAAACGTAATACTCCGATTTCGTTCCGTTGACGGGCCCGTAGTATTGTCGTGGTAGGAAACAGCCCGAAAATACGGAGCTCGTTCGGGTTTCGTGTGTTCATAGTAGGCCTCCAGCTCGTCTCGATCTGTGCGAGCTTCGTACAGTCGTACCATACCATATCGTACCGAGCTACATGGTAGGCGGAGCGGGGGGTGTCAGGTTTTATTTTCATTACGGAATTTCTTGATTCGCTCGCCGCGCTCAAAGCCCGCGATCAAAGCTATTTTATTAAATTAAAATTTTATAAGTAACGAAAAAGTTCAAAAAAAGTTTTTAGTCATTCACCAACATCGAATAAAATTACAAAAAGAGTTAATGATCGAGGCGCGAACGTAGAAAAGATAGTTCAAATTGGTCACACATTTACAACTGCGCCATTGACTCGATAATACTCACTGGCGAAATACGAGTATGCTTATTAGGTGGGGGATGTCAGGTTTTATTTTCGTTACGGAATTTCTTGATTCGCTCGCCGCGCTCAAAGCCCGCGATCAAAGCTATTTTATTAAATTAAAATTTTATAAGTAACGAAAAAGTTCAAAAAAAGTTTTTAGTCATTCACCAACATCGAATAAAATTACAAAAAGAGTAATGATCGAGGCGCGAACGTAGAAAAGATAGTTCAAATTGGTCACACATTTACAACTGCGCCATTGACTCGATAATACTCACTGGCGAAATACGAGTATGCTTATTAGGTGGGGGTGTCAGGTTTTATTTTCGTTACGGAATTTCTTGATTCGCTCGCCGCGCTCAAAGCTCGCGATAAAAGCTTTGTAATAGCTTAATAACCGCTAAAAAGTCCCCATTCGTCGTAGCTCCTAGTTTGGAAGGTACTCCCCTTAGTGTAAGAACTAGCATTACCATCTTGGGTGTCGACATATCGAGTGATGTTCAGTTTCGCGGTCACTTGGAATGCAAGGCCAAACTGGCTTCCAGGAAGATTGGTGTGATTAGTAAAGCCAGGCGGTATTTTACACCCCGACACCGCCTTCAACTATACAAAGCCCAGGTTCGACCTCACATGGAGTACTGTTCGCATCTCTGGGCCGGTGCGCCCCAGTACTTGCTTGCTCCATTTGACCGCATACAACGAAGAGCAGCTCGAATCGTCGGTGACCCAATGATCTCGGATCGATTGGACTCTCTCTCTACACGCAGAGATGTAGCGTCTCTTTGCGTTCTATACAAATTATATCACGGGGAGTGCTCCGATGAGCTGTTTGATTTGATACCTGCCGCTGAATTCCACTATCGTACAACTCGCCATAAATTAAAATTCCATCCATATCATCTTGATAATTGGCGATCTACTACAGTACGTTTCCTAAGACATTTCATACCACGAACAGTGAAACTGTGGAATCAACTTCCCTCAGCGGTATTTCCGAACAACTACGACATGGGTGCCTTCAAGAACAGAGTTTTCATTTTCCTTAAAAGGCTGGCAACGGATCGGCGACCCCTTGGTGTCGCTGGTCTCCATGGGCGGTGGTGATTGCTTTCCACCAGGTGACCCACATGCTCGTTTGCCCCCCTCTCACATAAAAAAAAAAAAAAAAAAAAAAAAAAAAAAAAAAAAAAAATAAATAATGTTGACGAAATAATTGTCCATTAAAAACATTTTATACACGACATTAGTGGCAACGAAACTGTCACTATGTCCTTGATGTCCACTCAAATCGGTCGTTCAGTTGTTAAAGTGATTTAGAATTCCCAATATTCACCTACTAATTCATAAAACTGTAATGTATACGGTTCACTAGTCTAGATCCAACAAGTAGTATCCACAGTCTAGGTCCAACATGTCGTATCATTTATATTTAGGGGTGTAAGTGGTTCATCAACATCTTCGAACCAAAGCCAACTTCATCTGCACGCGGTGCACTCTGCTGACTGACGAACGAAGCTCTGGCTAAAAGAAAGGTCGGAAGTGTAATTATAAGCTACCCGACTGGGTAATGTACCTCCACCTCACAGAATACCGCAGCCAAATAACAATTCCCTTTAATGGGGGCGCGATCGCGATTTTTTATGTTACGAGCGTTAATATGACTACGGTAACCGCTGCACATCAGGCGGGCCGTATGCTTGCCTGCCACCCGACGCAGTATAAAAAAAATACTACAGTAGTATATCACCCCGCAGGGAGCAGCTGGAGCAGCTGCAGACGGAGCGCGAGCAGATGCGCGAGCTGGGCGACAAGCTGCGGCACTCCAACGACATGATCGAGCGCCTGCTCGAGGACAAGGTACACCCACTGTATTCTTAAACTACGCTCGTTAACGGGACGGGGGCCCACCACACATTCCCACCACCGTGTCTCCTGTGTAGCCAGGATTAACAGCGGCGACCGCCAAAAAAGGCAATGAACAGTGAAGTGCCGGGGGTAAAACTACGCTCGTTAGGAAGTTTTGAAACCCGCTGTTCGAAATCCTAATGTTAAAGATATCTCAGGCGCGGATCCAGCCCTCAAAAAAGGTTGTGGTCACAGTCACCCGAAATTGTTTTTTTTTTTATTTCATTAAGGCATAGCGTTTATTATCATTAGCATATCGATCTTAATAGACCGTGAAAATGTGACGTTACAAGTAAATTAGGGTTGTGGGCATGCCCACCGTACACACAACCGTGGATCCGCCCTTGAGACATCTGCCGCCCTTGATCATACTTATTCAAAAAAGCTAAAAAAAGTTGCGAGTTATTGCAGCCCAAAGACGTCCACTGCATAACAAAGACCACCCACCTAGACTTTTATAAAAAAAATATAAAAAAACGGGCACGTGGGTCACCTGAAGGAAAGCAATCCACCACCGCCCATGGAGATCAGCAACACCCGGGGGGCCGCCGGAGGGTCACGAATGCAAAATCTACTTTTATTTACTTCTCAATTCCTCTATATTCATCCTAATTTGTCTCATCTATACCCACTGTTTGGCCGTGTGGTTTCCGGTAGATTAGAATAGAATCACTCCATCTCTTGCCGTGGATGTCGTACAAGGCGACTAAGGGACACACATTATAAAACATCGATCAGGCCTCCCCAACCCGTCTGGCCAACGTTGGGAGTGTAGGCCAAATCCTCCTTCTGTCTGTAACGGACGAGAGAAGGTCGTGCTCCTGTAGTCCTAAAATGACTTGATGATGATACCCATTGTTAAAATTTCTAGAGGAGTCAATACCAACTTCGTAGGTCCGTCCATGAGCACATTAAACGTTGTGTGTGTGTGTGTGTGTGTTCCAGAAGCGTCTGCAGAGCGAGAGCAGCGAGCTCCGGTCGCGCGTGTCTGCGCTGCAGCAGGAGCTCGACAACAGCGAGAAGGTGCAGCAGGACTTCGTGCGCCTGTCGCAGTCGCTGCAGGCGAGTCGCCTTCTACTCACTTACATTTACTTTACAACGCTCTCTGCAATCAAATCGAGCAAATTAAATTTGACCCACTTCTTAGGTCTAGCTATAAATTAAATAAGTTATTTCGATACCATAAAAACTCTTGGAGACAATATGATAACTTGAAAATGACTATTGTTGTCTTTCCCATTACTTTTTCGAAAACGCTCCAGTCGGTTCCATGCAAAAGAGAAAATAGTCTTTTGACGTTACACGTAAATCTTTTACAAAAATTTGTACGATAGATGTGTATGTTAAACATTTTGCTTATGTAGCCAGTTTCGTAACAAGAGTTATAATAGTTTTTAGTCATGTCCAATGGTATTTTTTTTTTAAAATTGACTTTCCCACCAATACATTGATCAACCATAAAACAAACCAGAAGTAACGTATTAAAATGAAAGAGCGCAGAACGTAATATTTTTGTGTTTATTACGATATTGTTAAAAAAATATGAAATGTTAGGAAATTTGCGTATACCGTATTGTGGGGAGCCTTCGTCCCAAGGGCAGGATTCACTTATTACCCTATTGGAGGATTGTTCTGTGTAATGTGTGTGCGTGTGTCCGTGCAGGTGCAGCTGCAGCGCATCCGCGAGGCGGACACGGAGGTGCGGTGGCAGCACGACGACGACGTCAGCGAGTGCCCCGCCTGCCGCGCGCCGCTCCACAACAACAAGAAGAAGGTAACACCGCACACCACACACCACACACACCTGCACAACGCTAGCTAAGCGCTCACGATGATCAAAATAATGATTCCGGCGACCTCGGACGTTGCGGTCGCGACGAAAACGTCACTAATGACGTCATTAGTTTCGCTCACACCAAGCTCACGAGCACGACGACCTAAGTCGTAGTGGACGTTGAGAGTTTTGGCGATAACTCTCAACGTCAAGTACCGTGCTGATTTCATTGATGAATGAAAGAATCTGCCATAGCGCCATCTAATGTTAAGTAATTATTTTAAAATTGGCTAACAGATGGCGCTGTCTGCTAACTTTTGAAAATTATCTTTGCATTTCATTCACTATTCGTCATGTAGGTACATATATGTATGTCGCAAATGTAATTAAAAAATTAAATAAAACTTATTTAAGAGACGATGGTACGATAAACAGTACTTATTAAAATAAGAAAATATTCAATAATTGCAGAAAATACTATTGTGTTTATATAAAAATGGTAAACATATTTAACATAACATTACACTTACAGTAAACTAAGACCCTGTGCTAATTATCGGCACGGCATAGCAAGGGATCTCTCAACATAATTACGTGCCAGGCGATCACCCACCACATCCTTAGGCATATCGGGGCGACCTTAACAGCCAGGCGCGGCATGGTAACAGATTAGGCTTCAATTTATACGATGGTAAAAACCCAATATCCACTAAAGCAACTCGGGACCGAACAAGCCGAGGGAATCCGAAAATGTCCGATGTCCGCCGAGTCCTGCCGATAATGGGCGCCGGGTCTAACGCATCGTTAAGGCTTGATACACACTAGAGGGTCGATCACGATCCGATCTCGGTCTGGTAAAATTTAATCATGTTCACATTAGACAATCTGACTGAGTCTTAAATCGTCAATACGTTCACGATTCAGTCTTCAATCGTCAATAATCGAAGTCAAATGAATTTGACATATAATTAATAATTCTGTTAATACTACTATTTTTATGTTATTTGTAAATATATATGCATACACATATTTTGAGGTGATAACGTCTTGTAAATCGATGAACACCGGCTGCACGTATGAAAAATCATGACTCATTGTCACGTTCCGTCTGAGCCGAGCGTGCAATCGAGTGCGCGGAACAAGAGATAGAGAGGCACGATCGGCCTAAGCGTTCGGCTTGTGACACATGTATCTCTGTTCCACTCCACCGGCCGATGTTTTTCTAAGACGTTATCACTTATTAGGTATTTCAGTTATTAGAGACAACCGACCAGTTTTTTAAAATGATAGTTACATGCGCAATTACGTTTTCCAAAAGTCTACACTTTTTTCGAAAAAAAAATATTTCCGTTAATCCTAATACGCACGATGCGTATTTGGATTAACTGAAATATTTTTTATCTACTCTCATACTGAAATTTATGCATTAAAAACTAAACACAGTATCTTAGTGACAGTCTTTACACACAAGCTATCAAAATAACTTTTTTTCCGTTTCGATACTGCTTCAACCCAGGATACAGGTATTTTAAACAGGTTGCAATGCAAATACATTGCAACTTTGCAAAATTTTTCTACATTATCTGTGAACGCGGCGCCGCGCGGCGCGTCGCGCATGCGCACTACGCATGCTCGATCTGCAAATGGATTTATAAGTAAGAAATAAAGCTGTTAAATTAACTTCATGGTTGTATTTAAAATATTATTATCATATATTTCATGAGATTAGATAAAGTAGTGTATGAAACTGCACATAATTAGATCTCAAAATACTCGTGTGGTCTATTATAACATTCGCCTTCGGCTCATGTTATAAACTCACACTCGTATTTTAAGACCCCTTATTATGCAACAGTTTCATAAACTACTATTTTTCAATTATTCAATAGGAATTTAATAAAATCTTGTAAATGTACATTAATTACATTTGATGCAGTTCTCGCTTCAATGGGTATTTCAATTCAATAGCTGACTGAACGAGGAACAAAAGAGTATTCATACTATCGATAGATGAAGTTCGATCTCTCTCAAATAAAATTTCTTCAAGACTGATCTCGACTGGATCTTGACTGTTACCGACACTATTGTTACGAGCTAGGGTTCTAGATTTGGAGGTAAAACGCCAATGACAACTTCCAAGGATTTATTCACGCAGGGTCTGGTCAGCAGGTCTACACAACACGAAGTTCACACTAAGATTCCAAATCGCAGGTCAAATCGAAGTCCAATTGTATCGCCACAGTTTTAAAAGCATACAGTTGGGAAGCGAAGGTACTTGCGCAGAGCAAGGGAGGGGAACCCGCGGAGAAGCGGGCGGTGCGGTCAGCGTCCCACAAACAAGCGTAGTTTGTGGGAGCCACCGTGAAAGGCAGTCACGTGCGCGTACTGAGTGTTTTAAACGTTTTTTTTAATTTACGTTCAGTGATTCCTATTTATTATGATGGTGAATACAAATTGTTCTGTATACGGTTGTCACTCGATGTCGGAACACATCAAGAATTTAAAATTTTATAGATTTCCCCGTGACGCAAGGTAAGTTTTTTCTATAATTTCGTAAAAACCTACCTACTTTGTCTTTGTTGAAATGTATGTAGCTATATTGTTGGTGAAGTGCTTGCACTTCACCAACAATATAGTTGAAGTACCTTGGTACTCCAACTATAAGTATACAACAAATAACCGAATTCTTGTGCTCCAACGACAGATGACTAAATAGTTAAGTACTTCGTAACTCGAACTCCAACCTAGCGGGGTTTTCAAGTGTAAATATGTAGGTATATATATTCTTTACGGCGCATGCTCTTGCCCAAAGTGTAATTATTATGTTTACACCTTCTTAATAGTTGGGAAGTCGGACACAGAAGGAGTAGGTATTTGTCTAATATCCAACTGTTATGATTTTATTTAAACCGACAGAAAAAGACAAGGTTCTATATTCACCTATATTCAAGATTTCTGGGCAAAGATATTAATTACTACGTATGGCTGTGCCATTTCTAACATAAAATTTGTCTCTGCGACTATATGCACGTGCTGTGTGTGGGACGAACCTATGTGTATGTTTATGTTACGTAAATGTACACTATAAACTTTATAAACAAATGGGACACCAATTTTTAACTTACACTCTCATATTTATTATTTTCGCTGTCGAAAAGCCAAATGACTCATCGGTTCGTGACAAATTATCTCCTTAGAATGGCCTATCCATACCTAGTAGTTAAGATCTTTGTTTCAGGGCTAGTTTCTTTTTTTAAATTTTTTTAAGCAATCACGTTTTTTGATAATTTTTATTTACTTTTTTATTTTACACATTTTAGATATATATATACAGTAAATTTGCTATCCAGTCATTGCATTTTGGGTATTGATATTCCTAGTTTCTATTATTAAGTATCTTGCGAAAATGAAGTGAGTAAAGTCGTAATCAAATTTAAATCGTTAATTGTTTGGTACCTACATCAACTTGGCTGGCACCAGAAATCCGCTATTTTTTTTTTAATTTTGTTATACTCCGTGACACTGGCGCAATAAAGAAAAATTTTACAACTAATCAAAATTGGTTCAGCCGTTTATTAGTTACGAATGAACATAGGGACTTTTGTCTTCGCCATAATAAGTTAACATACCAACACCAACCAGGTGCTGTAGGAAACAATATTTTTAGATAAATTATAGGTAGGTATTATTAAAACAAGTACAGTTTATATCACAGCCATGCTTATGTTTCCCCCATATTTTCATGATCAAATTGTTTATCCGAATGCGAATTCATTATATTGTTAAATTTAATGATAGAAAATTGAAATCTAAAAATAAACCTTCACGTAAATATTTAGCAGTGCAACATTTGTAAATATGTATATTATATTCTTGTTGATAAATGATTATAAAAATATTAAAGATTATTTGATTTCGAATTTTGTGACAACCCTTGCATATCGGCGAACGACCGCGTGGATACCTACGCGGGCGGCGGCATCGTGCCTCGTCAAAGGCGATTCCCTACTGTATGAAAAATAGTAATACTGTGGTATCGCTGAACATTTTCATGTCATAGTGTTATGAACTTTATGGCAGTAGACATACGGGTCATTATTGCTTGCAGCGAAGTATGCGGAGACTATTCTAGAAGGTTCCATTCTAGATCGTTCGAGACAGGACCGCGACACTATGAATACAGACATTGTATTTCATTTAATAATATTTTACCTGACCGAGATCGGATCGCGAACGAACCGTGATCGACCTTATAGTGTGGATACAGGTTAAGACCGCCTCGTTATGCCTAAGGATGCCTCAGTAATAATTGCCAGTAGTGTGCTCCTGCGCGTAGACATGTCGAAGGATAACTTGCCATGTCGTGCCGATTAGAGCCCGCGCACACAGGCATCGGTCAGGAGTTCCGAGTTCCGAGTTCCACGTTCGGCGTTCATTAGAATGTACCGAGTCTATAACAACAACGCACACAGCGGGCAGTCTGACCGCGGCGGTCAAAGCGGAACGTCGCGTTCCAAGAGTTCTTTTCACGCCGAGACAGGGAGCGCCGGAACGCCGCGATGTCTAAGTTAGCAAACACGGAAAAGTTGATTGAATTGGTTAGGGAAAGGAGTTTATTATACGATTTAAGTAAGCCTATAAAAACCGCGACAAAAAAGCTGAAGCTTGGCTTGAAATTGCCACAGAATTTGGGTGCACCCAATACTTCCTTTTTTTTTAGAAGCTACTAAGCTCCACAAAAGCAATAATTCTTCATCGGATGAAGAACTTTCTAGTGACATGTTGCATGTGCAAATACCCAAAGGAAACTATGTAGAACGCGAGAATTTGCACGCCTCTTGTGTGCGATGGAACTCTTGGGCGGTCAACGGTCACTAGAACGCAGAACTCTAACCGCTCTCTGTGTGCGCAGACTCTAAATAGTAGATTAGTAGCCAAGGGCTGTAAGGCATCAATTGCAGCCCGAGATATTTAGGCGCACGAGCGCAGCGAGGGCGCCTATAGTTCGAGGGTGCAATTGATGCTTACACCCGAGCTAACTACTCTGCTTTACATCTCGATTGTGAGGTAAGTAGAAAAAAACCGGGATTACAAGAATTTACTTGTTTTTCTTTTCGCCACTTCATGAACTCGTCGTAAGTTTTCAAATATCTCTCTTTAGAACTTTCAGGCAAAATATTGTTAATTGCTGCTTCAGCTTCCATTTTCATTGAATCGGGAGTGCAGCTTATATCTTCATCACTTGCAGAACTCATGTTTTTTTTCCTAATTAGCACGTAATTATAAAAAAATCCCGAAAACAAACAATATAGAAGTAAAAGTTTCTATTCCCGCCTTTTTTCATCTCTTTTTTTTTATTTTATTTTTTTCTAGAAGGAAATTGAGCTTCGCCGTTCGATATTTAAATTGATGACTATTATACTCATACGAAGACAAGGCTGAATAGCGAAGCGACCTCTTTTGTCATTGGGCTGAATGCATGATGTCTATTGCCAGTATGATGGTTAGATGTACGCGAACTTTTTGAAAGAGTGAAGTGTTTTTTTTTTAATTACTTACCGCCCTAGAGCCCTTTATAGCTACATTATTACCCTAGAGCGCTAATTGGTCACCTACAAGCCCCTTTGGGGGTAATAAGGACCTACTTACCGAATATGAGAGATGTAATAGTGCATTACTGCATTTACTAAGTGTCGTACGTCTCATGCGCCCGCGACGTTGCAGGTGCACTGCCGGCACTGCGGGCGCATCTTCTGCGCGGCGTGCGTGTCGCACGCGGTGCCGAGCGGGCCGCGGCGGCTGCCGGCGCGCGTGTGCACGGTGTGCCGCACGCTGCTGCAGCCGCACACCGCGCCCTACTTCAGCACCGAGCCGCCCCACACGCCCGCCTAGCGCCGCCCGCCCTGCAGCCGCACACGCCTGCCTAGCGCCGCCCGCCCTGCAGCCGCACACGCCCGCCTAGCGCCGCCCGCCCTGCAGCCGCACACGCCCGCCTAGCGCCGCCCGCCCTGCAGCCGCACACGCCTGCCTAGCGCCGCCCGCCCTGCAGCCGCACACGCCCGCCTAGCGCCGCCCGCCCTGCAGCCGCACACGCCCGCCTAGCGCCGCCCGCCCTGCAGCCGCACACGCCTGCCTAGCGCCGCCCGCCCTGCAGCCGCACACGCCCGCCTAGCGCCGCCCGCCCTGCAGCCGCACACGCCCGTCTAGCGCCGCCCGCCCTGCAGCCCACACCGCGCCCTACTTCAGCACCGAGCCGCCGCACACGCATCCACCAGGCACGGTTCCCTTCTGTGGAACGGTCTTATTGTCCATCTATGTTGAAGAAACATAATCTCTTTCCGTTACCGATTTAATCACTCGAATGTAGAGATGGGCAAAATGCCGGACGATTACGATTAATTCCCAATAGGTAAGTACATATTTAAAAAATTGACAGTTATTGGGCATTTATATGTACTTATTGGAAATTTATTGTAAACATCCGGCATTTTGGCCATCTCGACTCGTATGTGATCATTGTACACTTGCACAGACTGGAAAATGAACAAATAGACGTACAGTTTTGAGGATTGAGCAGTAGAAAATATTACGAGCTTTTTCGTCAAAACTATACGTGTTTTACATGACTAATGTGAGGAAATGAAAATTAAAGACAATTTTTTGTCCGCCATTGTTTCTGCTTTTAACAAATGCCATAGAGAAATCATCGGCATGATTTTTATACTCTCAATATAATCATTTACGTACATTGGAAAAATATGTAGAAATACTATGGCATCAAAAATCGAGTGATCGTCAACTTTAATCCGTTATCCGTCATTTCCGAACAGTAAACACGAAATGGTCAATATTTTAAGATGATAATAGCACTTAATGTAATGTAATTTGTATAAAATAGTTGATAGCTCGTGTTAGCGTAGTTAGCCAATAACGCGACGAAGTCCCGAGTCCGTGGCGACACTAGACCTTATAGTTTAGCTAGTTGACCACCTTTATCTCAAGTAGAGTGTAAACAATACCAATAATTAAATGGTTTTGATGTTCGTAACGACGACGTGGCGACGCCCTGATGGATTCGAATGGAACTTTATCAGACCGCGGTCACTTCAATGAGGGTCTTTTGGCAGCACTGGTCCAATCATCTGTCAATTCATAGCACCTTGTCAAATGTCTGGTTGACGTCTTGTGTTGTCTAGTCGTCTTGAAGTTTCACTGTCAAAAAATTCAGTACAATTTGACAACCTGGACCCGACGCCTACCTAGCGACATCTGGTGTCAGAAAAAATATCAAACATCCCCGTTATTGTCATTTTTCACATAACATTATGTTGACGTGATAACGTCTTATAAATCGATGAACGCCGGCTGTACGCACGAAAAAGCATGAGTCACTTTCCGCCTGAGCCGAGCGTGCAAGCGAGAGGGCGGAACAAGCGATAGAGACGATCGGCCTATGTTTCTTATGACGTTATCATGTAAAATTATCGTCCGTGAACGGACTTTGTTGACAACCAATTTTTTTTATCGAATCACTGTCTGCTAGATTTTAATTCTCTTTAACATCCAAGACTAAAGATGGGTAAATAGCCGGGCATTTTATATAATCCCAATAAATACATATAAATGTCCAATTTTTGGACATTAATAGGGAATTTATTATGTTTAAGATTATTGGATATGTCTCGCAAATGCCCAGCATTTTGCCAATGTCTAGTCAATACCCGAAGACCTTAGTTATGTACACCTGTATTATAGTGTAACTGTCATAGAAAGTAATGTTCAAAGTGGGTTTTCATTTGGACTTATGGGTTTTAAATTGACTTGAAGAGCTGATCAGTCTGTTATTTGACAGTGGTAGGTATTATCATGTCTCGATATAAAATGTGTACTTGTTTTTTGTTGACTAAAAGAGATAAGTAACCAGGACCGACAGTAAAATAAAGTTGTGTTTATTTTTTTAATAGTTTATTTCTACAAACTTGCCAGAATACTATAAATATTTTAAAAATGTTAGCCTTGTTTAGTAGTGTAATACTTAATAGGTAGATGGCGCCACACTGCGACTTCACAGCAGTAAAATATGAAATGCAAAAATTCGCCACCATCACAAACCTTCCTGGTAGCTCAGTTGGAAGAGCACTCGACCTGTAATGAGAGGTCGTGGGTTCAAATCCCACCACGGCGGGGAGGTGAATTTTCCATTTTTTTAATATTTATAAAGTTGTGCTTGGAAATAGTTGTATTGTGAGACCTTTGTAATTATACAATTTAGTACCTAACTAAAGATTAAAAAGTAAAATAATCCATTGAATTTTGAGAAAAATTGTTTTGTAATCCGCGGCCTGGGTTCCTTATCTTTTTTGACGATCGTACATTCGTCACTCGTAAGATGAGAAATGTGAATGTCGCCTGTTAAGTTTTTCATGTGAGGACCTGAAGGCCTATTCTCGTAATTTTTCTTCGATCGCAGATTGAAAGTTGACCGAATCGAGATTGAATTTTGAATTGACAAAAATTTTAATATTTGATTTCATTAATTCAATATAAGTAATTCTTATTGTTGGCAAAGTAACATTCTTAGTTTGTTTAATCTACGGTCATATTTCGATATAATCCCACTTAAATGAAACTTTGAAGTTACATAATGTGATATGAGAATACCAAATTTGACATTTGTGAGATCGAGACTCGATCGGAACCGAATTTTACGAGAATTGCCCGTCTGACATCGTGTGTGAGTTTGCGAATATAGAATATAAACAGTAGATATATGAATTTGACCCAAATCCAATAAATTAAATTTATTATTTCATTTAAACTTACATGCGCTATGATACGGTTGTGTGATCGTAGGTTAATCGTTATCGCCTTTGAGTTTTGTATAAAAAGGCGGTGATTTCATGAACTGTAAATACAATGTTATATTTTATTTATTATATGGTAGACTTAAAAAATAGTAAGTTTAAGCACGCTCCTCGCCGTCCATGTGACTGGACATCCAGCTAAGTGCATAATAACCATGACGCTGCAGTTATATTATAAAAATTTTAGAACTGTAGAAGCGCCAATGTGCTGACAGTCCATTAAGATGGACTGTTCGTCAATATTTCATACACATTTAATAATAAAACAGGCGGGGTGTTGTGTTGAAACTTTGACAGTAGACTCTGCTAATAGTTTTAAATCAAACTGCAGCGTCAAGTTTGATAAGCTCTTAGCAGTACCTATTGCTAAGCAATTAAAAAAAAATCATTGAATGTACGTAAAAAAATATTATATATAAACTATTTTAGAATAGTATATGTTTTTTTTAATAATATCCGCCGTCTCGACCGCCGTACATAGCGCAAGTGGCGCACAGCGCACGACCGTATTGTATAGTTAGCTTACAGTTAAGTTGTAACATAACAGATACTTTATTGTAAATAAAAGAGCCCAATATACAACACTTTTTTTGTTTTATTTCCCTATAACATAATGAAATACCTGCTCTGTAGATCCCCGTACTTCATAAGAAGAAAAATCCCTCACGCTTCATGATCTGGAAGTCGAGATCGTTTTTCTCAGGAACGCGCGGAAACTTAAAAATACTCATATAATTTTTACTACTAAGTCAAGTCAGTCCAAGAAATACACGAACTCGCTAGAGGACAAAATCTAAATGCAAACGGCGCCTTCAATCGATCAAAATATTTTTTGCTGATATCCATCCCCTTCAACAATGACAGACCGACTGGTGAAGTGCCTGCCTCTCACAAGAGCCCATCGAGGCAACGATACCCTTGAGGACTATGTTATTATGTTCCTGCGGATGAGTGAGGTCATCAGACGCCATGGGCCCTAAACTTATTTGAAACACGATGTGGTATAAAAAAGTGCAATCCAAATATGGATAAATGTGTCGTAGATTCCAACAAAGAGAAATAAATAGATTTTGAAATATAAATTGGATATAATCAGTGTGTGCCTTATTTCGGCACTGCCCTGGTCTCAGATCTTGATTTTAACTAGACAAAAATAGTCGTCAATTTGTCGAATTCAGACACCAAGTATTAGAATTAGTCGACCTCCCGTTAAAAAGTTATAAGTATTTTTTTGTGGCAGTGCCGAAATAAGCCTTATTTCGGCACTGCCCAAAAAAACTACACCACCTAGCGACAATCTGATTGCACCCAGATGTTGCCTTGAATTTGTCGAAATTTGTCGGATATAAAACACAACTGGTCGATGCGTAATTAAAAAGTTACACGCATTTTAATAATTCACCTTGTAGTCAGAGAACCTAACGTAGGCAGAGTAGAATAACACCACCCCATTCCCATATGACGATAGCCATATGGGGATGGGGAAAAAGCAACTAATGTAGTGCTAAAGAACACCTAAAGCATTCGTAGATCAGGAACCAGTTGCATGCATTGACAAACTTTGCCAGACTCTGAAAAAGGAAGGAAATAAAACGGTTCTGCATTTTGTGCATGTTATAATTTTGATCCAAGATCTCGGACTATACTTATTATGAGAATTATTAAAATGCGTGTAACTTTTTAATTACGCATCGACCAGTTGTGTTTTATATCCGACAAATTTCGACAAATTCAAGGCAACATCTGGGTGAAATCAGATTTTCGCTAGGTGGTGTAGTTTTTTTGGGCAGTGCCGAAATAAGGCTTATTTCGGCACTGCCACAAAAAAATACTTATAACTTTTTAACGGAAGGTCGACTAATTCTAATACTTGGTGTCTGAATTCGACAAATTGACGACTAATTCTGGGGAAAATCATATCTTCGCTATGTTTTGTAGTTTAATAGATCCCGAATGGACTGCCATAAAAAAAAACCTTTATAACTCTTTAACGGGAGACCGACAAATTTTTTGCTTTGGGCGACAAATTTCGTCAATTTTTTTGTTTAGTTAAAATCAAGATCTGAGACCTGGGCAGTGCCGAAATAAGGCACACTATAATCAGTTAGACTTTGGTACAAGAGAATTATTTAGAAAATATCCCCGTTATAGTAGAGCCATTAGATAATCGAATCGAATGCTGAAGTGACAGTGCGTCGTCTCTTGATTTCAGCAAATATTTACCTAAAAGAAAAATGCCAGTTATTCCTGAACAGAACTTTGAATACATTTATTAGTTTTTTTTTTTATACTACGTCGGGTGGCAGACAAGCATACGGCCCGCCTGATGTGAATCGGTTACCGTAACCGTATTAACGCTCGCAACGTAATATATCACTTGCGCGCCGGCACCCCCTGCTGCCAACGCAGCATCTCCTTTTCTGGTGACCTCACTCACTCGCAGGAACACAACAACCCTCAAGGGAATTGTTATTTAGCTGCGGTATTCTGTGAGGTGGAGGTACATTCCCCAGTCGGGTAGCTTACAATTTTACTCACCCTACCTCTCTTTTCGCCAGAGCTTCGTTTGCCAGTCAGCAGGGTGCACCTCGAGCAGGTGAAGTTGGCTTTGGTTCAAAGATGTTGATAAACCACTTAAACCCCAAATCACGGCAGATTGCTTCGTACTGATTAACAATAAGAATTGTACTAAATAATAATATAATATTGTAATTGTATTATAGCCAAATAACAACTCACTTGATGGTTGTTGTGTTCCTGCGAGTGAGGTCACCAGAAAGAAAGAAAGGAGTATACGCTGGCAACGAATCGGCGACCCCTTGGTGTTGCTGATCTTCTTGGGGGTGGCATGCTTTCAATCAGATGAAGCACACATGCTCTTTTGTCCCCCTCTCACATAACAAAAATGTAACAATGGAATGTACAAGATTCAAAGCAAGGCATGTATCTTGGCGATGGGCTAATTTTCAATTGCACGAGGTTAAATAATAAAACAACATTTTCTCTTCGTTATGTATGTCATTAACGTAACACTTATATTAAATCAAAAAAATAGTGAGAAAAAACCGTGTCCGGAGGAATGCTATGCTAAAATAATTATAAAATACAGTATAAAAATACCTAAGTCTGCCTATCACGAGTACAAACTACGGCTAAGCATTAAGTCCATCATTCAATCAAGTGAGTCATTTGCGCTGACCGACGTATATCACCTCACTTGTGTTCTTCGTGCTTGCTGTTTCTGCCGTGAATGCCGTCATGTTGAATCAATTATACAACAACTATTGTATGTATTGTATTTAGTCATCGTACTTCTCGAGACTCAATGTGATGACGTCACTCACGAGGCAGTCCGCCGGCTGGAACAAACATTAACATAAACGTCTGTTGTTTAACTTCCTCGAACGTAATTGATGCTGCAAAAGTATGACACGGGAACCGTAGAACGGCTAAAATCACATAACCTTATCAATTGCATGATTTTTATCAGATTATGTTTTTATTTTACTTTCTATTCAAAACAATCAAGCTATAACATAGGTTATAAAATTCTAAGTAGTGTGATCTAAAGAGCACACTCGTTTTTTTTGGTTTGGTAAAAAAAATGGTTTCGGCTAAATCGCTTGAGCATTTTATGAATTTTCGAAAAGTTTGAATTTTATTAACTATGTCATAGCTTGATTGTTTGAACTTCTTTAGCTCTACCAACTTATATCTCCCTCTCAACTTCTATTCGCCTCACCCGATCACACTTTTAGCAACGGTCATTCATCAGCTTACTCCTCAAGACAAGCGTGCGTAAAGAAGTTTTACTTCAAAAAACTCTGGCATTATTTAACAAAATATTCACTATAAACTACTTCGAAACATACAATGAAAATGTATGTATAAAGCGTCTAACCGCCTGCGAGAGTACCTACCTGCCCCCTTACCACCAACTCTTATTGCGATTCAATAACTGAATATGCTTATTCATACCAATGAATAAGCGACTCTACTCCATTTGAAATAGAGTGGTTTATTCATTGGTATGAATAAGCAATCGATTCAGATAACTACACGTTATGCTTTGTTGCGTGGGTTTTATAGTTAGTCCGAAGTAGCAAGAGTAACGCTATGTGTGGACGCACCTCTGAGCAGATCCCGATGAGGGCGTCTGCGCAGCCGTAGAACTCCTCCTTGAGCGAGATGACGATGGTCTGCAGGCTGCCCTTCTTGGAGCGGATGTAGGAGGCCACCTTGCCGATGTTGGTGTTGTCCAGCGCCGCGTCGATCTCGTCCAGAAGGAAGAACGGCGCCGGCTGGTAGCTGCGGAAGTCACCACCATATAACATTCGAGACAAAATAGTTACATACCGTGCAATTCCAGAAACTCCTTGTCGATATTTTAATTTAACTAAAAATAGCGTTAACAAGCTTTAAGTGATACATACAGATAGGTGGCATATCATCAGTTTCTAACAGAAAAATTCTGGCCTCGCTGTACGGACCGCGGCACATTTACAAAAAAAAAAAGGGTGTGGCTGTGGTCTATGAGGACACGGCCGTGTGTTGTACGTAATTACGATATTAATGCAAGTGTCAAACTTGTAACGAGCAGACGTATTACTCACCGCTCCGATGTAAAAAAATAATAAATGTGTAATTAATGTTCAAGATCATAGTACGGATAATAGTTTCTTAATCTGTAGTACAGTGTACACCTAGTGAAGTCACAAATACATCCCGCTGCGCTGCGCGACAACGCTGATTGCAGAAATTAACTGTGAGTTGAAATCCATGATTGCATAGTCATTGATACAAAACAAGAATTGTGAATTTAGAGAGGGTAGATTGATACTGCTCAACTTACAAGCGACCTTATAACGAACAATACGAGCTGCCACTGTCAATTGTCAGCTGGACATTGTCATCTGTCAAATTCGGCTGTCAACATCATTTGTCAAAGTCATCTGACATCATTGCCCGGAAATTTATTGGCGAGTCGGTGTGTTCCATTTAAACGCATTACTCATAAGTTTTTACTATGGCATCAGGATATGATACTTGCGGCACATGTAAAACGAGCATTACTGACAAACGTGAAGTTGTGAGCTGTCGTACATGTAAGCAGATTCATCATGTTATTTGCACTGGAAAACAAATAAACGGAGTTGAGGATTTAGGTCCTGGCGGTGTCAGTGCCTGGGTTTATGGTGAGTGCCTGGATGACTTGGAAGTCCTGCAACCTAATGTCGGCAGTATTCAAAGTGCCTCGATTGATGACGAACCCTGCAATGTTACACTACGATCAGGTCAAAGAAGTGGACGTGAAGCCAAAAAGCCACAACGTGAACAACAAGGCATGCTTGATGCTATACGTGATGTACTACGCACCGAAATGGCGCTGTTAGTAAGAGAACAGCTTACTCAAATTGTCAACGAAGCAGTTGCAGATCAGTTTGCTATTTTAGCTAAAGATAATATGTATACTAAAATGCAAGATTTATTCTGTAATTTAATATCTATGTTGGATAGAAATACCAAACTGGAAGAGGAGCTCCGTCATTACAGGGAACGGGAAGAATCACAACTGCCTGTAGTGACTGTATCTGCGTCACAATCTACCAATATATCGACAGAGCATCCTAGGCCTGTATTGAATAACCCACCACAACATCAGCAGCGATCTGAAAAACGGAAAAATAAAAAGCAAACCATCAAACCGTTAGCCCTGCCCACCGAAACCGACCAAAAGGCAAGTGTCCAACTGTCGGCAAGTTCGTCACCAGCTTCATCGTCAAATGTATCTCGCAACATTGAAAAGAGTGATGCCAATGAAGAGGGTGGGAACTGGACAGTAGTAAAGCACAAACGTACTAGAACCTCAGGATCAGGATTACTTCATGGGACCGCTGAACCTGGTACGACTGTACTCGAGGCGTCTGAAAAATGTAATTACTTGCATCTCTATTACGTAAAGCAGGGGACTACACCTGATCGCGTGCGGGAGCATCTCACATCTATCTGTGGTCAGGATATATGCACCGTTGAAGCACTAAAATCGCGTGGCAACTATGCGTCGTTTAAACTGGGAGTCCCAGTAAAGTTTGCAGAAAAAGTGACATGCCCACGCAATTGGGCAGAAAATATCTGCATGAAGCCTTGGAAGCAGATATTTCGCCACCAAAGAAAAAAGCAGGAAATCAACTAAGCAAAGAAAGCTTCACTTTTACTATCAGAACGTTCGAGGTCTACGCTCTAAGACGTCTGACTTTTACAGTAATGTGGTGACATGCTCTGCTGATATCATTGCACTGACCGAGACATTCCTTACAGACTCGGTAAAAAACGGTGAATTGTTTCCGCCAGGATATGTAGTATTGCGCAAGGATCGCGAGGGCAATACTGGGTGGGGAGGAGTCCTACTCGCTGTGCGGGATACTTATAATGTGCGTAGAGACATGAATATAGATGGCCTTACACCTGATAAGGAAATAGTGTTTGCTCTTATCGGATTTAAAAATGTTAAGGTACTTGTGTGTGTTGTTTACTTACCTCCTAATTATGGAGATCAGCAGTATATAGATGTCTTAGCATGCATAGAAAATGCAGTATGTAAATATCCGTCTCATGATATTATATTGATTGGAGATTTTAATTTAAACTCGTGTAGTAGCACTGTAAAAACTTATTTCTCTAGCTTTTGTCAATTTTGTAATATTATACAGTTCAACAATGTACTGAATGAGTATGGCGGCATACTTGATTTAGTGTTAAGTGGAGTCAATTCCACCAACATATCTGTGTCAGGTGAGGTAGAACCATTAGTCAAACCTGATCTTTACCATCCACCACTTGATATACGTGTCTCATTTTCATGTGTTCAATCGCCATTAGAATCTGATACTCAATCGCCATTAGAATCTGATACTCAATCGACTCATGGGACCCTCCGTTCTATTTGTCCAGAGTGGAATTTTGGGAAGGTTGACTTTAGAGCACTATATGTAGAACTTGGGAAACAGGATTGGTCAGAAGTGGTGGCGTGCGAAAATGTGAATTCTGCTACCGATACATTTTATAAAATTTTATATTCCTGTTTTGATAAGTACGTACCGAAAAAGATAAAAAAATGTAAAGTCAGTAGATATAGGTATCCGTCTTGGCACACTTCGGAAATTATCCAAAACATAAAGTTTAAATATTTCCACCTAAAAAAATTTAGGTCGCAAGGAAAAATATTTAACAAAGAATTATACAAATATTATAGGTGGCACGTTAAAAATCTGATAAATAAGGCTCATAGACAGCACATAGCTAGTATGGAACGTGCCATTCATAGCGATCCGAGTAAGTTTTGGAGTTACATAAAGGATAAACGTAAAGGTAGATTGCCGGACAAGGAATATACATATAACGGTGAAATTGTTAGTGGACAAAGAGCTGCAGATGCTTTCGCGGAGTACTTTAGTTCTGTTTTTAGTAATATTAAGCCAAAATTAAATGTTGAAGAGTCCTATAACAATAACCTAGGTGGAACAGCGGACGCAACCCGTATCGCTGTTGATAGTATTTCTTTGCAACAACTGCGCCGGTCCGTTCGGAAACTTAGAGTTAATTCTGCAACGGGCCCGGATGGTGTGCCTATATTTATTATAAAAGATTGTATACAAGTATTGTCTCAACCACTCCTACATATCTATAACTTAAGTATTATGAAATGTAATTATCCATCTGCATTCGGACTATCGAGGGTAACCCCTGTACCAAAAAGTGGTTCTGAAGCAGATGTAACAATGTATAGACCTATCGCGGTATTGTCAGGTTTTGCTAAACTTTTTGAAATCACCATTGACGAACAAATAAGGCATCAGGTTGGGGTTTTTCTGGATGATAGTCAGCATGGCTTTAGGCACGCTAAATCTACGGTCACTAATCTAGTAAATTATACAGATTATATAAATAGTGAAATGGACTCGCGTCGTCAGGTTGATGCTATATATCTTGACTTCAGGAAAGCTTTTGATTTGGTGGACAATGATCGCCTTATGTCCAAACTATCAAATATAGGGTTCACGCCGCGCTTATTGAGGTTCTTCGCAAGCTATTTATCTGATCGAAGACAATTTGTTAGACTATCTCGTTTTGTGTCTGTATCGTATTACACGTTGTCAGGGGTAAGTCAGGGTAGCACCCTTGGGCCTACTCTGTTTATACTTATGATAAACGATCTCCCAAAAGTCGTTACTAATGCAAAATGTTTGATGTTTGCTGATGACGTGAAATTGTACCTTAGTATTGAACGGTCGGAAGATATAGAAGCTCTGCAGCACGACATTGATGCTGTTGCTGAGTGGAGCCAGACAAACAAAATGCCCTTAAATACGTGTAAATGCAAGTCAATCACTTTTACTCGCTCTCGAAATCCAACGCGACGTAGTTACACCCTACTTGGCACTAATATAGAAAGAGTTAACGAAATTAAAGACCTAGGGCTGACCTTGACTCCAACACTGGATTTTCACACGCACATAACATCAATTTGTAAAAGTGCGAATAAATCACTTGGGTTTATTATGAGAGTTGCGCCTCAGTTTCCTAGTGACAAGATTCCGACCTTATTATACAATGCTTATGTCCGTAGTAAGCTTGAATACGCAGCTATAGTATGGGACCCATACGAAGCTAAATATAAATTAATAATTGAAAAGGTACAAAAGAAATTCGCTAGATATATGTATAAGAGAAGATATGGATACTATCCATTTCTATATCCATCTCTGTTTGTAGGAGGGATGGTTGGGATGAATACGCTTGAGTTTAGGCGTCGAATTCTGCTCGTAGTGCACTATTGTCACCTCTTAAAATATAAAATTGACAATTCTCAAGCTTTGGGGCGGCTTTGTTTTTGTGTTCCGGCAAGAGGCATGTGTTTGGGAACACTGCGTCAGCGCCCACGGCTATTTACTGGGCCGGTGTTCGTGCGCACGTGTCGCGCTCGCAATGCACCCACTGAACGAGCTATTAGCGTGTTAAACAGCATCCACCAGGGCTGCTTGGACGTTGACATATTCGCAGATAGCATTGGGAAAATACTCCACTCAATTAATATCATGCAAAATACAATTTAAAATTATAAAATCTTTAATCAATAAATATGAACAAAATTGTAATAGTTAATAATCAATGTAATAATTATTTTTAAATCAAATTTAAATAATGTATTTTTATAATGATTTTATATTTAAATATAAATAGCATGACAGAATGTTTTTATATATATTGTAACATGTAACGCGTAGGTGTTTTGGACAATATTCTGTAAGCCTATTGTGAGAATTAAAATAAATAAATAAAAAAAAAAAAAAAAAAAAAAAAAAAAATAGGCAGTAGAATTATCTCAAAATGGCAGCGCTTCCCCCCTCCCCGCACGCGACGTTCCATACTACTTACTTAATATATTATATTATATATATTATGCGTAATAAATTTTTTGATCCTTCATCTATCCAGTGGTGATTGTATTTTGGATGGAGATGATAGACATGCAGCTGCAACACCAAACTGTACCCCGGATTTTGTTATCATTCGTTTTTTTGAATTGCCTCGACGTACCCACGTCAAAAATTACTTTTAATGTTGTATGAGGGGTTAACAAAAATTCTGACGTTCAGTAAGTATGCCTGTCGCCCTGAGTAGTCCTGAGTAACGCCGAATGATGTCCGGAGTACGAGCGACCGCGTATATGATCCAGTTCCATATCAGATTCATATGCCGCGGACTCCGCGTCGCAATGCACTGTTGCCCAATTAATAGGACACACACGTCCCAAAGTGCATCTGACGGGATCGGGAGCAGAAAGTCGACCAGGTGTGTACGAAGTCTTGTACATTTTTTAGGGTTCCGTACCCAAAGGGTAAAAAGGAACCCTATTACTAAGGCTCCGCTGTCCGTCCGTCCGTCTGTCAACAGGCTGTATCTCATGAACCGTGATAGTTAGACAATTGAAATTTTCACAGATGATGTATTTCTGTTGCCGCTATAACAACAAATACCAAAAAAACAGAATAAAATAAATATTTAAGGGGGCTCCCATACAATAAACGTGATTTTTTTGCTCGTTTTTGCTCGCAATTGATAACGGTAATAGGTAGACGCTTGAAATACTCACAATAATATTTAGTTAAATATTCACTATAAAATAAATAATTAAATAAAAATAAAACAAATATTTAAGGGGGGCTCGCATACAACAAACGTGATTTTTTTGCCGTTTTTATAGATAATGGTACGGAACCCTTCGTGTGCGAGTACGACTCGCATTTGGCCGGTTTTTATTTTTTATATACTACGTCGGGTGGCAGACAAGCATACGGTCCGCCTGATGGGAAGCGCCTATCGTTAGTAATATTAACGCTTGCAACACAAAATATCGCTCGCGCGCCGCCGCTACCCCAGCTGCCAACGCAGCATCTCTTTCCTTTCTGGTGACCTCACTCACTCGCAGGAACACAAGAATCCTCAAAGGAATTGTTATTTGGCTGCGGTATTCTGTGACGTGGAGGTACATTCCCCAGTCGGGTAGCTTACAATTATGGTCCCTACCTCTCTTAATGTACCTTCCGATGAGTTGGTAGTAGTTACCTGTGTATGGCGAAGAGCAGCGCCAGCGCGGCCACGGTCTTCTCCCCGCCCGAGAGGTTGGACATGGGCTGGAAGCGCTTCCCGGGCGCCACGCAGTTGTAGTTGATGCCGTCCAGGTACGGCTCCTCGGGGTTCTCGGGGCCCAGGAACGCCTGCGCAGACTGGTTCATCGCCAGCGCCTGCGGAACCATGCCATGAAAAACTTAGTCAATCTCTTAAATCTAGAAATTTGCGTGTCAAAGTGAGAGGAATGAACATTCTTTATTTGGTTCCGGGCTGCTGACGGGATTAGGAAAACCCCTAACAATTGTCCAAGCGAGCGTGGATAGCGCGGAGTTTGTCCTCTGTATGACATCGATGGCTGGACCTGGGCCTACTCACTCTGAGCACCTGGATACGTCTCACACTTTTTTTATAAATCATATTCCGAACAATTACGAGTACCACACGGGAGCCCATCAAGAACGGTTTATGTTTCGCTTAAAAGGCTAGAAACGGCCCGGCGACCCCTAGTGTTGTTGATTTTCATTGGCGGTGGTGATAGCTATCTACGGTGACCCACATGCTCGTTTGCCCCTCTCTCACATATAATATATTCTCATATTTTATATTTGTAATTTGACTTATAGGTCCAATACTGCCTCGCAATAATCCAGCTCGCATCTTCTAGTCACTTTCCCTTTCCTGTTTGAAGACATACATACTTAAAACAATAGGTAGCGAGAGTCTCTTCTTTCACACTGAGATAAGTCACTCTTAGAATTTACATTTGCTCATGAGCAATGAAGTTGTGGTTTACATAAACACGATTGAAATATAATTACAGGCAATTTGATCTACACTACTTTGAGTACTTCCGTCATCAATTAGTTCACGTAAACTACTGCCAGCCACTCACTAGCGTTAGTAGATGTATGCGACTGCCGTGGCAAAGTCAAAGTCAAAGTCAAAGTCAAAATTCTTTATTCTGTGGGCCCTCGCGGGCACTTAGACACGTCTTTTACAATTAGGTATATTTTTTATCTACCAGCATTTCGGAATGACCATTGACGAGAAGAAATGCCGAAAGAAACTCTGTCAATATAGGTCTTTTTTTTTAAATAGCCATACAATATTATCATAATACAATAAAAAGAATGTCAATGTACAATAAAAAAAATGGTATGTCAACCAAAATAAGAGAGAAAATAAAAAATAAAAAAATAAGTAAAATAAAATAGTAAAAAAAATAAAAATATAAAAAATCATAGTATAGAGTGTATATACATATTGTATAAAGTCTAAATATGTATATCCACAATACTACTTGTAAAGATAAGACGCCTGTGCTTCACATCCTGTGCCGAGAATTTGCCATACATTTTTATCATTAAGGTAATCGTCGGTCCTGTAGTAAGCCTTTTTACATAAGGTGGTCTTAATAAGCTGTTTGAATTTAGTGTCGGGTAAAATCAGGACCGATTCCGGCAACTTATTGTAGTAGCGGATGCAGTTTACGACAAACGAATTATTGACCTTCCCCAGTCTATGTTTTGGAATAACCAATTTGTTTTTGTTCCGCAAGTTGACATTAGTTATATCACATACTTTTGTTAAATTCGAAATATTTTTACGGACGTACATAATATTTACATAAATATATTGAGAAGCGACAGTGAGGATGTTTATCTCCTTAAATAACTCACGGAGCTTTAATCTAATCGGTTTTTTCGCAAAATAACACCCGAATCAGTTAACTATCATTGTCACAGTACCTTATAAATAGCGTCTATTTCATTAGCCACGTGATCGAAGCAGTCTATGAACTTGTCGTGTCGCTCCTTCTTTACCTGCGAACATAATAAATAAATAAATAAATAAATAATACAACAGTTATTCCTCCTCAGTCCTTCATTCTTGACAGAGTGGTCGTGGTTTCATGACGCGTCTCCACTCGTTGCGCTCTTCAGCGTTAGGGTATATTCACAATATCGCTTTAGTTAAAAATAGTGCGACGTTTATTGGACTAGATATGTCGATGTATGTCAATACATTATTTGAAAGGTGAATTAGTCGGGAGTGTTCTTAGATATGTTTGATGAAAATCGGTCCAAGATGGTCGCACAAAATAGCGAATTAAATATATTTTTTTCACAACTCCTTCAATATGGATATTAAATTAAAAGAGCTAGAATACAAGGTCAGGGTTTTTTTTTTATTTCTAATTTAATTGTCTTGCACAGTCTTCACTAATAGCTGGATTTGGAAAGGTTTTGAATATGATCCCAATGGATAAAAATTCCCTAATAGACTTACACTTCTTCTTTATTATGGATTTGTCACACTTCAAGCTTAATAAAAATAATTACTTGTTGACTGACGTGAAAACTATTCGGTCACCTAAGTATATCTAGTTAAAGCGCCTTACCCTTTCGAAGGCCAGTTTGGCCTTGTGCGCGCGCTTCCTGGCCGCTACGAACGCCTCGTTGGTGGCGCTTACTTTCTCGCGGACCTCGTTCAGTTTCTGCATCGCCTGCAATTACAAACACAGTACAAATTATTGGACGTGCTTTTCTATACCTTCTCATGAAGACATGTTAAAGAGAAATGTGAAATAACTACATGAAACTCCCGACTTCGTTCGCGTAAAATTTTAATGTGTGTGTCGACGGTCTGATCAAAATGATCACCTGATGACTTTAAACTTCGTGTTTTTGGACAGGCAAACATAGCATTATATTTGGTAGCAAAAGTGTTCAGCGTTCTATATCAAAATGAAACTGTTACTCGGTACCGTACATTTTATCGAGATAAAAAGCATATTAAGTTATTCTCTGGCTCATAAACTACCAGTATACAAAAACCCATGTCAACTCGATTGATCTATGAAAACTAAAAACGAATCTTATCCTACAGGAACCGTACCTTTTTCCAGAATGAAAAGTAGTCTGTGTGCTAATCCAGGTTATTATCTATCTCGGTGCCAAATTTTATCCGAATCCATTCAAATACGCGGCCCGCCTGATAGAAAGCAGTTACCGCAGCGTACATTATCCTCGTTCGAAACCCTAATAATGTGCAAATGAACTAGTGGTGTAATTTATGAGTAGGTCGGTGTATTATAAAAATTTTAAAAATGAAAAATTCACCTCCGCCTAGGTGGTATTTGAACCCACGACCGCTCGATAACCGGTCGAGTGCTCTTCAAACTGAGCTACCAGCAAGGTTTGTGTTGGTGATAAATTTTTGCATTTTATACTTTACTGCGTGAATCACAGTGTGGCGTCATCTACCTATTAAGTAATTACACTAGTAAACAAAGGTCCGTGTATGCGGTGTGTACGCGTACCCTCATGTTGGGCGCCTGTATCTTGTCGACGGTGGCCTGCAGCGAGTTGATGGCCTTCTGCAGCTTGTCGGCCTTGCGCTTGATGTCGTCGGCCTCGTCCAGGTCCTTGAGCCCGTCGGGCAGCGCGCGGTAGTCCACGCGCACGCGCGCCGCGCGGGCCGCCACGGCCGCCGAGGACGACGACTCCGACTCGTCGCCCGTCTGCTCCAGGCTGCCCTCCAGCAGCGGGATGTTGATGTCGTCGATCTGCACACACACACACACACACACACATTACATTTTACATATTGTATCGTCGAAATCGTTGATTCGACAGTTCCAACGTTTTTAGAATTTTTGGAAGTGAAATATACACGGTGAAATTTACGTGGTTGTTTTCCCGGATAAGGATGATTTGCCTTCAGCAGTACTATCAATTCATAGAGTTAAATTTGAAAAATACAAATGTTTCGTTATTTTCAAATAAATAAAAAAATATTCCGAACTCAAAAGCGTGAGAAACAATAGTACGAGCCGTCGCAGCGCGATGCCGAAAGGTCTCCGTCTGCCTTCGGTTCCGTGCGAGTTACACGTGAAACACGCGTCGCGCGCGGGCGCGACGATGGACGTCCGCCACTACGTTTATTCCAATTTGGAATACCTTTCTATGGTGCAATTATACGCTAGGACTAATTATGACTCTCATGCCGCCGTACGACTTTATGCTGATCCGCGACATTTAGAGTCGCTCCGTCTTCGTGGAATTTTGGACCCCCAAGTACCACAGGCTCGGACGATCGTAGCGGCGACGCAGCCAGCGCCTCCTCGATCACGGGCAGTCCCGACCGCAGGCGCATGCACAGGGCAGAGGTCAACCCCGTTACGCCCCAGAGCTCGACGAGGACATCATCGAGTGTTTCGAACGGGACCCTCGTCGAAGTACGCGCATGGCTGCGACGACCTTTGGCGTAAGCCAATATTACGTGTGGAAACTTCTACATAGTGAAAAATTGCATCCATACCACTTTCGTAAAGTTCATACCCTCCACGAAAATGACGCAACGGCCAGAATTGCTTTTTGTGAGTGGATAATTCAAAATAATAATGCCACTATTTTGATACCATTAGACGTGATAGAGACACCTTAATAAAACTAAAAGACAATCAAATAAAACGTGCACGACTGTGTATTGAACGTAGTGGTTTACACTTGAAACAATTACTTCGATACCGGGAAGTATAAATGCGTGCGTACGAATCCTGCCGTTTATCAGTAGAACAGGTAAGTTGACTAAAATCATTGTAAATAATTTGATTCCATTTTTTTAAATACTCGTCTATAATTTATAATTACTCGTCTATTATGATGGCATTTCGATGCTTCAACACAGATATTTTTTTTTCTAAAGCTGGTTTTAAGTTTTATGTTTATAGTAAATAACATAATACGGTTAATAAAGGAGGTAAAAGTATTTATGACGGTCCTAAGCTCGTAAAGTATGAAGGAAAAATTGGATTATTTTAGTATTTTGTACTTCATAGCATTTTATAACTAAGTAGGCAAACATTAAATCAGCTGGGTGCGAGAGGTTAATGAACGCGCACGGCGGCGCGCCAGCCGTTGCCCCGCGCTCGCGTGTTGTGTCTGTGCGAGCGGTCCTACTATTGTTTCGCGCTTACTTTCGAGTTCCGTTTTTCACATTTGTTAATTTGTTACTATTTGTTTGGAATAAAAAAAAATATTACGTATGTATAGTACTACTAAAGGCAAATCATTCTGCCGCGGGAAAACAACCACGTTAATTTCACCGTGTATATAAATAGACAAAATATTGATATATATATGATAATAACAATTAATAGACAACGATTGACATCAAAACTTATTTAAACATTTAATTTCGTTCTAAATGTGTTTTTAAACAAACACATTTTTGACATATACTTAGCTATAGTACAAGCTAATAATATAAGTTTAATTGTCATCTAATAATTTTAAATATGAATTAATAAACAGAGAAAAGCCTAGATCCACTTGCCGTACCTCAAAAACCACTAACACATCTTTGCAAAGCCCAACAGGGTTCATAAGAATGTAATAATCTGTATACTGTATAAAACATCTTTATAACTATGTACTACATATGGAATGAATAAAGATATTGAGTATTGAATACTCAATACTCAATATCTTTATTGATATTTTATTCCACATTTTCAATAGACAACCACGACATTAGATTGTATAATAACCAATTACAACCCGCGTGAAACGTTTAATGTAGTAACGTAACTTGATTTAGTGCAGTCTCAAAATTACAATCAATTTATAAGACGTTATCACGTCAAAATCATTGAAACAACTAAGAACTACAATAATATTGCACATATTCTGTTATATTCGGACCACTTCATTGGACTCCAATCCATACCTTGCACTGTCTCAGTATGTTGTGTCTGTCGCTGCGCTTGCTCTCGATACGAGACTCGGTGCTCGACATTTGCTTTTGGATCGACTGGATGTCCTTCTGTATGGTCGTCAAGTCCTTGCGAGCCTGAGGAGAAAAAATAAAATCATTATTATTTCTGGGAACATTCTGAAGAAACTCAGTGCTGAGTACAGACAAGTTACTCATTTACAAGGTCATACTGAATCCAATATGGAACTACGGCATCCAGCTCCGGGGATCTGCATGCAATTCTAACAATTCTATAATACGTCGAGCACAAAACGGTATCCTAAGAAACGTATCTCACGCCCCATGGTTTCTAAGAAATTGTGAACTGTATAAGGAGCTTAACATCAGCACAGTTATCGAAAAGATCAAAGAATACTCCGTCAAGTACAAAGCAAAGTTAGCAGCCCACCCAAATCCTTTAGCGACAAATCTGCTGATAATCATTCATCCGAAGAGACTTAAGCGCGACCATATAGTCGAGTTAGACCTAAACTAATATAGAGAGAGCAGAGGTCAATAGACCAGTCCTCGTGTAAGTCAAATAGACATTCATCAGATCTGCTTATAGTTTAAGGACTGGTCGCAGATGAAAAAGGAAAAATGACAAAATTTCTGGGCATACTAGATAGCGCAATTGCAATAGACGACTAAATAAAGTTTGTAACAGAGGTGGCGGTCGATGTCCTGCCTCTGTGTGTGTGTGTGTGTGTGTGTGTGTGACCTTGTTGACGTCGTCCTCGGCGTGCTCGAGCCGGCCCTTGGCCGCGGCGCGCTCGGCCTTGGCCGCGTCGGCCCGCCGCAGCTCGCAGTCGATGTCCTGCCTCTGTGTGTGTGTGTGTGTGTGTGTGTGACCTTGTTGACGTCGTCCTCGGCGTGCTCGAGCCGGCCCTTGGCCGCGGCGCGCTCGGCCTTGGCCGCGTCGGCCCGCCGCAGCTCGCAGTCGATGTCCTGCCTCTGTGTGTGTGTGTGTGTGTGTGTGTGACCTTGTTGACGTCGTCCTCGGCGTGCTCGAGCCGGCCCTTGGCCGCGGCGCGCTCGGCCTTGGCCGCGTCGGCCCGCCGCAGCTCGCGGTCGATGTCCTGCCTCTGTGTGTGTGTGTGTGTGTGTGTGTGTGACCTTGTTGACGTCGTCCTCGGCGTGCTCGAGCCGGCCCTTGGCCGCGGCGCGCTCGGCCTTGGCCGCGTCGGCCCGCCGCAGCTCGCAGTCGATGTCCTGCCTCTGTGTGTGTGTGTGTGTGTGTGTGTGACCTTGTTGACGTCGTCCTCGGCGTGCTCGAGCCGGCCCTTGGCCGCGGCGCGCTCGGCCTTGGCCGCGTCGGCCCGCCGCAGCTCGCGGTCGATGTCCTGCCTCTGTGTGTGTGTGTGTGTGTGTGTGTGTGTGACCTTGTTGACGTCGTCCTCGGCGTGCTCGAGCCGGCCCTTGGCCGCGGCGCGCTCGGCCTTGGCCGCGTCGGCCCGCCGCAGCTCGCGGTCGATGTCCTGCCTCTGTGTGTGTGTGTGTGTGTGTGTGTGTGACCTTGTTGACGTCGTCCTCGGCGTGCTCGAGCCGGCCCTTGGCCGCGGCGCGCTCGGCCTTGGCCGCGTCGGCCCGCCGCAGCTCGCGGTCGATGTCCTGCCTCTGTGTGTGTGTGTGTGTGTGTGTGTGTGTGACCTTGTTGACGTCGTCCTCGGCGTGCTCGAGCCGGCCCTTGGCCGCGGCGCGCTCGGCCTTGGCCGCGTCGGCCCGCCGCAGCTCGCGGTCGATGTCCTGCCTCTGTGTGTGTGTGTGTGTGTGTGACCTTGTTGACGTCGTCCTCGGCGTGCTCGAGCCGGCCCTTGGCCGCGGCGCGCTCGGCCTTGGCCGCGTCGGCCCGCCGCAGCTCGCGGTCGATGTCCTGCCTCTGTGTGTGTGTGTGTGTGTGTGTGTGTGACCTTGTTGACGTCGTCCTCGGCGTGCTCGAGCCGGCCCTTGGCCGCGGCGCGCTCGGCCTTGGCCGCGTCGGCCCGCCGCAGCTCGCGGTCGATGTCCTGCCTCTGTGTGTGTGTGTGTGTGTGTGACCTTGTTGACGTCGTCCTCGGCGTGCTCGAGCCGGCCCTTGGCCGCGGCGCGCTCGGCCTTGGCCGCGTCGGCCCGCCGCAGCTCGCGGTCGATGTCCTGCCTCTGTGTGTGTGTGTGTGTGTGACCTTGTTGACGTCGTCCTCGGCGTGCTCGAGCCGGCCCTTGGCCGCGGCGCGCTCGGCCTTGGCCGCGTCGGCCCGCCGCAGCTCGCGGTCGATGTCCTGCCTCTGTGTGTGTGTGTGTGTGTGTGTGTGACCTTGTTGACGTCGTCCTCGGCGTGCTCGAGCCGGCCCTTGGCCGCGGCGCGCTCGGCCTTGGCCGCGTCGGCCCGCCGCAGCTCGCGGTCGATGTCCTGCCTCTGTGTGTGTGTGTGTGTGTGTGTGTGTGACCTTGTTGACGTCGTCCTCGGCGTGCTCGAGCCGGCCCTTGGCCGCGGCGCGCTCGGCCTTGGCCGCGTCGGCCCGCCGCAGCTCGCGGTCGATGTCCTGCCTCTGTGTGTGTGTGTGTGTGTGTGTGTGTGACCTTGTTGACGTCGTCCTCGGCGTGCTCGAGCCGGCCCTTGGCCGCGGCGCGCTCGGCCTTGGCCGCGTCGGCCCGCCGCAGCTCGCGGTCGATGTCCTGCCTCTGTGTGTGTGTGTGTGTGTGTGTGTGTGACCTTGTTGACGTCGTCCTCGGCGTGCTCGAGCCGGCCCTTGGCCGCGGCGCGCTCGGCCTTGGCCGCGTCGGCCCGCCGCAGCTCGCGGTCGATGTCCTGCCTCTGTGTGTGTGTGTGTGTGTGTGTGTGTGACCTTGTTGACGTCGTCCTCGGCGTGCTCGAGCCGGCCCTTGGCCGCGGCGCGCTCGGCCTTGGCCGCGTCGGCCCGCCGCAGCTCGCGGTCGATGTCCTGCCTCTGTGTGTGTGTGTGTGTGTGTGTGTGTGACCTTGTTGACGTCGTCCTCGGCGTGCTCGAGCCGGCCCTTGGCCGCGGCGCGCTCGGCCTTGGCCGCGTCGGCCCGCCGCAGCTCGCGGTCGATGTCCTGCCTCTGTGTGTGTGTGTGTGTGTGTGTGTGTGACCTTGTTGACGTCGTCCTCGGCGTGCTCGAGCCGGCCCTTGGCCGCGGCGCGCTCGGCCTTGGCCGCGTCGGCCCGCCGCAGCTCGCGGTCGATGTCCTGCCTCTGCTTGGCCTCGGCCTGCCGGCCCGTCTCCAGCTCGTCCTCCACGTCCTGCACCGTGCGCTCCCACCGCGTCACGTTCTCTGCGCATACACACATCACTTTCGAACCGGGAACATATTTACCATAAAGAGAAAACGGAAGAATTCCTGAATGAAATAACAGTACTGGTCGGCTTGTTTTCGTTTTGGTTAGTCTTTGGAAATGCAACGAAAAAACGAATTACAGTTAATCGATATATCGACGCCTAAAAATAAAATATTTATCGATATTGAAGATTCCCCGATATCGATATCGATAAAGACTGGAAATATCGAGAGCCCGGCCGAAATCGCATAGTTAGCTACACCGAGTACAATGCCGTTATAGTGAAGATAGAGAAGACGAGAACGGTGTTGACTCACTCTGCGTGTCCTTGGAGCGCTCGAACTCGAGGTTGGAGCCGATGCGGTCGATCTGCGCCTCGAACTCCATGCGCTTCTTGGCGCGCTCCTGCTGCGCGCGCAGCTCGCGCTCCTCGTACTGGCTGCGGGACACAAACACACACACGCCTTCAACAAACACCGCCTCACTAACGGATTCGGGCCTCCCTTCGATCGAACGAGTTTGCAGCGCATCACAAGTTGATATTAAAGAACGATTGGGATATTGACACAAACTATTATTTATCAGCCTTGAAAACGGTGATTTTGACTGTAATTAACAGAAACGGAAGTTGAACATAGGACAACCTATGATGTTGACGAGTTGCTTGCTCGATTAAAGTATTTTTAATGTGTTACTTATCTTTTATTATCATTTATATTGTTCGGAACAGTACCAAAAATTTAAACTAGTCATGACTGTCGTCTAATGTCTTATAAATCGACAGAAATGAAGACCGGCTGCACGAAAAAGCATGACTTTTGTCACGTTCCGCCTGAGCCGAGCGTGCAAGCGAGAACGCGGCTTGTGACGCATCTATCTCTCTTCCACTCCATAGGCCGATGTTATCTTATGACGTTATCGCGTAAAATTATTATCCGTAAATTGACTTTACAGACTACAATTTTTCTTTTTGAGAACGCTTTATACATGCCATCTGCCGTCAATTACAAAACATGAGGCAGCAAGCTATTTTGTAAATATATAATGGTACGTACCGTATGTTGGCGACGCCGATGTCCCGACAGAAGCCCCTGAAGACGACGTCCTCCACGTTGTTCATGTTCTCCTTGATCTCCTGGATCTTGGCGTCTCGCGCCAGGATCGTGCGCTCGATATCCTCGATCTGGGGCTGCACACACCAGAAACCTTCCGTCACCGACACTACCACTATACACATCTCTACCATAATAATATACCACTATAAATGCCTCTCACCCGTGCATTGTCAACGACCCATACTCGTTAAATGACGAGATTTTAGAGCGTACTCCGCAACGCTATTCAACCATAGAATACCGAATTGCATTATTTCTTTACTTAAGAATAATGTGAGAATGAGCGAAAACGACTTTCGTGACTGTTTTAGATAGATTTCAGGGAAAGTGCTTTCGGAAAATATTTTTTTTGGATTTTGCTTTCCGATTTTTTTCTACTTATTACTATTTTTGGTGGGCAAATTAAATTTGTTTTTTTACTTGTTCTGGCTATAACCAAGATTTACGCCGAGTCGGCGACGCGTAGATTGAACGACAATCATCACATATTCCCAAATATTACTTCTAAATTCTCTTCATCATAAAACTGGTGGACTACGATTTGTTTTAGAGCAACGAAAACTTACCCCGAACATGTCAATTTTGCGCTCCAACTCGGCCAGCTCCGCATCTAGTTGCTTGATTTGTTTAAGCTGAAAATGTATGCGAAATTAATTCAATCTTATCTATATTAATAAATTTTAAAATAATATCACATAAATACTTTTAAAATGCATTTTTTTTCATTTCATTTCCTACAAAACTTTGATCGACCATAAAAACGTCGGACATAAGTTATTAAAATTTTAAGATCGTTCTAGTTTTGTGTATTTTACGATATTGATAAATAGTTTTTATAATTTTAATAAGAATAGAACCTTGTACTATTTACCGTGGTATCTCTGTCGGTGATGGCGTACTTGAGCCGCGACTCGAGCCCTCTGATCTGCGAGTCCACCGTCGTCAGCTCGGATTCCTTGCGGGACTTTTTCATCGATTCTCGGAGCTCTTCCGTCAGTTTCTCCTACAAAAAAAATGTTTGCTTTAACCAAGACATTAAGGACCGAAGGCGAAGTTAATGCTACAGTCTCTATTCTCTATTTTATAAGAGCAGACATATTAAAATGATCCTTATATACATAATATACAGTGAGAATAAATAATATGCATCGGGTTACATCGTATTTCCGACAATATTTAGAAGATTCCGATACTTGTCTAAAAAATGGGAGATTTTACAACTCTAAACTCTATATGAATCCATGTTCCTAGACTTTTTGGCGCGAACTTGGTGAGCGCGGTTGTGTTTCTAAACAAATTTTCATAATTTAATGTGTATTAATTCACAATAAAGATACTGTACTACGGTGCAAGTAATCATTTGAGTGCATAAAACTATATAATAGAATATTTGATAAAAAGTATAGTATATATAAAAGTAAAGTATAATCGGGGCTGCCGAGTCATTTCAAAAGTCGTGCAAAACAGCAGAAATATTGCACTATCGGTTTTTCTGTTGACTTATTACAAGTAATTGAGGAACAAGAAGACTCCTGACGATATTTTTCGGCATATCCCTGAAGCTGGGATTATGATACAGAAATAATACATAGACGGGCTCTAAAGGACATTGATTCCAGAGCCGTAAAAGACTTGTGAAAGAAAAATCCATAATCCTATGATGCACGGCTTCTCTTTGTTCAACCTCTATCGTAACCAACCCATTTGCATTGCTCGCCTTAACAATTACATATAGTTAAACAAGTCTATACCATTTTTCTTTCAAAATAAAAAAATAACTTAGGTATTTTGTATCACAGGGTATAAAAATCATTCTATAGAAAAAAATAAACTATATTTATTGGTGTTGCTGTTTCAAAAAACATAAAAATGGACTTGGGGTTTTCTAGAAGTAGAGCATCCAAATGTTACCTTCTTAGCCTTAAGCTGCGAGAGGTGCTTCTCGTCCCACCGCTTGGCCTTCCGCGCCAGGTCCAGCGACCCGCCAGAGATGATGCCGGACTTCTGGTAGAACGTGCCGTCCAGGGCCAGCGCCTGCGCATTGCAAATACATCGCTATAAAACCGTTACAAATGGCATTCAATTAAATTTGACTGGAGCGTTTTCCTACTTGTCCGTCGAGGATCCGGCGTTTTGAGGGATCAAAGTAGCGTACCATGTATGGACTGTTTATCCACGCGTCCAATATCCGGATTTTCAATGGATTCATAAAAATATTTGATTCACAAACAAGACCACGGGACAGATCCCCAAAGCGTTGGACCGATCAGGTGAAAGTGGCGGTGGGCGCCCGGTACACGAACGTACCCGACTGAGGGCCAGCAGGCAGAGGTGGCGAGACGTCGGGAGGCGAGTCCTGTCTGCTTCCTCATCATGATAACCACGACCACTCTGGCAAGAGTGAGGCGACAAGGAATGAGAATTTTCGATTCCGAATTTCGAGACGAATTCCGGCAGTGTAAACCCGGCCGAAAGATCAGTCTCGGTGAATACAAAGGGTCATTAAACCGTAACAGCCGACTATTTGCCACCGGCGTGGGCCAGTATGAGTACGGGTACGGGTAGTTACGTCGTATCTGCTGTTCTTGTTCCGGTCGAGGTCGTAGGCGACGCGCGAGGCGTCCTCGGGCGTCTCGCAGACCAGCGCGTTGTTGGTGACGAACAGCACGGCGCGGTGGATGGCGGCCGGCTCGAACCGCAGCACGTCGAACAGCAGCTTCACGTTCTTGGGCTCCTTGATGTCCCTGGCACACCGACCGCACAGAGGTTAGCACGCGCTCACGAAGAGAAGCCACCGGATCACCCCCCGAGGTCTCACCGGAGTCTCTCCCGCAGCGGCTTGGCCTGTATGTAGTCGAGCGGCAGGAAGGTCTCGGGCTCCAGCATGCGCTCCTTGAGCACCTGGATGCAGCGCCGCGCCGTCTTCTCCGTGTCCACCACGATGGCCTCCATGTATTTGCCGAGGACCTTCGTGATGGCCACGTTGTACCGCTTGTGCGTCGGCTGGCACATGTTGATCATGCGGTCGTACTGTAAAGTTAATAACTCATTTGAAAACGTACATAATGTACATTCTCAGTAGCGTACCAGTAGAAAGCATAGAGGACCGAAAAGATTAAATAGGTTTTCATTTAAAGATGCGTAAAAGTAAAGTCAAGTATACGAGTATGTTTCCACTGACACAAAAGTGAGCTGCGTTTATCATGTATCACGTGGAATAGAGTGACTTGTGAAAAATATGAGAATACAGTTCACCTCCGTCCAGCTCCGTTTCAGAAGAAACGCACCCTAAGACATATTTTATATACTATGAAGTTTAGAGACATACATACTATGAAGAAAATGACGAACTCGCTATAAATTTCCCGAGGCTCGGCTCATATCTTTTTGAAGCTGATGCCTAAAAGCTAGTCGTAACGAAGCTCCTGTTCTGTAGCCGCGTCCCCCGCCGCCGCCGCCGCCGCCGCAGTACTCACCACGCCGGGGATGTCTCTCTTGAAGCTCTCGACGATCTCCTGCTTCTTCCTGCGGCGCGCCTCCTCGTGCTTGTCGACGCGCGCGTCGCCCAGCTGCGAGGCCACGTCCTCCAGCTGCTGCTGCAGTACTCACCACGCCGGGGATGTCTCTCTTGAAGCTCTCGACGATCTCCTGCTTCTTCCTGCGGCGCGCCTCCTCGTGCTTGTCGACGCGCGCGTCGCCCAGCTGCGAGGCCACGTCCTCCAGCTGCTGCTGCAGTACTCACCACGCCGGGGATGTCTCTCTTGAAGCTCTCGACGATCTCCTGCTTCTTCCTGCGGCGCGCCTCCTCGTGCTTGTCGACGCGCGCGTCGCCCAGCTGCGAGGCCACGTCCTCCAGCTGCTGCTGCAGTACTCACCACGCCGGGGATGTCTCTCTTGAAGCTCTCGACGATCTCCTGCTTCTTCCTGCGGCGCGCCTCCTCGTGCTTGTCGACGCGCGCGTCGCCCAGCTGCGAGGCCACGTCCTCCAGCTGCTGCTGCAGTACTCACCACGCCGGGGATGTCTCTCTTGAAGCTCTCGACGATCTCCTGCTTCTTCCTGCGGCGCGCCTCCTCGTGCTTGTCGACGCGCGCGTCGCCCAGCTGCGAGGCCACGTCCTCCAGCTGCTGCTGCAGTACTCACCACGCCGGGGATGTCTCTCTTGAAGCTCTCGACGATCTCCTGCTTCTTCCTGCGGCGCGCCTCCTCGTGCTTGTCGACGCGCGCGTCGCCCAGCTGCGAGGCCACGTCCTCCAGCTGCTGCTGCAGTACTCACCACGCCGGGGATGTCTCTCTTGAAGCTCTCGACGATCTCCTGCTTCTTCCTGCGGCGCGCCTCCTCGTGCTTGTCGACGCGCGCGTCGCCCAGCTGCGAGGCCACGTCCTCCAGCTGCTGCTGCAGTACTCACCACGCCGGGGATGTCTCTCTTGAAGCTCTCGACGATCTCCTGCTTCTTCCTGCGGCGCGCCTCCTCGTGCTTGTCGACGCGCGCGTCGCCCAGCTGCGAGGCCACGTCCTCCAGCTGCTGCTGCAGTACTCACCACGCCGGGGATGTCTCTCTTGAAGCTCTCGACGATCTCCTGCTTCTTCCTGCGGCGCGCCTCCTCGTGCTTGTCGACGCGCGCGTCGCCCAGCTGCGAGGCCACGTCCTCCAGCTGCTGCTGCAGTACTCACCACGCCGGGGATGTCTCTCTTGAAGCTCTCGACGATCTCCTGCTTCTTCCTGCGGCGCGCCTCCTCGTGCTTGTCGACGCGCGCGTCGCCCAGCTGCGAGGCCACGTCCTCCAGCTGCTGCTGCAGTACTCACCACGCCGGGGATGTCTCTCTTGAAGCTCTCGACGATCTCCTGCTTCTTCCTGCGGCGCGCCTCCTCGTGCTTGTCGACGCGCGCGTCGCCCAGCTGCGAGGCCACGTCCTCCAGCTGCTGCTGCAGTACTCACCACGCCGGGGATGTCTCTCTTGAAGCTCTCGACGATCTCCTGCTTCTTCCTGCGGCGCGCCTCCTCGTGCTTGTCGACGCGCGCGTCGCCCAGCTGCGAGGCCACGTCCTCCAGCTGCTGCTGCAGTACTCACCACGCCGGGGATGTCTCTCTTGAAGCTCTCGACGATCTCCTGCTTCTTCCTGCGGCGCGCCTCCTCGTGCTTGTCGACGCGCGCGTCGCCCAGCTGCGAGGCCACGTCCTCCAGCTGCTGCTGCAGTACTCACCACGCCGGGGATGTCTCTCTTGAAGCTCTCGACGATCTCCTGCTTCTTCCTGCGGCGCGCCTCCTCGTGCTTGTCGACGCGCGCGTCGCCCAGCTGCGAGGCCACGTCCTCCAGCTGCTGCTGCAGTACTCACCACGCCGGGGATGTCTCTCTTGAAGCTCTCGACGATCTCCTGCTTCTTCCTGCGGCGCGCCTCCTCGTGCTTGTCGACGCGCGCGTCGCCCAGCTGCGAGGCCACGTCCTCCAGCTGCTGCTGCAGTACTCACCACGCCGGGGATGTCTCTCTTGAAGCTCTCGACGATCTCCTGCTTCTTCCTGCGGCGCGCCTCCTCGTGCTTGTCGACGCGCGCGTCGCCCAGCTGCGAGGCCACGTCCTCCAGCTGCTGCTGCAGTACTCACCACGCCGGGGATGTCTCTCTTGAAGCTCTCGACGATCTCCTGCTTCTTCCTGCGGCGCGCCTCCTCGTGCTTGTCGACGCGCGCGTCGCCCAGCTGCGAGGCCACGTCCTCCAGCTGCTGCTGCAGTACTCACCACGCCGGGGATGTCTCTCTTGAAGCTCTCGACGATCTCCTGCTTCTTCCTGCGGCGCGCCTCCTCGTGCTTGTCGACGCGCGCGTCGCCCAGCTGCGAGGCCACGTCCTCCAGCTGCTGCTGCAGTACTCACCACGCCGGGGATGTCTCTCTTGAAGCTCTCGACGATCTCCTGCTTCTTCCTGCGGCGCGCCTCCTCGTGCTTGTCGACGCGCGCGTCGCCCAGCTGCGAGGCCACGTCCTCCAGCTGCTGCTGCAGTACTCACCACGCCGGGGATGTCTCTCTTGAAGCTCTCGACGATCTCCTGCTTCTTCCTGCGGCGCGCCTCCTCGTGCTTGTCGACGCGCGCGTCGCCCAGCTGCGAGGCCACGTCCTCCAGCTGCTGCTGCAGTACTCACCACGCCGGGGATGTCTCTCTTGAAGCTCTCGACGATCTCCTGCTTCTTCCTGCGGCGCGCCTCCTCGTGCTTGTCGACGCGCGCGTCGCCCAGCTGCGAGGCCACGTCCTCCAGCTGCTGCTGCAGTACTCACCACGCCGGGGATGTCTCTCTTGAAGCTCTCGACGATCTCCTGCTTCTTCCTGCGGCGCGCCTCCTCGTGCTTGTCGACGCGCGCGTCGCCCAGCTGCGAGGCCACGTCCTCCAGCTGCTGCTGCAGTACTCACCACGCCGGGGATGTCTCTCTTGAAGCTCTCGACGATCTCCTGCTTCTTCCTGCGGCGCGCCTCCTCGTGCTTGTCGACGCGCGCGTCGCCCAGCTGCGAGGCCACGTCCTCCAGCTGCTGCTGCAGTACTCACCACGCCGGGGATGTCTCTCTTGAAGCTCTCGACGATCTCCTGCTTCTTCCTGCGGCGCGCCTCCTCGTGCTTGTCGACGCGCGCGTCGCCCAGCTGCGAGGCCACGTCCTCCAGCTGCTGCTGCAGTACTCACCACGCCGGGGATGTCTCTCTTGAAGCTCTCGACGATCTCCTGCTTCTTCCTGCGGCGCGCCTCCTCGTGCTTGTCGACGCGCGCGTCGCCCAGCTGCGAGGCCACGTCCTCCAGCTGCTGCTGCAGTACTCACCACGCCGGGGATGTCTCTCTTGAAGCTCTCGACGATCTCCTGCTTCTTCCTGCGGCGCGCCTCCTCGTGCTTGTCGACGCGCGCGTCGCCCAGCTGCGAGGCCACGTCCTCCAGCTGCTGCTGCAGTACTCACCACGCCGGGGATGTCTCTCTTGAAGCTCTCGACGATCTCCTGCTTCTTCCTGCGGCGCGCCTCCTCGTGCTTGTCGACGCGCGCGTCGCCCAGCTGCGAGGCCACGTCCTCCAGCTGCTGCTGCAGTACTCACCACGCCGGGGATGTCTCTCTTGAAGCTCTCGACGATCTCCTGCTTCTTCCTGCGGCGCGCCTCCTCGTGCTTGTCGACGCGCGCGTCGCCCAGCTGCGAGGCCACGTCCTCCAGCTGCTGCTGCAGTACTCACCACGCCGGGGATGTCTCTCTTGAAGCTCTCGACGATCTCCTGCTTCTTCCTGCGGCGCGCCTCCTCGTGCTTGTCGACGCGCGCGTCGCCCAGCTGCGAGGCCACGTCCTCCAGCTGCTGCTGCAGTACTCACCACGCCGGGGATGTCTCTCTTGAAGCTCTCGACGATCTCCTGCTTCTTCCTGCGGCGCGCCTCCTCGTGCTTGTCGACGCGCGCGTCGCCCAGCTGCGAGGCCACGTCCTCCAGCTGCTGCTGCAGTACTCACCACGCCGGGGATGTCTCTCTTGAAGCTCTCGACGATCTCCTGCTTCTTCCTGCGGCGCGCCTCCTCGTGCTTGTCGACGCGCGCGTCGCCCAGCTGCGAGGCCACGTCCTCCAGCTGCTGCTGCAGTACTCACCACGCCGGGGATGTCTCTCTTGAAGCTCTCGACGATCTCCTGCTTCTTCCTGCGGCGCGCCTCCTCGTGCTTGTCGACGCGCGCGTCGCCCAGCTGCGAGGCCACGTCCTCCAGCTGCTGCTGCAGTACTCACCACGCCGGGGATGTCTCTCTTGAAGCTCTCGACGATCTCCTGCTTCTTCCTGCGGCGCGCCTCCTCGTGCTTGTCGACGCGCGCGTCGCCCAGCTGCGAGGCCACGTCCTCCAGCTGCTGCTGCAGTACTCACCACGCCGGGGATGTCTCTCTTGAAGCTCTCGACGATCTCCTGCTTCTTCCTGCGGCGCGCCTCCTCGTGCTTGTCGACGCGCGCGTCGCCCAGCTGCGAGGCCACGTCCTCCAGCTGCTGCTGCAGTACTCACCACGCCGGGGATGTCTCTCTTGAAGCTCTCGACGATCTCCTGCTTCTTCCTGCGGCGCGCCTCCTCGTGCTTGTCGACGCGCGCGTCGCCCAGCTGCGAGGCCACGTCCTCCAGCTGCTGCTGCAGTACTCACCACGCCGGGGATGTCTCTCTTGAAGCTCTCGACGATCTCCTGCTTCTTCCTGCGGCGCGCCTCCTCGTGCTTGTCGACGCGCGCGTCGCCCAGCTGCGAGGCCACGTCCTCCAGCTGCTGCTGCAGTACTCACCACGCCGGGGATGTCTCTCTTGAAGCTCTCGACGATCTCCTGCTTCTTCCTGCGGCGCGCCTCCTCGTGCTTGTCGACGCGCGCGTCGCCCAGCTGCGAGGCCACGTCCTCCAGCTGCTGCTGCAGTACTCACCACGCCGGGGATGTCTCTCTTGAAGCTCTCGACGATCTCCTGCTTCTTCCTGCGGCGCGCCTCCTCGTGCTTGTCGACGCGCGCGTCGCCCAGCTGCGAGGCCACGTCCTCCAGCTGCTGCTGCAGTACTCACCACGCCGGGGATGTCTCTCTTGAAGCTCTCGACGATCTCCTGCTTCTTCCTGCGGCGCGCCTCCTCGTGCTTGTCGACGCGCGCGTCGCCCAGCTGCGAGGCCACGTCCTCCAGCTGCTGCTGCAGTACTCACCACGCCGGGGATGTCTCTCTTGAAGCTCTCGACGATCTCCTGCTTCTTCCTGCGGCGCGCCTCCTCGTGCTTGTCGACGCGCGCGTCGCCCAGCTGCGAGGCCACGTCCTCCAGCTGCTGCTGCAGTACTCACCACGCCGGGGATGTCTCTCTTGAAGCTCTCGACGATCTCCTGCTTCTTCCTGCGGCGCGCCTCCTCGTGCTTGTCGACGCGCGCGTCGCCCAGCTGCGAGGCCACGTCCTCCAGCTGCTGCTGCAGTACTCACCACGCCGGGGATGTCTCTCTTGAAGCTCTCGACGATCTCCTGCTTCTTCCTGCGGCGCGCCTCCTCGTGCTTGTCGACGCGCGCGTCGCCCAGCTGCGAGGCCACGTCCTCCAGCTGCTGCTGCAGTACTCACCACGCCGGGGATGTCTCTCTTGAAGCTCTCGACGATCTCCTGCTTCTTCCTGCGGCGCGCCTCCTCGTGCTTGTCGACGCGCGCGTCGCCCAGCTGCGAGGCCACGTCCTCCAGCTGCTGCTGCAGTACTCACCACGCCGGGGATGTCTCTCTTGAAGCTCTCGACGATCTCCTGCTTCTTCCTGCGGCGCGCCTCCTCGTGCTTGTCGACGCGCGCGTCGCCCAGCTGCGAGGCCACGTCCTCCAGCTGCTGCTGCAGTACTCACCACGCCGGGGATGTCTCTCTTGAAGCTCTCGACGATCTCCTGCTTCTTCCTGCGGCGCGCCTCCTCGTGCTTGTCGACGCGCGCGTCGCCCAGCTGCGAGGCCACGTCCTCCAGCTGCTGCTGCAGTACTCACCACGCCGGGGATGTCTCTCTTGAAGCTCTCGACGATCTCCTGCTTCTTCCTGCGGCGCGCCTCCTCGTGCTTGTCGACGCGCGCGTCGCCCAGCTGCGAGGCCACGTCCTCCAGCTGCTGCTGCAGTACTCACCACGCCGGGGATGTCTCTCTTGAAGCTCTCGACGATCTCCTGCTTCTTCCTGCGGCGCGCCTCCTCGTGCTTGTCGACGCGCGCGTCGCCCAGCTGCGAGGCCACGTCCTCCAGCTGCTGCTGCAGCTCGGCCGCGCGCCCGCGGCACTCGCCCACGTCCGCCTGACACGCAAACACGCGTTATCGACACGTACGACGTAATAAAAATCACAATTTTCTACTTTGGCAGATGCATGCGCGAACCGCCATCTTTAATTTAAAGTGGCAAAATTTGATTTATAAAGATAAAAAATTTACTTTATGACATTTTGGGGGAAAATTGATTTTCATTTAATATCTAGATAATCTCAAAGATGACTATATGATATGATAATTGAAAAAGTTAGTCAGAGTTAGTGATTTTGGGAGACTTTAACGCCCACGACCATATCTGATCACGAATTTGCTCTTGGTTTCTCGCAATTGGATCGTTCTCCTACAAGAATACTTGATATCGAAAGCATTCTAGATTCTTACTAACTTTTTGCTGACCACACGTCCGGAAGGACATAACATCTCAGTGGATGCGCCGCTTGGATCATTAGATCACTGCCTCATCCGAACCAAAGTGCCCTACGTTTTCGCTTGCCAACTTCAAAATACGAATTTGCGGGAAATGTTGATTTCAAATGTGAGACAGTTGACGACAACAAGGATACAATTTTAAAAAAGCGGAATCTAATGAATTTTGTTTACAATACAAAAAACGTGAACTTTTCTTTGCAAATCAGGATGACAAGTAAAATAAAACACTTGTTAGTTAAATAATAGTCAACATTTAGGTACTAAAAAAAATCAGTTAATAATAATTTACACTTTATCATGAAAACTATAAGTTACTTTTTAAAGGAGTAGTTGTCTTGAGATTACGCATTTGATGTATGTGCGTGCGTAGCTAATTCCGAAAAGCGGGATATTTAGCGTCCCGCTCACACGCTGAGCGGGACGTCTTGTTAATGGTCTCAGAAACGGGACGTCCCGCGTATAGCGGGACGGTTGGCAACCCTAACTACGTTTGTCCACGGTGGTACATGGTAGTAGAATTTCAATGTGAGCCTTGTCATTCAGCAAGCTGGTAGCATGCATAATTGGAAAAAGTGATATAAAAAATGACAATGATGTTGGCTAACCTGTAGCTCGGCCCGCAACCTCCTCTGCTCCTCGAGCGCCTGCTCCGAACTCTTGATGTGCTCGTTCAACTTCTCCACCCGCTTCATAGCCTCGTTTCTCTCATGGCCCTAGGGAAATAACAATCTTATAAACAACCTACAAATAAGTAGTACAATCCGCCTTGAGGATCAAATATACCTATAGATAAATTGCTTGTGAACGTGCCTTGCAAAATGGCGTCGCGTGTCAGCCTAATAGATCACGCTAGTTAAAGAACGTAGACCGCAGCCTGTCCATGGATAGGTTTTTTTGTCTCGAAAGCACATTATACTGGTCCCGATCGTTGTCATTACATGATAGTCATTAGGCCAAGTCAGTGGTATTTATGGACTTGAGGACACTAGCCTTTGCCAATCCGTTTAGTAGCATCCTCTAAACTCTATCGTACTTCCCTATCGACTATTTTACGGGACGGGGCCCACCACACATTCCCACCACTGTCTATAACTGTGTTACACTGTGTGTGTAACATAACTTATGGCAATGAACTTCATAAGTCCACTGCGTCCCGGAGGAAAATACGCGGCTGCTTTGGAACTCACAACGAATTTAATTAGAAGAAATTAGTAGGAGTTCCAACTCCTACGAATTTCTTCTAATTAAATTCGTTAAAGCTTTGGAGTTTGGCTTCCCCTTGTCAATGTATGAGACAGCAATATGACAATTAAGACAATTAGCCAGTCGAGTGAAGGTGAACTGGCGCAGGCTGCACGAGTTGACGCGGTACCTTCTGGCGGTGCTTGTTGTCGAACTCGCCCTTGCGGCGCAGCTCGTTGTCGAGCCGGTCCTGGTCGGCCTTCTGCTCGCGGTTCACGGAGTCCAGCTCCTGCAGGTAGCGCGCCGCGCGCCGGGACGCCTCCATCTTCAGCTCCTCGTACTCGCGGATCTGGACAACATCACATAGTAGGGTAGAGTACGTCCACTCCGACTGGAGAAACACTTCCAAGTAACAGAACAATGAACAAAGATACTCCTGAACATTGTTTAAACCCTGCATTGATCGATTGCGGTCGAGTTATTACAAGAAATTGAGGAACAGTAAAATTTTCCTGAGGATGGTCGCGAGTGCTCCTCCACCTGCCGCAGCTCGTCCTCCTCTCACCTGAGCCTCCTCCAGGTGCACGTCCGCGCGGCCCGCTTGTCCCGCGCCGGCGCCGGCGGTCTGCTCCCACGCGGCCTTCTGCTCCTCCACCTGCCGCAGCTCCTCCTCCTCTCACCTGAGCCTCCTCCAGGTGCACGTCCGCGCGGCCCGCTTGTCCCGCGCCGGCGCCGGCGGTCTGCTCCCACGCGGCCTTCTGCTCCTCCACCTGCCGCAGCTCTTCCTCCAGCTTGCGGATGTCGGCCTGGTGCGCCTCGTGCGCCTTGCGCGCCTGCTCCAGCGTCTTGCCCGCGCTCTCCAGCTTCTTCTGCGAGTGGGTCACGCGCTCCTTCGCCTTTATGAACGTCGGACGCTTCTTGGAAATCTCTGCTTCCTATAAAATAAAATTAAGAAAATCATTATTAGCTTATTGCTTAAAAAAATGATTCTACTTCATTACATTATTCATATCTCTGTCTAATGAAGAGTCATGTATTGGCGGAGGTACTACCCCTATTTTGAAGTTTTCGAGTGGCCACTGATTAAAACAAATAAAAACAGACAGTATCATGAGCCATGGCTGACAGTATTAACAAACTATCTAAACAAAACTTACATATTTCACTTCCTAACTATCTATACTCCTCTGCCTTCTAATACTACTCCTCAATTTCTCTAATTTCTGCTGTAACTTCAATATATGAAGTTCAAAGACTCACCACTTCCCGTATCTCCTGCTCCACCTTGGCGAGTTCCCTCTGTATGACTCCGGATTCCTTCTTCTTCTCTTTAAGCGCCTCTTCTGCCTTTTGCCGCTTCTTCTCGATCTTGGCAAGCTCCGATTGCTTGTGCTGTAATTCCTCCTCATAGTGCTGGATGTCCTTCTCATTGTGGTACAGGTGGAACAGCTGGAGTTCTACTTTCTGTTCTTGCTGTAAATATTATGAAATAAATTTTATTTACTAGCAAACATCAGCTACTTTAATAACTTTTAAACTTTCGCGTTGCATGATTGAAATTATAATAACCGTGAAATTTAATGCCCGTGATTAACGCGATCATGCATGTAAGGTATTTTTACTTTATTATTGACTGACGTTTTGACCAGGTTGCACCGGCCGTGGTCATAGGCTGACTGTGACCACGGCCAGTGCAACCTAGTCGAAACGTTATCATTATAATTTCAATCAGCTACTTGTTTTGTGGATTGCATCATTTGATATTAAACAACTTACCAGCTCCTCTTTAAGCCGTGTGTATTTCTCCGCCTCCTCCTTCTCGAACTTGGCCTCCTTACGTTCTGCGGCAACACCCTTCTTCTTCTGGTAGGAGAACTGTGCTTCTTCATCTGCTCGGTTTACTTCTGCTCGGCACGCTTCATACTGCTCCTTCAATACACCTGACCTGATAATGAAGTTCATTATTATTTTATGCAAACTATTCCCTATCGACTGCGATATTGTACACACACTCAGTATTCATGGATTGAATTGGGCATCCAAAAAAAGAACTTTGAAATTATAACAGTTTATCAATATAAATTCATCCAGTTATTTATGCTGTGTACTGACAAACTCCAGCCACTCCACGCGCCACAAATGTTGAGTCGTGAATTTCACTTTCGTGATTTTGCAGTCACTTTACTTACATGATTTTGCAGTATTTACAGCTATTAGTTTTAGATAACATATTTCACTACCTTGTTTTTATACTGTAATCATCCCTATTAGGATACTGTAAAGAAGTACTGAAGAATTTTCCATATTCCCAGAATACTAATTACAATAGTTAAAGATAGACAATAACAAAACCATATTCTATCACTCACCCACTGATCTCTTCAAACAGAGCAGTTCTCTCCTTAGGGTTCTTCATTGCGATGCTCTCAACAGCACCTTGGAATACGAGGAAGTTCTTGGCCTTCACGTTGATGCCCAACTTCTCCAGTTCTCCGAGATAAATACTGATAGAAACCGACTGTAGAAGATATGAAGTAATCATCAATTACCAGCCAGGATATGGTTACCAAAGAAATTACTGCTAGCATTGACGAGCACGGTGGACAAATGGTTAACAATGGCCACTTTGACTCCGAGGTCGTCACATGTCTGTTTGTCTGGGTCTGGGTGTTTTCAATGTATTATATTATGTATTTACAAAAAAAATGTATTCAAGTATTATATTAGTTATCTAGTACCCATAGTACAAGCTTTGCTTAGTTTGGGACTAAATGGTAATGTGTGTGGTGTGTGTGTGTGTGTGAGTGGTATGTATGTGTGTGTGTGTGTGTGTGTGTGTGGTATGTGTGTGTTTGTGTGTGTGTGTGTGTGTGTGTGTGTGTGTGTGTGTGTGTTTACTATGCATAAAAACTGAAATCTCTTAGTACTTTTAGTGCAATAGAATTAGCAAAATCTAATCTCTCAAAATTTTTTATTAGTTCTAAATTTTTTTGTATTTGTAGAACCAGTATTAAAATTTCTTTGAGTGTGTAGGTGAAGCGATTAAATCATATTTGTTTACTTAAATACTAAGTTTTCATCAATAAAATTTTCTGAAAACCCATTTAAATAACAAACATGGTATCATTGCAGGATTTGTTTTAATCGAATACAGTTCGAACTACTGGTTAAGCTGTTATTAATGGGTGGAAATTTGTAAAGGGTTATGAGTTCAAACAAAAGAAAATAGGTAACTAAATGTCTGAGTCCGTCATGATTTGTCTTTGTGTCTGTTCAGCGTTTTTCTGGGAACAAGTAACAAATTTTTCACATTTATAATATTAGTATAAATGTAACTTTTAAATTTTTTGAAAAATTTGTTACTCATTTCCCTAATTTTCTTAAAAACTTTATTATGATGGAAATATCCTATAAAACAAGTTGAAGACAAGCAGTTACAAAAATATATAGTAAGTACAAAAATAAAAAGGGATTTAGATCATTTGACAATAATAACTTAACGTAAGTAAGATTACGTGTAAGTATTAATTATTGTACGTTAACGTAGACCACAATTTTAATCTCCTACATATTCATACAAAGTGAAAATATAATAGTTTACCTGGCCATCAATTTTATGCTCGGATGATTGCCCAATGACTGATCTCTGGAACTGCTTCTCAGTCATATCTTCAAGTATAAATGTTGCTGTCACTGAAGCACTGTCAACAAAAAAAATCATTCATTCAAACAATTGAACCTCTCTTTCACCAAATACTTAACAAGTAAATTCTTTTTCACCAAAGATTAGTTAGCTAAAGATATTTGTGAATTAAAAAAGTAATTAAAATTCTATAATACATAAATATTTCTATAATATATGGCACTGAGAATCAAAAATGAACATCCAAAAAGTGTGCCAAGTGCACTCACCTTGCAATAGGCTTGTTGCCCATGTCACAAAATTATAAAAACTCTCTATCAGTAACGTAAAATACATAAAACTAGAACGATCTGCGATCTTAAAATTTTAATAACTTATGTACGACGTGTTTTATGTTCGGTCAAAGTTTGATGGGAAAGTCCATTTTAAGGGTATGAAATTATAAAAAATAAATATTACCATTGTAGAAACAATAAAAAATACTATAACTTTTGTTACGGCACTGGCTACATAAACGCAATATTTAACATAGCTGTCGTACAAATTTCTGATTTAATGCATATAAAATAGTACGGTGTGACGTCATAACGTGGTGGCCTTTTGTATGGAGCGTTTTCGGGATAGTCCAAAATTGTGATCTTCAAGTTATCATATCTCGAGAAGTTTTTATGCAATCGAAGTAATTATTTCACCTATATTTATATTATTGTGACGTCTTTAAATAACAAATAGAAAAATAAAATGGGTTACAAGCCTATTTATTCGCACAAGCAAGTCAAAGAATCTGATGTTTATAAATATAAATAAATATTTCTGGACAATTTACACCGCGCCATCAAGTCCCAAATTAAGTGCAAAGCTTGTGTTATGGGTACTAGACAACTGATAAATGTACTTAAATTAATTTTTTTTTTGTAAATATATAATACATAGAAAACACCCAGACCAAGACAAACAAACATGTTCATGCACACAATTGTTTGACTTGTGCGGGAATCGAACCCACGACCTCGGAGTCAAAGTGACCATTGCTAACCACCGATCTTAGATGTTTGTGACAATTGATTGAAATAGGTAAAAATGCTAGCTTTCTTTATTTAAAAAAATATATAATTTATGTTGACAAACTAGTTAAAGCCCAATAGATCACTTATCACATGAACAACACAATAATATTTGATTGTAAAAATACTTTAGTTAATTTCATGTTTTGAATTAATATCAAGTTTGAAAAAGAGACATCAACGATGGCGATAGTATATGTAACTATTTATAGTATCAGCAATGTCAGATCAGTGTAAACACAAAATTTTGGCCAAGGAACACAGATATCTTCTTTGGGATGTAAGTCGCTGACCATGATATTTAGAGCTAAAGCCAACCTCATCTGCACGTGGTGCACCCTGCCGACTAAGGAGAGAGGCTCTAGCGAAAGAGAGGTAAGGTACATTGTATTAGTAAGCTACTAATACAATGTACCTTACCTATTAGTAAACTAGGGAAGTACCTCAACCTCAAAGAGTAGCACACACAAGTAAAAATTCCATTGAGGGTTTTGTGTTCCTGCAGGTGAGTGGGTCACCAGAAAGGAAGGAGTTGCTGCATTGGCAGCGGGGGTGGCAGCACACGAGCAATATTTTATATTGTGAGTGTTAATATGCCTATGGTAACCATTTCCCATCTGGTGGGCCGTATGCTTGTCTTCCAACCGACGTAGTATAAAAAAAAGATATTGGACTTTATTGAAATGACGCAAGTTATATGTTCCACATTTATAAGTTATCCTTGGTAAGCAATTGAGAAAGAGAGAAATAAAGCTAAAATGTGAGATTTTGAAGTTTTTAACATAATTACCATCTTGATACAGGTTTGTTGATAGATGCTCCATGAATCAGATCACTGAGGCGCTTTACACGAAGCAACGACGTTTTTTCACCCATCACAAAACTTACAGCATCCATGAAATTCGATTTTCCTAAAATAACAAAAGCACATGATTTTTTTAATACTTATCATTATGAAAATAGATTCAAATTGATAAAACAGTTTAACTTTTGGCTTGGGTTACCTGATCCATTCGGTCCAACAACAGCAGTGAAAGACTTCAGTGGGCCTATCCGATGTTGTCCTCGGTAGGACTTGAAGTTTTCCATATCAATAAACTTAAGAAACGCCGGCATCTTGATAGATTAATAATGAAAATTCACATTAAATAAGGACTACTGGTTAATTTTCTATATAAAATAATAAGTAGCGCCAAACAAACATGATCACATCAACAAACTGGCCGCTAGAGCTGTGTAGTTCCTGAGTGAGTAGTTCAATTGTACCAGTTCACCCTAATAGACTTGCGCAAAACAGTTCACTGAACTGAAGAGAGTGATGCAGTTCTTTTGACGCAAATGAACTATATCACTCATCTAGTTTATTTATTTCAATTACTTCTTTATTTCTTTTGACTCACTATTCAGTTTAGTTCAATGTATCTTTGATTCAATCGACTCAGTAGTTCTATTGACTGATTCCTTCTACATTCTTCTCAGTTCTATTGCATCTTTTTGATGACATTGTATTTTTGTATTAAATAATTTTAAGTAATTAAATATTTTATAAATTCCCTTACAAATATTGATTTTTCCTTCAAACTTTTCACAGGCTTAGCCGCTCTTTTGCCCCCCACGTTGAGCCCCCCGCGCCCCCCCCGCGCAAAAACGCGGCGGAACTATGCCCATTTGTTTTTTGTTCCTACCTGCCCGGCGCCGCGGGTGGTCGGGGCCCCATAAAAACGGTCATTGAGACGCAACTTTGTTATTGAGTGCCTACAAGTGGTGTTTTTTACGTTTACTAAGAACAGCACTATACAATGCCGTCTTTTGTTGTTCAACACTCGACTATAGTGTAGAATTACGATGGTCTAAATATTCTCAAGTGGTGTTTCATAGCCCTACTTGTATTCAAAAAAATACCTTATGAACTAAGGCGATAACGTATAGTTTTTTATTTAAAAATACGCTAGGGAGATAAAACCCGATGTTAATAAACAAAAACCTACACTTACCTAAACAAAATAAGTTTTTATAGCACTTGACACCGGCCCGAACATCTGGCGCCGTTAAGGCGAGTCTCTTAAACCCCTTTTTTTATTTTTTTTTTCCATTGAGTTTATGATTCTTTGGCCTTAATCCGATAGCTAATATGGCGGAGAAACGAAAAAAACATAAACAAATGGGCCTGAATGTATGACAGATGAGTATTGTTCAATCTGCCCAAAACTGAACGCCAAACTGCAAATGTCGACCGTAGGTCGACACGGGCAATTCAAGCGTTTCAAGGTCGTGACGTCACTTGTCGACCGTAGGTCGACACGGGCAATTCAGCGGTTAGGACTGTCAACCTTGAGTAAAAAGAAATTATTTAGCGGTTAAAATAATAATACGTGGTTGGCGTATTTCAAAATCAATTTGTATGTATTGTTTTTTCACTCATAAAAAAGCTTCATTCATTCAATGCATCCATCACGTTTAAACAAAATTGAGCCTTGTATCTTTACTACTAAAGCATATTTTAGCTAACAGTTTAAGGTTCTTATGTCCTTAGCCTTCGAGTTCTAATTCGGTCAGTCAACCACGCACGAAACTATCTGTCTCGTTTTATCTCGAACCATTTCAGGATCTTCCGTCCTTTTCGCTCTCTATCGCTAGCAATTTTGCAATTACAACTTATCTCTCTCATTCTAGCTCGTACGCTTTATGTATTTCCGTTCTTTTTACTCTTTGTCACTCAAAGATAGATTGAACTAGATGACGCAGTGTACTATATGGGGCAAGAAAGAGTGAGTGACAAGAACCGGCCTGTATGGTGTAGACAGTTTTTCCCAAACATTGTTCTGCCATGGTCCGGTAATTTTCACACTGCCCCTTCGTGGCCCACTTTATACTTTTAAAACCAGAGCTGGTTCCATTAAATAAAATAATACAAATTTATGAATAGTAAAAAATAATGTTTTATCGCAACATTCCAGCCTTGCTTTGTAAATAATATCTACTATCGATCGACCCAACGTGAATATTCGTACGATACCAAAATATTTGTAAGTATAATAGGTACTACTTACAAATATTTTGGTATCGTACGAATATTCACGTTGGGTAGATCTATAAAAGGTAGATATTATTTTCAAAACAAGGCGGGAACGTTGCGACCCGGTATTTTATTTTGATAGACTGGTACCGGGTCGCGACCCGGCAAATGGGAAACACGTAGAGTCTATGAACAATAGTTCGTATTGTAGAGTTGTATAGTTCCTGAGTGAGTAGTTCAATTGAGCTGTGCGGTTTTTTTTTAACAAATAGCTTTACGGCTCTGGAATAGTTGTAATTGGTACTATGGTGGCGCATGATGTTCTTTTATATGTTCCCCATCCTTGATATATCCGCTATTTAATATTGATGCTAACTGTTAATAAAGTCCAGTCGTCCTGTCCTGTAATTGTTTCACATATTTGTGTTTTCCTTTGAAATAAAATTCAGTAACAATACTTTTCGGCATGTCCCTTTCAAAAGCCGGTAATAAGATGTGTTTAATGAATGTTAGAAAGACGGGCTCTAAAAGACTTAGTTTACAGAGCCTTGAAGCTATTTAATAAAAAATAATATCTTTACCGAATGCAACAAATTGACAGACGAGTTTTTTTTTTTGTAAAAAGAAAACAGAGCTATGTCAAAGATTGATTTACTAAATTTAATTTTGTGAATTATGAATTGATTAATACATCTATATATTAACTAAAATGATTGGCGATCAAAGCCCAGGTAGTCCCATTGATATTGATACCGAAGAGGCTGTGCTAATGGATCCCATTGATCACGAACGAGCTAGGTACCCTTACTGCATAGTTTGGACACCCATTCCGGTTTTAACGTAAGTTTTTTAGAATGCCATTAATAACATTGTTATCTCCTTTTTTTTGTTGTTTGCTCTCTTGTAAACTTGTTTAAAAAACACATTTTGGTGTTGTTTCAGATGGATTTTTCCATTTTTGGGCCATATGGGTATCTGTACGTCAAGCGGTATAATCCGTGACTTTGCTGGACCTTATTTTGTGTCTGAAGACTTGATGGCTTTTGGAAACCCTACAAAATACTGGCAGTTGACACCTCAAAGGGCTACTAATGGTCGAACGGGTTGGGATGCTGCTGTTGCTGAAGCTTCAGAGATATACAAAAAGAGAATGGTAAATCTTGTGGTATTTAGGAATATTTATTACTCTGCTATTAGAATAGGCAACTGAACAATTTTGTGTGCTCTACTAAACACTCAAGCTTTATCATCTGTAAAGAGATGATGAAGCTAGATCAAATTAATAATGCTTACAAAATGCTTTCTGGTATTATTTCAATGAATCAATTCATCTCAGTTTCATCTACGAACTAACATACTTAAGCTATCTGTGGAGAGTGGAATATGGATCAAAAAGCTTTTGCGTATTGATAATGTGTGATTGTATCTCTGCTTAATTTTTAGTTCTTTGCTTAGTTCAAGTTTCTAATGCATTACAATGATTACTTTTTCAGCACATAATATTTTATGACAACTGTCATTCACATGTTGCAACAGCTCTCAACATCATGAACTACGGGGGCTGTAAAAACTGGAACATGGTCAAACTGGCGCTATACATGATCCCATACTCAAAATATGTTGGGTAATGCTTCTGTTATTCTAAAAATATAAACCTTTTGTAATTGACAATATTTGTTGTTTTACATAAAAAAATTTGCAGTCCAATATGTGGCCTCAATTACTGACTATTGGTACAAGAGCATGGAAGCTGTTTTTTATAATATGTATAATACAAAATGTTTTTATCTTTTCAGTTTTGGAGCATTTTTAAAAACCTGGTTACCATTCGTCATCATTGTTGCAATTATTTGTGGACTCGCTGCAATGATATAAATGAATAGCCATGAGATTTGTACTGGTGGCATTTAGGAATATTTTGTGTGATGGTGCTGGGAATATGCAGGTCAATCTTTGCTAAGGATTAGATGTGTGTGGCCTTCAAGACTGCGATGGCTGGAAGTCAAGAGTTTGGTGTGGTATATATCAAGATTATTGCCTAAATTAGATATCTATCTCAGGTCTATTTAGCAGGATTTGCAATTTTGTAAATATAGTTTCATATAAGTAGAGGCAGAGGTAATGAACCATTTTGATTAATGGTATTAACCATCCTGGATTAAACCTCATGACTTATTGTACAATGTTTTATTATAGATGTGTTTTTGTCAATATCATTGAAGTGTTGTATATAAGTGTTTATTGTTCTAACTACACAATGGGTAATGGATCACTTGATTAAGACCTGTATTAGTTGTGTAGTTTCTTTTGGTATGCTATTTATACATATAGTTTATATAACAAAACTCAAGGGACTGTGCATATTTTGACGTTATAGATAAGTGTCATAAAAAGGAGAGAAGAAAAATTGTATCAGAAAAACTTTTTCGTCAATACACAGTGATTGTCTCTTACTTGCCATGTTTACAGTTTGAAAGTTTGTGAGCAACTAAGAAATAACATATAGATAATCCATGACTCCTATTAACAACAGTGTACACTGCAGACAATCCCAATTTGTAAACAAAAGAATGGATTTCTTAGAAAGTTCAGTATGTATCATGTGGACAGCAGAATTTATTACCGGCTAGGATAATAAAGCGACATAAACATATATAATTTACACAGCTGTTCAGTTTTTACTAATTTTGATTTAATTATTGTCGTTATTTAGAGTGGGTGTAATGCTATTTAGAGTGTATTGAAGACAAGCTAAACCAACCAAAGCAAAGCGATTTCAATGCTTTATGGAGTTTGTCGTTAAATGGAGTTTACACTGTACATACGTGATGGTCTTCACTGCCTTATGTTTTTATAATGTAAACTAATTTGGACGTCTCGGATATTTTTTTTTGTAAAATGTGGACAAATGTTTCAGAGGCACTGCTATTTATTACTAAAACTACTGATAGTTTATGCCTTGGACAGATATAATACATATTTTAGTTAATCATTCCTTTGTGTTTAGTGTTAAAACGAAATTTACGTATTTATTAAGAACATTTTATGATCTTCACTTTATTTGGTTTTTAAAATAAAATATATTTATTATTTACAATATACTTTTATATTTCAGAAACTTTTTTTGCTTATAACAAAATTATTTTTCGTTTAGATAATATCAAATTATTAGGTTGGGGAAAAAGTCTTTTCGTATTTTATATGAAAATTCAAAACATTTTTTACTAAAGTTTATTTACATTTAACTAAAGTATGTAGGTGCCATTTTGTTCGATAACTTTTTGCCATCTTGTAGGTAGAGACATGATCCCATTACTATAGAAATTTTGGGACTTCTGTTCAAAAAACCACGACAAGTGGTTTTGGCAGTCTTCTCGTGATGTTAACCTGACATTGCCTAAAGAATTCTGAAGAGACCGAAACAGGTGGAAATCAGAAGGTGCAAGGTCAGGACTATACGGCGGACGCATTAACACCTTCCAGTCAAACTCTCTTAATTTTTGCTGAGTGGCTAAAGATGTGTGAGGTCTAGCGTTATCATGATGAAAAATCACACTCCTTCTGTTAATTAATTCCGGCCGCTTTCTCTCAACTTTTTGCTTTAATCTCATCAGTTGTTCACAGTAGAGTTCAGAATCGATAGTCCTGCCTGGCGGTAACAGCTCATAATGAATAATGCCCTTCCAATCCCACCATACACACAGCATCACCTTATTGCGGGTTAACCCGGGTTTTGCCAGTCTGTGAAGCCTGACCGGCCTTTGACCACGACCTTTTTCGCACGTTCTTGTCGTACGTGATCCACTTTTCATCACCAGTTATAAGCTTTTTCAAAAACGGTTCGCTTTCATTACGTCGTAGTAAAGAATCGCAAATGAGTACACGGTTCATTAAGTTTCTTTCAGTGAGATCGTGAGGCACCCAAATATCGAGCTTTTTAGTGTACCCAGCTTTTTTCAAATGCGCCAAAACTGTTTTGTGGTCAATTCCTAATTCTTCAGCTACGTCGTAACTACTGATATGCTGATCTTGCTCCACTTTTTCAAAAATGGCATCCATTTTATCCGTAACAGGGCGACCAGAGCGACGTGCATCTTTCACATCAAAATTTCCTGATTGAAAACGCTTATACCAAATTTGTGCTACTCTCACAGACACTGCACTAGATCCATAAACGTCACAAATTTTTTTCGCAGCTTGCGTTGCATTTTTACTTTTTTTGTAGTAAAATTTTAAAATGAATCGAATTTCTTCATTTGATTCACTCATCTTGACAGTAAAAAAAACAAATGAAAATCACACATTTACCTAATTTGAATTTGGAATTATCTTTTTTAAAATTTAAACTTTTTAAAGATATCATAACCTGCCAGATACAAATGGTATAACCAAAGAGATTTTATTACAAGTTCATACATACTAAAATGCGAAAAGACTTTTTCCCCTACCTATTAATTATGATATTGGTTGTCTTTACGGTATTACAAGGTAAACAAATGGTATACAAGTGCTTTATTAGTAACATGATGTCAACAAAGTTCCACCAAATGCCAAAAATCAACAACATTAAGATACCATTCAGACTATTCATAAATTTATAAATAATATTCATAAATTGTAGGTATTCATAAATAAAATGTTGATGCATACATCATTAAATTACATTCCAAATACATAAAAAGTTTTACAATATTGACTTCCACTCGGTTGAAGTTACTAGAGGATATTGTATGTACTCCCTCAGTTCTAGTACGTTAGTTTAGTACTAGATACTGTGGTTCTAGTCATTATCATATCATAATAAATTTCATCAAAATAGACATTTTAGCTATCAAAGAAGGACCAACAAGCATTTCATCATTTAATTCTTGCTTTTATCTTATTAGATTGATATTATCAAACCAGGGATCAAAAATAAACTTCCTGATGATGAAGTTTTTATTCATTGAGTTCATTTGGATTTGTACATATTTAAAATTAAAAAATAGCAGCTTGTATTAATTTAAGTCGAAAATTAAGCTTCTCAAATATTGTGTCTTACAATTCCCTAATACGAATCTATAGGCTAAGAATTAAATCCAATGTAGACTCCCATGTAGAACATTGAAAATGTTAATAATAAAATCTTGTAGGTATTTCGACCCTACGTATAAAGCGACATGTCATTTCAGACAATACTACGATATAGTAATTAATGAATATTATTATTGGACAAATGAGTTAATTTCTTACTTTTAATTATATACAATCAATAAAATAAAAAAGAAAAAGATTTTTATGGGCAATCTGTAGCAATTTATGCAATAAAAAAAAATTGCCATTTTTGACATGTCGCTTTATACATAGGCACCGTCGATTTACATGTAGATGTTAAATGACGAATTTTCTACTGTACACATTTTATATGGCACTATCTTTCATAACATCGGCACAACCTGGCCACTCCATAAAGATGTCGTGTAGTTTACTACTACATAAATAAAGGTGTTTGTGCACAACGTAAATGAGCATGTATGCATGCGGTGCCATACAAACTGTTCCAGATTCATCTCAGAGAGGTAAGGTCAATATGAGGGACAGGCAGGGAGTGGCTATACTGTACACAGTACTATTACTTATACTGTGGTGTAAGTATAATTCCTCTCTTTGTTATCAAAAAAGGTATATTTTTCGTTGTCTGTTTAATATACAGTTACAGATAGCTCAGACAAAAATTTGATGACTACTTTTTTTAGGTTATATCATATCACATTATACATAGAAGTATTTAGCAGATCTGTATATGTTCCTCCAAGTACATAAGACAAAGAACAATTATAACCTACCATTAGTTTTCCAAATGGCTACAAGCAGAATAGATAACTTGAGCAGAAAACGGAGGAACTTGATAATGTTGTTGCACATGTCAAATCATAGTTTCCACCCTTGTTATGGACTTCATATTGTATCAAAAATGTGTACGTATTTGGAACAGATTTGTCTATGAATACATTTAAAACTATATAAATATAAACAATCTCAATGAATTAATATTCCCTCAATACACTTTTTTCAACAGAAAATGGATAATCATAGTTATTCATCTGCAGTCTGCCTGTCATGAAGGCCAGTTGATCTGTTAATTCTGTAGCTAGAGAATCTTGGCTTGAAGCTATTTTCAGGTCGCGACCCAGCGTGAAAGGTACTCCTTGCAAATAGTGAAAAGTCTGGTCTACTCGAGGTCTTCCAGGCGTTGGCGGTGCTGGTCTCTGTGGTGATACAGGTGGAAGTGAGCCTCCACTAACGTTGGGATACAAGCCACCTCCGGGAGAAGACCTGTCTATCACGACGAATCCATCATCTGGTTTTGGGCCTGGTATTGGTGGTGTGTTGTCTTCTACAGGAGATTTCCTTTTACCAAATATTGATGTAAACATTGTTGTTCTTCGTTATAAAAATTCAAAACGATGATTCACTTTGCGCAATTTTTAACAAGGGCAAATTTCTTCCGCTGTTTAGCTTTACAAAGAAAGAAACTATTAACGACAACTTGAATTAATAATTTTGTTGATTGAATGTACGTAATACAAATTTAGATAATGATACGTGATTGAACGACTACAAACAATTTACAAACAAACCACTTTAAAAATGAAATAATCGTATCGAACTGAGTTAAGTAATCGTTGATCGCAACGCAACACTGTCATCGATTAAAATTAGTGTTGCCGCATAATCGATCGAGTATTGATTATTAGATGGGCCCCAAAATCACCCATACTATCGATTGCATTATCGATATAATTGATACTATCGATTTCAATTATTTAGCAATAATAACGATTGTAATCAATTAATCGATTATAATTGTCTAAATGCCAAATATAATCGATTATACAAATATAACAATTAATATAGCAATATAATCGATCGTGTCGATTTAATCTAACATTGGTTTAGATAGTATTGCATGCCTTTGCAACTATTGGATGAATAAGTATGAGCAAACTTAATAAAAGTTCTATGATTGAGGGTACTTTAATAAAACTGCTACATACTTAGTAAGCATTTATTATAATCATTCTTTGACGGTTCATTGTTATAGTTTGTGACGTTTCACGATGGGCTATGGATATATTCCAGATCAGTAACAGGAGCAATATAATCTAAACCAATATAAGATTAAAACAATTAAATCGATACCATCTATTAAGTCGATTATATTGCGCACTTTGTTGACATAGATAGTATCGATTATATCGATACTATCGATAGTACGACTGATTCTGGGTGAACACAATCGATTGCCGATTATTTTGCAACATTAATTAAAATGTTTGTTTTTTCATTGTTCTAGACTTGTGACTAAAATAAAGCAATGGTGATAAAATCACTGTGATCTGCAGTCTAAAGTTATCACAGTGACTTTTTTTGAAATAACAACGTTACCACCGTGACACTGTGACGTTACAAAATAACAATATTATCTAAGTCATTCCATGGTTATCTCCGTTCCAGTGACGTTACAAAATAACAATATTATCTAAGTCGTTCCATGGTTATCTCCGTTCCAGTTACGTTACAAAATAACAATATTATCTAAGTCGTTCCATGGTTATCTCAGTTCCAATCACGGCGGTCACGCACGTCACGACGGTCACATAGGAAACGAACGATCGATACTAGGTACTTCGTAATACTTGAAAATCCGAACTTTGGGCTGAATATTCGGAATTTTTCGACTTAGTCTACGACAAAATAAATACTTTAATTTGATGTTTTTTGTATTATCTACACAGTAAATTATTTAGATCATGACAGTAGAAAAGTCCGTATCGTTCGACTAAATTGAAATGAAATTCGCGGTTTTTAACTTCGTAGTAAGTAACTGACAAAATCAAAGTGACTTAAAATAACGTAACAGTGATTAAATAACAACGTTATCTCCGTGACACTGTAACGAACGTTACAAAGTAACAATATTATCTAAGTCGTTCCATGGTTATCTCTGTTCCAATCACGGCGGTCACGCACGTCACGATGGTCACCTAAGAAACGAACGATCATAAGATACTAGGGGCCTACTACTAAATGAAAATCCGAACTTTGGGCCGAATATTCGGAATTTTTCGACTTAGTCTACGAAAAAATAAATACTTTAATTTGATGTTTTTTGTATTAGGTACACAGTAAATTATTTAGATCATGACAGTAGAAAAGTCCGTATCGTTCGACTAAATTGAAATGAAATTCGCGGTTTTTAACTTCGTAGTAAGTAACTGACAAAATCAAAGTGACTTAAAATAACGTAACAGTGATTAAATAACAACGTTACCTTGATTACGTTACCCGTGACACTGTAACGAACCTTACAAAGTAACAAAAGTCGTTCCATGGTTATCTCTGTTCCAATCACGGCGGTCACGCACGTCACGACGGTCACATAGGAAATTAATGAACATAAGATACTGGAGCCTACTACTAAATGAAAATCCGAAGTTTGGGCCGAATATTCAGAATTTTTCGACTTAGTCTACGACAAAATAAATACATTAATTTGATGTTTTTTGTATTATGTACACAGTAAATTATTTAGATCATGACAGTGGACAAGTCCGTATCGTTCGACTAAATTGAATGAAATTCGCGGTTTTTAACTTCGTAGTAAGTTTTTTTTTTATACTACGTCTTACCGTAGCCATATTAACGCTTGCAACATAAAATATTGCTCGCACGCCGTCACCCCCGCTACCAACGCAGCATCTCCTTTCTTTCTTTCTGGTGACCTCACTCACTCGCAGGAACACAACAACCCTCAAGGGAATTGTTATTTGGCTGCGATATTCTGTGAGGTGGAGGTACATTCCCCAATCGGGTAGCATACAATTACGCTCCCTACCTCTCTTTTCGCCAGAGCTTCGTTTGTCCGTCAGCAGGGTGCACCACGTGCAGGTGAAGTTGGCTTTGGTTCAAAGATCTTGATGAACCACTTACACCCCAAAAATATAACTGACAAAATCGACGTGACTTAAAATAACGTAACAGTGATTAAATAACAACGTTATCTCCGTGACACTGTAACGAACGTTACAAAGTAACAATATTATCTAAGTCGTTCCATGGTTATCTCTGTTCCAATCACGGCGGTCACGCACGTCACGACGGTCACCTAAGAAACGAACGATCTTAGGATACTAGGGGCCTACTACTAAATGAAAATCCGAACTTTGGGCCGAATATTCGGAATTTTTCGACTTAGTCTACGAAAAAATAAATACTTTAATTTGATGTTTTTTGTATTAGGTACACAGTAAATTATTTAGATCATGACAGTAGAAAAGTCCGTATCGTTCGACTAAATTGAAATGAAATTCGCGGTTTTTAACTTCGTAGTAAGTAACTGACAAAATCAAAGTGACTTAAAATAACGTAACAGTGATTAAATAACAACGTTACCTTGATTACGTTACCCGTGACACTGTAACGAACCTTACAAAGTAACAAAAGTCGTTCCATGGTTATCTCTGTTCCAATCACGGCGGTCACGCACGTCACGACGGTCACATAGGAAATTAATGAACATAAGATACTGGAGCCTACTACTAAATGAAAATCCGAAGTTTGGGCCGAATATTCAGAATTTTTCGACTTAGTCTACGACAAAATAAATACATTAATTTGATGTTTTTTGTATTATGTACACAGTAAATTATTTAGATCATGACAGTGGACAAGTCCGTATCGTTCGACTAAATTGAATGAAATTCGCGGTTTTTAACTTCGTAGTAAGTTTTTTTTTATACTACGTCTTACCGTAGCCATATTAACGCTTGCAACATAAAATATTGCTCGCACGCCGTCACCCCCGCTACCAACGCAGCATCTCCTTTCTTTCTTTCTGGTGACCTCACTCACTCGCAGGAACACAACAACCCTCAAGGGAATTGTTATTTGGCTGCGATATTCTGTGAGGTGGAGGTACATTCCCCAATCGGGTAGCATACAATTACGCTCCCTACCTCTCTTTTCGCCAGAGCTTCGTTTGTCCGTCAGCAGGGTGCACCACGTGCAGGTGAAGTTGGCTTTGGTTCAAAGATCTTGATGAACCACTTACACCCCAAAAATATAACTGACAAAATCGACGTGACTTAAAATAACGTAACGATGATTATATAACAACGTTACCTCCGTGACACTGTAACGAACGTTACAAAGTAACAATATTATCTAAGTGGTTCCAAGGTTATCTCTGTTCCAATCACGGCGGTCACGCACGTCACGATGGTCACCATCGTGACGTGATGGTCACATAGGAAACGAACGATCGTAAGATACTCACTCGGGGCTTACTAATAAATGAAAATCCGAACTTTGGACCGAATATTCGGAATTTTTCGACCTAATCTACGAAAAAATAAATACTTTAATTTGATGTTTTTGGTATCATGTACACAGTAAATTATTTAGTCATGACAGTAGAAAAATCCGTATCGTTCGACTAAATTGAATGAAATTCGCGGTTTGTAGCTTCGTTCTAATTGTTACTTCATAATTTGTTCGCTCGCATGTTATTATTTGTCAAATGCCGTTACGGCTCTGCAATCAATGTCTTTTATAGCTCGTCTTTGTATTCTTTCTCTAACTATCTTATTCCGTAGTCCCGGCTTTAGATACATGCCGAAAAATATATTATGGAAAAATTATTGTTCCTCCATTACTGGCAATAATCCATAGAAATCAAATTGATTTCTGTGCAATAATCAACAGTGAAATTTTTCTGCTGATCTACATGACTTCTTGGGATAACTCAACCGCCCTGATTCAAACACTTAAACTCGCCATAAATTAAAATTCCATCCCTATCATCTTGATAATTTGCGATCTACATACTACAGTACGTTATTTATGACATTTTATACCATTAACAGTGAAACTGTGGAATCAACTTCCTTCAGCGGACAGGCAACGTCGACCGTAGCCTGTCCATCGATGGGTTAATATATCTCGAGCTTTTCCGTGCTTCGGAGGTCACGTTGAGCAGTCGGTCCTGGCTGTTGTCATTAAATGTCAGGCGGAAGTTTATTCAGCTGCTTCGCCACGCAGGTGAGTATAGAGGGTGCATTCGACTGCGCCTGGTAGCGTGCTATCAATCTCAAACTGGCGGAGGAAAATTGCCCTTTGAGCTTGAGACGAACGGCATACAGTTATCTTAGCAATAGGACGGTGAGAGTGCGCTTCGCCTGAATGGAGTGCGCACACGCGTTCACAAGAAGTTAAAATTTGCGCCGTAAAAGACCAACGCTATGCTGGTCATGCGCAAGCTCACGTCAAATACTCCTCGCCTCAGCATGGGCGGGATGGGCATTGGCATGTCTCGGTCGATCAAACTCCTCGGGATGACCATCGACGCGGATCTGACGTTGAATGCGCATGTGGCCACCGTCTGTAAATGGGCGGTGGACATATATAAACGTCTCGGGCGTACGGCCCGCGTCCGTTGGAGTCTTTAACCTGAGGTAGTGAAGATCATATGATCTGTTGTAGTGGAACCGACGACACTTTACGCCACGGCCGTAATGGGCGCTAGCGGTTAACAAGCTAGGCATCCAAAAGCAGCTCAACAGCGTACAGCGGGACTTCGCGCAAAAGATCTGATGAGCCTACCGAACGCTGTTCTTGAACTCTGCACTGGTGCTGGCTGGGGTGCTCTCTCTTGACCTTAGGGTGCGAGAAATCGCATTTCTTTACGATGTCAAAGAATCAAAGAAGATGAGGGTTGCCCTATCCGGCGCAGGGAGATCAGGGAGATCGAGCGGATGGCCTCCAAGATCGAGGCTCTGCACCCAGTGGAGCTGGAGAGCGTTGAGTTCGATCTAAGAACTAAGTAGGTGGACGAGGAACAATACAGGGAAGCGAACTCCTTTGCCCTGCGAATGTTTACGGACGGCTGGCAGTAGGATTGAGCGTCGTGTTAAGCTTTTGTTTCAATTTGGAACAGCAATGCTGAAACCAAGGCCGTTAAGTTTTTAGTAACTTTTGCGTCATAATCATAATGTACCGTTTACCAGGCCGAGGTCCTTGCTCTTTGCTCTTTGCACTGCGGCAAGATTTCATCATCCGAGTGTAATTTTTACAGATTTTAGTCAGTTCGATTCCCGGGTATGGCAAGCGAATTTTCGAAAATCTTTGAATGCAGTTTTCTTTCTTTTAAAAAATAAAGGAAGATTTTCTTTGAGTAAAATTTTCTGTTCACAATACTTTACTCTCCAGGTGGAGTACTTACCCTCCAGGTGGCATTAGAAAATTCCACCCTGTGTATCTATGCATCGTTCACATTAATCAATAGTCTATTATGCCAACTATATTGATGCCATGAAGAAGAAAAAAAAAACTATATTGAATTGTTTGTTTATTAATTTTTTATTGCAATATGATTTATTGGAAGTAAGCCGCATACATAAGATACTATTTGAAATCGCGGACTTATTCCGTGAATGAATCTCTTCCAGTTAACCGTTGCCTTTGAGTAACCGGATGGAATTCGTAATCGGCGGTGGAAGACAATATACAATTAGTTTATGTATTTAAAGTTATTAAACGAATTCCGTTAAAAGTTAAATCACACAAATTCTTAATAAATTTGTTATTTATTATCTAGTAATTCTAGAATCTAATTTAAATAAACTTAAGCTATAAACAATAAGTACCTACAATTCAACTATAAAACTAAAGTACCTAAAATTAATAAATAAATAAATACATCTAAATTAAAACTAATTAAAATAAACTAAAAACAAAACTAATCTAATAAACCGCTGCCCGTAAGCAAAGTTCCCAATATGCTGGCCCCGTTGCCTCGTTGGATCGCAACACTTATTCTTTGTGCAAAGTCTTTGAGTAAACAAATTTTGCTGTTGCGATAAACGCACACTACAAAAAAAATCAACACATCAAAAATTACACGCCCACAGACACAGTTTTTATGTAACTATGCAGCACACATACGAAAAAGTTAGTGATGGGGCACAACTGAAGAATGAGTCAAATCAGTTTGATGAATGAACTGAATTGTCTTATACTATTTATTATAAAATTGTAAAAGTGAAAATACTGTACATTAAAGATATTATTCAAAAAATATGTTTGTTTGTATGTGTATCTGTCTGTATTTATGTGTCTTTGTGTCATTAGCACTCTCGTGCAGCTAAACTGTGGTATGAACTGTCGCCCGCGGTTTTTCCGGGCTGAAACAACCACTGATTTCTATTATACGAGTACGCTGGACTACGTACGTACTTGTAGTATAGAGGTCAGTGGATTTTCAAGAAAAGAGCGTACGCCCATCTAAAAACCCAGCTACCCACTTGTATCCCTTCATACAGTTGCTTAAATAATTTCTTATCCTTTATTTGATTTTATCGGACAAAATCCTGTTTGAGAACATGAAATATTGTCAATTGATTTTTTAACAGATATCTTTATTTAATATTTTAAACGAGAACATCCAAAGATCCAAACATCTTCGTTTGGATGTTTAGATCTTTGGTTGTTACTCTAACACGCAATAACGGCTAAACGGATTTAGATGAAATTTGGTATGGAGATAGTTTGAGTCCCGGGGAATAGCATAGGATACTTTTCTAACGCAGGTGAAGCCGCGGGCCGTAGCTAGTATTATATAAAGTAGATTGGTATTTGTAAAAACCTATGTATATGAAATTATATTATAATAAGTAAGGGTCATCTGTCCCCACATATAAAGTTATTTAAACATATGAATGAGCAAAGGGAAAGCAATAAAACAAATTGTTAATTTAATTAGAATGGCCACATATTTATTGAAATTAAATTCTCATGTAGGGATTTCTAAAACCCGATTAAGACGGTTTTCATTAATTAGTATTTTTATTGATTTTTAAAATGAATAAGTTTATTGTATACGTGACGAATACATTTCTTGGGGTCTACTTTTTTTTTACAAATTTTGAAATGGATTTGTGGGGCAAAAATGGAGCAATATTTAAATTTTTATCCTTCATTTGATTTTATCGGAAAAATACCCGGGTTTAAAAATTAAATGTATACCTACTACATATATTGTATATTTGACTTTAAGTAGTCAAAGATTTAAGAAAAACAAAGAAATACTGACTCACCAAACAAGGGCAGAGTCGCAAAGAAGGTATTGCACCTTCAATCAATGTCTTTCTGTTATTAGCATTTTTGTAGCTTTCCGGAGTAAAGTCATAATAAAAATAGAGAAGTAGGACAACTCAAGCCCCGAGCGGGAGATAATAGCCTAAACACGTAGGGCTGTCGCTTAATAGTTTATTCAACCGTCAAAAATACTTAGTCAATCTCTATTATACAAAATTAAGTAAGGTACAAAATACAAAATTAAGTAGGGTAAGTGTTAGGGATCTGTAACAAAAGACCGGCCAAGTGCGAGTCGGACTCGGTCACGAAGGGTTCCGTACCAAAAACGACACACAATCACGTTTGTTGTATGGGAGCCCCCCTTAAATATTAATTTTATTCTGTTTTTAGTATTTGTTATTATAGCGCCAACAGAAATACATCATTTGTGAAATTTTTAACTGTCTAGCTACCACGTTTCATGAGATATTTACAGCCCTTGGTGACAGACGGACAGACAGACGGACACCGGAGTCTTAGTAATAGGGTCCCGTTTTTACCCTTTGGGTGTGGAAATCTAAAAAGAATAAAAATAATTATTTTTGTACATACACCAGGAGTGACTGGAATTTTTTCATTACCTACATTTTAATGCATGCTTACTCAGTGACAAACAAGCAGACAGCCCACCTGATGGTGAGCGGTAACTGTCGCCCATAACATCCACGATTCACGCATTCAAGCTGTTGGCAACAAAAATGCAGAATCGCAGGTGCGTTGTCCTTCAAACCGGAACACAAAACACAACAATGCAAGCATTGTTGCTTGGCGGCAGTAATAGATAAGGCTGTTGTCCTCACCCAGGCGGACTCCTACCATCTGATAAAACCTACTTCATGTTATCTGTTTAGTGATTAGAAAAATTACGGTCTAAATATGAATAGGATTATTTAAAACGTAGCTTTACTGAATCATAATATTTATTCAAATAATCTAAATTATTATGAAAAAATATTTTTATTAAGTACCTATTATATATTATTTTTTACACTAAACTATTTTTATTACTTTTTAATTTACACACTTATAATGTGATTATTAGGAGTGTCGGTGGCCGAATGGTTAGGGTATCCGAGACATCCTTCGGGTTTTAGGGTATTCAGACTTTGTAGCCATCTTTAACGTATTTGTAGTTATATACGACGTAGGTAGGTACCTAAATGTTAAAATTATTAACGAACGTCAGCGCAGGCGCGAATCTTGCGTGGGAGCGGACGGTTTTGCGTACGACGCAGCCCTGACCCCGACTGGCGCTCCATATAAACTCCTATAAATGTTGTCAGTGTGTGCGTGCGACGGCCATACGTACGGGCGCGCTCACATACAAACCGCGCTCGGTGCGTTTGTATGAAGTTACCTTACTTCTCTATTTTTACTATGGTAAAGTGCTCCGAACAGATAACACTTGTATGTGTAGGTTTCCAAGAATCATTTTCGTCACAAAATTTTCTCCATTTTTCTTTTATATAGGGATCTTTCGGAAATCTAAAAGGAAATACAATTATATTAAATAAAGCCTATAAATAATAGTATATATATAACGTATACACTCATAGTCCTACACTAAATGTATTGCTTTTACCTACTTTTTTTTAGCCAACAATTCTTTTAATTTTCAGACAAAATTTCAACATCATATGTCCAGAGAAAGGTAATTTTTCTAATTCACCTTACAAGATTTAAATGTAACATACATCTATACCTACTATTTAATACAATATCTAATAAAAAATCTGACTAATATACGAACTGCAGTAATTGAATGAGTGAATGATTCATTCAAATGTTGAATCGCTTTTTTGACTTTGTCACATCCCTAAAGCCGATTCGCCCCTGTACCACTGTATTCATGTTTACATTTCTCTGTCGTTTACGTATCGCAACGGTTTTTACTTATAATACATAATACGCGATAAAACAAAACAAATATTATGACCTCCTAAACGAATTAACAAAAAGCGGCTATGTAGTTAATCTATACGCTGTAGAAGTAGGAGCGAGAGGTATACCAGCAAAATCTCTCTATAACCTGCTGAAAGACCTTGGCTTGTCCAGAAGTGCAGTAAGTTCTATACTGGAACGAGTATCTAAAGCTGCATTAGCAGGTTCATACCAGATTTGGCAGGGCAGGGAGAGAAACACAAGTAGAAGGTGAGTGTTGATGTACGTCGGAAAGGGGCCCCTTAAACCTACACCCGTGTCACAAGGCTCGGGATCTGCTTGGGTTTCTCTCTCTGCCACACGATGGACCCGGCACCCGCACGGTGAATCCATGGAAGCTAAGAAGTTCGTCTCAATGGAGATTGAGAGAGACTTACCTATGATAGAAAACGCGATCTTGTTGCGAATTTAAGCTATCAGATCGCCTTTTGCACGATAATACTGCACAACTCACCATTTTTCGAAAGAAACGTCACGCGACACTGAGCGATGCAAAATGACGGTGAAGCGACTTTATGTAGTTTTATATAACGTGTATGACCAGTTGACCAATGTACTTTGCCGGAGGGGGTCGCCCGCGTATGGCATCTCCAGTCGATTTATACTCAAAGGTGCAAAGTAGAGGCCAGCGTAAGTAAATATACAGCCAGTGAAATGTTTTCGCAGTTTAGAATCATATACAAAAGAACTAGAGTTCGGAGTCATAAAATTATAAAAAAACAACTGTTAGCTGTGCTGGTTTGATGTTTTCTGTAGTTTTCAGAGATATTTTCTCTGTTGGTGGTATTGAGATATATTCGTGTTGGTATTGGTCGATTTGTTTTAGTATTCGAATTAGAATCTTATTAGCCAATCACTAAGAGTATTACCTTGTGTCTACTTATTTTGACTATGTGTAGTACGTTGAACGTCAAAATATGATTTATCAAATTGTCGTCAAAACATTTTCTGCTTGTTTTGGAGAAACGTTATGTGAAGTTTTCGTATTTATTCTTGTTACAGTGTTGACTTAAATTTCATTTACATAAAAAATGCTATTTGCAGTGTATGTAAGGCAATAGTCGTGTGGATCCCCTGAAGATCTAGTACCTGATTCGTGGAAATCCAGCTGGTCCATGTAAGTTTGAAGTACAATGTATAATTTGGGTAATGTTAGTGTAAATAAATAAAAAGCTTGTCTTAGATTTTTTCCTATAAATCATATTGCGAAAGCCGACGACAACGCTTTATTTCTCATATCGGTCGTTGGTTGTTTGTTTTCTTACGTGTACGCAATTCGGCGCTATTTTTCAAACACGGAAAACGCGGCAGTTTCTGCTCAAGAAAATTTTGTGAGGTCACAAGGTGCAATTAAATGTTAAACATTTTTTATTAATTACAAATATCCGCTTTTAAAAATTCTGCTTTCGATCCTTAGTGTTGGGTCACATTAGAATTTTCTAAACTGACCAGATACAAACATTAACAAAACTCTAAACTTAATTTATAGGCGGTGAATTGACCTCTTGTTTATTGACATATTCATCATCACTTAAAGTGTGGTCCACCGAGAGATGTAGCTTCGGTCAGTTTTGCTAGTCATCTTTGGGGCCCCGTTCTTAATAAAGTAACTAGGTACATAAACCAAGTCTTATTAATAAAGGTAAGTATGAAAAAATAACTACTAACAAGATAATAATTCACCTCCGAAAAGTGAGACAAGTATCTCACCTCGCAATTAGTTCGCACAAGCAAGCCAACGAATCAGAAGTTTGTGACAATTGATTGAAATATGTAAAATGCCGGTTTCTGTATTTCGAAAATGTACAATTTATGTTCATAAAGTAATTAAAATTTTGGTGTGATATGTGATCTCTGATTTTAGATCACATACCACAAAAAGTACACAATATACCGATAGATTTAAATACGTATTTCAGTTAATATCACGTTTTTACAAGAAGGATTGGCGCCAATTCTTCTTGAATAAAACATAGAAACATGAAACTTTTTATTCGGCATTGTGTTTTATAAATTAAACTAGCGTTTTATATAACTATATTCCTGGAGTAAATGGACTTGAATTATTTTTGAATTTTGTATTGTATATATAAGACTATATTTTTTAGGGTTCATGGTATGAAAGTCAATAAAATACTTTACTAAATAAATATAATTTAAATCACAGCGAAAGTAGTGAGTCATCCTAGAAATTATTGTGTAAATATTAGAAATATTGTATCGTGAAAAATATGATGAGATTTTCCTTTAGTAGTAATAAGTATTATTATCGGGAGTAATATCAAAAGCGTGTTAGTCACTGCGGGGGGTTGGGTCGGGCCCTCCTCCCGGGCCTGGCAGGGCGCGGCGGCACTCCTGACGGAGACAAATTCGGCACATCTGTAACGACATCCGCCAGAAATCCACAGCCTCGATCACTCATCTCGTTAATCATTGTTATGAAGAAAAGTATTAAATATGGTACAGTAGCAACAAATAATATTATGTAAACCTGTTGCTTATTATAATTTTCTTAATTTTTTGTTTACTGTCCATCACATATTTAGTTATTTCAGAAAGGCTCTGCTGCTGAAATAGTTATATGATAAATGACATAGAACTTCTTTCGAAAATAGTACATTAAGTTAAACCTACTCTAAGCAATGTTAGCATATGTAAAAATAATTATATCAATTTTCTATATATTGAGCCTGGTGGTCGAATGGCTAACAACGGCCACTTTCACTCCAAGGTCGCGGGTTCGATCCCCGCACACAACAAATATTTGTGTGCATGAACATGTATGTTTGTCATGGTCTGGGTGTTTTCTATGCATTTATTTATAAAAAAATGTATTGTATTGTATTTATTTATTCGTTAACAAAAAATATTATGTTCAAATGCATATTATAAACAAAACTTAATACTACTTAAACTACTTAAACTAATACATTAAAATTCTTCCAATGAGTAACAACATTTCTCCATATTTATGTACATACCTAAATCAGTTATCTAGTACCCATAGTTAAGCTTTCCTTAGTATGGGACTAGATGATGCTGTGTAACATGTCAAGGAATATTTATTTATACTTTATGATTACTACAATGGCACTTTAACCCTTCATTCAGCACACAGCTCGTTGTCTATTCATAGTGCTGTACTCTGCAGAGGACTTGTCATGCCACAGGATAAAGATGCTGAGGCCTTTTATATTTCCATACAAATGTAGAGACATTATTACTTCACAATTTGAACTCGTATACCAAAATTATACATGATAATGTCTCGTCATTATATAGGAATACTAGCTGATGCCCGCGACTTTGTTCGCATGGACTTTATGTTTCTGGTGTATTATTACAAATATGAACTAATGTAGATACATAAGAAAATATTTGTGGCAGTATTATACGTTAAAAGTCAATAAATTATTATTTTTATTTAATATAGTAACTATAGTTTAAAAAAAATATCCTACTAATATTATAAACGCGAAAGTTTGTGAGTATGTGTGGATGGATGGATGTTTGTTACTCTTTCACACAAAAACTACTGAAGGGATTGTGATGAAATTTGGTATACGGGTAGAATATAATCTGGAATAACACATAGGACACTTTTTATATCGACATTCCCACGGGAACGGGAATAATGGGACTGAACGTGTAAATGACTAAGTACTGAAGGGATTATGATGAAATTTAGTACACGGGTAGAATATAATCTGGAATAACACATAAGGTACTTTTTATCATGGAATTCTCACAGGAATGGGAATAATGGGACTGAACGTGTAAATCACTGACTACTGAAGGGATTGTGATGAAATTTGGTACACGGATAGAATATAATCTGGAATAACACATAAGGTACTTTTTATCCTGGAAATCACACCGGGGACGGAAACAACGGGATTGCGCGGGTGAAACCGCGGGTGTTCGCAAGTATAAAATAAATGAAGGGAGTCTTTCGGGAGCTAATATGAAAAGACCTGAAGCGTTAATAACCGTCGATAAAGCCACGTATTGTTAGCCATGCGAAAAACAACCTCATATTTTAGTTTATTGTCATAGCAAAGCAAGTGGTCACAGAGAACTGTCTACGTTTAAAATTAAAAAAAAAAATCAGCGAGGATTGCTCTTGTCAGGTATGTTTTTCTAGTCCCTCTTGAAGCATCTAAGAAAAACAGTTTCCCCTCGTTATTTATAAGACTGCATAACAAAATCTTGCTACATAGAGTCCCGCAAATGCACGCATTCTTCTGGTTTGTGCAAATATATACCAATTGTTCCATATCAATTTTAGCGTACACTTCTGTAATAAACTGACTCAATAGACCACGTTACCTTTGTAAATAAATAAAACGATTGCGTCTAACTTGTAGCAGGTAAGAATAAAAGTAGCACTGTGTGGTTATTTTTTTACAATACTATCAATATTTTGTTAAACTATTTATTGTTATTTCAAGTAGCTTTTTTAGTTCTATTTGCTATTATAGCGTGTTTTTTAGTTATTTTTTTAAACTATAATTTATTGTAAACACCATGTTGTTTATGCAAATAAATTGAGCTTTGTTGTATAAATAAATGTAGCTGAACCATTATGGTTCTGCATCAGGTGTTCCAAATCTTGAATTTTTATACCTAAACAAAAAATGCTTATCAGGCTGAACAACTTTTGCTAAGGCGTCATTTTTATATTTCTTATAATTTAGCTGAACCATGGTTCTGCATCAGGTGTTCTAAATCTTGTTTTTTTATACCTCAACAAAAAATGCTCATCAGGCTGAACAACTTTTGCTAAGGCGTCATTTTTATATTTCTTATAAGTAGTTTAGCTGAACCTTTATGGTTCTGCATCAGGTGTTTCAAATATTGGATTTTTATACCTCAACAAAAAATGTTCATCAGGCTGACCAACTTTTGCTAAGGCGTCATTTTTATATTTCTTTTTAGCTGAACCATTATGGTTCTGCATCAGGTGTTCCAAATCTTTAATTTTTATACCGAGATGCAGATTTCGTGTCCACGTTTTCAAACCGATGCCACTTTCGTAATTGATGTCTCAGAAAACCATAGAATCAACATCCATATTGATATTATGACATTTCAACCCCATCGCACCCCCACAGGAGTGCTCTTGTGTCACGTCGGTTATGTTAGATTATAAAATAGCTGTTGTTTTCGGAATCAGCGACCTGATAAACCATAAAAACAATACCCATGACGATTTCCAGACGTTTGCACCTCATTTCACCCCTTTAGAGGTTGAATTTTGAAAAATCCTGAAACACGTGTTTACTCATTTATCTACAGAAGTGCTCGTGTAAAGTTTCGTATAAAATAGTCCAAATAAATTAACTTTATAAAAGAACGCTCAACTTCAAACTCCAAGAACAAGCCTTACTCAATTCTGAGTGCAGCACCTGACTGGACTATTTTAATGGACACGTATGAAAAGCACTATAAAATCCCAGAGGTTGTGGGTGTTTCGACATCCAGACCGGACATTTTCCTTCTTTCCAGAGCTACAAAACGCATAGTACTTTTAGAGCTTACCGTACCGTGGGAAACTAACATACCCAAAGACGACGCGATAAAACAAAACAAATATTATGATGAAATTAACAAAAAGCGGCTATATAGTTAATCTATATGCTGTAGAAGTAGGAGCGAGAGGTATACCAGCAAAATCTCTCTATAACCTGCTGAAAGAAATTGGCTTGTCTAGAAGTGCAGTAAGTTCTATACAAGAACGAGTATCTAAAGCTGCATTAGCAGGTTTATACCAGATTTGGCTGGGCAGGGAGAGAAACACAAGTAGTGAAGGTGAGTGTTAATGTACGTTGGAAAGGGGCCCCTTAAACCTACACCCGTGTCACAAGTCTCGGGATCTGCTTGGGGTTTCTCTCTCTGCCACACGGTGAATCCATGGAAGCTAAGAAGTTCGTCTCCTCTAAAACTTGATTTTGAGGAATTTGACTTTAGTAATAATTTTGAGTATTATTAAGTATTACTCAAACACTGATAAAATAAACTCTTACAAATAATATAGCATCGAATAACAAATAATTTTCTTTCAATGGTGTTCGTTGTCACATACTTGTTTGAGTGTTGATTCAAGGTAATCTGTTCAATCCTTTGAAGATCCTTAGCTTTTTTTAGTTTATGAAGGCATGTGAGCGATTTCCACAGGCAGACCGTATGCTTGTTTACCACCTTTGTGGTATAATATATTTACAAAAATATTTATGTAATATAAAAAATACTATTATTTAATAGAATCACTTGATGACCTGACCTCCGAAGTCGTATTTTTGGCGACATGCTGACGGTACTTTTGTGGCTGACTGATGCATGCTTCTATGTTTAAGTCTACTTAGGAACTAACTGAACGACCCATTCCAATGGAATGACATTTTTACGTTTGTTCTGTCTATATTATTAATTTCCTCGTGTAAACGCGGGAGTGGGCCGCGTTATTTCAGTTTAAACAAGATCTATCAAGCTGGTAAGGTGTAGACAATACTTTTGAAATATCATCGACGAGCTCGGTGGCGTAGCGGTCAATGACGCGGCTTCGACACCAACGCTCGTGGGTGTTCGATTCCCACACAGGACAAACATTTGTGTGCATGAACATGTCTGTTTGTCTTGGTTTGGGTGTTTTCTGTGTATCATAAGTATGTATTTACAAAAAAAAAATGTATTTACGTATGTTTATCAGTTGTCTAGTACCCATAACACAAGCTTCGCTTACTTTGGGGCTAGATGGCGCTGTGTAATTTGTCTGACAATATTTATTTATTATTTATTTATTATCATTTACCGAGTTCATAACACTATTGGGCCCATGAATTGTCTGAGATTTCAATTGGGGGCTGGTAGAACTTAGGCTTTGCTTTAATTTTTTTGTTGTCTCCCACAAGAATAGTTTGTTGATGGCGTATGGCGTCTCATCCAGATTTGTCGGGTATTTGTGAAGGCCCAGATTCTTGTATTCTATAATCATTTGCTTTAGTTTAGCTGTAATATATGGATTTTTCGCTTAAAATATGTTTTGTCTAGGCGGATTTGTAGTCTTGGCCGCCCTAGGCCATGTCTTGGCCGCCCTAGGTCATATCGTAGCCGCCTTACGCCGTATATTGGTTTCTTTTTAACTGACTCTTTATTCCTTATACATTATCTTGGTTTTTATTTATTACCTTTATACCTCTTCCCATAATTGTTATCCGCAAAACCGCCATGACAGTCTGTAATTTGTAAGAATTATCTTTCGGTAATACCCTGCTCTGACCGCCCCTAACATTTGGCCGCCCTAGGCCCGGGCTTAGTTGGCCTTGAGGAAAATCCGCCATTGTGTCTCGCCCACCTTGTAGACCTGTGAACATCGATGCGAGCATCTGATGATTTTTTTAGTCTGGTTGTACATTTGAAAAACGCAGCGAGAAGTCCAGCGAGCACTACTCTCCCTTGATGTCGATTGGGCCAGACAAAATATATTTTTTTAAAGAAATTTCTCACTACTTAAAAGTAGTGAGAATTTTTTAAATCTGTCATACTGTAAACAATATGACAGATTTAAAAAAATATATTGTGTCGTACATTTTTATTTTCAATACGCCACATTATTTTCCGCCCATGACCTTTTGACGCCTCCCGTCTACCTTCTGACAATGTTTCCATGAGATTCTACGTTTGATCGTTTCTAGAACTTTAAGAACGGACTGTGTAGAAAATACATTTTTTTTAATAAAGGTCATGGACGTTTTGTTTGTTTTCAAAGCGATTTCAACCTAGCAGTACTGTTGTAGCGTTTAAGTACCTAATGACCTCTCCCGAACTTTAAAACTGAAAATCAAAAATTTTGTATTTAGCTAGGCACTGGGATTATTATATTATAAGAGTGGATCGAGATCATTGAGATGTTTTGTGATAGTCACTGCAACAAAAGGCAACTCGAAAGCGGCGATTTTGTGAAGAAATAAGGGAACAATAATTATCCCGAGTGAAGAAAAATCTAATGTTTTTTTTATAACTAGGCTGCTCCTGCTACTTCGTACGCGTGTTTCTGGTATCCCGTAGGAATTTCCACTACTTTTCTTACCGGGTGCCGTCATAATAGCTACCTGTATGCCTACGTCATTATAGATATGTTCCGGGTAAATATTTAATGGATACTTTTTATCCCGGTAAAAAGTATCCATTAAAAAAAAAATAGGTATGGTATTTTGAAAAATCCTTAGCATATGGCTACATCGTAATAATAGTTACTTAGCTCCCTATATGCCAAATTTCAACCCGTTGCGTCCAGTGGTTTGGGCTGTGCGTTGTTATATCGTAACGGTCGCCTTTTATACATAGATACCTACTGAAGACAACACAGTTTTCGGCCGCGACTTCCTGTAGGTACGCGCGCTTATGTACGCATCCAGTGGTTATTTAGAAAAATCCTGTCTTAACGTATGCTTACGACATAACAGCTGCCAGTATGCCGAATATCCACCTGGTCCAAAGGTTTGAACTGTGCCTCAGATCAGACGGTTATTCCAGACCTTTTCCTCATTAGATATTCATGAAGACGTAATCGGCTTCTAAATTTACGAGACGAGAAAATAGGCTGGAAAACACTAAAAACCGATTGCGTCGTTTTCTTGACATTAAAAAAACGTCGATTTTTACGACTACAAAGGATTAAAAGGTACCAACGACCAATATATACAAATAGTCACAAAGTCAAGTTTAAATATTAATAATCGCGGAAACGTGAGTTAATTTTTTTTAGTACTACAATATCAAACAAGCATGCGAAATGCTTGATGGCAAGCAGTCATTATAGCCTATGGATGCGTGCAACACCAGAGGCAGCACTCACGCGTTACCGACTTTGTAAAAGCCCCTACACGCCAGAACCCCATACTGTAGTTGGGTAATCCATGGCAGACTCAAAAGTGACAATAGTACTCCATATGAGGTGGTACATGAGATTAATACGTCTTTGTGACGAACTGAAGTACTATTTTGCCCTGTTTCGGGCAAAACTGTACTTCAGTTCGTTTTTAGTATGTTTCTGAGCTTGATCTTTACCTGCAAGTACGTTTGAAACTGGACGTCACTGGAGGCTTCGATCCCATGGAATTCAATGCTTTTGGCAATAGTAAGTCACACCGACTTGGAATTGTGACCACAGCAAATGGGTTTCTTTTGCGCTAAACGCACAGACTGCTTTAGTTGGGTTGGATTGGGCTGAGATTAGTCGCCCCCAATTGGATACCCTGGACAGAGTGCTGGTGATCTTCAACATAAGGCCTTCTCGATTCTGTACCACCGGAGAAGGGGGAAGGTTAGCACATGTCCCGTGTAATAATTGTCCCACGTACTGTCATACAAAATAAACTCTTACAAATAATATAGCATCGAATAACAAATAATTTTGTTTCAATGGTGTTCGTTGTCACATACTTGTTTGAGTGTTGATTCAAGGTAATATGTTCAATCTTTTGAAGATCCTTAGCTTTTTTTTAGTTTATGAAGGCATGTGAGCGATTTCCACAGGCAGACCGTATGCTTGTTTACCACCTTTGTGGTATAATATATTTACAAAAATATTTATGTAATATAAAAAATACTATCTATATATATAAAAGAAAGTCGTGTTTGTTACAACACTTATAACTCGAGAACGGCTGGACCGATTGCCATGGTTTTTGATTTGTTGGATTTGTTTCCGTCCCGAATAGCAGAATAACTCTTAAAACCATTGGAAAATTATCGAAAAAATAAAATAAAAGAAAAAACATTTTCCCATACAAATGAAAGTGTCAGTTGAAAAAGGGATTACGATATTTATTGGTTGTCAAATATCAAAACATCAAATCGATTGGTGTCACTTTTATGTCGCGAAAGTTGTCTGTGATTTGTTATGAAAATTTAAAAAGTCAAATCGATAGGGATGAAAACGCTTTTCCCATGGGGTTCGAGCGCAAGAATCAAATCAGAGTAAACATCAAAAGAAATGACAATTACAAATCACCAAAATGATAAAACCTATTTCAAAACTAAAAAAAATAAAACAAAACTTTTTTTTTTTTAAATTAACAATAAGGAAATCTTTATTTTTATGAAATCTTCAGTTTTTATGGATGCGGGTCTTCCCTCAACCGAAGGGGTTTAGAGCGTACTCCAACACGCTGCTCAACTGCGGGTTGGCGGAGGCCAGTGTTTTCGAACCGCCTAAAGGCCACTGACTTAACTTAACGACTGTCATTAAATGATAACAACCGGTACCGACAGCTTAACGTGCCTTCCGAAGCACGGAGGAGCTCAAGATGAGCTAATGATAACAACCGGGACCGACGGCTTAACGTGCCTCCCGAAGCTCGGAGGAGCTCAAGATGAGCTAATGATAACAACCGGGACCGACGGCTTAACGTGCCTTCCGAAGCACGGAGGAGCTCAAGATGAGCTAATGATAACAACCGGGACCGACGGCTTAACGTGCCTTCCGAAGCACGGAGGAGCTCAAGATGAGCTAATGATAACAACCGGGACCGATGGCTTAACGTGCCTTCCGAAGCACGGAGGAGCTCAAGATGAGCTAATGATAACAACCGGGACCGACGGCTTAACGTGCCTTCCGAAGCACGGAGGAGCTCAAGATGAGCTAATGATAACAACTGGGACCGACGGCTTAACGTGCCTTTCGAAGCACGGAGGAGCTCAAGATGAGCTAATGATAACAACCGGGACCATCGGCTTAACGTGCCTTCCGAAGCACGGAGGAGCTCAAGATGGGCTAATGATAACAACCGGGACCGATGGCTTAACGTGCCTTCCGAAGCACGGAGGAGCTCAAGATGAGCTAATGATAACAACCGGGACCGACGGCTTAACATGTCTTTCGAATCACGGAGGAGCTCGAGGTAATATAAACCCATCCGTGTACAGGCTACGGTCGACGTTGCTTAACTTGCGTGTTCAATTAGACTGACACGCGCAATGACGCCATCGAGCTTCTCTATTATTTTCTACTATTCATTGTTTTAATTCCATAAAATCATAAATTTAGTTCAGCTAATATGTACGTATTGTTATTAGGCGGTACGAAGTTCGCCGGGACAGCTAGTTATTTAATAGAATCACTTGATGACCTGACCTCGGAAGTCGTATTTTTGGCGACATGCTGACGGTACTTTTGTGGCTGACTGATGCATGCTTCTATGTTTAAGTCTACTTAGGAACTAACTGAACGACCCATTCCAATGGAATGACATTTTTACGTTTGTTCTGTCTATATTATTAACTAGCTGCCCCGGCGAACTTCGTATCGCCTAACAATCAATGAATGTCGTGGTACAAATTGGCTGAACTAAATTTATGATTTTATGGAATTAAAACAATGAATAATAGAAAATAATAGAGAAGCTCGATGGCATAATTGCGCATGTCAGTCTAATCGGACACGCAAGTAAAGCAACGTCGATCGAATCCTGTACACGAATGGGTTTATATTACCTCGAGCTCCTCCGTGCTTCGAAAGACACGTTAAGCCGTCGGCCCCGGTTGTTATCATTAGATTATCTTGCGCTTCTCCGTGCTTCGGAAGGCACGTTAACCGTCGGTCCCGGTTGTTATCATTAGATGACAGTCGTTAACCCAAGTTAGTGGCCTTTAGGCGGCTCGAAAACACTGGCCTCCGCCAACCCGCAGTTGAGCAGCGTGTTGGAGTATGCTCTATTCCTCTTCGGTTGAGGGAAAACCCGTATCCATAAAAACTGAAGATTTCATAAAAATAAAGATTATTGTTTAATCAAAAAATTAAAAAAAAAAGCTTTGTTTTATTTTTTAGTTTTGAAATCGGTTTAATCGTTTTGGTGATTTGTAATTGTCATTTCTTTTGATGTTTACTCTGATTTGATTCTAGCGTTCGAACTCCATGGGCCAAGCGTTTTCACCCCAATCGATTTGACATTTTTCAATTTTCAAAACAAATCAAACAGACAACTTTCGCGACATAAAAGTGACACCAATTGATTTGACATTTTGATATTTGACAACCAATAAGGCAATAAATATCGCAATCCTTTTTCAACTGACACTTTCATTTGTATGGGAAAATGTTTTTCCTTTTATTTTATTCTTTCGTCAATCTTCTAATGTTTTTCATGGTCATTCTGCTATTCGGGACGGAGAGAAATCCAATAAATCATAAACCATGAAAATCGGTCCTACGGTTCTCGAGTTATAAGTGTTCGGTGATGTACATATATATATGAACAAAATTTATGATTTCTTGAAATTAATACAATGAATAATAGAAAATAATAGAGAAGCACGATGGCGTGAGGCACGTGTCAGTCTAATTGTACACGCAAGTTAAGCAACGTCAACCTTAGCCTGTTCATGGATGAGTTTATGTTATCTCGAGCTCGTCCGTGCTTCGGAAGGCACGTTAAGCCGTCGGTCCTGGTGTTTATCATTAGATGGCAGTCCTTAAGCCAAGTTAGTGGCCCAACCCGTAGTTGAGCAGCGTGTTGGAGTATGCTCTAAACATCTTCGGTTGAGGGAAGACCCGTATCCCAGCAGTGGGTAAATAATAAGTTCAGTACTTTACAAAGTCACAAAAAAAGTACCAATTGACAACAATAAATATTTCAATCCACAAAACAAATCACAGACAACATTCGCGACGTAAAAGTGAGACCAATCGATTTGACATTTACATAACAATCAATAAATATTCCAATCCTTTTTAACTGGCACTATTTGTATGGGAAAACGTTTTTTCTTTTATTTAATTCTTTCGTCAATTTTTCAATGTTTTTAATATTTTCCCGACCAAGACACGACATTATTTTATATATTATATAGATTTATGGAGCTTGATTTAAATTTCTGAACGCACGCATAAATATTTTAGAACCAATAAATATTTAAATCCACAAAACTGTTTTCAAAACAAATCACAGCCAACTTTCAAGACGTAAAAATGAGACCAATAGAGTTAACATTTGTTTTTAATATATGACATTTGTTCTATAATGAGCTTAATATATATTTCTGAACGCACGCATACATTTGGCGTACGCACGTACCAAAGAGAATGTAACCACTACGTTTTAAGAGACGGATGTGCCATACAAATAGCGTAATTCTAATATGTATGAAATGGAAGCGAAAACAATCAGAATTTGTACCAAATTCGCTTCCGATTCATAGAGTCGTTTTTTTACTTTGAGTTGCGCCAGGCTGGCACGTACGACAACGTCACATTTGACAGCTACGACAACCACGAACATTTTGTATGGGAAAATATTTTTTCTTTTATTTTATTTTTTCGAGAATTTTCCAATGTTTTTAAGAGTTATTCTGCTATTCGGGACGGAAACAAATCCAACAAATCAAAAACCATGGCAATCGGTCCAGCCGTTCTCGAGTTATAAGTGTTGTAACAAACACGACTTTCTTTTATATATATAGATTTCCTCGTGTAAACGCGGGAGTGGGCCGCGTTATTTCAGTTTAAACAAGATCTATCAAGCTGGTAAGGTGTAGACAATACTTTTGAAATATCATCGACGAGCTCGGTGGCGTAGCGGTCAATGACGCGGCTTCGACACCAACGCTCGTGGGTTCGATTCCCACACAGGACAAACATTTGTGTGCATGAACATGTCTGTTTGTCTTGGTTTGGGTGTTTTCTGTGTATCATAAGTATGTATTTACAAAAAAAAGTGTATTTACGTATGTTTATCAGTTGTCTAGTACCCATAACACAAGCTTCGCTTACTTTGGGGCTAGATGGCGCTGTGTAATTTGTCTGACAATATTTATTTATTATCATTTACCGAGTTCATAACACTATTGGGCCCATGAATTGTCTGAGATTTCAATTGGGGGCTGGTAGAACTTAGGCTTTGCTTTAATTTTTTTGTGGTCTCCCACAAGAATAGTTTGTTGATGGCGTATGGCGTCTCATCCAGATTTGTCGGGTATTTGTGAAGGCCCTGATTCTTGTATTCTATAATCATCTGCTTTAGTTTAGCTGTAATATATGGATTTTTCGCTTAAAATATGTTTTGTCTAGGCGGATTTGTAGTCTTGGCCGCCCTAGGCCGTGTCTTGGCCGCCCTAGGTCATATCGTAGCCGCCTTACGCCGTATATTGGTTTCTTTTTAACTGAATCTTTATTCCTTATTATACATTATCTTGGTTTTTATTTATTAGCTTTATACCTCTTCCCATAATTGTTATCCGCAAAACCGCCATGACAGTCTGTAATTTGTAAGAATTATCTTTCGGTAATACCCTGCTCTGACCACCCCTAACATTTGGCCGCCCTAGGCCCGGGCTTAGTTCTGATGTTCATCTGATGATTTTTTTAGTCTGGTTGTACATTTGAAAAACGCAGCGAGAAGTCCAGCGAGCACTACTCTCCCTTGATGTTCAAAAGTCGATTGGGCCAGACAAAATATATTTTTTTAATCTGTCATACTGTTTACAGTATGACTGATTTAAAAAAATATATTGTGTCGTACATTTTTATTTTCAATACGCCACATTATTTTCCGGCCATGACCTTTTGACGCCTCCCGTCTACCTTCTGACAATGTTTCCATGAGATTCTACGTTTGATCGTTTCTAGAACTTTAAGAACGGACTGTGTAGAAAATACATTTTTTTTAATAAAGGTCATGGACGTTTTGTTTGTTTTCAAAGCGATTTCAACCTAGCAGTACTGTTGTAGCGTTGAAGTACCTAATGACCTCTCCGCAACTTTAAAACTGAAAATCAAAAATTTTGTATTTAGCTAGGCACTGGGATTATTATATTATAAGAGTGGATCGAGATCATTGAGATGTTTTGTGATAGTCACTGCAACAAAAGGCAACTCGAAAGCGGCGATTTTGTGAAGAAATAAGGGAACAATAATTATCCCGAGTGAAGAAAAATCAAATGTTTTTTTTATAACTAGGCTGCTCCTGCTACTTCGTACGCGTGTTTCTGGTATCCCGTAGGAATTTCCACTACTTTTCTTACCGGGTGCCGTCATAATAGCTACCTGTATGCCTACGTCATTATAGATATGTTCCGGGTAAATGTTTAATGGATATTTTTTATCCCGGTAAAAAGTATCCATTAAAAAAAAAAATAGGTACGGTATTTTGAAAAATCCTTAGCATATGGCTACATCGTAATAATAGTTACTTAGCTCGCAAAAAATGCCAAATTTCAACCAGTTCCGTCCAGTGGTTTGAGCTGTGCGTAGTTATATCGTAACGGTCGCCTTTTATACATAGATACCTACTGAAGACTACATAGTTTTCGGCCGCGACTTCCTGTAGGTACGCGCGCTTATGTACGCATCCAGTGGTTATTTAGAAAAATCCTGTCTTAACGTATGCTTACGACATAACAGCTGCCAGTATGCCGAATTTCCACCTGGTCCAAAGGTTTGAACTGTGCCTCAGATCAGACGGTTATTCCAGACCTTTTCCTCATTAGATATTCATGAAGACGTAATCGGCTTCTAAATTTACGAGACGAGAAAATAGTCTGGAAAACACTAAAAACCGATTGCGTCGTTTTTACGACTACAAAGGTTTAAAAGGTTATTTTTCGACCAATATATACAAATAGTCACAAAGTCAAGTTTAAATATTAATAATCGCATGGAAATTTGATATGGAATTGTGACCACAGCAAATGGGTTTCTTTTGCGCTAAACGCACTGACTGCTTTAGTTGGGTTGGATTGGGCTAAGATTAGTCGCCCCCAATTGGATACCCTGGACAGAGTGCTGGTGATCTTCAACATAAGGCCTTCTCGATTCTGTACCACCGGAGAAGGGGGAATGTTAGCACATGTCCCGTGTAATAATTGTCCCACGTACTGTCATACGCGTTTAGTGCAGTAGAAATAAATTATCAATTATTAATTGTAATAAATTATTAATTGACCTGCTTGATATGAAACGGTTACCGTAGTCATATTAACGCTCGCGACATGAAGTATCGTTCGCGCGCTACCACTCCCGCTGCCAACGCAGCAATTCCTTGTCTTCTAGTGACCTCACTCACTCGCAGGACCACAATCTAGAGTTTTGCTTTGAAATGATTTATCTGATTTTGACGCGACTTTTACAGACAGGTAGACTGCGTCAAATGCTGTTTTACCACGCGTTGGTTATACGAAAAATAAAAATACACAGGCAGAGCCGAAAACAAATAATGTTTGATATATTCTTCAATACATTTCGTCTGTAATGCCCGGTTTACATTATTCCAGTCCAGTAACCCAGTAGCGCTGGACTGGAATAGACCGGGCTGGCGATAACGTCTACATGATTCCAGTCATTGAAAAGCTGTTGAATCGTCATGACTACATTGACAATGAGTTCGAGAAAGCGGTTGAGACTTTTATTAAAACATACACAAAAGTTAGTGTTACAAGAAGTTATTAATGAGGTTGATATGGAGCTAACAAAAAGGAATGGATTTGGGTGAGACATTGGATCAGCGAAAGAGGTAAAAAAAGAGAGTCGGTAATGCTTTTGTAACGACTGAAGGCAGAAGATCCTACTGGATATAGATTGGCAATGAGAATGACAGCAGAAAACTTTGACGAACTGATTTAGTTTCAAATAATATAATTATATGAATTTTCTCTGTATAAACTAATAAACTGTAAAGTTTGATCTTCAGTTGACTTTTTCATTTTTAATCCTTTCTTGGCAATCTAGGTAAAATCCGCAAAAACAAACAACGTATTTCCTGTACAGTTGTGCTGTCAGCACTGGAATGGCACTGGATTGACCGTCTAAATGATTCCAGCAGCGCTGGAATGGCCGTGCTGGCTTCAAAAGTAGACTGGAATAATGTAAAGCAGGCATAAAAGATTGTGTTCCATTATAATTGCAAATTCGAACTAAAACAAATGACACGTCACTGATTCGCACAATATGACAAAGATGAGATTTAGTAATTACTAGCTGGCCCGGCGAACTTCGTACCGCCTAATTGTCAATGAATGTCGTGGTATACATATTAGTTGAACAAAATTTATGATGTCTTGAAATTAATATAATGAATAATAGAAAATAATAGAGAAGCACGATGGCGTCATTGCGCGTGTCAGTCTAATTGTACACGCAAGTTAAGCAACGTCAACCGTAGCCTGTCCATGGATGAGTTTATATTATCTCGAGCTCCTCCGTGCTTCGGAAGGTACGTTAATCCGTCGGTCCCGGTTGTAATCATTAGATTAACTCGAGGTCCTCCGTGCTTCGGAGGGCACGTTAATCCGTTGGTCCCGGTTGTTATCATTTGATTATCTCGAGCTCCTCCGTGCTTCGGAAGGCACGTAAGACGTCGGTCCCCGTTGTTATCATTAGATTATCTCGAGCTCCTCTGTGCTTCGGAAGGCACGTAAGCCGTCGGTCCCGGTTGTTATCATTAGATTATCTCGAGCTCCTCCGTGCTTCGGAAGGCACGTTAAGCCGTCGGTCCTGGTTGTTATCATTAGATGGCAGTCGTTAAGCCAAGTGGCCTTTAGGCGGCTTGAAATTACTGGCGTCCGCCAACTCGCAGTTGAGCAGCGTGGTGGAGTATGCTCGAAACATATTCAGTTGAAGGAAGACCCGTATTTAATATTACCCAGCAGTGGGTAAATATTACCCAGCAGTGGGTAAATATTAAGTTCAGTATTTTACTATGTCACAAAATAAAGTACCATGACACTTGACAACCAATTAATATTCATTTTCAAGCATTCATTCATAAACAATTTTCAAAACAACAACGGACAACTTTCGCGACGTAAAAGTTAGACCAATCGATTTGACATTTAATTGAAAATCAATAAATATCCCAATCCGTTTTCAAATTTAATTTTTCGACAATTTTGTCAATGTTTTAATACTTATTAACCTATACCCACATTTCTGAACGCACGCATACATTTGACGTACGCACGTTAACGTCACGTTTGACAGGTCCGACATCCACGAACATTTTGTATGGAATAATGATTTTTCTTTGATTTTATTTTTTTCGTAAATTTTCCAATGTTTTTAATAGTTATTCTGCTATTCTGGACGGAGACAAATCCAACAAATCAAAAACCATGGCAATCGGTCCAGCCGTTCTCGAGTTATAAGTGTTGTAACAAACACGACTTTCTTTTATATATATAGATTGCTCTTTCTAAACCGACCCTTTTACATTTTGCTCATGTGAGTAAAATGTAAAAAAAAAATCGGGTATGTACCCGATTTTTTTTAAATAATTTATTTAGACCATGTTCCGTGTTGTTCTTCTAAGTTGCGACCAGACTGTACGTAGAATACAGCCTATAAATATGATATATAAGCAATAATTATGACTACGCAAATTTTGCCCGAAGTAAAATTTTGGAAAAAGATTGGAATCAAATTTCGCATTCTTTCGTATCTCGCATGTGGCAGAAAACTTATAATTATATGTCCTCAACCGTTACTCATCCCACACTGCTGCGTTATAAGGTCTCCCCTAAATTTGTATGGATACAGAACATTCTCCACCACGCTGCTCAACTGCGGATCGGCGGAGGCCAGTGTTTTCAAGTAACTTTAAAAGCCACTGACTAGGCGAAAAATCATTTTTATGAGATTTGGTGAGGTTCCGAATGTTGCGAAAATCTCCTCTCTAAATTAGTTACTTGACAATATAAGTACTGCCTCAAGAAACATTTGGTTATGTCGCTAGTACCACAATTTTGTTTTCGGAATTATGAAAGAAGAAGAAAAGAAGACATTATGTCCGTTTTTACCATCTTCCGAACTTCGAAATCTATTGCGAATTTATGATAATCATGTTCATACATGACTGTAACGATATGCCAATAGTGATTAGTGCTCCAATTGATGTAAATTGATGCCATATTTCTTGCTAATTCTATTGCACTAATTGCATGTCATCATTGGATAACATTAAGGACATTCGTTCTAAATCATATTTTTGTATTTTTAGGCATCCATTATATATATCTATAGATTTATTTTGTTTCAGAAAACTGATAACATGGCGGACGATCCGGGCCCATCGTCTCGTTCAGGTATGTGCCTAATATATAATTACTTAAATTATACTACTTATATTGTACTAGCTGCCCGCCCCGGCTGTGCACGGGTAGAAAGTGGTATTTTATTTCATCGCAATTTTTAAATCTTTCCTCTCCTTATGAACCTTCCTTAACGAAAATATTGAAACAAAAATTAGCAGAATTTATAGCCGCTCTCGAAATTTGCGCTTAGCAACATTCATTTTTGTTAGGGTTCCGTACCCAAAGGGTAAAAAGGAACCCTATTATCCTATACTACTAATTTTAATTTAGTGTAAGTGTAAGTGGTTTATCAACATCTTTGAACCTAAGCCAACTTCATCTGCACGCGGTACACCCTCCTGACTCACAAACGAAGCTCAGGCGAAAAGAGAGCTACCCGACTGGGGAATGTACCTTCACCTCACAGAATACCGGAGCCAAATAACAATTCCCTTGAGGGTTGTTGTGTTCCTGCGAGTGAGTGAGGTCACCAGAAAGGAAGGAGATGCTGCGTTAGCAACGGGGAGCGGCGCGCGAGCGATATTTTATGTTGCGAACGTTAATATGGCTACGGTAACCGCTAACCGTAATGCTTGTCTGCCACCGACGTAGTATAAAAACAAATAATTAAAAGCCTATAGAGATGGCTAGTCAAGTAAGTGAAGCTCAACTGCTGTGCACCACAGATTTTAAATATCTAACTCTATTGGGGACCTACAACAATGACTAACCTAACATATAGCCCTTATTTAAAAAATACTTGTATCTTTTTGTAACGTAACCAAAAATACCAGGAAATCAAAAATGAAAGTTGGTGGCGGTCGATGAGAACAGGTCGTGTTTTTTTTTTGAATCATTCCGACGCGTGTCTCTCGTCAGGTTTTTGGAAAGTGACACATAATCATATTATGTTAGTTTTGTATTCTTTTGTTGCGATAATGATTATTGCATAGGTTCACTGTTATAGCGAACCCATAACAGATTATTGTGGTTAGAAAGGCGGTTTTGTTCTTTAATTGTGACTACCATTTAGATTCAAAGCCAACTTTGATGATTGTGTGTGTGAATAAGTCGGGTCAACTTGACGTGAGGAAATGCTGCATTAGCAGTGGGGATGCCAGTGCGTCCCTGAGCCAACAATACAAGAGAGTCCCTACCATTCCATAAATGAGTGAATAGCTCTTTTTTTGTAAAACAAAAATATTGTCTATATCGGCAGCTTTATCCCACAGCAATATACCATATGACTAATGCTAAAGTAAACCAGTTGTGCCGTAGCTACATCTGTCAGTCGTCTGATTTTCCTGACTGCATAAGCAGCAGAACTAAGCTTATGAGCCAGTTGGCTGATTGGGGAAGTACCACCTCCAATATCACCAAGTTCAGCTCACAAAAGATCGCAGCTAAATATTCATAGAGGCTTTGAAGGTTGTTATGTTTTAGCGATTAAGTTTTCGGGAGGGAAGGTGTTGCTGCGATGGCAGCTGGTGTGGTGGCGTGTGAGCGATATTTTATGTTGCAAGCGTTTATATGCAACGGTAAAAGCTGAATCCGATTCCAATCGGATTATTTGATTGCGAAAATAAAACTTCAGCACAATTTCGATGGTAATCGCCTTCAGTTTCAAAATCAAAATCATAAAAAATCAAAATCAAAATATCTTTATTCCTTGGACTTTATAAAGCACTTAGAAACGACATACAAATTAAATATAAGAACATGTATAAATCATTACTACTCTAAATCCGCAGAGCTTAGATTCACTTTCATCACACTATCTTGAATGTGAAAGTGAATTTAAGTGCCAGTTCCGGCGACGGGGCTTCTTGAGAAGAACTGGCAAGAAACTCAAGGCCGACTCTTTTAATTGCCGTTACATTCGGCGATAGGGCTCCTGGACACGTATGCTTGTCTACCATTAGTCGTAATCTATAACTGTCCATAAGTCCGTAGTAGTACAAAATTTCCAGTGGCACTTTAGAGCTAAGACTATCTTAACACCACGTTTTCTGATAACGGTGGTAGAGAAAGTAATAACGAATTCAAACATAACATAAATGTGCCACATTGTTACATATTTATGTTACAAGTGCTCGTAGGTGCCGGCGCCCGTGTGTGTGGAGGCGGTTGTCGGAGGCTCGTCTTCCACACCCCGTCTCGATCGATGCTCCCAAGGCCACGGCCGCGCACGTATCGATTTTATATAAATAGAATCAGCCCTGCCGCCCTACTCCGCCCAGCGAGTGGTGAGCGCTGCACGCCGCCCGCGCGCCGCCGCCCGCCCCGCGCGCGGCAGCCCGCCCATCTCGGAAGGTCCGCGGTTCGATGTCCGGCCGCCCTTGTAGCGTCACGTGTAAGACCCTTTGTGATCTCTAATGGCCTGCAATTTTTCAGGCCCGCTTCCTAATGCGTTTCAGCTATTATGTTGATTTGGCCTTTAAAACGTTACCTATTGTTAGATACGCTTTAGGTTTATCGAGTAAGGCCCAGTTTAAGTAATAGTATTAGGTACATTATGGGCACTCCGTGCCGATCTCTCGTCCGTCGTATTGCACCGGACATCCGGCGTTGTCTAAAAATACAATTTAAGTAGGATATATATCACTAAAATTACTAGCACTACCAGTCATTTTGAAAAATGCCAGTCAAAAATGGCTCATGAGCGCGACGTCTAAAACGCAAAAGCCTAAGTAGGGAATTCCCTAAAGTATATAATGCCTGGAACGTGTCATGTGTAAAACTCAATATGCAAGAATCGAAAATCGCTGATAACGATAACGAGATAAATAAAAGCGCTTAGACTCGCGCATTCCCTCGTGCGTCCCCCATACTATGTCACCCACGAATTACCATTTGATCCCTTTTTCAATTCAATTGCAAGGGTTCTATCTAGGTTACCTATATTTTATACGTAAATCTTGTTTCGGGCGACAACACTATGTCCGAGCGCGGTTATTTCAATCCAATAATAGTGAACTAACTGAATTGAATTAAATTAGAAAAAATACTGTTGAAAATCAGAACAATTTGCGTCCCGACAGTACTGTCGTGGAGACGCGGGACAAAGGAGAAAATTTTTGAATCCTTTTTTATTAAAAACTTTTTTTAATAAAAGCTTATTTAAAAAAGTAATTTTGTTTATTGTTGCTCAATATCATCATTGCATCTGGTAACATTAGCATTTATTAGCATCTATTAACAAACATATTCTACTATACAATAGATGGTACTACCTACATGTCACTATTTACATGATTCTGAGAAAATCCGTTTCTCCTGAAAAATCCCGTGCAGTAGTAGTGCTGAAAAATGGGGGGCGGCTGCGTCATGAACACGGCCGTGTGTTGTACCTGAATACGTTATATGCACTAAAATTATCTCAAAATGGCACCGCTTCCTCTCCCCCTCACACGATGTTCCGTAGTTCCTTACTTCTTCGATCCTCCATCTATCCAGTGGTGTGATTGAATTTTAGATTGAGTTGATAGATTTGGCAACACCAAACTGTTTCCCCCGATTTTGTTATCATTCGTTTTTTTTGAATAAAACTTCCATAGGAAGGCAACCTTGTGAAAGTAATTTTAAAGACGTATTCAAGTCAAAATACGATTGGTTCTATTAATATACTATAATATATATTACGATCTTCACGTAGACGCAATAACCTGTATCTTATCTGATTATTAGTTCTCGGAACAGCTACATAAACTCTAAGTTACTTGGTGTTGTATTTATAAACATAGATAATATATATTTGTCACGTGAATACACAAAATTAACGTAATACCACACCTCGTCCACTCCATACAAATGTGGCGTGGTTTATTTATTTATTTACTAGCTTTTGCCCGCGGTTTCGCTCGCGTGAAATTCGGACATTTTAGATTATCCAAGCCAAGTCTAACACGCAATGCAACCACCTTCATGTAGCACCTTTAATTGTATTAAATACGGATACAAGAACTTAGACTGCACTACACTGATTGAATGGGTAAGTAGTCGTGACATGGTGCCTTCTAGACGAAAACGCCCGCCCGTAGGTCAGTAGGGTTCTCGAACCCGGGGATCACTTAATCTCCGCCCCGGGAGGCTGAACCGCCAGCCTGTGTAAAGATCCCTGTTGTAGTAGTCGTGCCGGAGGAGGAGACCGGAGTGGACCCGGCTGCTGCAGCAGGGGGGGACCGGGGGCCCTTCCGCCCGCCGCGCCAGCAAACCGCACAACCTACACTGTACTGCGGGGGTAGACACCGAGCTTTTTTGTCCCTCGGGTCGTCAGTGAAACAGCTTCCCATAATCCTCTGACACCTTTTTTATGGCCATGAAGAAAAAAAGAAAGAAGTTTTCTCCAGCGGCATCCCCTTCCACACTTAACGTGGATTTCTGTAATATTAGGGAACTTCACTCAAATATAAACGCAGTTCACCACCATCTTGAAACTGCAAAGCCGACCCTACTTTTTTTAACGGAGACGCAGATATCTTGCCCGGCCGATGATACTTCTTACTTATTATACCCCGGGTACAAACTTGAACATTCTTTTGTACGTCGAGCCGGGGTATGTATGTACGTCCGGGATGATATTTGCTGTCGACGTCTTCACGGCCTTGAAGACAGGGACCTGTCAGTGTTGTGGGCACGCGTGGATCAGGGCGGCCGCACCCGTATCTACGCGTGCCTTTACAGGTCTCATAGCGGTGATGCAGACACAACTCGATTGATCGAGCACCAGCAAATGACGTCTGACAAAGTCATTGAAAAGTACCCCTCCGCGGAGTTAGTGATTTTGGGAGACTTTAATGCCCACCATGCCGAGTGGCTCAGCTCTCGGTCCACTGACTTCGCGGGGAGGTCTGTTCATGATTTTGCTCTGGCCTATGGTTTCTCACAGCTGGTTCATTCTCCAACGAGAATACCAGATATAGAGGACCATACCAGCTCTCTACTGGACCTTCTGCTGACCACACACCCGGATGGGTATACAGTCTCGGTGGATGCGCCACTTGGCTCATCGGATCACTGTCTCATCCGGACACAAGTGCCATGCGATAGCCCTGTCGTACCCCGGTCTACCGGTTGGCGTCGCATGTGGCACTATAAGTCAGCAGACTGGGATGGATTGCGTGAATTTTACGCATCGTACCCGTGGAGGCAGCTCTGTTTCGAGTCGGAACATATAGACATCTGTGCATCTGCTGTAGCTGAAGCCATTTTAGCTGGAATGGAATTATTCATTCCAAACCGGCGGGTAGCTACTTCAGGTGCTAAGAAGCGGCCGTGGTTTAATCGGTCTTGTAGGGAAGCTAAACTCCGCAAGCAAGCTGCTTACGAGGCTTGGACCACGGCACGTATTAACGGAGCTCATAATGTTTCTGACTTGAAACGCGAGTTTAATGCTGCCTCGAGGTTCTGTAAGAGAGTAATTGCCAGGGCAAAATTCGATTTCATCGGCAGGATTGGTGAGCGCCTAGCTAAGCACCCATCTGGGAGCCGTGCGTTTTGGTCGCTCGCTAAGGCTGCCGAGGGAAATTTTTGTCAGTCGTCCTTTCCACCACTTCGAAAACCGGATGGTAGTCTGGCCCACAGTGCTAAAGAGAAAGCCGATCTGTTGGGGAATCTCTTTGCCTCAAACTCGACTTTGAACGACGGGGGTGCTGCACCGCCCTCCATCCCGCGGTGTGGTGATTTCATGCCGGAAATCTCATTTATCAACGAGATGTTCGGCGGGCATTATTATCCCTCGACGTTCATAAGTCGAGTGGGCCAGATGGCATTGAGTTGTGTCCTGTACTTACGCGCCTTTTCGCGCTCTCTTATTCCACCAGGCAAGTTCCATCATCGTGGAAGACTGCGAACGCGCACCCTGTGCCCAAAAAGGGTGACAGATCAGACCCATCGAATTACAGGCCTATCGCTGTTACCTCCCTTCTCTCCAAGGTAATGGAGCGCATCATTAACATCCGGCTCCTGAAATACATAGAAGAGCACGATTTAATCAGCGACCATCAATACGGCTTCCGTCATGGTCGCTCGACTGGTGATCTTCTAGTGTATCTTACACATCGCTGGGCTTCAGCCGTGGAGAGTCAAGGTGAGGCATTGGCTGTCAGTCTGGATATGGCGAAGGCGTTCGATCGGGTCTGGCACCGTAGTCTTCTTTCGAAGTTGCCTGCATACGGTCTACCAGAGGGTTTATGCGAATGGGTCGCTAGCTTCTTGTCCAGCAGAAGCATTAGAGCCGTTGTTGATGGCAGTTGCTCCGATAGCATGGACATTAATGCTGGCGTCCCGCAAGGCTCTGTATTGTCCCCGACGCTGTTTTTGCTGCATATCAATGATATGTTATCTATTGACAGCATTCAATGCTATGCGGATGATAGCACCGGGGACACATTTTATACGGGCCGCGCTAATATTCCCCGCTCTCTGGTGGAGGAGAGCCGCGAACGACTTGTGTCGGAAATCGAGAGCACACTAAGTAAAGTGTCCGATTGGGGACAACAGAACTTAGTGCGATTCAACCCCTCTAAGACACAAGTCTGCGCGTTCACCGCTAAGAAAACCCCTTTTGCTGTGGCTCCTCAAGAATGGTGTATTCTGGAAGTGAGGAGCCACAGCACCTTACTGTCGCCAAAAGTATTGGGATTCTAGGCGTTGAAATCTCCAGCGACGTCCAGTTTCGATGTCACCTGGAGGGGAAGGTCAAGCTGGCGTCGAAGAAACTAGGCGTGCTCAACAGGGCCAAACAGTACTTCAATCCGCGGCAAAGGCTTCTGCTCTACAAAGCTCAAGTACGGCCGCATATGGAGTACTGTTACCATCTGTGGGCGGGAGCGCCTAGATACCAGCTTGCACCTTGTGACTCGATTCAGAGGCGTGCTGTGAGGATTGTTGACGATCCCAAACTGACAGACGGTTTAGAACCTTTAAGTCTGAGGAGGGATTTTGCGTCCCTTTGTGTGTTCTACCGTTTGTACAACGGGGTGTGTTCAGAGGAGTTGTTTGACATGATGCCCTCGGCCTCCTTTTACAGTCGCACCGCTCGCCATCGACAGGGAATTCATCCTCACACATTGGAGCCTAAGTGGTCGCGTACCGTGCGGTTCCAGAGAAGTTTTCTCCCGCGTACGGTTAAGCTGTGGAATGAACTGCCTGTCGAGGTTTTCTCAGGAGGCTACACCTCCTGAGAAAACCTCGACAGGCATGGGGTTCTTCAAAAAGGGCGTGAAGAGGTTTTTACAGGGTCGGCAACGCGCGTGTGATGCCTCTGGTGTTACAGGCGTTCATAGGCTACGGTAACTGCTTTCCATCAGGCGGGCCGTATGCTTGTTTTCCACTTTAGTGGTATAAAAAAAAAAAAGAAAAACACATGAATAACTTAATTAAGAAAACTCAACACTGTTGCCTAGTTCCTACCCGTTCCTCATCAGCTCAGCAGTGTCACATGATGACTTCCGAATGCAAATTATTGTATAGCGTTCGGAAAAACCGTAAAAACGACACATGTATTTATATACAGACATTCCAACCCTATCGCATCCTAATCGAGGAAGATGGTCACGTTAGCCACGTTGAATTTTTGTTTTCGTAATCAGCGACCCGATAAAGTATAAAACCAATAATATATTTTTGACCCCCTTTAAAGGGGTTGAATTTTGAAAAGTCCTGAAAGACGTGTTTACTCATTTATATATAGAAGTACTCGTGTAAAGTTTAGGATAAAATAGTCCAATTAATCTCGTTTCCCCATACAAACTTTGGACCTCCGTTTCACCCCCTTAGGGGATGAATTTTGAAAAATCCTTTCTTAGTGTACCCGTAGACGTCATAAGGAACCTACGTGCCAAGTTTGGAATCTCTAGACGCAGCGGTTTGGGCTGTACGTTGATATACTCGTATCAGTCAGTCAGGACTTTGAATTTTATATATATAGACTAGCGGCTCGTCCCGGCTTCGCACGGGTGGACAATTTAGTAAAAAATATAGACTATGTTACACAGAGATAATGTAGCATTCTAATGGTGAAAGAATAATCGAAATCCGTCCAGTAGTTTTTGAGTTTATTCGTAAGAAACATACAAAAATTGTTTTTTTTTTTGTTGTTTTTTTTATATTATTTAAACGCAATTTAACCAGCTCTCTTTCCCAGCGACTATCGAATCAAATTTTAGTATACGTAGGTACTCATGAATATATGGTGTCACGGACTTTTAGTAGATTACAATAATGTCTACTAATCAGAAGTATTGTTCTATCATCAATAGTTTTAGCAGCGACAGCAAAGGATGATTTGATTTTTTAATACTTTAGGCGTTTACTTATACAATATTGCAATTCTCGTCATAACTTTTAAACAGTGCTTCCGATTTTAATGAATTAAAAAGGATTTTACTTCTAGATAGATACCCTTGATGATAAAACTATATACCTATTTGGATAAGGGTAAATATCTTGAGAGGAATTTGACCCACTTTTGTTTTTGTTGGAACTTTATTTGAAAAATAGAACACAAAACCTCTTATTGTGACTTAAATATAGGTCTTGGATATATAGTCCTGCGATTTTTTTTTGTAGATTTTATTAAGGCCTATAAATCCGTCATACATTGTTTTGTTATAACATGAACAGTTTTCACATAGCACGTAAAGAAAGATTTTTGTTCTCTACCTTGTGTATATTGCAATTTTTCTTATTGCAATTTTTCTTACGAATCCCTAATTTTTTTCGAAATTAAAATATAGCTTATATTACTCCCTGATAATGTAGCTTTCTATTGGTGAAAGAACTTTTGAAATCGGTCCAGTAGTTTCGGAGCCTATTCGTTACAAACAAACAAACAAAAAAACATACAAACAAATCTTACACTTATATATTTATTTATTGCACATAAACAAGATACATCACAAGTGTAACTGTCACAAATAAACACAATATAAAAGTTCTTAGAACTAATACAATTGCAAAAGTTTGTAGTTTTGCAAAGGTGAGCTTATCTCTCTAAGAGATCTCTTCCAGGCAACCTGTGCTGTGGGACGTTTTGTAAGATATCGAATAGCAAGATTTTAATATATAAATAAGAACAATATGATATGTATCTAATTATATAGAGTCGTCTATAGAATCTATAGAACGCGTTGCAAATGTTGCAATAATGAATAAAAGTGTGATACAGCCCTTAGGCCAGGCTCAGTCTAGGTACCAATGATATTGGACCGCGGCACTGTGACCTAAATACATAATATCGTCGGTCCTAACCTAATTCTCTAGTCCAGCCGGCCATCTCTGCGGTTCGATAGAGCCCTCCAGTAGCGCCACAACACGGCAACTCCATACAAAGCCAGCTTCGTTAATGCCTATTATGTCATATTAAAATAAATGTCGTCTGTGCAATACATAAATGCACGTGTGTGCGTGCGGTACTTCACAAACCATCACAGATTCGTCTTAGAAGGAAGTGAACGAAACGGGGCCCCACCACACATTCCCACCTCTGTGTCTCCTGTGTAGCCAGGATTAACAGCAGCGATTACTAAAAAAGGCAATGAACAATGAAGTTCACTGCAGTCTCGGAGGTAAAACTACGGCTGCCTTGGAACTCACAACGAATTTAATGAGAAGAGAAGGAAGCTTTTGGAATTTGACTTCCCATTATTACTATTGGTAATGTGAGGGACAGCTATTTGGCAAATATGGCTTTAAAAACCTGAAGAGATCGCTAGGCAAGTGAACCTCAATTGCCGTGCATCACGGATTTTAAATATCTAACACTATTGGGGATTGAGTTGTTACTTTACAAATCTATCCCAATAACACAATAATTTGAATTGCAAAATCGTCTGAACGCTTGGTAGAAGGGAATGAAGTGAGGTCGGTTCGATAGAGCGGCGGGGAGTGTCTATGCCATATCGAGATTTTATACTAGTGAGCTGCACCCAGGTTCTAAGGATACCAACGGATCTACGTAGGGACCTCAACAAATTTCGTCTTTCCTAGGCGAATTAGTGCCAAATATTCCTAATTTATTTATATCTTCTCCATGACTCACGGTTGACGTCTGATTAGGCGAGCCGTTCCCCAGTTAATATGTGTGCTGTATGTCATCATCATCGGCCTGTATCTACCCACTGCTGGATATAAGGCTTCTCCAATGCCTTCCACCAAATATGATCCTCTACCTTCCGCATCCAGCCGATTCCAGCCCCTTTCGCCATCTTGGTCCGAGATAGCAGGGCTGCCGTGTACTGGGGGCCGTATAATTTGATTTGTATACATTCGAGGGTATTGTATACATTTGCAGGGTACCACGTACCCCGTGCAGGTTGGCTTTGGCTCCGAAGATGGTAGTGAGCTACTACACCCCGATGCTGTATGTAACCAATGAAATTTTTTAATTTTGTCGCCGCGAAAGTTGTCTGTGATTTTTTTGAAAATTGTTTTGTGGATTTAGATATTTATTGGTTTTTTTTTGTATTTGATTTATTTATAGGTGCTTTGATGAAGAGAATTAAACCGATTGATACAGCTGATTTTTGTAATTTTGTTTTTTTTGTGTTGCTATCTTAATAAAGTACTGAACTTAATATTTATTTTATATTCATTGCATTACTTCCTTAAAATCATAAATTTAGTTCAACTGTGCCGTGTGGTTTCCGGCAGAGTAGAATAGAATCACTCCGTCTTTTCCCGTGGATGTCGTACAGGGCGACTAAGGGAAATACATTATAAAACATCAGGCCTCCCCAACCAGTCTGATTGGCCAGCGTGGGGAGTGTAGGCCAAATCCTCCTTTTGTCTGTGACGGACGAGAGAGTGTCGTGCTCCTGTAGTGGAGACTAAAATGACCAGATGATGCTGATGATGATGAATAAGTAACACGACATTCATTAACTGTTAGACGGTATGAAGTTGGCCGGTTCAGCTAGTAAATTGTAACATTTAATGTCATCGACTTTCAACATTTGGTTGTAAGTACATTTTGGAGCGCCTTTAGAACACGTCTCACCTGTCGTAGGATCATTTGTTTGTGTAACATTGGTTACCTTAGCTCGTATTGCTGGCAGCGATTCACTCTACTGACGAAAGCGAATCTGGGACTCGTAATGCTGCTCCGGTGCAGCGTGCAGCCAATATCAACATTGCCGCCCTAAATCCTGCGCAGTGTGGTGCTTCATGTGTATGTATAGAGCGTACGTAAATACGAGGGGAGGCCAATAAGTTCGCGGAATGGAGGGGTTGATGGGGATAAATTTACCCGTCCAGGTAGGCACTAGTTAAGCACCTCATTAAGAGTATATATACCAAGTTTGAACCTAATCGTGTCATTAACTTTTGAGTTATCGACCTGCAAACAACTAAATCGGGAAGAAGTCAGCCAGTATGGAGAAAATTGAACACCGTGCCGTTATTAAGTTTCTTACCAAGCAAGGAAAATCCGCTCAGACGATTTTTCAAGAGCTGTTAGCGGTTTACGCGGACTCTGCCCCTGGTAAAACCATGGTTTACAAGTGGCATGGTCTTTTCAAACAAGGAAGGGAGTCCATTGAAGACGACCCCCGCTCCGGACGGCCAATTGAGGCCACCACACCGGAAATCGTCGAAAAAGTAGAAAAACTTGTATTGGAAGATGCCCGACTGAAGAAGAAGCAACTTGCAGCAATGGTTGGAGTATCCGAATCAAGTATTTTAAATATCCTACATCATCATCTTGGGATGACTAAAGTCAGTGCAAGATGGGTTCCGAGAATGCTCACGCCACTTCAAAAACGCGAGCGTGTCGAGTGCTCTCACCAGTTTCTGGAGCTCTGTGGAGAGAGAAAGGAAGAAGTTATGGCCCGGATTGTTACTGGAGATGAAACCTGGGTTCACCACTATGAACCTGAGTCGAAGCAAGAGTCGATGCAGTGGCATAAAAAAGGCACACCTCCTCCAAAGAAGTTCAAAGTGTCACAATCGGCCGGAAAGATCATGGCGACTATCTTTTGGGATACAGAAGGTATTTTACTGATCGATTATAAAGAACGTGGTGCGACTATAACGGGACAGTACTACGCTTCTTTACTGGAAAGATTGAAAGAAGCCATTAAGAAAAAAAGAAGAGGAAAACTGTCAAAAGGTGTGCTCCTTTTGCACGACAATGCACCCGTCCACACGTGCCATGTTGCGACGGCTGCCATTCACCGATGCGGCTTTGAACAATTAAACCACCCACCATACAGTCCAGACTTGGCCCCCAGTGACTATTATTTATTTCCAAAAATGAAGAAAGAGCTGCGTGGAAAGAAATTTGACGACGATGATGAAGTCAAGTCGGCAATTTCGGCCTATTTTGACACCAAAGACAAATCATTTTTTTTCGATGGTATAAACAAGCTATTTGAGAGATCCGAAAAATGTATTAGGGTTAAAGGAGAATATATTGAAAAGGAAAAATAATTTGGTGTTTAATTTCAACCTCCTTCTCTCTCATTCCGCGAACTTATTGACCTCCCCTCGTATGTTACCGGCGGACAACTATATTTGATATCGTAAATAATCTATATACCTATATAAAACAATGCCTGGTTTGCTCGAACACTTTCAGCTCGAGAACGGCTGGATCGATTTTCATGGTTTTTGATTTGATGGATTTGTCTCCGTCCCGAATATTAAAACAAAACAAAAAACCTATTTCTCATACAAATAGTGTCAGTTGAAAAAGGATTAAGATATTTATTGTTTTTGAAATAATTATGCTTGCGTTCGGAAATTTATATTAGGCTTTTTAAATATATCTCCATAATAAATGACAATAGACTAAATAAAAACAATGACAAACTGAGTGACTACATTAACTTTTCTAATGTAACTTTATGCCGTTTGACAGAACTGTCAGTCATTTGATTGTTGGATATACTCTTAAATAGACTCGTACCAACAAGTGAACAATCTTGTCAAATTGTTCAAATCTGCCAACTTTAAAAAGAAGTCCTAATCAATCAGAACTTATGCTGATCCAAGAAACACTATTTGGGAGAAATACTTGGAGATAAAAAAATATTAACTTTTGGAAACTAATCCTCCAAGGGATCAACATGAAGATCAAAGTTTACAAAAATATATGTCGTGGCGTGAGCTGATTGAAAGACAACTTGCGTAAATATTCCAAATAAAAAAACACTGAGTTCTTAAATTTCAATATTCAATCCCTTAGGGCATATGGAGACTTAACTTTTTTTACAATACACGCAAAAACGTAACTAAATATAAACTTAACAGTTTATTCACTTAAAGACTTATTAAATAATGTCTGGTATTTATTTCGAAGTGTTTCATTAACAATATCCATAGAAACGAGGCCATCGTTGAACCCTGTTCATCAAATTCGATAACACGTTGTCAAATCGAGGTAAATTTATCATTTACCTCGATTTGACAACAGTGTTATCGAAATATAACTCTTATAATATATAATGTATGAAATAAACAATATAATTAGTTTATTTCGTCCGAATTGCAATGTTCTTTAATAATAAGGTTTACTTTCTGGAAAACGAAGGGAAAAAGTTGAGCAATTTCAGATACGGAATCTTAAATACTTAATGAAATTTTTAGTTCAATCAGGTGTTTAGTGGGCGAGCATCCGAGGAAGATATTTTTGGATTTTAAACTTGAAAATACGGGGATCTAGCCACTGTTCTCGATGTTAGTTATGATTGTTTAGTAATTTTAAAGATGGTAACTTAAAAGTTAACTTAAAAATAAATTTTTAGGGCATTCCTTTAACAACCAAGTTTATTATAGAAAGGAACATGTATTGATCCACAAAAAATAACCAGATTTGCACATGAAATTAATCTGATCGCAAATCAAATCCTGCATTTAATGTGCAATAAGTATTTTTTGATGTGCAAAATAGTTAAGTTAGGTTTATTTGATGTTACGTTAAATAGTATCCTTATAGAAACTATTGAAGGCACCTTTGAGATAACGTAGAAAATTATTGATTTTCATGCATCTTATTATTATTTAAATAGTTGTCTTGGCCAACTTGACAGATAAATATTTTTCCATTTTTCAAAAAATATTTCATGCATCTTTGTATCTGTTGCTATGCCACATAAAAAAAATCTAAGTACGTAAATCTCAAGTGTTTAGGTATATTTATAGAAGCTCAAGCATGTTCCATATAAATAGTCCATTGTTTTTCGGAGCAAAAACTGGAATCATTAGAATATTACTATTATTACTTCTACGCGGAAGGCTTCTATAAAAATGTTGGGAGATCCTCCTGATCTAGGATATTTTGACAGTCACTAACAAGAAACCTATCGCAGCTAGCTTACTTGGGCTTCGCGGTCTTTTTGTAGAGCCCTTATTTTTTTTTATGAAAGACGGGTATACACCAAGAGATTTCGCTTATAATGTAACAATTAATGTTGTTTTTTTTTTTTTTTTTGTACTACTTCGGGTGGCAGACAAGCATACGGCCCGCCCGATGTGAAGCGGTTACCGTAGCCGTATTAACGCTCGCAACATAAAATATCGCTCGCGCGCCGCCACCCCCGCTGCCACCGCAGCATCTCCTTCCTTTCTGGTGACCTCACTCACTCGCAGGAACACAACAGCCCTCAAGGGAACCGTTATTTGGCTGCGGTATTCTGTGAGGTGGAGGTACATTCACCAGTCGGGTACTCGGGTAGCTTACAATTACGCTCCCTACCTCTCTTTTCGCCAGAGCTTCGTTTGTCAGTCAGCAGGGTGCACCGCGTGCAGGTGAAGTTGGCTTTGGTTCAAAGATGTTGATGAACCACTTACACCCCAAAATGTTAATAATATGGTGAGAATACAGAGACGTGGTAACGATTGAGCCATCCAATATTGTATCGAAATGAAACTTTATTTTCGGACCTTGATGAAAAATCGTCTCTAGAATCCCCCCAGTAAAGTAGCGCAACTTCGATTTAGAAATGCAGTACTTATTTAAAAAACTAGTCGAGGTGCGGAGAATGCGCTTTGTGTGTATGGCGTGTGTTCCAAGTTTCGAGGTCCCGGAGACCTGAGTAAACCTGAATTTGTAGGTATAGGTAGGTACGTTTCAGACACGAATTACTGTTACACGAATGCTCTCGGTGAGCGCCCTCCTTTAGCCGTAGGATTTTCATTCTATCCAGGGGGGGATCTGTATACAGGGGTGGATTCGTGGAGCTGAGTATTTGATAACTACGCTCAAACCGCAATCACAAAATCAATCAGCAAGAAACACTATCAAACAAAACAAGAAAAACAAATTATCGCTAGTGTCTGCTTGTTGTGACTGCGGTTGTTTGGATACCCGAAGGTCAAGGACGCTTTTAGGAAGGGGCGGGGGACGGTAGGGGCGCGGCGGGGAGCGGGGGAACATGGGCGGGGCTCCAGCTTGATCGCAGATCGCTAGAAATAGACCCGGCAACATCGTTTGTCAACACACGCCTACGCAGCGTGGCCCGGTCCCGGGGAGGCCGGGTGGCCGGGCGGCGCGGCCGGAGACCAGCGCCGTGGTAGGGAGCCCGGGAACGATTCTTGGAAATTCTGGGGCTTTTTCCGATTGTGTATTTCGCACACTGTTTGTAGCGAAGTACAGTTTTAAGCTCTTTTAGTATGTACCTAGGAGGATATTTCAGTGCTAGTGTAAGTAACGTGGCAAGGCAGATGGTAATACGAGTTCTAGCACTAGAAGCAGCCAAAGTTTGTAGAAGAATAGTGAATATCAGTTATCTATGTAGGTATATGTAATATCAATATGAATAATTTATGTAGGTACCTACTAATACTAATTTTATAGCTGCTTTCAAATTTGTTTGCAAATAATGAATTAATTGCAAACAAAATTTGTTTGCAAATAATGAATTAATTGCAAATAAATTTGATTACCATGAACAAAGGTTATAGTGAGTCATTCTTAAAAGATAGACATATGCTGTCGCGGACTTTCTTTTAGAACTTTTATTTATTTATTTATTTATTTATTTATTAGCATACATAACAGATTACAATCATGATATCATTTATAACCAAAGATTTTTACAGTATTGATCTAAATTATAATCCAAATGAACGTATGCCTAGAAAGGTTACATAATTAGTAAATTGTAATGAAAATTTAATTCGCTAGAATTATCTAAATAATATGCATTTTAGAGAAATAATAATTTACAATGAGTTTTATATCAATAGTAATAATGAAACAAAAGCAATACATATCTACCACAAAGATGCTATTTTTTAAGGTGAGTCATTATTTGCCTCCCAAACTTATATAACGAGTAGTGATAAATATCTATATCCTTATTAGACACTAGGATTTCATTGTACTGGCGACACATTCTGACCATAGGATTATAATATGAGGTGTTGTTGGAGTAAACATGCAGAACAAATGCATTATAATTACGATTGCGAGACCTAAATCGAGTGTTAAAATTAAGCGCGGAAAGAAGAGTGGGCGAATCAAGAAGTCCATGAATGATTTTATAAAGGAGTGTGAGGCTGATATAATCCCTACGTAAACTGAGAGAAGTCACTTGGAAGTACCTCAAACGTTCCTCGTACGAAGCGAGTTTTCGTCCCATTCCACGTCTATAACTAAGAATCCTTAAGCAACGTCTCTGGATTCCCTCAATTCTGTCACTGTGAACAAAGTAGAAAGGAGACCATATCGCAGAGTTATACTCCAGTATACTGCGTACCAGAGAGTAATAAAGATGCATGAAACTTTTGGTCCCCTTAAAGCCTTTAGTTATTCTGCATATAAAACCAAGCAAACGTGAACTGCGATCGACAATATAATCATAGTGATCATGAAAAGAGAGCTTATCGTCAAATAAAATACCGAGGTCCTTTGCAACATGCCTTCGATCAAGCTTGGTACCATCTAAGTGATAGTCGAAAATGCTTTTGTTAAACTTTCTTGTGAAAGTTATGACAAAGCATTTGTCTATGTTAAGCTGCATGTAATTTTGATGACACCAGTCGGATAGCACATTTAAATCAGTCTGCAGCTTAAACGTATCAGAAGTGTCTTCTATGGTGGTAAAATTTTTAAGATCGTCAGCGTAAAGAAGACATGGACATGACAGCTTCTCGATCAAATCATTTATAAAAACTATGAAAAGTAGAGGCCCCAAGTGACTTCCCTGTGGGACTCCGGATGTAACTGTGACGGGTGCTGAAAGGTAACCTTTAACTGCGACAAGTTGGCTCCTACAATTTAAGTATGACTGGATCCATCGCAACAAGTCACCGTGAATGCCATATCCAGCCAATTTATTGCAGAGTACTCTATGGTTCACTTTGTCAAAAGCCTTAGAGAAGTCTGTGTAGATAGAGTCAACTTGAAGTTTCCTGGCAAAAGCATTACACAGATAATTCTTGTACTCAAGCAAGTTTGAAGAAGTTGACTTATGAGCGACAAAACCATGTTGTTGTGGGTGGAGATGGGGCTTTATATGACTGTAAAGAATATCATGTACAACGATCTCAAAGATTTTAGCAAAGCAGGACAGTATGCTGATTGGCCTATAGTTTTCACATAAAGACCTGTCACCAGACTTAAAGATGGGAACCACATGAGCAATTTTCCACAGTGTTGGAAACCTTCCACATTGGATAGACTTACGGAACAAAATGTGTAATGGCACACTCAGTTCCTCTGCACATGTTTTAATGAAAATAGGAGGTATATTATCAGGTCCCGGTCCCTTGCTGGTATCTAACATTTTTATTTTACTCAAGATCATCTCCACTGAGATATCCAAAGAGCCGAGTGTGTTAATGTATTGTGTGCTCTCTGTAACATTGGAGTTGTCTATATCCTGCGCATCACTTTCAAAGACAGAACTGAAATAATCAGAAAACAATTTACATATCTTTGATGGATCAGATGTAGAGTCATTACGATACTTCATAGTTACGGGAACCGAGTTATCACCCCTCTTGGCATTTACAAACTTCCAGAATGACTTAATATCGTGCTGCAGAGAATCCTCCACTGATGCGAGGTATTTTTGATAGCATGATTTTATTAATTGTTTGCTTAGTTTCCTGAAATGAGCGAAATCGTCATAATCTCGAGGATTACCGTATTTTTTGTAGAGTTTATGATATTTGGTTTTTAGTTGAAGGCAGCGTTTTAATGCAGGGCTGAACCACTCTGGGTGTCTAGTGTCCTTACTTTTTGATAGAGGTGTATATTTACCTATTATCCCATTGATAGTACCATAAAAATTACTCAAATCTATATCGATATCTGAAGACGACAGTATTGACGTCCAATCCACTAATGAAAGTTCAGACCTGATTTTATCATAATTACATTTGTAAAAATTGAAACGTTTACGAGAATGCGGTTTCAAAAATCTAGTAGCAATACCTGTGTCACAGTCTACATCTAAAACTATGGCAGGATGATGTCTATCCATACGGCTTAGAGGATCAGCACCATAAACCCGAACATCCAATGTTGATAAGACAAGATCTAGGAAGCGATTATTAGCATTTGGTATATTATTAAATTGCTTGAGTTGACATGCAGCCATAGCATCGACTAGTAATACCGGTTTCCAATTTAGGGAATGGCTACAAATCAAATGAGAAGAGTCAACCGCTCTCGACCAGGATAACTCAGGTATGTTGAAATCGCCAATACAAATGAACTCATTACGATCGTCTGAATTTAGGACCACTTTGCACACATTGTCATAAAAAGATTCCAGCAACCGTCGCGGCAAGTCAGGAGGCAAATAGCATAGACAAATATTTATTATGTCACTATTTTGTTTACAAGGCAAAATAGACAACCACAGGTCCTCAACATTACTTTCCCACAATGTCTGACGAACTACATTAATACTTTTCTTTATCGCAATGGCAATACCCCCACCTTCACTTTTACTCAAGGAAGTGCTCGAACGATCACGTCGGTAAACATTATAACGGGTATCAAATAATTCAGAATCAAGTACACTACTGTTGAAATTAGTTTCTACAAGACAAATAATATCATAGTTACTGGATAATACATTAAGGAAAATATCATTAGTTTTGGAGCGTACTCTATTGACATTTTGATAAAAAATTAACATAGTGAAAATAATTAATGACAAAACGAAAAGATTAATATATTAACGCAAAAATAAAAACTATTCTAAGTTCTTCAGAGCCTCTAGATTTTTAATGTGAATGGTGCTACTATTTTCATCCTTACGCAAGTATACCCTTCCGTATTTTGTCCAGACATATGTATATTTGTTTGCTTTAGCAAAACGCCTTGCCGCGGCATGGAGCTGTTTGCATTCTGGGGATAAATGTTCAACAACATATATCTTTTGTCTCTCAGCTGTCAATCCAAGATGCCGGGAACTGAGAGTATCATTTGGATTAGCTTTGTTAAATCTTCGTGCACACGACAACAGAGAGTCTTTCAATATAGGAGAGGACAGGGTTATCAGTATATTTCTGGGGCGCGTGGAAGTGGTATCCATTTTAGCCACTCTGCGGCAGGCTTGAATGTTATCATCTTGTATGGGAAAACTGACGACTTCACAGAGCTTCTTGAATAATATCACGATGTTCTCATTGCGACTTTCTGGGACTGCCTGGATTTCAACGTTGTAGCTGCGGGCTGTCTTATCCATCGCCGATAAACGAGTGGTCAGGTGACGGAGATCGGAGTGCATACGTTCGCAGTCAGCCTCTAGGATTTTGATGGTAGCATCCCTTTCAGCCAGACGCGATTTAAGGGTTTCCTGTTCTGAGCTGAGGAAATCAGTGGTCGCATTGAAATCGTTCTTGATTTCCTGGAGAGCGCTGCCCACTTCGGCTTTTACCATAGTCCTGACATCTTCTTTGAGAACTGCTCTAAATTTATCCATAAATAATGCCAGACTAGCGTTCAGCTTTTCATCAAATAATGCTCTGATTTTCTCCATCGTTACCACGCCTCCTGAGCTCGAGCCGCGCGTTGCCGGGTCGACACTTTCTGTAGATGCCGTGCTGCTGTCCTGAACATCATATGACATATTCATTGAATTGTCCTCAATAGGTAGTTGATGTGTCTTCACCGGAGTGTTGATGTTATTCATTCGTCGAGCAGATACATTGCTGCAGGATGGACATGTCCATGACTTTTTAAATGAAGTAGACAAAGCTGCATATTGATCATTATTTATGTTAAGGCATTTGTAATGAAAATTCCCGCCACAGTCCTTACAACACAGAATCTTATCATTAATAATTTCGCTCAAACAGCCACTGCAGATAGCCATCACTTCAGTATTGTTTTGAAATGTTAAGCACAAATAAAAAGTTTTTAACAATATGGCGCCCTCTGGTTACCAATATACGTATTCGGCAATAGCAAGAGGCATATAAGCGATGTAAAAGCACGAAAAAAGCAAATGATCTGCTACAATATTCAATATAAAAACTGCTTGCGAGTTTTGAAATAGCTGCAAGACGCGCCAATAGATGGCGTTAAAAGTCACACATTTATATGAAAATGACTAAGCAGAATTCGAACTAAATTTATGTAAATAATAACACCAAGCAATACGCTACAGCAATGATATTACTATAGCAGAACTATGAATATGATCATAATCCAATCCAAAGAGTCAATAATTAACACAGAACCATCCAATTATTAATGCACAGTCACTCACAGTTTGAATAATACTGAAATGGATTCAGAGTTTATTATTATTAGTTTATTTTTGAGTAAAATAAGAAATTGTCCACAAAAACAGCACTTATTAACACCTTTATACAGTTTTTAATGCACTTCGTATTCTTTTACTATTTATTTACGATATAAAATATAGGAGCTTCTCAATACTTGTACGTGCTAGGTGACCAAAGAGAACAATTCCATTTTAAAGAGGAACAATTCCATTATACATGATTTTTACGTAACTTCAACTGTTTACACAGCGCACGTACCTAATGAAATCAAAACATATTTTTTCCCATTTTTCATTGGTGCTCCGTTCCTAATGGTGGTAGCGTGATGTTATATAGCCTATGGACTTCCTTGAAATATAGGCTATCTAACACTAAAATATTTTTTCAATTCGGATGAGTGGTTCCTGAGATTAGCGCGTTCAAACAAACTCTTCAGCTTTATAATATTAGTATAGATTAAGACATTCATTCAAGATTTGATCATTTTGCGTTTTGGACATTTTGCGTTCTAAATGTTTTACGTGTTAAACAGTCGCGACGTTTTTGACAGGTCAAAAAATATTTAGAAACGTTTGATGCCTCCCAGAAAAGGATCCACCTCAGTCTAATGTTGCAGCTGATGTTGAGACTGCACGGTTGTTTTCAGATGGATCTTTAAAAGACTATAATGTCACAGACACCAAGAAAGGCATCTGTATATGTACATTTTTACTATTTTATATCTTGCACGCGGCTAGTTTCATGAAATCAATTTGAAAAGATTTTCATGGAACGAGTTGTACTAAAGTTTTAAAGATTAAATAAATAAATATATGTCCATTTTTCAAAAATATTTATAATATTCTGGAAAGTTGGCCAAGTCAACTATTTAAGTAATATTTTTTATAAAAAATGTAATTCGGTTTCAGTATTAAAATAAACGGTCCTAATTGTGCCTGTGTTATTTTATTAAGGGAGTCCTTGAAAATGTGCTAGGCGCTTACCGCGGCTTCGCTCGCGTTTACTTTTTTTGAAGTGAATACTTTATTTAGCGACTGGACAACTTATAAATGTACTTGTGGGTACTAGACAACTGATAAATGTACGTAATACATTTCTTTTTGTAAATACACTCTTAAAATACATATAAAACACCCAGACCAAGACATGTTACACTATTACACAAAATGTTTGTCTTGTGCTGGGCTACTTTGACTTGACCGAGGTCGCCATTCGACAACGTCAAATTTTGAACGCTCGTCAAAAAGATTATATACACCCAGATAATACTAGTAGAAGGGACTAACTTAGACTTACTTGGTTTCGTATCTCTGCAGTACCAAATATTTTCCTGCCTCATCGAAACAAGCAAAAGACCTAACGTTTTTTGCACTATTTTTACCGAGACTACGGCTACGTCAGGTCTCATACAACAATTAGTTTTGTCCATGATTTCGTGTATACTTAAATACTGCATGTTATCTTGTTCCTATATTATGGTATATTCCTCAAGTAAATTGAGTCGGCTTTGTTTGTGAATAGGTGACATATTGTTTGCAGGGCGAAACAAGTTATGTTCAAATAAAATTGTGCATTAACGATGCATTCACTTCACTTATTTTATTATGTTCTCTTTTTTTATCGCTATTACGACGATAGTAATTAATCATACGGCCTGCGTTATGCGTCCATAAGATTGTATAGTGTAAATAAAACATATTCTATTTGTCTATGTAAAGATAGAAATTTCTACAAAACAAAAATACTTATTGAAATTACACAATTTATGCGAGGTAAAATCGGAGACGAATACCTTAGCAAAGTAAGTTAAGGCTTGTTAAATTTATGTAACTAGTTTCAATATTACTCCACGCCCCAACAATTAAATCAGTATATCTCACCTCCTCAGGAATTACATTACAGAGGGATAGAATTACCCTCCACGCAATATCATTTGATGAAATTTCTCCACAGACCTATATTATGTTTCCATCGCCAACGATGCTCACGGCCGTGCAATTATTTACGTTGGTGTCTCGATACATGCAAAGTTACTCGGCATAATAATTAAATTTTGAATATTCAATCAAAATTGTATATTAATAGGCTATGTAAGCGGTTTTGAAACTTTTTCGGCGACGGAGCTGTTCTCAACTCTGTTTGTTTGTAGAGTCCTAAACTAAATAATTTTTAACAAAAAAAAAAATCGATTCCAAACATTACTCTACATTTATGTATGTAGATACAGGCTGATGATGATGATGAAAAAAATATGGGACCAATCTGGAAGTATGCTCTTTCAAATAAAGGAAGTTTTTTTCAAATCGGTTTATAAATCACGGAGTAATTAAGTAACAAACATTTAAAAAAAAGTACAGCCGAATTGAGAACCTCCTCCTTTTTTGGACTCGGTTAAAAAAGTAAAACCGTCCAAGTGCGTGCCAGATCAACGCAATGTTAGGATTCCGTAGTTGCCCTTCACAATGTTTCGTCCAAATCGGTCGTATAGTGAATTTTGTAATGCTGAAAATATGTGATGTTTTGTGGTTCCAGCCTTACATGTTACTTTGATACGCGGACGCCATCATAATATGTCACGACAAACCAAATACTAGAATATGACCAACTACTAGACCATGTAAGAATGTGTATAAGTGGACTGTAGTTTATATTGTTACTGGTTACTCAATAAAAGAAAACTTTATAGTGGAGCACAGTTTAATGGCAGCGATTACACCATGGCGTTTTCTAGACTACTGGACAACGTTTTAAAATTATAAATAATATTTATTATATCGTCAAATATACAAAACTATAAAGATCTGCGATCTTAAAATTGTAATAATTTATGTCCGACGACTTATGTAACTTATAGCAAAACAAAATTTTTTTATACCACTAAAGTGGCAAACAAACATATGGCCCGCCGGATGGACAGCAGTTATTGTAGCCTATGAACACCTGTAACACCAGGGCCATCACACCACGCGCGTTGCCGACACTGAAAATATCTTCACGTTGTTCTTGAAGAACCCCATGCTGTAGTATTCTGAGAAATCCTCGACAGGTAGTTCATTCCACAACTTGACAGTACGCGCGAGAATACTTCTCTGGAACCGCACAGTACGCGACCACTTATGCTCCAATGTGTGAGGATGAATTCCCTGTTGATGGCGAGCGGTGCAACTGTAGAAGGAGGCCGTGGGCATAATTTCAAACAACTCCTCTCAAAAAACCCCATTTACAATCGGTAGAACACACAAAGGGACGTAAAATCTCTTCTCATACTTAAAGGTTCTAAACCGTCTGTAAGTTTGGGATCATCAACAATCCTCACAGCACGCCTTTGAATTGAGTCACAAGATGCAAGCTGCAGGTCTACTCTTGAAAGCAATTACAATCTCAATTTCTTTGCAATCCAATTCCAATCGTGCGACGAATTGGTACTCTTGAAATCATTTTTGTCAACATTGGGCCGGGATTGAGATTGCGCAAGAATTGTAAATCCGATATGAAGTTGGCTACATAATTTGACATAATCCCACTTACGTCAACACGACATTGACATAAAAGAATGAATGAAAGAACGAAGATTATGTAAAAATAACAAAAAAGTGATTAATTTTATTAATATTATTAAATAAAAATGTAATTATACGCAAGAAATACATAAAACGAAATATGAAAATGCGTTTTACACAGTATTACCTAATTATTTTCTTAAAAAAGTTTACTTGGCTGTATGCTCCTTTCTTCCTTTGCCTGCTATTTACAATTTAAAAAAAAAGTTGTGTCAAAACAAAAAACAAATCGGCTGAAGTGATCATGGAAGTTTTTTGTTTTGAAATATTTTAAGTGGTTTCACGTGCAAAAGTTTGTGTGATAAAAGTTTCTAAAAATGAGTATCGAGTCGCATTCGTTGACCGAAACAACTCTCTCGTTACTACTACGAAAATAAGGTAATTTTACTTGTATTTCTATTAGTTATTTTGTTTTCAAACAATTCAATGATATTAAAGTGAATTTATGCAATACAATAATCATATGCCCATTGTTGTAGCAATAAAATGGCAAGCCGACCTACATCCCAACAATTGGAGGCCTTGGTAGAGTTCCTGGAACGAAATCCAGGAATAGCAAAAGGTCTCCTGCGGACGCAGCAAGCAAAGACCGAGACGCGCCGGAAGTGGCAAGAATTTGCCGCTGCTGCGAACGCTTTGGGTGGGGTGATAAAGGATGGGCCGGCTTGGGCAAAGGTAAGAGAGAACAATAAAATACTTTAAACCCATAGTTTTGTCAATAATAAGCTTTGATTACAATTACTGACTCACAAATCTTTTCTTTTCTATGGCTTAGTACTGGGCAGAGAAAAAGTCTGCCTTGAAGCGGCTGTGCCAGCAACGGGCACAGTCAATGAGGCAGACTGGAGGAGGGCCCAACGAGCTACCCGAGCTGTCACTGCTCGAGCAACGATTGGTGGCAGTAATGGGTGGCCACTCCTTTGCAACAGGAGGGAGCGGGCTAGCTGTAGACCCTTTTCCTCAGAGTAGTGTGAGTATCTTAATTGTGCATCTTATATAATATATATATTAATTGTGTTGGTATGGGTACAGATAATATTTTTTGTTAAGTAATATATAATACAAGTTATATTGTTCTTTACAGATGCAGCCTAGTCCCGCCAGCCCGTCCATCCTTGCCCAGCCCTCAACATCCCGTGCTACTGCTGGTGACGAGGAAGTCTTGAATTTTGTAGTTGTTCCTGAAACGGAGGAGCAACTACAAAATCCACCTCGATCACCTGAGGAGGCAAGGCAGCGGGTGGAGGCGAGCGAGCAGCAAGGTTAGCTAAATCTAATTCAACTGTACATAATGATTATTTTAGTTGAATTGGGCTATTTCCACACTTAACCACTTGCCCGAAAATATAAAATAAAATTTTATCCATATTTGTATGTATATTAATCCATACTTTATAAATGCAAGTGTGTCGTGTCAAATTTAGCTTTCAGATACAATATGTTCTGTATTAGGACATGGGTTACTTTATAATGGGTTTGCATAGGCGTAGGCTCAGGCAAAAAATGATGTTTTTGAGCTTAAGTCAACTTCTACTGCACGTGGTGCACCCTGCTGATTCACTGAAGAGTCTCTGGCTGGAATGGGAAATTATCTTCGCCTCAGACTACCGCAGTCAAATAGCACTTTCCTTGCTACATTGGCAACTTCGCCTGCATGTGGTGCACCCTGCTGATTCACTGAAGAGTCTCTGGCCGGAATGGGAAATTATCTTCACCTCAGACTACCACAGTCAAATAGCACTTTACTTGCTACATTGGCAACTTCGCCTGCACGTGGTGCACCCTGCTGATTCACTGACGCGTATCTGGCCGGAATGGGAAATTATCTCCGCCTCAGACTACCCCAGTCAAATAACACTTCCCTTGGTGCAGTGGATTTCTCTGTTGCACATAACATATTGCTTTTATGTAACAATAAAGAATCTTATTAGATTTTTTTTTCAGCAGGTCGCAGAGGGCAGCCACTCGATCAACAAAGTCGTCCGAGTCGCCGTGTCTCCTTCTTGGACACGCAAGTTCGGCGCTTTGAAGAGATCGAGTCGAGGCGTGTAGAAGCAGAGAGAGAGACTGCACACGCCTTGACCCAAATTGCTGCCGCCATGACCCAAATTGCTGCCGCCATAACGGAGACGGCCCGGGTTCTCTCAATTTATTTAGAGAGGCAGGATCATCCCTAACTAATTTATATTGTTTTTTTTTTTATATTGTTTTCTGTTTTTCAATAATGTATGTAGGTATTAGGTTTATTCTTTAAATAATAAGTACATATTTTACAATAAAAAGAGTTTTTATTTCTATTGAATCTACCACTGGTTACACATTACTTGCCCTAACAAACATCTCCACCGAATTTTCAGCATTCCATTAGTTTCCATAACACAGGCGTCATCGTATACTCCCTTTGCGCATATCCAGAATCTCCTGAAAATATATATTTTTGGTTTTTATCATACTAAAGTGGCAATTAAGTATAGGTGTGTACTGCCAAAAATTTATGAGAAAAGTAATACCTAGTAAAATTGCAGATTTAATAACTGGTTTTTGACAGGATTTGATACCAAATACATATAACTATTGTGAGAAGCTCCACCAATTGATGTATTCTATCTCTTTACATATTTAAGTCTGAGTCACTAATCTGTAACAAAAATATGAAAAATAGTTATACTATGAAGGATTTTTTCATTTTGAATATTTCATATCATAGTAACAATAAAGAAATGATATATTTTTTTTTTTATACTACGTCGAGTGGCAGACAAGCACACGGCCCGCCCGAAGCGAAGCAGCCACCGCAGCCATATTAACGCTCGCAACATAAAACATCGCTCGCGCGCCGCCACCCCCGCTGCCAACGCAGCATCTCCTTTCTTTCTGGTGACCTCACTCACTCGCAGGAACACAACAACCCTCAACGGAATTGTTATTTGGCTGCGGTATTCTGTGAGGTGGAGGTACATTCCCCAGTCGGGCAGCTTACACATACGCAGTACCCTACTTCTCTTTTCGCCAGAGCTTCGTTTGTCAGTCAGCAGGGTGCACCGCGTGCAGGTGAAGTTGGCTTTGGTTCGAAGATTTGATGAACGACTTACACCCCAAACTAAACTATATTTGTCTAAGATATGGTTAATATTTTAACACATATAATATAATTGTAGCTAATGCCTGCCACGTGCTGCCCACAATTGTCGTATTAAATTAGCTCGAGCCTCAATACCCCTTTGGAGCTCCACGGGAGCTCCACCTCTCTCATTTTGTGCAGCCTCCACCCCAAATTCAACACGAACTCTTTCATCAGGATTCCCGACATCCTCTAGACTTAAATGTGCCCTGTTACACATGTTGTGAAGCACACAGCAAGCATTTATTATTCTTGCTGCAACATCAGGGTGATAATGTAACACCCTATGCCCTAACAAACATCTCCAACGATTTTTCAGCACTCCAATAGTTCGCTCCACTGTATTGCGTGCTGTGGTATGGATCTTTGTGTAGTGTTCCTCTGGAGAGCCAGCATGAGCATCCACTATAGGTGTCATCATATACTCCCGTTGCGCATATCCTGAATCTCCTGAAAATAATGTTTTTTTTTACAATACTGAGGTGGCAATCTAGCATAGGCAGTGTACTGTGAAAAACTTATGTGAAAAGTAATACCTAGTAAAATTGCCATTTCACCAGAGTTATTCAATTCGATAAGGTGATTTTTCACTGGATGTTGGTTCCAAATGAAACTGTCGTGAGAAGCTCCACCAAATGATGCATCCACGCTTAAAATATTTAGGTCCGAGTCACAAATCTGTAAATAAAATATGAAAAATAAGTTACATATAATGTACAACAATAAATTCAGACATAATTAAATGGGAGAGTTAACACATTATATTAGTAGTGCATACGTACAATTAATACATTCCTTGAATGAAAATGTTTTCGGTTAAAAAACCTTTCCTCATTTTCAATCGGACGTACTATAGCCACATGAGTTCCGTCTATACATCCTAGTATGCCGGGGATTCCAAATCTTTCATAAAATCTGAAAACAAATAGTAGACAGGTTTATTTATTTTATTTGCAAATAAAATGAATAAAAATATTTAATGCTTAGCTAGTGGGATTGCAAAAATATATTATTCAAAAGCACTTGACATACTTTCTTTTAATATTATCCCTTTCTGCTTGGTTTTGTGGGAACTTTATATATTTGTGAAGTATCTCGGGGCTGTTCAATGCTGCTGTCACGTCCCTCAATGCTCGAGATACAGACTGCTGCGACATGGGTGTTCCTAATGAATTTCCAACTAAACGCTGGTAACTACCAGTTGCAAAGAACGATAGTGCTACTAATATCTGTAAACAAATTAAACACTCGTTACTTTGAGAAACTTCTGCGTTTAAAGAAATATGAAGTGTTAGGTTAGAATAAAATTTACCTTGTATTTTGTATTAATATCACTTCTTCTTTTTGGTACTGGCATCAAGGGTTCGAGTTCCTGGCATAATTGATGGAAAAAAGCTTTGCTAACGCGATAATTAGCCTTAAATTCATTGTCGCTCATAGCAAGAGCTTTATCGGCGTACCGAGCATTCCGACGCAAATTACGCATTTGTCGTATATCCATTCTATAAGCTTCACGAAGAACAACATTTTGTAACACAAAACGAGACATTTTATTCAATTTTATACTAGAAATAATAAAACTCAATTCGAAAAAAGTTACTCCTTAGCTATTGTGCCAATATACAATAATAACACAATCTCAACGCAATAAGTAGCTGTCAAAACGGCGTCAAGAGTACCGTTTCACAAGCCCGGGACGCGATCTCAATGTTATTTAGTTTACTCAATTTCCACGCAATTTTTGGCCAATGTGGCGCTAGTGTTGATTTCAAGAGTGCCATTTCACGTATTTTCGATTGAAATTGGGATCGGATATTGGAATTGTGCGTCAAGAGTAAGCCTGCTGGTATCTAGGCGCTCCCGCCGATACATGACAGCAGTACTCGATATGCGGCCGTAGGTACTTGAGTAAAACAGAAGTCTTTGCCGCGGGTTAAAGTACTGCTTCGCCCTGTTGAGCACACGTACGACGTAAACGACGTAGTTTCATCGATGCCAGCTTGGATTTCAACTCCGAGAATACCAATATTTTTGGCGATGCTAAGGGGTGTGTTCTGTAATTGAGGAGCCACAGCAAAAGCGGTTTTCTTAGCGGTGTGAACGCGCAGAATTGTTTTGTATGAAAGTCCATTTTAACAGGATGAAATTGTTTTAAAAAATATTTCCATTGGAAAAACAATAAAAAATACTATAACTTTAGTTATTATACTAGTTACATAAAGTCAATATTTAACATACCTAGCTGTCATACAAATTTCTGATTTAATGCATACAAAATAGTCACATATGATGTGTTGCGGTTGTAGCGTGGGCCTTCGATGTTAAAGAGTGGACTGTATAAATTTGACGTTGGTGAGGTGAGCCGTAACGGTGTCAGAAACGATACACCGATGCGGTGGTGCGGTGTCAGAAACAATACACCGTTTTATTTTTGTAGCGCCGCTGGGTTGAGGAATGCAGTCAGTAGACTAGTTTTCTAATTTTCTTGATTTCTTTTTTCTATTTTCTTCTAGTGGTCTGCTTCGCTCGGAGTCTCGATCGGTTGTGTTTGTACGGCGACCCGATCCTATATTTATACTGGGCGGAGGCGTACCTCCGCCCCCGCCTGCATTCCCCCACCCCTCAGCGAATCGTTTATTTATTTCTTAATATTTCTTACAACTAATACATTTTACTTATTCTAACTTATACTACGTTATTAATTTTAATCTATTTTCCATATTTATGTATTAATTATCACCCTAAGGCGGTCGGCCTGTGCGCGAGGGCTCGTAGTCTCTTTTACTCGTATGCGAGGTTATAAATATAACCTGACGTGAGTCCCTCGCTGCCAGTGTTACGCGGCCGCCGCGCTGTTCACACCTCTACGGGGTAATAATTTACACGAAGCTTCAATTTCTTTATTTCTCAATTTTACAGTTATGCTTATAACATTTACATATTTTAACATATACTTATATCTAATACAAAACAAAAACGAAAACACTTATTCCTATCTTAGGTATTTGGTTATACCTTTATATGACTTGCGCTATATTTACTATGTATACATAATTGTTTTTATTACTCTAATTAATTTATTCTGTCGTGCACATTTCTCCCGCCGTCGCCTTGCGATCCCACTGGTAGCACGACGATTTTCTTGGTGGGCCGCCGCAGAATGTGTCCCTTGCTGGTGGTGACGTCCACGACGCGTACCACGCCGTCGCTGCCAGGGTAGGTCTTCGTTACGCGTCCCCGTGGCCACGTGTTGCGAGGTAGGTTGGAGTCGCAGATGATCACGACGTCTCCGACGACTGGACCGACGCCGCTGCTGTGAGGCTCCCGCCGGTTTTGGAGTAGCGGCATGTACTCGCGCACCCAGCGTCGCCAGAAGGTGTCGGCGAGCAGCTGGGCGCGCCTCCAGTGTTGGCGCGCGTTGCCGTCGTGCTCGGTGAAAGTGCCGGGGCCGGGCGTGTGGCAGTCGGGCCCGAGCAGGATCATGTTCGGGGTCAGCGCCGGTGGGTCATCGGGGGTCACCGCAACGTGGGTGAGCGGTCGAGAGTTGACCGTCATCTCTACTTCGGCCAGCAGTGTTTGCAGCGTCTCGTCGCTCGGGTAACGCTCGTGCAGCGTGACTCGTAGGGCTTCCTTCACCGTGCGCACCATGCGCTCCCAGACCCCTGCCATGAATGGAGCGGCAGGGGGCAGGAAGCGCCAGTTGATGCGGCGTGCTGCGGCTTCCTCTTTCACCGCCTCGGTGAGCTCGCGGTCTGCACCTCGGAAGGCTGTGGCGTTGTCGCTCCACAGCTCGGTAGGGCACCCTCGCCTGGCAATGAAGCGGCGGAGGGCGCAGATGGCGGAGCTGGTGCTGAGTGAGGCGGCGACCTCCAGGTGAACCGCCCTCGAAGTCATGCACGTGAAGAGCGCGACGTACCTCTTCTCTCGGTGACGGCCCACTGTTACCTCGAAGGGTCCGAGATAGTCTAGGCCTGCGAAGGTGAAAGGTCGTACATGATGAGCTAATCGTGCGGCCGGCAGATCCCCGGTATAAGGGACCGCAGGCTTTGCTTTCTTCAGACGGCAGACGGCGCAGCGGGCGATGACTCCTTTCACAGCTGGTCTTATTTTCATGATGTACACACGTTGGCGCAGCTCGGTCACGACTATCTCCGATCCTCCGTGGTGTAGCTTTTCATGTACATAGGCTATGTATAACTTGGTGTAGCTATGCTTGCCGTGTAGCACAGCCGGGCGCGCCGTTTCTTGAGGTATGTCGTTGGCCGCTGCTATTCTGCTATTGAGGCGTATTATATTATTCTCGTCGATGTACACACTCAGCGCGGCTAGACGATCATTCTTAGTCGGCGTTTGGTTTTTCTTTATTCTCTCTTTCTCGCCCTTATAGCTATCTTCCTGCGAGGCGCGGATCCATAATCGTTCTGCTGCGACTAAGTACTGCGCGTCCAACGTGAGAAACTTGTTTTTCCCTTCAGGCGCGGAGGCTGGTTTGGCCGGCTTGCGGTTTCGAGGTGCGGGTTCGTTCCATTTTCCGTCTCTTTCTTCGTTTGCTCGGGTTCGTTTTCGCTTCGCCGCCGCAATCAGCTGTCTCGCCGGATCGTTGGCCTTGCTACGGCACAGATCGACGAATTGCAGAACTCGCGCGGTCGCTCGTAGTAGCCTTGTCCATCGGGAGAACCGTTCGATGTCGGGCAAGTGACCGTGTTCTTGTCGCTGTAGTGTGTTGCATTTTTCTTGTCCTTTTTCTTCGCCGGTCGCAGGAATTTCGACTCTGTTCTCTACGGGCCAAGTCGATTCCGATTGATACAGGAATCGCGGCCCGTCGTACCATCTATGTTGCGCGTCGAAATTCGCCGGTGTCGCCCTTGTGGCGTCGTCCGCTACGTTGTCAGCCGATGGCAGCCAACGCCATTCATTCTTCTTGGTGGAATCTTCGATTTCGGCGAGACGGTGAGCTACGAACGTCTTGTATGTGCGGGGCTCGGCGCGTATCCATGTTAGCGCTGTGCGTGAGTCGCTCCAGTACGTTTTCTGCGCTATCTCGTAATCGTGTTCTTCTGCTACCGCTCTAGCGAGACGAACGCCGAGGACTGCTGCTTGTAGTTCCAGCCTAGGTACTGAGACGAGCTTCGTAGGTGTGACCCGACTCTTGGCTGCTGTAAGCGCGACTTTGATACTGCCGTCCATTCGCGTCACCCGCCAATAGACAGCGGCGGCGTAGGCTTCCTCGCTTGCGTCTACGAAGGTGTGTAGCTCGTAGCGGGCTGCTGGCTCGGAGTCGTAGCACCTAGGTATGCCTAGGTTTCCTAGGTCACGTAGCTGTCGTAGCCAATCACTCCATCTTTTTTGTAGCTCCTCCGGAATTGTGTCGTCCCAGCCTGTCTTGTAGCGCCACGTGTCTTGCATGATGCGCTTCGCCGGCGTGGTAACAGGCGAGATGAGGCCCAGTGGGTCGAAAATCGACATTATAATGCTGAGGGCTTCTCTCTTCGTCGGAGGGCGCAAGTCATCCAGCACCTCGGGCGGAGCTCTGCGTACATTGAGTTTGAAGCGAATGCAGTCTTCTTTCGTGTGCCATAGCAAGCCGAGTGTCTTCTCAATCTCGCTCCCGCCGATGGCGACTGTAGTTCCCTCTCGCTCTACGCAGTCTGTGACGTTACTAACAGCTTCTTTGTTGTTTGTGGACCATCCGCGTAGCTGAAAACCGGCTTGTTTGTGCACGTAGTCGACGTCTCTAGTTATCCGCTTCGCTTCGCCCGTCGTCTGGAAGCTTTGGAGATAGTCGTCCATGTAGTGATTTCTTTCTATCGCTCGCGCGGCTTCTGGGTATTCGGCCGCGTGTTCTTGTGCGTTTCTATTCTTGATGTAGAGTGCCGTGCATGGCGACGACGATGCACCGAATATGACGGAAGTCATACGGTACTCCTCCGGTGCGCCCTCTCGCCGGCCGCCCCTCCACAAGAAGCGGAGCGCGTCTCTGTCTTCTTCTCGGATCTTGATCTGCATAAACATTTCCTTGATGTCGGCCGATACAGCAATGCCATGTTGACGGAACCTCATGATGACGCCTGGTAGTGACTGCAGCAGGTCTGGCCCGGGTAAGAGCATGTCGTTGAGGCTGCGGCCGTGTGATTTAGCCGCAGCATCATGGACCACTCGTATCTTCTGTTTCTCCGGGTTGCAGACTGCGAAGTGTGGCAGGTACCAGGTTCTCTCGTTGGGTGGTGCTGTTGCTTGTTCGGCGTAGTTCGACGACAGCATGTTGGTAATTTGTTCTTCATATTTCTTCTTTAGGTTTTCATCGCGATCAAGTTTCTTCTCGAGTGTGTATAGACGTTTGAGCGCGTCCGGTCGGTTACTAGGCACATTGGTAACTTGCTCGCGCCACAGTAGTCCTGTCTCGTATCTGCCATCGGGTAGACGCCGGCTTTTTTCTTTCAATATCTTGAGCGCTTGTAGTTCGGGGTCGCTATCCTGTTTCCTTGGTTCGATAGACAGCGACTCTAGAGCGAAGTACCTCTTCATCATCTCTTCTATGGGATCTGCATGCTCGGTTTGTGTGAGGTGCGTGCAGCAGAATGCTACAGGCGCCGCTTGTGAAGTACGGCAGCCGTGTAGCACCCATCCCAGAAGAGTCTTCGAAGCGACGAGTTGATCGCGCCGTCCTTGTCTTATGTCGCGCGATACGATGAGCTCCCAGTTGTCTTGCCCGATCAGCAGCTTGGGCGTGGCGTTGATGTACAATAGTTCGTGCTTGATATCTTCTAGGTGTGAGCAGCCCCTTATTTCTTGCTCGCTCACTGACTGAGTAGTGAAGTCCAGACTTGCGACGGTGTGTGCGTTTCGTATCTGCAGCTCGTTGTCGGTGTGTCTGCCCCTTATGCTGACGTTCACTCTCTTGCTCTTGTCGTGTGCTATCTCTGTCCCGCTCACTCCTTGTACCCACATCGGTTCTGTAGGTCCATCAAGGCCGAGCGTGCTGGCTAGCGAAGAATCTATTATAGTCACGGTGCTCCCTTCGTCGAGTAGCGCGTAGGTTTGAACTGTAGTTTGCGGGCCGCGCAGCGTAACTGGTGTGATTTTCAGATACGCGCGGCTTGCCTTCGTCTTGTTGCTTGCTACTTGTTCAATCGCCGACGCGACGACTTGTTCGGCTTTGTCTTGTGGCCGTGGCTGTGCTGCTTCGTTTGCTGGTGGTCTCTCGTGGTGTAAGAGGCGATGATGGCGCATAGGGCAGCCGTTGTGGCCGCAGGTCTTGGCGCGGCATACGGAGCGGCGATGCTTGTTGACGAGGCAGCGGAAACATATATGACTCTTCTTCGCGATCTCCCAGCGCTCGTTCGTGTCCGCTTTGAGAAATCGCGGACACGCTGGTAGCCGGTGATGTCCCTGACAGCAGGCACACGAAGTCTTTTCTTCTGTAGGCTCCGCGTTGTTTTCTGTAGTGACGGTGTAAGCACGTTCAATTTTTCTTCTTATGTTTCTGTTCTCGTTAGTCGACTCGGGCGCTGCGTAAGGGGCGCATTTGTCGGCTTCGTTGTTGAGAAATTCTGCTATCTTCTTTAATTCTGGCGTATCTTCGCTCGTAGCTGCGTAGTCGTACCACTTGTTCCGTAGTATAGGCGTCAACTTGTCGACGATGAGTCGCAGTATCTCGGGGTTGTGTAGGTACTGCGGCCGCTTCAGTAATTCAATCGTAGCTACGGTGTTAGCGATGCGGCTTGCGAAGATGCACAGGTCTCGCGGGCTATCCGCGAGTCGAGGGAGAGTCTTCATCTTCTCCATTTCGCACATAAGTAATGTGTCAGGTCTTCCAAATCTTCTCTCCAGCGAGCTTATGATGACTTCGGGGTGGGCTTGACTGATGAGGAGGGCACTGACTGCCTCCAAAGCGGTTCCCCTTAGACTTCTTCTTATTCTGGCGACGTTCTCGCTCGCCGTGAAGCTCGCTGCGGATTCGCTATAACTCGCCTTGAACGGCAGCCATTCTGTAGTTAGGCCGCCGAACTGAGGCAAGTCCGGTATATAATTCCTCTTCGATTTGCTGGTGTGGATGGCTTCTGTTAACGCGGCGGCCAGCGACGTAACGTCCATCGATGAAACTTGACGGGTCTGTGCTTCTTTGTTCTGCTGCTCGCGCATTGTGTATGTGCGTGCAGCCAGGCCTCCTTCAATTTCGTTGACTGGATGTAGCTCTATCGCTGTGTCTCTTTCTGCCGGCGGTGCGTTGTCAGCCTCTTCCACGGGCGGCAGCTGCTTCTTCTGTGTGGGCTGCCTCTCGAACCAATCGGATATCCTTTGCGGCGCTAGGTCATCGCTTGCTTCTGACTCCGATGAAGATTCAGCTTCTAATCTGGCTTGTCTGGCTTGTTCTAAAGCTGCTTCGGCGCGGATCCGCTTCAGCTCTAACTCAGCCAGCCTTTCCTTAGCCTCCAACTCCGCGAGGAGCTTCTTGCGGGAGGCTTCAGATCGGCGTGACCGAGCGGGCCTTAGCGTTTCCGTAGTTGCTGGTGGCGGCATCAATTCTGTTTGCTGACGCTCGATGACTGTGGCGGTGCTGGCGGCGGGTGTTGCCTTGATACCCGACGTGTCTGGTGGCCTTGCCGTGCCGGTGGATGAAGCCGTTGCACCGGTGTTTGTGGTTGTGCCGGTGCCGGCCGTAGCTTCCGTAGTACCCGTGCCTGACGAGGTCGCCGTGGTGCCAGTGCCCGACGTGGTCGCTGTTGCGTCTGTGCCCGACGTAGTCGCTGTTGCGTCTGTTTCAGGTGTCGTTGTAGTGTCGCCGCTGCCTGACGTAGCTGAAGTCTTCTTTCCGTGTTCGCTTCTAGTGACGACCATCTTGTAATTTTCTTTCTTCTAGATCAGTGATCCGGCTTCCAGAAGGACCAAACAATGTTGCGGTTGTAGCGTGGGCCTTCGATGTTAAAGAGTGGACTGTATAAATTTGACGTTGGTGAGGTGAGCCGTAACGGTGTCAGAAACGATACACCGATGCGGTGGTGCGGTGTCAGAAACAATACACCGTTTTATTTTTGTAGCGCCGCTGGGTTGAGGAATGCAGTCAGTAGACTAGTTTTCTAATTTTCTTGATTTCTTTTTTCTATTTTCTTCTAGTGGTCTGCTTCGCTCGGAGTCTCGATCGGTTGTGTTTGTACGGCGACCCGATCCTATATTTATACTGGGCGGAGGCGTACCTCCGCCCCCGCCTGCATTCCCCCACCCCTCAGCGAATCGTTTATTTATTTCTTAATATTTCTTACAACTAATACATTTTACTTATTCTAACTTATACTACGTTATTAATTTTAATCTATTTTCCATATTTATGTATTAATTATCACCCTAAGGCGGTCGGCCTGTGCGCGAGGGCTCGTAGTCTCTTTTACTCGTATGCGAGGTTATAAATATAACCTGACGTGAGTCCCTCGCTGCCAGTGTTACGCGGCCGCCGCGCTGTTCACACCTCTACGGGGTAATAATTTACACGAAGCTTCAATTTCTTTATTTCTCAATTTTACAGTTATGCTTATAACATTTACATATTTTAACATATACTTATATCTAATACAAAACAAAAACGAAAACACTTATTCCTATCTTAGGTATTTGGTTATACCTTTATATGACTTGCGCTATATTTACTATGTATACATAATTGTTTTTATTACTCTAATTAATTTATTCTGTCGTGCACATGATGTCATAAGTTTGTATGGAGTGTTTTCGGGGAAGTTTATAATTGTGATTTTCAAGTTATCATATCTCAAGAAGTTTTTATGATATCGAAGTTCTTTCACCTATGGTTATATTACTGTGACCTCATTACACAACCAATTGAAAAAACAGCTTATCCAGTAGCCTATTGAGGCTCTGCCATTAAAAATGTTTACTTTATGAATTATTATTGTTAGGTACTAAAATTTTATTTTTCCATAATTTTACATGGTACATAAACTTATGTTTACTACCTGTTTTACACAACTAACAACTTCATCTAAGTATTTTTCAGTAATTTTCAATGGAAGTTGTACTAAATTTTGTGTTCACCAAGTATATTTTTTTAAGATGGTCGACTATTACTCATTAACTTGTAAAGTCTACTTAGCTGTGATAGTTTTCCTTTTGATTATTTTAACATATCCATAAACCTGTTAGCTGGGGTAACGGGAGCTCAATATTTCTCAAACAGAGCCTTAAACTGAAAATTGATGTTCTCACGCTCGTAATATTTGTAAAAGACTTGTCCAACGATAACCAAAACCATATGATAGCCAAGGAAAAAAAAGTCCACATTTCGTGTAGGGGAGGTACCCTAAAAACTTTTTTCCCCAGAATTTATTTTTTACCATTTTGTCGACGTCATTAATATGTATACCGCATACAAGCTAAATAATAATAAAATATGAGGTATGTTTGTGTCATGGACACGACTGTGTGTGGTATGTACGTGAATACGTTACATGCACTAAAATTATCTCAAAATGACAGAGATTCCTCCTCCCCCGCGCACGATGTTCCATGTCCTTATTTAGCGTAATAAATTCTTTGATCCTTTATCTATCCAGTAGTGGTGTGATTGAATTTTGGATGTAGATGATAGATGTGTGCAACACCATACTGTGTCCCCGATTTTGTTATCATTGGATTGTTTGGATTGCCCCCGTATGGTAGCAAATGCAAAAAACCTATTCACGTTAATAATTGCTATCTAATGGCAAATGGCTATCTATTGATAAGTGTAGAGACAGTTAGTCGCGTGCTCTCTGAACGAACATAAAAATGTACATAATAATGCAAGATATACGCTCTCGTTCTCATCACAATTTTCACGTACCACCGGGTGTTTGTCTTATATTCAGCGAAATTTATTGAGCTTATAAAATCGTCCGGTCGTTCTGTTTGTCCGTCCGTTGCCATGAAACTCAATAATTCGAAATTCTGACTTCGGATTCGTGTAGAGCATCAAAAAGTAGTAAGTAATGTAAAGTGACCTTGGTTTTCCGATATCAATTCGGGAAAGTGGCCAAAATAAATAAAATAAATAAATTTCGCTATGGTGGCGCATGCTGCGCGTCCAATGTTTTAGAAAGTGATCTCGAAATTTAACATTGTTATAGAATCCCGCGAGTTAAGCAATGGAAATCGACAGGGATTTCATTCTCTCTCACACATTGAAACTTGAATATTTTCTGTACTGTGTTGTCCAGACAAATTTTCATTCACGAAATTGTGGAATGATCAAATGTGGAAACAGTCGAAGTTGTGCGTATATTAAAGCGATTTTTATTTAGTGGCATGAATTTTAGTTTATAATTACGCAATTTAGTTTGTTTTTAATTCGTGGGCGCATGTATATATTATTTCCTTTACATAAGCCCGCGGGTTGTCCTCCTGTAATCCCATATTTCTTCATGAAAAATATTGAACTTATCCCGTTCCGGTTACGAACTTGGCAGATACAAAAATGATTGCAACAAGGGCGACTGCATACATCCAGCCGCACTTATCCATGACCAGGCTCCTTACCACCACCTCTTATTGCGATACAATTTGAAATAGAGTCGCTTATTCATTGGTATGAATAAGCAATCTATTCAGTTATTGAATCGCAATAAGATCTCTTATTGCGATTCAATAACTGAATAGATTGCTGTGGTAAGGCGGCAGTGAACGCTTTTTAATGCTTTAGAATTTTAGATGCACCAGACCTCTGTAATCAAATTTTGCAAGTTAATTTTAATCGACTTTCCAGTATTTGATTGAGCTGAATTTTAGCACACTCTTTTTGTTTTCGTGACAATGCACGATTACCTAATTGGCCTCACTTTGATTCCAATATGACGGCCGCCATGACATGGAGATTTATAATTTCCACATTAATCCCTACGATTTCGGTATCTAATGAAAGGACTTGATGAGCGAAACCATACCCTGGCCACTCCATACCAATGCCGCGACGTTCACTATTACATAAGCGATGTCATCTGTACAGAGCGAAAATGAGCGTGTGCGGCGCCATATAATCTGTTCCAGAGTCGTCTCAGAGGGGAGGTGAGGTCGATACCAAAGAGCGGCAGGGAGTAGCCATATTGTAGGTAGTAATATTACATGTTGTGGCGAAACACAATAAGAATCCTTTTTAGTAGAGATGAAACGGATATCCGGCAACTATCCGGTAACCGTGTCTGTTGTATGGGAGCCCCCCTTAAATATTTATGTATTGTTAAAGTGAATAATATAATTGAATATTCTGTGAATATTTCAAGCGTCTACCTGTTGCCGTTATCAATATCGAGCAAAAAAAAAATGGGTGCTCTTCCATGGACATTCCATTCCCAGGTTGTGGAATGAATTGCCTGCCGAGATTTTCCCAAGAGACTACAGCATATTTACAGGGTCGGCCACGCGTGAGTAATACCTCTGACATAGCGAGTGTACATAGGCTGCGCTGACTGCTTACCATCGGGCGGATCGTATGCTTATTTACCACTTTAGTTATGTAAAAGAAACAAGTATCGTAGTATATAATAAACAATCGCAGTGATGGCGGTCCCCCATTTGATTTTAATAATAATAATAATAATAATAATTGTTTATTTCAGACTAGAGTCCATAATGTTAGTAACAATATTCCTTAAAAATCTATGTTAGTAAATAAACCATTGCTATCGGTATGAGGAACAATGTAACTTATTCCAATGAGCCAGCAGCGGACTGTCCCAGCTATCGGAGATATTTTTCAGGATGCTGTTGGGGCTGGCACGTAGGCGAGTGATCATGGAAGCACATCTCTTGCGAACAATGGCGTGGAAACCATCCGTTCGCGCCTCCACGAACATGCCAGAAGCACTGCACCGCCGTGACAAACCCAACAGCGCCCTGAAAGCGTTATTGTATTGCACTCTCAAGGCATTGTATGCCCGACGCGTATAGTCGACCCACAGACTACACGTGTAGAAGGATTGACAATATGCCTTAAATAATGTAATCTTCACTTCCCTCGTACAACGTGCAAATCTGCGGGCCAACATGTTGCACCGAACAGACAACGCCCTGCGCTCTCTCTCTATGTCTAGGTCGTCACTAAGGTCCTCAGAGACCCAGTGGCCCAGATACTTGAAATTGGCGACCCTAGAGAGTGGAACCCCAGCTAGAGTGATATCTGGCAGATCAGTAAATGTTTTCTTTCCTGCTTTGAAAACTAGTACTACACTCTTCTTCGCATTGTATCTGAGCCCATGGGCCTCCGCATAAGACTCACAAATGTGGATCAGTTTCCTCATGGCTCTAATTGAGGGGCTCAGCAAGACCATGTCATCTGCATAGCTGATATTATTTACACACGTTCCGTCTGGCAACTGGCAACCGACATTTGCCCTGCTGAGCTCCCCAATCAAGCGGTTCATGTACAAATTAAAAAGCCGAGGTGACGTTAAACCACCCTGTCTGACCCCACATTCCATTCCATACACCTCAGACAGCGAGTCCGCCCACCTGACCTGATTTGACTGGTTACCGTACCAGTACTCTAGTACAGACGCTACCTCACCCGCCACCTGTGTATCCTCCTTCAGTTTTTGCCACAGGAGGTCATAGGACACCAAGTCAAAAGCCCTGGTGAGGTCTAAGAAGCATGCCACAATAGGAGTTTTTCCATCAGCCGTGTAGTACTGGACAGTGTGCTTCAGTGCCAGAATTGCACTTTCTGTAGAAAGACCTGGTCTAAAACCGTACTGCGCATCGTGCAACTCTATGCGTCCAGACATATGCCTGTCAAGCACACTGTCCAGCACCTTCGTTATGACAGTAGCAAGGGAAATAGGTCTGTAGTTCGCTATATCAGAAGCATCACCCGTTCTATTTTTTAGAATAGGTACGACAACAGTTTTTATCAGCCCGTCTGGCAGATAACAGTGACCCAGACACAGTGAGAATAGCATCGAAAGAACTCTGGGCAGATGTACACCCGCGTGCTGCAGATGCTCGATGCTAAGTCCGTCATGGCCTGGAGATTTACCTCTTACCATATCATTTATTACTTTCTCAATCTCCTTCGATGAAAATCTCACGCTTAATGGCTTGCCAGACTCCCTAGCATCCAACCTCTGCGACGCCTGACCCGATAATGATGCTGATATCTTAAAATGGTCCTTAAATTTGTTAGCAATATCGACTGGTACACTTTCGCCCGCAACGCTCACAGGCAGACTCGTCTTGGGATTTAATTTATTTGTATTTTTCCAAAATTTACTAAAGTCTTTAGCTGCGTGATTTTTTGCAATTATGTCCATTTTTATTTGAGTTTGGTGGTCTTGACACCATTTCAACTTCTGTTTAAATTTTTTTCTTGTTTCACACATTTTTTCAAAGAAATATCCCGATTTAGGTCTGCCATATGATGTCCACATTTGAAATGCAAGACGAGACTCCCCATGAGCGCTTTTGACATGCCTATTCCAGCCTATCACACGTTTCTTATTACATTTCTTTATTTTATGACAACTGCTAACTGCCGCTGCCTCTGTAAGGATTGATATTATTTTATTGTACATATTATATAAGATTAATTTATGATTTTCACCCGCGCTTTTTCTTCAAATGGTTAAGTGAAGATTTTGGCGGACCACATTAAAAAACCCTTTCACACCCGTCACAGCTTTGGGTGACACCCGGATTCATTTCATGGGGTGTCATGAACCATTAGACATAGCTTTCTTTTTGAGTACCACAAACTTGGCAATGCACCATCAGGTAATAATTCACTCGCGTGATAATACTTTATAAATTATTGCCTTCGCCATTTTTTAAATCAGCTAGCCGTTATGTAATGTAGTGGATTGTAATTGTGGCTGCGAATTATGTAATCACCTAATTTTGACCTGAAAGTATGTCACCCGCCAGTTTACGTGAAGTTTACAATGTAAAACGCTCAATTTGTGAACTAGTTTATAAAGTAGATGCACTTTGGTGGGCGGCGGGGTGCCGCATAGGGAGGCCGGGGAGGCTGCGACTGCTTTAAATGTATACAGATATCACATAGAGTAATATATTGCAATGTGCAAGCTGTAATTAATTTTGGGGATAACTGATGAAAATGTTTACCTAGAGCACGCTTACTTTTATTTCACTAATGCACATACAATAAGTGTGGTTGGTTGTCTGTCAACCTTGCGGAGCATCTCCCGGAGCCAGCTAAACCGGGTATCAATGTTGAATAGAAAAAAAAATGTGTGAAAGTCTGTTTACGGACGATAATTTTACGTGGTAACGTCATAAGAAACAGTGGCCGATCGTGCCTCTCTACCGCTTATTCCGCGCTCTCACTTGCACGCTCGATTCAGACGGAACGTGACAATGAGTCATAATTTTTCGTGCGTGCAGCCAGCGTACATTGATTTATAAGACATTATCCGTCAAAAGTGGAGACAATTTCGTAAGAAGACTTTCTCAACCAAAGTTTCATCAGATGAAAGATAGAGAATAGCGTAATGGACAAAGAAACACTCGGATATTTCAATGTTTTACAAATTTTATGTAGCACGTTGGTGTGTTACAGAAATTTGTAAATTATTAACAGGATTTGGTGGCACAGACACTACAATTTAGAAGTTAGAGGAAATGGATGGGCATGTTTTGCGATGTAATGTAATTAATACAGAATCGTGGATATTGATTAGTTTATAGTTTATAGAAATAACTATTTACGTACATATTTATGTAAGAAGCTCGTCGAATGCGTCGTCGGCACTAACGGCACTAACCGCCAGCTAAACACCGATCTAGTTCAAACGGCTTCAACTACAAATAGGAACATTAAACTTGTTACTTGCGAAACTAAGTTCTACAAATAGAATCGTTGCAAATACAAAACGACTCCCACTGCACCGAACGTTCGTTATTTATACTGCACAATATTGCAATACAGCGAACCGGTTACGAGTATGCTATTAACTCTAAAAATAGCAACAACCCTACTTACATAATTGTTATTGGTCGGAGGCTGTGTTTCCTGGCGGCGCCTCCCGCGGGCCACCCCACGCTCGGGCCGCGCGCCCGCCGCCTGCCGGTCGTGATCGTGTCGGGCCGCGCCACTCCGCACTAGTTCTTCGCGTGGAGCGAACGCGCCTCGCCCGCGCCCTTCGCTCATAAGGGATGTTCCATCACGATCATCTACCCCTAATTTAACTCCTCGAAGTTGAGCATATCGTTTCTGGTTATGCTAAAGAGCCGCTAACATGTTATAAATAAATTTGTCCCACATACTGCGGCGTCGCGTAATAAATTTTATGTGTTAAGTAGTAAAATTGAGATATTTTAAACTATTTCAAGCGATCGACTGTACTCTAGAATAATTAGATGCATGTAACTGATATTTTGGAGTGAATTATAATGTGTTAGTGTAGATCTTGTCAGTGAGCGGCTATAACAGATTCTGTCGATATGTCGGCCAATACTCCGGCTTTGGCGGCTAAAGGTAATGCTGAACCCAGTTTATAAGTCTCTAGATGTTGTTTCGTTGGACGTTTGATTGTGTTTCAGCAAGTACATAATCAGTGTGTAATCTTTTCAGTGCACGTTGTACGCCGAGGCGGGAGAATGCGTGATTGTGATTTGTTAACGAATGTACACAATTGACATATTATTGTCATAGTTTAGATATCACCTAGCAAAGGCCAGTCTGAGGAGCTCGATGGCATCGTTGCGCGTGTCAGTTCTGACACTGTCTAAACTGTTTATTATCGCGAGCTCCGCCGTGCTTCGGTGGGCACGTTCAGCCGTCGGTCCCGTCTGTTGTTATTAAATGACAGTCGTTAAGCCAAGTCATTGGCTTTTAGGCAGCTTGAAAACGCTGGCCTCCGCCAACCCGCAGTTGAGCAGCGTGGAGCAAGAGGTTTAGAGCATACTCCATGCTCTATTAAGGGGAGACGGGTGTACCAGCAGTGGGACGAATAAGGGTTGCCGACGACAAGGCTAGTCTGCGTTGGCTATATTGAGAACTAGGAAAACAATACAGAACACCATCTGTTTACTTAATGCTACGGTCGCGTAGAATCTTAGAATTTGATGAAAAATTAACTTAAATAGTAACTTTTGTTTGTAATTATTTGCATAGTGATACTTTAACTATAAAATCATTTTTAACTAGCTTCCGGCCGCGTCGCCCGCGTTTACGAAAATGTCTTGATTTTTCAGGTTAACATATTATTATAGCCTATGACACTGACAAATAAAAGAATTTTCAAAATTTGTTCAGTAGATCCAGAAATTACCCCTACAACCTCACCTCTTTATAATATTAGTATAGATAACATTAAGTTATTATATGAAACATAGAATGCTGCCTATTAAAATAACTAAAAAAACGTTTTCCCATGCAGAACCAAATGTCTCCAAAAAGGGTCCTTGCAATCGCGGCCCAGTTCTTGCTGAATTTCAAAGATATATTCTGCATTCATATTGTTAAAATACACTAGGATGCCTTTAATTGCTAATTATATATTATATATATTAATATTTAAACACCGGAGACCATATTACGTTACGTTACGATTTTAATATTAAGATTTGAAACCGGCTAGGTTAAATTGCAGTACAAAATTGCACATGTCGATGCTTCTCCGATGATCGACTTTCTAGGACTGAGAGGTTAATTGTTGTAAATTGCATTTAATTCTTTAATAAATTGCATGAAACATTGTAGTTTCTCTCCCTGAAAGTGTTCAAGAAACACATCGACATCGATTTCAGTAAATAATTCAGCGCTGATATATCATACATGCAATGACAATCCATCATACATCGACATGTAATAGTGGACATAAAGTTAATTATGTAATTTACATGGTAACACAATTATTGTACGTACGAGTATATGTATCTAATTAATGATTTGTATTGATGTATGAACTATATTGGTCATTAGTATTGGTAGACCCTGGGCTTCGATGTAAATGGCGAGTACATCTCACATTTGTGGTTTGCCGATGACGTGGTCATAATGGCTAAATCGCTAGAGGCTCTCAATTGAATGCTAAACGATCTCAAGGCTGCTTCTCGATCCGTGGGGCTGGGGATGAATTTTGACTAAACGAAAATTATGTACAACGACTTGGTCATCCCTAGCCCGTTTATCGTAGAGAATGCAGCTATTGAAGTGGTTAAAAGAGATCTATAGATGCATTCGACTGGGCTGGGCAGCTTTTGGAAGGCTTCAGCACATCCTCATAGCAGATATATCCCAATGCTTGTAGACTAAAGTCTTGAATCAGAGCGTCCTCCTCGCTATGATCTACGGAACAGAGACGCTGAACGTCGGGCTGATTCATACCGTCCGGCCACATCTGCCGTGTCAGTGATGGCAGATGGGAAGGAAGGCCCTAGAGTGGAAGCTGCGTATGGGTCGACGAAGAGTGGGAAGCCCTCTCTCTAGATGGACCGACGACCTCAAGAAAGCGGCTGGATGCGGACAGCGGAGGATCTGTGGCGGTCTGGCCACAGCAGTCGCATGCATCTACTAACGCTAGTGCCGACCGGTAGTAATTTTCATGAACTAATTGGGGGCGGAAGCACGCAAAGCAGTGTAGATCAAATTCCCTGCAAATCAAATTTGGTCCATTTCCCAGTAGCCGATTGAGCTGAACTTGGGCGCACTGGTGTGGTTATCGTGACAATGCACGAGTACCTAAATGGTAGTATTAACGCCACAAAATAGCGAATTTTAATTTCTACATTAACCTATGTGATGTAGGTACTCGTATCAATTATATATGAGCAGAATACAGTAAGTAAACATTTTATTTCGCATCAGAATAGTTCTTAACTGCATTTGAGGAAATAATTATTACTGGACAAGTTCCACATGGCCATCTAGTGCTAAAATAAGTAAAGATTGTACTGTAGGTACTAGGCAACTGATAAATATACTTATATACATTTTTTTTTGTTACTAAATAAATAAAACACAAACCAAGACAAACTGACATGTAAGCACACTAATGATTATCTTGTCAAAATCGGTTCAGTAGTTCTCGAAACGTACAAAGTCGTGAGTTTTTATAAATTTTTAATTTACTGCCATTTGTTTACTTTGTAGCGTGCAAAATAATGCAGATACGTGTATAATTTGTAAGAAATATTCTGTAATTTGTGTATAATTCGTACCATAATTTATATGGCGGTCGTAAAACTCGGTAATACAAAGTTGTAAAACGCATAGTCAACAGTTTATACAACCCGTAACCATATAATAAAGCTTTGCTATGCTTATTACTAGATGGCGGTGTGTACGACGTCTTCGATTATGTTCACCACAAAGATATTGAATGTTTCAATATCTTTGGTTCACCAGCTATACCAAAGTCTTTGTTCGTTTATAATGAACATCTTTACATACACGGCCTTTACTATGTATTTATTTTTTATTTTTTAAAACTATGTCGGTTGGCAGACATGCATACGGCCCGCCTGATATGAAGCGGTTACCGTAGCCAAATTAACGCTCGCAACAAGATATATCGCTCGCGCGCCGCCACCCCCTGCCAACTCTGCCAACGCAGCAACTCCTTCCTTTCTGGTGACCTCACTCACTCGCAGGAACACAACAACTCTCAAGGGAATTTTTATTTGGCTGCGGTATTCTGTGAGGTGGAGGTACATTCCCAGTCGGGTACCTTACAATTATGCTCCCTACCTCTCTTTTCGCCAGAGCTTCGTTTGTCAGTCAACAGGGTGTACCTGATGTTAGGTTCAAAGATGTTGATAAACCGTTTACACCCCTAAATTTTGAACCTAAACATTCATTTGGACTCACTCGTGATCTCACCTTACTCCCCCTTTATTGTCTTGGTAACAAACTGTACATAGAAATTTTTGATATCCATCTTAAATGCTAGGATATGATTTTTTTATTCGAAGTGTCGCCGCTTTCGTGGCTACACGGGCCTTAGCGTGAATTCCTACTAGTATTATAAGCCAGTTTCTCCTCTTGGCTTGGCCTCGCGTAAACATAGTACCGAAATACAAAATATCCTGTGTTTCAATCTATTTAACGTGTTACATCTAAATCCGTACAGCCGTTTACGTTATTACAAACATCCACACGTCCATTATATTCAAATTTGAAGAGCCCGGTGGTCGAATGGCTCGCGGGTTCGATCCCCGCACAAAACAAACGTACCATGAACGTTTCGGTTTTTGTTAGAGTGGACCTGTTCTTATATTGTATAGAGCTGTGTGATACGTCCAAGAAGATGTGCTGTAGTCAGGGCCGTTTTATCCATTAGGCAATGTAGGCAATTGCCCTAGGGGTCCCGCCACTTTCATCCCACCGCGCTTCAAGAAAAGAATGGACAATGTTTCTTAAACAATAAAAACTTAATTTGAAATTTCAATTGTTTTGCTCTGTACATTACATCGACTATATTTATGTACATTTCGGAACGCAATACAAATTAGATATTAATATTATGGTAGTTCATAACGCAGTAATATAATGGCAAGCAATTTTATCGCGATTTTAATTTTACACGACTTTATATTCAGATACTAGTGTAATTTAGTGTATAATAGATATAGTCCAAAATTGTATGCTTTTATGAAATAAAATAAAATATTATTATTATTACTATTCTGCTACTTTCATAAGGTTGGCAGTAAAAACGTGGTAAAAAGAGCGTAATTATAAATAAATTTGTGTTGTGTTAGACAAAATATATTAGGAAGTTAGAAGAGGGTAGGGGGGCCCCGAGACGAGCATTGCCTAGGGGCCCCAACTAGGGGTAACGCTCTCGTCACGCATTCACCAGCTTACTCCCCAAGTTAAGCATACGTTAAGAAGTTTTACTTCAAAACTATAACCGGTAATTGCAGTCGCGGTATAAAAAAGACTAGGAACCTGACCTATTCGTTTAAAACTTTTAAATAACGAGTACCAATTACAAAAACACATTGTCCGTAACATGTGCCAATCAAATTTTTCAAAGAAGTACAGGTTATGGGTCACACGCTGTGTCCGCACGTGTTGTATGTATGACATAGAACCGGTTCGACAATCATCAGTTTGCGTTTAGATGCCTGCCAGAGGGCAGCACTAGAGATGTAGGTTGTTAAAAGTATTGTCTCTGCCGTAACCATTTATTATGTGCTAGTGGTCGACCATTGGTCGAAATTCGACCATAATTAATTAAAATTATGACTTTAACAATAAACAATAACAAAAGAGTATATGTACATGCGAGTACGTGTGAAATACCTGGTAGTGTGTGTAATGTTTTTCAGCGAATTTCATTGAGCTTATGAAATCGTCCGGTCGTTGTGTCTGTCCGTTGCCATGAAACTCGAAATTTAGAAATTCTGACTTCGGATTCGTGTAGAGCATCAAAAAGTAGTACTGTAAAGTGACCTTGGTTTTCCGAAAAAAAGTCGTTTTGTCTGTCCGTTCGTTGCCATGAAACTCAAAATTTCGAAATTCTGATTTCGGATTCGTGTAGAGCATCAAAAAGTAGTAATGTAAAGTGACCTTGGTTTTCCGAAAAAAAGTCGTTTTGTCTGTCCGTCCGTTGCCATGAAGCTCAAAATTTCGAAATTCCGACTTCAGATTCGTGTAGAGCATCAAAAAGTAGTAATGTAAAGTGACCTTGGTTTTCCGAAAAAAAGTCGTTTTGTCTGTCCGTCCGTTGCCATGAAGCTCAAAATTTCGAAATTCCGACTTCAGATTCGTGTAGAGCATCAAAAAGTAGTAATGTAAAGTGACCTTGGTTTTCCGAAAAAAAAGTCGTTTTGTCTGTCCGTCCGTTGCCATGAAGCTCAAAATTTCGAAATTCCGACTTCAGATTCGTGTAGAGCATCAAAAAGTAGTAATGTAAAGTGACCTTGGTTTTCCGACATCAATTCGAATTTTGAAAAAAAAAAAAAAATAATTTCGCTATGGTGGCGCATGCTGCGCGTCCGATGTTTCTTATTGATTTAATGTATTTTGTATGCATAGCATTCTGCGCGCCTTTTTTACATAAACTAAAAGTGTGCGAATTTTCATACTCCCCCGTCTGCGTATAGTATTTCGTAAACAGTGGTACAAAGTTTTTGCTTAACGTATTTAATATAATGATGTAAAAAAGTATAAAATTCACACCGACTATATTGAAGTTGATTAGAAGGATAAACCACCATATAATACGTGTCGATTTATATCTAAAATAACTTTCGCTTTTTAAAACATTATCAGCCTTGATAGATAATTGGCCTGTAGGAATAACGCCAATTATTACTAAAGCCAGAAGTTATTTTACACCACGTCATCGTTTTCCAACTATGTAAAGCCCATATCCTGACATGTGTGTATTCCCGCGGCCATAAATGTGTATAAGTATTTAAAATACCCATTTCCTAACTCTTTTAAAGATAAATAAATAAAGCATTTTTTAATCAGCGTATACTAGTATACTTATTGCATACATTTTGGCAATAATAAACCATCAATTGATATTTATTATAATGATCATATTTATCTACAGTCACTATATTTCTAAATGATACGAGTAACGTAATAACAATCCATAGCATTACCTGAACGCAGAGACTGTTCAGATCACCAACGTGTCGTGTCCGTAGCTGGCAGCGTCTGATCTGTCGACATCGGCGGCGCTTCTGCGCGCTGAACAAGTTTTAAAATCAAGTTGTTTACACTTCAATATTCGCGTAAATTTTGTGATGCATAATATTTTTTAAATAAATATATTTATCTCTCCCACATAATTATAGGTCTTCGTGTGCACTACTCAGAAAAAAAAAATATTTGCATTTGCAATATACTCTTCTAATCCAGCATAGTAATCACCTTTTTGACCCTAATAAATCGTTGACTAATCGCTAAGGTCAATCGGTGACGTCACGCTGCGTCAGTGACGTGTCGTCCGCGATATAGCTTGCGTGCCGCGCCTGCACGCGAATCGGCAATATTCTCGCCTGTTAGGCCAGCTTGTTACCGATCGCGTGCGATTAGCGCCCGTTCGGTCCCGGCCACGTAATCTGACGCATTATGTAAACGCCCACGTATTGACTTTCAGGAATGGAAGGTAAAGGGCAATCGTTGATATTTGATTGGACCTTGGGAAAGATTCTTAGATTACAATTTCGTACTAAAACATTGTTATGGGACCATAAATCTCGACGCCTATCCGCAATAACTCATATACGCCTTTTGAGAAGGTTATACGTGGCTGAAATGAAACTAATGCCCGGTCGGGAAATGTGCTTTTTAATACCTACGTTATGTTGTAAAGAAGTAGTTGTGATATCGACGGTGACAAGAGCTGGGTATCGTTTTGACTTCGCTCATGGGATAACATTACGGCTTTCACTTCGGTTATTCTTGACTCTACCCCTACTGCTTTGATTATGAGTTTCAATGTAAACAAATGATTGCAGTTTTAACGTCTTAAATCACTTATAATTATTAAAAAAAAAATTGAAAATTCACCTCCTTCGCCTACTTGGAATTTGAACCCACGATCTCTCGATTGGTCGAGTGCTCTTCCAATTGAGCTACCAAGAAGGTACTAGGACGGTGGCGGATGGAAGTTCAACGGTAGACTACGTTTGCTCCTGACGGTCTGCTGTATGTACGTACTCAGGGCCTGAAGGGCGAATATCTAAACGGAATATGGTGAAAGCTTGGGTTGCAGTTGCCATGGACGGAAGGGAGAGTCGTGTACCACGCATTATGTTTCTTGGATGCGTCTAGTTCTGAGTTCTGATATTGTATTGTTAGTGGCTGAAGATGAACTGTAGAGGATGCCGGCAAAGTTGTTGATGATCAGAACTTATATATATATATATATATATATATATATATATATATATATATATATAAAATATATATATATATCCATGGCCTCGCTGGACGGTGCATTAGGTGGTTTGTGGTTTTGGCAAATCCACGCTGAAAATATGGAAATAGTTTAGAAATTTGGCATTGTTCAAGTCATAAGAATATATTGTTGAATTTGAGAGTGAAAGCCTTCATTTTGGTTTGTATTGTTTGGAAGTTATGTATCGTTTGCATAACATTTTACGACCCGGTAGGTAGTAATTCTGACTTTAGCACCCTCTTTCGATTACGCGACGCGCGTAATTTTCAATGAATATTCAATGATCTCGCGTTGTTATTCCCAAATTGGGTTAAAACATTACCTATCTTACTGTGGAAGATTCAAATTAACTAGCTGTATCCGCAGACCCGCCAGTGCACTATATCTTAAACCAAGCCAAAGTACATAGCTGTCAATTATAAAAAAGCTACGTAAATTAGAAAAAAGTTAAAAGATTATGTTGCTATCCAGTCAAAAGGCCGTAAGTCCATAAATATACCTATTCGTTACTGTATTTCCTTACATTGGTCTCATTACTTTTTGAAGGTAAGCTTAATAAATAAATTATTATTCGACCGATTTTGTCACATAGGTATATACCTATGAGGAGTTTATTCATATACCCTGGATGACCAGGCTTCGCTTGACGTTTTTAGATGTATACGAGTTTTCCCAGAACTGAGTCTTCGGTCGATTTTTCGTCCCCGTAAACCTCTTGTTATAAATTTCATCGTCATCTTCTGACCCGTTTGCGAGATCATCACCGATACATTGTTGGCATTTTGTGTAAACTCAGATTTTTCACTATTCATTCGGATGTTAATTGCGAAGAAGTGAGCATAGCACTTTCCTTCGCATGCTGCTCAACCTTGGGGATTTGTATGAGGCTGATTATAGCGTTATTTTGTGTCGAAAATCATGTAACTTCTACCATCATCATCATATCTAGCATATCATCTAACAAAATCTATCGTTTCAAAACTTTCATCTTCCTTAAACAGACAATGTATGGAGGTGAACTGTTTATAAGTTGCCAAGTCCAGTCGTTGGTTTTTTTTGGACTCACAAGCGCTAACAACACTCAGCATGAGTAATTACGTGTGCTCCATTTATTATTTTTCATAGGATAATACTAGTTTACTAATAAGATGACTAAACAAACGCGGAAAAGCATCTGTTGGACGCACAGCGGCCGTATATTTAGGCCGCTCTTGACGCACGGCGAACGGTGGCCGTCTGGCCGCTAGTGACATTAATTTGGGATTTCCCAGAGGAACGGTGACTCATAATGTTGCCAATTTATTTCTTACAAGATCTCACTACACCTTTGTCATAAGAATGAGTACCTCAAACAAACAACTTATCACTTTTTCTTAGAACAAATATTTAGGACCGTTATTGAAGTGCCAAATGTTTAGTACATATATTTATGGCAGTTTATTTTTTTCGACACAATGAATAAATTAAGGTTGAAATTAATATTAAATATATTATTAATAGAAATATTTTATATTCAGATATTTAAGAGATATTTACGTGAACGCGCCCAATTTTTGAATCGATATTTATCTTTATCATACGATGTCGATGGTATCAATAAAATTTGAAATGTTTAAAAAAAAATCTGAAAAAAGAAATTTTGAAAAGAATTCTGTTAAAAGTGAGCGAAAAATGACTTGTGTCACAACTGTTGTGAAGTATTAAAATGTGGGTAGAGTGATAATTATTTGAAATAAGCAGATAAATACAACTTACGCAAGTAAACAGTACTTACAATATACTGGTAAATGTATCTACTTACAACGCAAGCGTTTTTTTAATTGCTATCTATAGAGAGCAACCGATAAATCTGGCATTTGAAAGCAGTAAATAAAATATTATCTATTTTTACCAGAATTATTATACTCGCAAATACTAAAGATGAAACGTATTAACAAATATCGATAGAGAAGCACAAATTACATGATAAAAATAACAGTACATATTATGTATTATTTAAACCTGAATGAAACTGTCAGAAGCTGGTGACGTCCGTGAGCGGTGACGAGTCGTACAAATGGACTTACCAAGGGAATCACGTGATTTCCTCTATTGTAAAAACATTCAGTTTACCACTCAGTACTCAGTTACTCACTCAGGTACCTTTTGTACAAGTACATACCTACGTCAGTATTTTCTATTGTTATAAATAACAAATTTGAATTAATCATGTAATATGTTTATATAGTTAATTGATTCAGGTGTTATTTTGCTCAAGTCAAATTTACATGCAATTTAATCTACACTACTTTGCATGCTTCCGCCACCAATTAGTTTATGCAAACTACTGCCGGCCGGCACCCACCCACTACCGTTAGTAGTTGCATGCTACTGCCGTGGCTGCTTTAGTCGTTGTCTCTGATCCAGCTGCTGTGGTCGTCTCGGCGAATCTCCAACATCTGAAACTGTGTGTAAAAAAACGTAATAGTAATAGACATTGGTCCGAGAAGAATCTTCTCTACTCCATCATCAGACCCTCCCAATCAAATGTCTATAACCTATTTTTTGTCATGAGCCTGAACATGATATCTCTGTTGTAAGTTAGTGAGGAGTTGTTCTGTAGATTCCAGGTGATGTTGCATCAGACCAGAGGCCCTACCGCCGAAGCTGAAGCCGGTTACCATCGAATATTTTGATTCGAAAAATAGGTCTTACATTTTAGTTATTGACAAACATCTTTAGCTTCCTCGGTAAAGCTCCATGGTTGCTACCAGCTAAGATAAACACAAGTATCATAAATCTAAGCTGAAGCACACCCCGGCCACTCCATACAAATGTCGCATCGTTTACTACTACATAAACAATGGCGTCTGTGCAGAGCGTAAATGAGGGTGTGTGCGTGCGGCGCCATACAAACTGTTCCAGATTTGTCTCAGAGGGGAGGTGAGGTCGACAGGAGAGAGCAGCAGGGAGTGGCCATACTGTACGTAGTACTATTACTTATACTGTGGCTGAAGTTTGGTTTTACCAATGAAAAAATCTAATGGTAATCGCCTTCTGCTTCAGCAGTAGGGAGCCAGGTTTACCATGTTCTTATTTCCAATCAAATCATTCCGGCATATGGTAGTTGCTAATATCTATTTTAATATGAACCAAAAATGAACTGATGATCTTCAAATGGCTGAACAGATTTTTTGAGACATACCACGAATAGACTTACAGACAGACAGACATATACACACGTAAAAATTTATAATATTGCATTTTCACAAGCTTTTTCTTTAGTTTCACTGCGATATCTGTAATCAAATTTGCAAGATCCCAGTGTCTAGTTGAGCTGAAATTTGGCACACTCGTTTGATTCACGTGCCTTTTACGTATGTAATGGCGACATTTACCTAAATGTCGCCATTTTAAATACAATATAGCGATTTATATTTTCCACGTTAACCTGTCTGATCATGCTACTGAACTCTAGCCACTATGCGGCTAAAGGAAGAAGAAAAACACGGACAAATGTATTTGGATGTAGCACATACATCTCTATTTAATATTATAAATCTGAATGTGAGTTTGTTTATTAAGCTTTCACGTCGAAACTACTCAACCGATCATCATGAAACTTTGTACACATATTCTCAAAGGAAGGACATAGGAAACTATTTATTAAAAAAAAAAGTTAACGCGGGCGAAGCCGCGGGTGGAAGCTAGTTGTTTATAAATCAGCACATCCGGTAATGAAAATTTGATGAAATATGGTCCTTATAATGTTTCTTTATAAGGATCATTATATAGTATCGTCAAAGTAAAGGTATAAAAATAAGAAGAGATATGTCGGAAATAATCTACATCTTATATAGTTAACTGAGAAAGTTAATCGTTCTGCGTTAATTACTGCAAAAGTTCCTACAAAGTTATTTCACCCCAAGTGCCGTAAAGTCTTGTAATATCAGATTTGTGATTATATACTTTGACTTACAAAATGGGGTTTGTGGGAAATGGTTTAAAGTTTAGCGGTTTAGCGGTAGATTTAAGTATGGCGCCGTTTTTCTCAGAGCTTGTAAATTCGAATAAATATGCTTTTAGTACAGTACAAATAATAGTACCACGTACAGTACAGTACGGCCTCTCCCTGCCGCTCTCTCGTGTCGACCTCACCTCCCCTCTGAGACGAATCTGGAACAGTTTGTATGGCGCCGCACGTACACACGCTCATTCACGCCATGCATAGCCGTCATTGTTTATGTAGTAGTAAACGACGCGATATTTGTATGGAGTGGTCGGAGTGTGCGTTTATTTAATTTTACATCGATGCGCGTTTTTATTATATACGTTTTATATTGTATTCTTATTCATTTTTAAAGGGCTTCCAAACGGAGCCAATACGGTACCAATATAAACCACTAAAAATGTCTAAAATAAACTCTGAACCTCGTTAACCTATTGTAATGTAATTTTCTATCTATTGTAATACAGCAGCTTCGATAAAGAAATAAGCTACTATAAATCTTAATCTTCAAATTCCTGATCGGGTATTTTAGCCATGTGCTGAACTGGTTTCTACTCACCATAGGCGTATTTTGACAACTCCTGGTCTCTCATCAAGATCTCTGTCCGGATCATCATCATTGGTTTTCTTTTCTTATTATTTGGGGGCGGCGCAGTATCTTTCTCAGCATTCGCATCTCAGCTAGGCATGTATTCTTCCATCCTTCCTTTTCACGGCCCAACATTGCGATCCATACAAGACAACAAGTCTGATCATCTTCTTAATACATATATAAAAATTTCGTGTCACGTTGTTTAGTTAACAATTTTAATAAAATTTTGCACAGTGTTTGTAGTTTGATCTAACTTGAGAGGTAGGATAGTTTATAACTCATCGGAAAAATTAACGTAAAAAATATTTAAAGGCGATACGAAGTTCGCCGGGCCAGCTGGTAGTATTATGTACTTTGCCTTGAAGCTTAAGTGAGTAAGCAGATGTAGTTCCCGAGACCTGTCGCCACTTCATCCATCCCGTGCTGATTCGGTGCATTACGTCACGGTCTATTGCGCCATTGCTCAGCACTATCCAACCGAGGTACTTAACGTCGAAGCTAACTGGTAATGCGACACTGTCTACTGACATGGAAATAGAATGGAGAGACCGCCAAAATCACAAAACGTATATTCTGTTTTTGATTACTGTTTTTTAGACCAACATTGTCCAGTTTTCTCAATCCAGAATCTCAATCCGGATATACTAGTGTAATATGGATAGTGAGTCTTAAAGTTCACAGTCGTGCAAATCATCAAGTTCCGACTGCTCAATAAAAGTCCCCTCTCGTATCATAAGGTTCATCATCATCAGGTCCATTTTAGTCTCCACTACAGGAGCACGACCCTCTCTCGTCCGTCCTAGACGGAAGGAGGATTTGGCCTACACTCCCCACGCTGGCGAGACGGGTTGGGGAGGACTATTCAATGGTACTACTGATCCAGAGGGGATATTTGATAATGTATTTCCCTGAGTCGCCTTGTACGACATCCACGGGAAGAGATGGAGTGATTCTATTCTAGTCTGCCGGAACCCACACGGCCAATCATAAGGTTGCGAGCTAAAAATAAGATTTAAAAGGAAACAGTGAAATCTGAAGAATGAAAGTTAGGTCGTTGTCCAATTAGCCTTGAAGCATAATACAAAACTTCAGATATCGTCCAAAAATAAGAATAAATACTAAAAATGGAAACCGGACAGTGGTTTAAAATATATGTTGGTTCAATGCCCTGCAAGGTCTCATGGTTCCAAACACAGCTGCTTTTATTAAGATTTCTGTGGTCCCAAATATCAATACCGTTTTGATATTATATATGCCAGTGGTCGCTCAGTGGTCGAAATTCTACCATAATTAATTTAAATTACGACTTTAACAATAAACAAAAGAATATATATGCGTGTGTGTGTCAAATATATGGTAGTGTGGGTAACGGTTTTTTTATTGATTTAATCAATTTTTTATGCATAATTATACGGCACGGCGTGTCGCGCATGCGCACCACGGATGCTCCATCTGCCAATGGATTTGTAAGTAAGAAATGAAGCTGTTAAATTAACTTCATGGTTTTTTTTTAAATATTATTGTCATCTATTTCATGAGATTAGATAAAGTAGTGTATGAAACTGCACATAATTAGGTCTTAAAATACTCGTGTGGTCTATTATCACATTCGCCTTCGGCTCATGTTATAAACTCACACTCGTATTTTAAGAACCCTTATTATGCAACAGTTTCATAAACTACTATTTTTAAATTTATTTTGATGGCTTGTGCGTAAAAGACTGACATTAAGATTCTGTGTTTAGTTTTTTAATCTCAAAATTTTTGTATGAGAGTAGATGAAAGAGTATTTGTATTGTATTATGAATGAAGTATATAATAGTAGATTAGTAGCCAAGGGCTGTAAGGCATCAATTGCAGCCCGAGATATTTAGGCGCACGAGCGCAGCGAGGGCGCCTATAGTTCGAGGGTGCAATTGATGCTTACACCCGAGCTAACTACTCTGCTTTACATCTCGATTGTGAGGTAAGTAGAAAAAAACCGGGATTACAAGAATAAAACATTTTATTAGTAAATATTGTTAATTGCTGCTTCAGCTTCCATTTTCATTGAATCTTCCATTTTCAGTGCAGCTTATATCTTCATCACTTGCAGAACTCATGTTTTTTTCCTAATTAGCACGTAATTATAAAAAAATCCCGAAAACAAACAATATTAAAAGTAAAAGTTTCTATTCCCGCCTTTTTTCATCTCTTTTTTTTATTTTATTTTTTCTAGAAGGAAATTGAGCTTCGCCGTTCGATATTTAAAATTGATGACTATTATACTCATACGAAGACAAGGCTGAATAGCGAAGCGACCTCTTTTGTCATTGGGCTGAATGCATGATGTCTATTGCCAGTATGATGGTTAGATGTACGCGAACTTTTTGAAAGAGTGAAGTGTTTTTTTTTTAATTACTTACCCCCCTAGGTTTTTATAGCTACATTATTACCCTAGAGCGCTAATTGGTCACCTACAAGCCCCATTTGGGGGTAATAAGGACCTACTTACCGAATATGAGAGATGTAAATGAGGTTTACTTCTGTTTTCTCTGTATTTTGTGCTTTCGCTCTCCATGGTGATGTTAATGCGGTAATATGTCTATTTGTGCGTGTGTCCTGACCACGCGGGCGCCGGTGTCAGACCGTATTGTTTATGTTTGCCCAAGTCGTGAGTAAGTTGTACCCGTCACCGGCGCCGGCGTATCACCCGTTAAATATATCTGTCCAGTAACCGTGGTATCACCGACTCCTACACCTTACACATCACTATTTATAAACGATTACATTTTGTTGATAGTGTGGTATTAGATAGAGTTGTGCAATTTCTCGGAAGATTTTCATAACAGAATAGAGATGCATGAATTTGACGCTTATTTTTATAGTAGTTTTTATGTTGTTGATAGTAATGTTTTGGTAGATCTATCTTATTATTTTCATAGTTTATTTCGGCCATTTAATTTGGTTTATTTCGGAATATCTAATATATCAAAATTTTCGTTTCACGGTGTTTGTTACTGAACTCCTCCGAAACGGCTGGACCGATTTTTATGAAATTTTGTGTGGATATCGGGTAGGTCTGAGAATCGGCCAACATCTATTTTTCATACCCCTAAATGATTAATGTATATGGCAAAACAACGTTGCCGCGTCAGCTAGTAATAAATATTTTTAAAATAGTGAAGTAATAGGGACGTGGGTCAAATCCCAGGAGGAGATTTTTTCCATTTTAAAAAATACTATATTTTTGCAAACGCATTTTAGTTATATCTTAGTTATATCTTTATATACAGGATAGAATTGGGTAATGGACTAGTAAGGTGCGGGATGGCAGAATGTAACCTTAACTTATCCCTACAGGGAAACGTTCCAAGGAGTTCAAGTATAATTTTGGAACTATAGGTAATTTTAGAAATTTGATAGAAGGGTTCCTTTACAAAGCGAGCTATTACTTACTAATAGCACTTATAAAAAAGTGAAGCGATTGTTGCAAAAAAGGGCACATGGCCAATTCTCCTTCCTTTATTTTCATCACATAAATAAATCAACTATAATTATTCAAAAACATATAACATCACATTAGGTTCCGAAAGCATTTACTCGTATGTGCTTAGAAAAACAAAAAACACAATCAAAACATAAATCTAGAATAAAATATCTACATTTTACTAGGTTTGTATACAATTTTTTCAATGTGCCCTTTTTGCAATTACTGATTTATGTAGACATAAAAAAATATGAATCCTTGTTGGCTCTGACTAGTCTTGAATGCTGCATGAAGCCATATTCAATCTCACTGCTGGGATACGGACCCTCACTCGAAGTGGTTTAGAGCGAACGTTACCATGCTGCTCAACTGCGGTTTGACGGAGGCCAATGCCGCCCAAAAGCTACTGAAGTAGCTTGACGACCGTCATCTAATGACAGCAAGCGGGACTGACGGCTTTACATACCCTCCGAATCACGAAGGAACTACATATAATTTTGAGGTGTAAGGGGTTCATCAAGATCTTTGAACCAAAGCCAACTTCACCTGCACGTGGTGCACCGACAAACGAAGCTCTGGCGAAAAGAGAGGTAGGGAGCGTAATTGTAAGCTACCCGACTGGAGAATGTACCTCCACCTCACAGAATACCGCAGCCAAATAACAATTTCCTTGAGGGTTGTTGTGTTCCTGCGAGTGAGTGAGGTCACAGAAAGAAAGGAAGGAGATGCTGCGTTGGCAGCGGGGGTGGCGGCGCGCGAGCAATATTTTATGTTGCGAGCGTTAATATGGCTACGGTAACCGCTTCACATCAGGCGGCCGTATGCTTGTCTGCCACCCGTCGTAGCATAAAAAAAAACCCATCCACAAACAAGCTACGGTCGTAGTTGCGTAACTTGCGTGGTCGATTACACTGGCACCCGCAACGACGCTATCGAACTCCCCACGATAGAAATATATCGAGGAAATCAGTAGTGTCCATTTTTTTAATACGTATATTTGTCATTGCAAGCGATAGTACGGCGCCGGCTCGAGGACGGCTGAACTCATAATAGGAACGGACAAAATTAATGGCTTTGCTTAGTCAGATAGAGACGGCGGCGTGGCGATGATCTGCCGACGCGACAGCGGCGCCACGTCTTTCAAAATTATCGTTATTGGCGGTCACGGCTGGAGTATATCTGCTACCACGGCATAAAAGAGTTGTTAGATTGTGCTGTTATTAAGCCCTCTATGGACATACTTATCATTGAGAAGTAATTAAATGTTAAGCCATAATAAAATTTGTTTAGCCACAAAAACAGCATTTATATCACTTGGTTAGCATAAAAAGAATTTGTTTGGAATAAAAATAAACAATCAGCAATCCTTGTTCCGCAAATAATTTTTATAATGTTCAGTAATTTAATCATAGTTAGGCAGCTTACAATAGTTTGCGTAATAAACAATCAGTCCACAAAATAATTATTCGATCAGCAAGATTTCATGATTGATCAGCAAAGAAAATATGTCTTTAAAATAAACTCGCTTAGGTTAGCGAGGAGCGAAGCGACGATCGGGTTAGGTCGATATAAACTTTAGGGCGTTTCTCAAATGACTATTACTACTACTATACTACCTTCTGGGTGCTTACCAAATTTTCATTATTAATGAAATTAGTATACTACTACCCTCTGGGTGCTTACCAAATTTTCATTATTAATGAGTCGCTCATTGTAGCTTATATAATTAACATGCTGTACTAAAAATATACAGCCGTCCAAAATGATATAAGTGACTGATTGATTTAATAATGTTTGCTGGCCATGATTTGCTGATCAATATCTATTTCTGCTGAGAGATTATATTTGTCTGCTCACAGAATATGAATACTATGCTAACCCTTTAAATAACACCCCTTATTATTTATTCATTATAATAAAAGATTATATATAATTTAGAGAGACATGGCGTCGCTGTCATGTCGTCCGATCATCGCCAAGATACTTGTATTTGAAATGCTGTGCTCCACTCAGCAGCATGTTTTTTTTTTTATCTCCTTTGGGGACAGAGAAACATACAGCCCGCCTGATATATTATTTGGCTGCGGTATTCTATATGTTCTGTAAGATACTTTTCATTTACTTTAGGTTCTTGGCTATTTTTCATTTATTAACTCATGCAATATTTAAGGCATTAGTATTGTCTCAACTTTATGAAATTTTGGGTCATTATTAGCTCTATATTATTTATATTACATTTTTATTCAATTTGAGCCTCACTAGCCGATAGAATTTATGATTCAACTTTTTTTAAACCGCTCGGGCCGTTGCTACTTATAATTACGCTATGCCCTACTTTCCTCGTTCGTTAATCAGCAGGGTGCACCACGTGTATTTGACTTTGGCTTTGGTTGGTTGCGTTGGTGAGCCACTACAGCCCAGAAAATCTTCACAGACACTTTTTAACGTCTCTATACAAATGAAATAGAATAGAAATATATTTAACTAGCTGTCCCGGCGAACTTCGTACCGCCTAACAATCAATGAATGTCGTGGTACATATTAGCTGAACTAAATTTATGATTTTATGGAATTAAAACAATGAATAGTAGAAAATAATAGAGAAGCTCGATGGCGTCATTGCGCGTGTCAGTCTAATTGAACACGCAAGTTAAGCAACGTCGACCGTAGCCTGTACACGGATGGGTTTATATTACCTCGAGCTCCTCCGTGCTTCGGAAGGCACGTTAAGCCGTCGGTCCCGGTTGTTATCATTAGCTCATCTTGAGCTCCTCCGTGCTTCGGAAGGCACGTTAAGCCGTCGGTCCCGGTTGTTATCATTAGCTCATCTTGAGCTCCTCCGTGCTTCGGAAGGCACGTTAAGCCATCGGTCCCGGTTGTTATCATTAGCTCATCTTGAGCTCCTCCGTGCTTCGGAAGGCACGTTAAGCCGTCGGTCCCGGTTGTTATCATTAGCTCATCTTGAGCTCCTCCGTGCTTCGGAAGGCACGTTAAGCCGTCGGTTCCGGTTGTTATCATTAGCTCATCTTGAGCTCCTCCGTGCTTCGGAAGGCACGTTAAGCCGTCGGTCCCGGTTGTTATCATTAGCTCATCTTGAGCTCCTCCGTGCTTCGGAAGGCACGTTAAGCCATCGGTCCCGGTTGTTATCATTAGCTCATCTTGAGCTCCTCCGTGCTTCGGAAGGCTCGTTAAGCCGTCGGTCCCGGTTGTTATCATTAGCTCATCTTGAGCTCCTCCGTGCTTCGGAAGGCACGTTAAGCCGTCGGTCCCGGTTGTTATCATTAGCTCATCTTGAGCTCCTCCGTGCTTCGGAAGGCACGTTAAGCCGTCGGTCCCGGTTGTTATCATTAGCTCATCTTGAGCTCCTCCGTGCTTCGGAAGGCACGTTAAGCTGTCGGTCCCGGTTGTTATCATTTAATGACAGTCGTTAAGTTAAGTCAGTGGCCTTTAGGCGGTTCGAAAACACTGGCCTCCGCCAACCCGCAGTTGAGCAGCGTGTTGGAGTACGCTCTAAACCCCTTCGGTTGAGGGAAGACCCGTATCCATAAAAACTGAAGATTTCATTAAAATAAAGATTTCCTTATTGTTAATTTTTAAAAAAAAAAACGTTTTGTTTTACTTTTTTTAGTTTTGAAATAGGTTTTATCATTTTGGTGATTTGTAATTGTCATTTCTTTTGATGTTTACTCTGATTTGATTCTTGCGCTCGAACCCCATGGGAAAAGCGTTTTCACCCCTATCGATTTGACATTTTTAAATTTTCATAACAAATCACAGACAACTTTCGCGACATAAAAGTGACACCAATCGATTTGACGTTTTGATATTTGACAACCAATAAATATCGTAATCCCTTTTTCAACTGACACTTTCATTTGTATGGGAAAATGTTTTTTCTTTTATTTTATTTTTTCGAGAATTTTCCAATGTTTTAAGAGTTATTCTGCTATTCGGGACGGAAACAAATCCAACAAATCAAAAACCATGGCAATCGGTCCAGCCGTTCTCGAGTTATAAGTGTTGTAACAAACACGACTTTCTTTTATATATATAGATTAACAGAAATATAAGATTTAAGACCAAGGAATTTGGTTTCCTTATGTATGAGGACATCAAAAATTTGTTGGCAATATAAAATATATTGCTGACTTGGGTCTTGCCCCTTCTATTCGACACATAGTTATTGGACAAGTTGAACTTTTTTTTAGGGAAGAATAGTTTTTCTTTGCTATTTATTTTTGTGTCAATATTCTTTCTGTTTCTAACGATTTAAAAAAAAAAAATATTTTTCATTTGCTGCCAAATCTCAAGTGTTTATTACTTAATTCTTTATTTGTTTGTTAACTCTCTTCTTGCCCTCTATGGACCAGGGACCAGGGACTCAGGGACCAGGACCTCTATTACCACCTAAGCTGAATACGCTTCCCATCGGATTTTTATACTGGAAAAATCACACTACAGCCCTACTATTACTTATACTGTGCTACAGCTTAGATTATTGGTTTGTATTTGAAATAAAATATTTATAATTTTTTATACGGTTTTCACAAATAGGAATTATTTATGAGGAAAGCTTAAGTATACCTATAATTTTTAAGATATTTATTTATTGAAACAAAATAAAATATGGTATTATTAAATCACCTATAGTATCATATATAAATTAAAATAACTAAATACTAATGCTTACAATTAAACATTTATTAATATAAATATTATAACTATATAAACAGAGAGAAAAAAGCTATACACAAATTAAAATTAAGTTGCGTCAAAATATTCCTCCACATCACCGTCAAATGGCATCGTGCCCAGGAGGCTGGCAGCATTGCCATGCTGAATGGCAATGCTTATGCCTTGTGCGAAATAACAGCCAGCCCTCTGGTCACAGGAAGTCTAATATTAAGGTTTTTTTGTAAATTGGCTGAATATGACGAATACTATTGAAGAGGCCGAAAAAGCATGCCGACGTGGAGCTTTTCTTTACTGAACTTTACTCACGTGTGCCGCCTAAACCAATAAAGTTCAGAGTTCCTTCTCTGTATCTATAAAAGGCAACTCAAACCACTGGATGGATTGGGTTGAAATTTTGTATACAGGTTGCTATTATGACATAAGCATCCGCTAAAAAGAATTTTGAAAAGTTCCCACGAGATACCCGGACATGCGCGTACGAAGTCGCAGGCGCAAGCTAGTTTTTCATTAAATTAAGTTCTTCTTTTCTCGCTGTAATATTGTAACAGATTCATGGAATCGTCGTCGTACAGAGTTTGTGTGACAAAATGAACTGTTATTTGTATTTTGGCAAGTCAAAGCCGAGGTCGCGGATGTGTCACGGCCATGACGTCCAGACCGGCACTTCTGCGCCGCAAGCCAGTTAAAAATGAACCGGATGAATCAACCTTACACAAATCTAGCTCTGATCATGATATTTGATATGAGTACGGATCTATTTAATAACTTAACATTAACTAAGAATATCCATGTTAAAGTTGCACGGTTGTATGATTGCATATTGCTTAAATTCAGTTAAACTCCTAGTTTTGTTAGCAAACGTATGTAGATCTAAATAATAAAAAAAAATCGTCGTCGTTGTCATTCCACTGCTAGGATTGGTGTCTCTCCTCAATCGAAGGGGGGTTTAGAGCATACTCAACGAATTTTTGCATCTTATATTTTAGTTTAGTAGTGTAATTACTTAATAGGTTGATGACGCCACACTGTGACTCACGCAGTAGATAGGTAAGATGCAAAAATTCGTCAGCAACACAAACCTTCCTGGTATCTCAGTTGGAAGAGCACTCGACCGGTCATCGAGAGATCGTGGGTTCAAATACCACCTAGGGTAGGCAGGTGAATTTTTCCATTTTTCAAAATATTTATAATATTCTGGCAAGTTGGCCAAGATAACTATTTAAATATTAATAATACCTTATTGGTGTTTTATAAGTTCCTCACCAAATGGTTAGCACTTCTGATGCGAGCATTCAAAAGGAAATTAACCCAATGGCTGACTGAACAATGTTTTTATTCTCTTCAAGAATATATGGATACTAAAATAAATGACGAATTATAAGGGTAATGATGTCAGAATGTAATATTTTTTTAATTTTATTTTATCTAGTGCAGTTGAAATGTTTTAAGACTAATATTTGAATCTTGACATCTTATAACAGTTTAATGCTAGCCTAAAAATAAGTCATTAGGACAATATATATAGTACAATTAATATTAATATGTCTATGAATGTTTTGTTGGGAAAATTTTGCATGCCACTAATGGCTAAATGTGGGGGTTGCTTTTGTAAATACTGTAACAACTATATTGTACCACGTGTATGGCAAATAAAGTTCATTCATTCTTATAAAAAGGATAAAAATGTTCTTTCTATGTTTCAAATTATTTATCTAGAATTCCAGATGAACTAGTTTCAAAGACACGAGAGCAAAGTTCACGACTTTTGCCATTCGCCCACTTGTCTGGTTCATATAGTCATAGAATAATATTTTCAGTGCGCTGTAATATCATCATCATCATCGGCCTGTAACTATCCTCTGCTGGAGATAGGCATACCTAATGCCTTCCTCCACATGCGATCCACCGCTTTCCGCTACCATATAGTTTTGACCGGCCGGCCACTCCACACAAATGTAGCGTCGATTACTACTACATAAAAAATGACGTCTGTCCACAGCGTGAATGAGCGTGTGTGTGAGAAAAATCTGGAACAGTTTATGTGGTACGCACGTACCACATAAACTGTTCCAGATTTTTCTCTATTACTTACACTGTGGTTTTGATGAATTCGTATAGAGTATAAACAATTATTGAAAGATGTTAAATAGAATTATCTTTATTCATAATATGTACCTATACAAAAGTATATTTTCGGCCTGTTTCAGCTACATGTAAGAAATTTTACACATACATTTTACGCAGGAAAATCATAAACAACAAAACTTCAACAAATCAAAAACCATGTAAGTCGGTCCAGCCATTCTGGAGTTATAAGTGTTCGAACGTAATTATAATACATAGAAAACACCCAGACCAAGACAAACAGACTTGTTTATGCACACAAATATTTGTCTTGTGCGGGGATCGAACCCGCGAACTCGGAGTCAAACTGGCCATTGCTAACCATTCGACTACCGGGCTCGTCAGTTTGTAATAAATCTTCATATAAAATAAGTCAGACATTAATTGAGCCGTGTCTAGGAAACTCGTAAATTTTGAATTGTCATGGTAATTTTTTTTTTATACCACGTCGGGTGGCAGACAAGCATACGGCCCGCCTGATCTGAAGCGGTTACTGTAGCCATATTAACGCTCGCAACATAAAATATCGCTCGCGCGCCGCCACCCCCGCTGCCATCGCAGCATCTCCTTCGTTTCTGGTGACCTCACTCACTCGCAGGAACACAACAGTCCTCAAGGGAACCGTTATTTGGCTGCGGTATTCTGTGAGGTGGAGGTACATTCCCCAGTCGGGTAGCTTACAATTACGCTCCCTACCTCTCTTTTCGCCAGAGCTTCGTTTGTCAGTCAGCAGGGTGCACCGCATGCAGGTGAAGGTGGCTTTGGTTCAAAGATGTTGATGAACCACTTACACCCCGAAATGCGAGGTTACCGTATGTTAATTTGAGGCTATCTACAGTCGGACGTCACGGAGACGTCGCTCGACGCGCCCGCGACGACCAAACAATACCACAATTATGAACAGGCGCCGAATCGAGCAAACATGATAATTATACATTATACTATGTAAACTAGAATGAATGTAATTTTCTTTTCGTTTCTTGAAACAACACTGACTTTTATTTGTTTACGGGAGATGGAGTTAGCTTGGGGTCTGAACCTGTTGGTGTCGCTGCTGTGGTGAAACATTAATGGGATTGTCAAGGGTCCGCACCGCGTCAGTGATGCCTCTGGTATTGTATACCCCAAGCCACATTTACTGCTTACTATCAGGCGGGACGACGGACGATTGTCATCTTACCGAAGTGTTTCTAACACCCAACGTAGCACTGCAATACATTCTAGGAGCACTTTAGTTATTGATACAATAAACAAGAAATTATTAACCGAAATTTAAAAAAAAAATCCACTGATAATATTTCCTTTTTTTTGTTATTATCCTCCATTTTCTTTCACAGACGCCATATTGAAGTATTGAACCCTATGACAGTGTTCCGTGTGTGCCTCGGGCCGCGGCACATTGGTGTACCGTGATCATTAGTTGGTGTGTCTGGGAACAATAACGTTATCTCATAAAGCTAAATAGATGGACAGAAGAAAAATACTAATTAAAATAAAAACTGATTTTTAATTTATGGTGTACCTCCAAAAAACTTCGTTTCCTAGATGTACCTTAAACACAAAAAGTTTGCAGAACACTGCCCTATGCCACAAGTGGTTTAGGCGGTGGACCATGTCAAAGACTTAGGTCCCCAGTTGACACCCTCAGTGCTGTTTGAGTTTGCCGTCTTACGCCATGACGGCAAAATCAAACAGCACTGAGCGTGGTAGACAGAATAGATTCCAGAGCTTGAACAGAAAAATGGTTTCAATAAAAATTTATGGGAAGAGAAGAAGAGCGTTTCAAGACAGCTCATAAAGTTCGTCGTTCATTCTGGTCAAGCAGTTTGAGGAAAAGCTTTCAGATTACTAATTTTATGATACCATTAAATTCAAGTATTATTCCCTAGTTCGATCACATTCACGGCTCAATTTTTTATAAAACCTATATAAAATCCTTTACATGTGCTTTTGAAGACTTGTGTATCTTAAGATCAGAAGTATATAACGTATGTTTATTATACATCTTTCCTCTTTCGTGTTTTCCAGAATCACGGGTTTGCGTCTTTCGAAACTTGACGTGACTACCGGCACATCGCACGTGACTTTTGAAACATTAAATCTTTTGAACTTCTGGAACACAATTTTTATATTGACACTGATTGTCAATGTTTTTCCAATAGCAGCTATTATATATTTCGTGGAATTTTAGTTTGTAAACCGAGAATTATAAACCTGGTAAGCATCGTTATGATGTTATTATATTTTATTACTGATTTTCCTGTTAAATATGTGTTGTTACTTAGCTAGCAAGGAGCTACACAATAAAAGGATGAACTGCTATATTTTACGATATTGTACATTTAAAAAATACGATATGATCCTAAATTGCGGAGAAATTATGCGGAATGGTGATAATTTTGAGTAGATATTTGGTTGATATACTACTGATGACTAAAGCCTTCAAGCAGCGGGTGTTGTCTTAATGTTTCTTAGCGAACGATGAAGAGAGCAATGCTATCACGCAGAGAGGCTCTCTGCGTGACAGGTTGCGAAAATAAAATATCCGCAGCAGATCAAAAGTAACCGATATAGCTCAAAGAATAAGCAATATAAGCTGGAGCGGCAGTAAGCCGGCCGCAATACTCGTAGAATTAACATGAAACGTTGTCGAACATCTTTTAATCGTTATGTTTATTTAAATATGTTACTTGTTTTGTCATGAAGTATAATACATTATGGTTGATTTGTAATAATAATTTTATCTTCGTTCATTTTCCACTTTGGCAGGCAATGACTTAATGACCCCTCATGTATTAAACATAGGCGTCGCTCGTCATGGTTGTCATCACTTGCTATTGTTTCAAGTTTCACTTTGCTAACCAAATGTGCATTTTCGAGAAATCTTTTTGGATTGTGTTTTCACCGTGTGAGACGGTTGCCAAGTTTTACGTAGATTAGCAAAATCGTCTCGTGCGTCAGTGGTGTTGGTGGTGTGCGAGTGTTCGCCGTGGTAGCACTTCGCGCAGCCGTCGAGAGCGTCTGATATCGGCGAGCAGTTAGTGAACGAAGTAGTGGCGCCCGCGCCCGCGCCTCTTCGCCGCGCGCCGCCACCGCCGCTCGGCATCGCTCTCGGCTCGCGCCGCGCTCGCACCCGCAGTCAGTGTCCGACTCCGATCCGAATTCACCTGTCGCGTCGTAGTGTCACGCCACCAAAGTTCCCGCGCCGTTCAACGGCAGTGCCAGTGTCCACATAAGATGCTTGCGTTTTACGCAGTGTATCCTGTTTGTGTATCTGTTGTATACAGTGCTTAAAAGTGGATTCCAGTGGACTATACCAGCCCGTGGAGCACGCGCAGAGGCTCGAGCGCTCCCAGGCTATGTATGTCATAAATTTAGGTGAGTCCGCAATTCTTATGACATTCCGACGATGGTGGTGGTCCACATTTTCTGATAGTTGCACGGGCACTAGTTGCACGGGCCTATAATTGGAACTAGCCTGAACCAGTGTCTGCTCGTTCAGAGAGTTCTATTACAACTAACAGACGGATACACATTGTAACCATTCATTTTGGGCGTCAATTTTATTACGATATGCAAATTGCCACGAGTTAGGTTGTCGAAATCAGCTTTCTCTTCATTCGCGTTTTTGGTTTTTTATCTCTCCGATTCCTGGTAGCGAGCCTTTTAATTAGTCCAATGGCTCGTTAACTCGGCTACGTAAACATCTTGTACGATTCCATTTCAATTTGTGTCTTATTCATAGCGCAGTTTATCTGTCTATGTATGTTTTTATTACAGTTCATGTACAACGTGTGGGCGTGTGTTGGTGTGTTTGCGCTATCGGTGTTGCTATTTTTGTCACTCGTCTTAGTGTGAGTGTTCGCTCTTGTCATTACATAAAATGTAATGAGTGCTTGTGTATGTGTGCGTACTGTATCCGCATTCAGTCTCTTATCATTTTGTTAGCACGATGCTGTCGCAAATTTATTTACGTCACAGTACTCAGTTAACTTCATTTTGTTCGATACTTTCATCAAATTTAGGTCGATTCTCACTGAAATTATGCCTCTGGCTGGTTTTTAGATTAACGTTTACACCTTAAATACATGGATATTTAGGAACATAGTTTGGATTTTGATAATTTCATCAACGCTACTGAGTGGAGGATACCTACTACCTATCGGACTGATGTTATCTAGTATTACCTGTGTATTTGCTGACAAATTTGAAGATTCCACACTAATTTACATTGGACTAAACAAATTAATAATCTTGAACTTTGTATTTTGTTAAGTTTCTATATTTGGAATGTGATGTATTTCCTTTAGGTTCTCGTAACTCTCCTTTAAATTATTACCTACTAAAGGATCTGGAATCTTATCTACAGTCATTTACTTAAGAATTGAGTGTTAAATTTATTCAGTATTATACCTACATACTTTATTGGCACTAAAGAATAACAAAAATGTTGATATTTCAATAGAAATTAGATCAAGATAATCAATAAACTTTCTCGACACACTGCGATCTTACTTTAGTTGGAATCTGCTAAGAGATCCAAGTCGTGACGTGATTTTCTTGTCTTCTAAAGAAAGGAGGCAAACAAACAACACAAGCCACATAGTCTTTGGTTCATGAACTCGCCGATCCTTTTTATGTATTGCCTAGGAATTAATAATCAGTGTTGCTAATATTCGCTACATCTATAACAGTATGTCCTTAGCATTTCGTCTTATCAATTCGCACCTTATCATTAAGAAAATAGTAAGTTATCTACATTCAATAATAAATTTAGTCCTAGATTACACCAATGTAAGTAATGTAAAAATAGTTCTTATTAATGTGTGCCAATCTTTCGCGTCATCAGTTTAGGATATTACTAAGTTTACTTCTTATTTACTGTTACTGTCACATCTACATTTTGATGATGTTTGTTAGTCACCATTGTCTCCTTTTTCTTGCTTCACTTCTTGAAATGAATCTCTTTTAATTTTACAGCACTACATTAAATTTGCTGGAGGAAGTCTCCTTTTTATTAATTTGGTACATCTTTTTTTTATCACCATATTTATCAATTAGCATATTCCCTGAAAACTCATTGTTAACTCCATTCACCGGTCATTATCTAAGTAAACTGTTGTCAACACAGGTGGGGCCTACCGCAGAAGCTACCATCAAATATTTGGATTCCAAAAATTGGTGTGAGGTTAAAGTTATTGTTGAACATCAGCTCAGTCGGTAGAGCTCTAGAGTTTCTTCCAGCTAAGCTAAACATAATAACCGACAATCTAAGCAGTAGTGTGTTTTTCGTATTCAAAAACTTCGATGGTAATCGGTTTCAGGTTCGGCGGTAGGGCCCCCAGTTCATTACTTGAACTCTGATTATAGTAATGTAATTTAAATCCATGAGCCATGAAATCTAATCATCAGCTTCCCTCTCCCCTCAAATTGATCTTTGACACTGCGTTACTAGGTTACTGGTACCGTTTACTGTAATCGTTTACATTTAAATATTTATGTTAAATCCTCATCTAAGCTGTACCTTAATGTTTAGTTTCCTCATTTGCATTGCATTTGCTTAGGACTAATCAAATCTTATTTATTTAATCGCGATATGGATATACAACATAGTACTTGCTTTTTGCGAAAACATACAATGGCAGGTTTTTGCACATAATGTTTCTTTATAATTATAAAATGTTAATTTGATTGAGGATGTCTTATAGCTAGAACGATTAAATTATATGGTAGGTTTAAGAAAGAGAAAAATAATCTCAACAAGGAAAATAAACTATAACAATAAAATTGTATAAATAATGTAGGTACCACGTACCAAAATGCCCGCATGGAAACGATGCCACAATTTTATTATTCTTTATCATTTTATATACAATTATATACTTATAGGTAATTTGGGGTATAAGTGATCTTTACAGCCAAAGCTAGCCTCACCTGCAAGTGGTACACCCTGCGAATTAGCGAAAGAGGCTTTGGCAAATCAGAGGTAGGTAGGGTCCAGCGTATTTGCAAGCTGACCGACTGCGAAAGTAACACCATCTCACAGAATACCGCAGCCCAATAACAATTCCCTTGATATTTGTTGTGTTCCTGCGAGTGAGTGAGGTCACCAGAAAGGAAGGAGTAGCTGCGCTGACAGCGGGGGTGGCGAGGCTCGAGCGATATTTAATATTGCGAGAGTTTGTATAGCTATAGTAACCGCTTCACATCAGGCCGGCCGTATGCTTGTCCGCCATCGGTAGTAGTATAAAAAGAAAATATGAATGTCATTAAAATGCTTGATAAGAAATTTGGCACAGCGGCCGCGCTTACTTCATAGCTCGATCATCACATACGCATCAGAAAATAACTAGTTTATTTTTAAGGGTCTAAAAATTACTCATAATATACATAACTAATGTCCGACCGCGGAATTGCTCGCTCATTACCCGACTGCGACAGAAGGAGGGTTATGTTTTTCGAGAGCATGTATGTATGTATGTATAATTGTTTGGCACACTCTGCAGCCTGAACGGCTGGATGGATTTTAGCTTGAGAGGTGTCGTTAGATTCATATTTGCTGTGAGAGTGACATATGCTACATCAAATATAAAAAAAATCAATATGGCGGCTGTGAGCCGCAAAATTGTCGTTGCAGTAATTTTTTTCTTCTTCTAAATATATCGATATGGATATCAAAATAAAGGTCTCGATGACCTGATTTCAAATATATATATTTGATATATTAGTTTTAGCCCGCGGCTTTGCTTGTATGGAATTATATTATTGTTACGCGTGATTAATAAATCTGTTGTAGGTGCAGTCGGGTTTTTGATTTTTTTTAATTAACTTATAACTTGTTTACATCGTAATTGCAGATCCAAAAATTTAAAATGTCAGTAGGATTAGGAAAACGGAGATTCATAACATAAAAAGCTCAAGCATTGTTATTGATAATGAATCCGGAAAGCTCCAGAAAGCGCGTAGACAGTGAGGCGCGCGCTAGGGCAGGGCCACTGACCGCGCTGCCGGATCCCTATCAAGCCTTGCGCCCTCGTTGGCAACATAATGACCCGTTAATATATTTTGCATTAACTGCTTATTACCAAGGGGCGCTGCGATCATGTAAATAATAGTTCCATGACGTTAAAAGCCAACTGATAAATAGCGACCCTGATAGCTCGTTGTGTATGCAATACTCGATTAATTATAAAAGCAAAGGCGATTGTATCTATTCTGGATAGGCAGGCTTAATGAACTCCGGGCATCTTGGGAAATTGTAGCACGAAAGGGGGCTTGAAATGTTCCTACTTTTCTTAGCGTTCAGATCCATTGTGCTGATATCAATGCCGGATTAAAACTACTTCATGTAACAAACAATCCACAACTATGTCTACGTGTGGTGGACGTAAATAATCCAATATTCTAAAATCGCGAAACATGTATTTTTATTAAATTGTTAGTATATGAACATCTAGGTGTCATCCTTGGGAAAACTCGTTTTCCCGAGCAGAGCTCGTTTTGTCTAGAGGTCGCGCAGGTACTTGTTCGTGATACAGCCTATGTTACGCGCTGATATGTTGGTCAGTCAATGTTGTATTTACCCGCCTTCAAACCCATTCAAGAGTTATATTTTTCCGTGTTATTACGTCATGGGCGAATGACGCACGTGCATTTTGGTATCGCGACAAAAATAATTACAGAACGATCGTCTAGACGGCGACACATCGGTGCTACTAATACCATGGCGGACTTATTCTGTATTGTATAGTTTCGGCAACTGTGTGCGATGGGTGACATTCTATTTGTTATTTCTTATTATATCCAATACTACTATTCCGACCCGCAGTTTTTTCATTTAAGATTTTCTCCAACTGTTGAGCCTCTTTATTCCTCTAACATATTCTCATAATTCCATATTTCGGTTTCTCTTTTATATTCTTTCCCACTTTTGCTACCTCCTCTCCACTTCTGCATCTCCTCTTGTCCCTATTTGCTTCTACCGTACGTTCAAATTTCTAATTATCAGTACTTATGGTTTTATGTTAGTACCTACTTAATATTTTTACTTATCTCCCCTTAATCTCTCTTTAGAGAGAAGAGCTCTCTTTGCTTTCTCTCTTCCAATACCCCATAACTTCCTTCTCTCTTCGATTTAAACTTTTCATTATTTCTCATACAAACTTTGCTTCTCCCGTTGTTTGCTTATCCCGTTAGGAATAGATACTTAATTGATTCCTAACTTCCTCAACTCAACCAGTACAGTGAGTTTATTGACTCAGCAATGGTCGCCCCATAAAGAATAAACTGTCATTAACACATTAAGAAGACTGATTTACAGTTTGCAGTTACTGTCTGCCCAGATCGTAAAAAAATTCGATTATTTTAAATTGTGTATTGTCTACCTAGTTTTCAAAATTTTGTTGCACGTACCGATGAAATTTATCTAATATGAAGTAAAGAAATTGTCTGATAGTAATATCATAAATTGTAACAGTTAGTTTACACGGTGTACAGTTAATTAAGTTGTTGCAATTTTCCGCTTTTTGCACACTTTTACTTTCATTGTCATAAATCCTCCAATGTGTGTAATTTTAAGAAATTGTGTAGGTAGTTCTTCTTTTCAATTCGTATCACTCGTTCGTTATCTTGTTATAGTAGTGGTATGATGTTATCTTTATATTTGTCCATCATGGTGTCCTTGTTGTCGTGGTGCTTATACACAGTAAATCCAATTTCAACATTGTTAGATGTTCTGACATGATAATAATAATTTTATGTTTGTGGTCCACTTAGCAAGAATAGAATAGTGACATTTATGTTAGAGCTGATAAGTGTGATAAGTTGATTTACCTACTTTCACATTTGAGAATTATATACAAACTAACTACCGCCCGCGGTTTTAACCGCGTGAATGTCCTTTATCACACAAACTTTTGGTACAATTCATTTTTCGGGATAAAAGGTATCCTGTTGATTATTTTAAATTTTTATCACATTAGAAATCCAGTATGCAATTTTTTTTTTATTGTCAATCGGTTCAGTAGTTAAGGCCTGGAACGAACAAACACACTCACTTTCCCATTTGTAATATTAGTATAGATATTCGGAACTGAACAGCATTTAAGTTCAAGTATTTATTCAAAACAATTTACATTGTGTCTGAAATTATAACTATAGTAAAACTTACACTAAACAAATTACGATCATGTCCTTATATCTGTACAATATTATATTTGTATTCATATTATTTTACATTACACCTGAAGTATTCCCAAAGAGCAGTAACTGGCGAGTACAATAACATCCTGAAAGCGATGCATTACATGGAGCATCGTAACTCTCGTACAAACAAATGAGTCAGCCGCGTTAATCCCCATTGGTCTTCATTCATTCATGGATCGATTTATCCTCACCACACGTCTGCAATTTTCATTCATACATTCATTACTGTTATTGTTTATAGCGGCGATTAATAGGCAGTTCATGTGGTCATGTTTCGAATATATTATTCTGTTTGTTTAACTAGCCTGTAAGTCACTTATAGAAAATTCTCTCATAAATATCTTATTCTATTTACAGAGTCTTTCAGCCACATTGCGTTTCTCTAGTCTTACGTATCAACAACACCAAATATGATAAGTAAATTACAATAATAATGTGTAAACGATTTTGAGAATCAACGCTATTGGATAGCGTTGATCATATTTGTTGTTTGTGTATCTTTGTGTATGAATTCTTACCGCTTCATGTGCGTCAATTCAGCCAATGTCACCGCTGCTGTTGAAATTTACATAAATAAATCTATCTCACTCCGATGGTGGTGAGTTTCAGTCGCACACCACATTTATGTTAAAACTAAATACAGCCTGAATACTCAAAGTACAAACTCTTGTTTTTGTCGTAGTTAACAAACGCATGTTGATAGAACAAAGTTCCTCTTCCTAACTAAAGGCTGCTACGATCGCTTGAAATATCATATTTATTATCATGTGTATACTACAAATAAATGAATCAGCTCATCGGCTACATGGCGCGACCGTATGTCTGTAGATGATTTCTCAAAAAGAAAGTTTGGGCTCGGCTAAGAAGGTCATTTATATAGTTGTGTTTCTTGTAATGTTTCTTCAGTAATTATAGAATTTGTATACCCGTAAACAACATAGTTTAATGGTGTACAGAACTAATGTAATAAACACAAAACTATTTCATTCTTTATGTATGTTTGTGTTTACGTTTCCGACGCAGATAAAAAGTCAGCAAAAACTGGCGGAACCTTGATAACCTCGCCTTCCGGGTGGCCGTGATCCGTGTGAGAGACATAACTTACATTTGAATCAATGTCTATAGATTGGAGTTAGGCTTCCAGACTAATTACAGATTTTTAAAGAAATGATTTCAATAGTTCTTAAATTTTCCACAATAATTACTGTTACTATTATTGTCTGTACTTTTAAGCTGAATTGTGTAAAAATTTCAATTAAAACGAAGCTTTTTTTCTGACGATGTAACGTTCATCTATTAACAATTTCCTAGTACTATTTCCATTTCATCACTAAGCCGTTAAATGTCTTTGTAAATGCTTCTACCAAGGAAGCCGTGGGGTCTACTCGACCAACCATGAAATTGCTTTTAAAGATATCTTTGCTATGATCCGTTTCCGTGATATGGCCCTATGACGGAATAGGAAGTTGTGTCCTTTATTGCTTTTTACTGTTACTAATAGTGTTACTATTTGCCATTGGGTTTACAGATTAAGCAATCCCGGTATTTTAGAATGAATCTGTAACATAATTTGAGTTAATTTATAATCTTTTTTTCTCTATTAGTCAGAGTAAAAACGAGTGTTAAAGTCACTAATTGCTTTTTATCAAGTCTTTCATTAGCGTGGGTTGTCTATCAGTTATCTTTCCACTTCATCCAAATTATCCCGTCTTGTTCGGTGGAAGATTTTGTCTTCTGTTATTTTTTTCACCACGATCAAAGGTCATCGCTAACCTTTATCACCAGGGTGTGGGCGGCCGAATTCGTTCAATCGCAGAGGTGGGTAGGCGTTAAGCGCTGACATTAGTCGGTGACCTTTCTTTACATAGGTCGTGTTTTACGAAGCTGGGCCACCACCGACAACAGTTGGTAGGCGATACAGTTATTATATTATTCATACTTTAATTACATGCTTGTATTTCTAACCATCGTAAGATTTAGAGACGAATGACATCCTTGAATAATTAATTTTGTGTAGGTGGTGTCCTTCTACAAGATTATGTTGTCATATAATTACTTGTATATGAGAGATTTGTTTGAGCTTAAATCTCTCTAATACAATAAATTGTTCTATTTAATAATACAATTTAAACGTACTATTTTGCAACATGAGTATTAAAACTACTAAGTCATCAATTCAAATAGTACCGTGCATATACCACATATGTTTTTGTATTTGTTGAAATGAGAAGGTGCCTGTGAAAGTAGGTCTTCACAGGTTCTCACAATAATTGATTTGATTTAGATTTTATCCGTAATACCACCTAGTGTGAAGAGAAAAGCACATCGTTTTCAGTCGTATTATTACAGTGTTATTGTACTAGTCGGAGTCGTCGGAGACTCGTGTTTATTCAAATGAATCGCGAAGTATAATTACTTATCATTATTTGTGAGGGCATACTTGCACGCCTACATAGTACGCGATATAAAAAGAATATGACATCATTTTCTATTGTCGTTGCACTTATTACGACAGCGTCAAAACTTGTTTTGGCATTATTTTGTTAACATTTCGTCTGTACGCTAACATCAGTAGCAATATTTGTGGGATCTAAAATTCCTCAGTTATTTACTGCATGCATGTACAGTCAGAGGGGCAATTCTCGTCAAAATTCAGTTCCGATTCAGTCTCTATCTCACAAATGTCGAGTTTTATATTCTCGCATCACAATATGAAACTTCAAAGTGTAATTAAACAAATTAATAATGTTATTATGCCAACAATAACAATTAATACCTAATAATTAATTAATGAAATCATGTATATAATTTTCAGTCTATTCACAATTCCTTCTCGATTCAGTCTACTTTCATTCCGCGAACGTAAAATAATTGATAGAATTAGCCTTCTGAACACCACGAAATTTATGTTGACCTAATCGACACATTGGTTAAATTAAGTTGTTATTCCTAAAAAAAATTCTACCATGTGCTACAGGGCAATTTGCTATATTTGCAGACAATGTAGTTGCCATTGGCGACGAGCCGTCCACTGCCCGCCATAAACTCGGTAACGATCCCCGTGCTCCTCTTACCCAATTTAGTAGCTCACGTGTCTATTAAAGCTGTATTTGTGTCAGAAATTATTTATTATGAGTCTCCTTAAGTATAACGCGGTCTTACAGTAAATGTAGTATAGATTCAAATTGTATAATTGTTTTAAAATACTCTACAAGATGAACAAATGTTAAAGAATATTTTATTAGTCACAGTGGTGGGAATGTGTAATGGGCCCCCGTCCCTTTAGTCTTGCTAATGCCTACCCCGTTGTACAAATGTATTCAAAAATGGTCATCTTCTTTGTATCAAGTGTAATTTTTCAGCACACACACACGAAAATTCATAGTTTCGTCTATACTATAAATCATTCGTCATTATTGTGACGGCAGACTATCAGCGTGAAATATTATATTGAAGGTTCAGACATGTGGCGATCTAATGTCCTGCTTGCAAGCAATAATTTGAATTTATGTGTTTGAGAATTGATGTGTTGAGACAAAAGACTCAGCTCTTTTGTCGAACGGATTCGTACAAAAAAGGGATATTTATGGAGTTGGTTTCAAATATCTATGCTTTGAATGGCGGAGTTCGGGAAAGATTGTCGCGTTAAAATAACATGTCGAACATTTAAAACAATAGTTTCTTGGGACAAAGGCAAGGAGGCAGGCGACCCCTTTGGGTTTTTTGTGAAGATGTTGTGTCGTGTAGACGCATACATCGTTTGGGGTCGCACGCCAAGATTCGTAGTTATAATTCGTAGAGATATTTTTTAGTTGGTTTTGTTAGCCGGACGCGTTCACATCTCCAGATACTGAGATGACCGATGCAAAGCTGCCCGAGTAGCTTAGCATATAGTGTGTTCCAGTGGAAAGCAGTTCGAGAGATTCATCGGCCACCCTGCGAGTGCACATGAGGCACCCTACCAGCCAGCGTCGAGATTGCAGCTAAGATTTTGATTGCTAGCTTGTAAATTAATCAAAGTCTCCAAAACGCTTTGTTTGGGAGTGTAAAAAGATTCATTTAGTTGGGCTTAACCCCCGGTGGTTTGCGTGTAAATCAGAGTGCGTTTTAATCGGATTAAATCGTATTTTGATTGAGGGAGTTGAGTTGTGTGAATCGAAAGGACTCCAGAGTCAAACTCCGTAAGTTATTGACTTTGGATTCCCAGATCTGGAGTGGGCACACTACCGGAAATAGATAATATTTTCCGTAAATACGCTTTGCTTATTATTTTATGTCTTCACTATATATTGATTTGTGTGTATTAACCTGTGTAACTTTTCAGCGGCGTGACTAATAATCTGTGTATGTAATTAACTTAACTGTGTGTCTTATCTTTCTGTCATTATTGTATATTAATATTGTGTCTTTAAACTAATCGTGTATCATTTCAGCGGCGTAATCATATTCGGTTTATTTGACATATGTGTATATTTCAGCAAATGTGTTCATAATTGTGTGTATTTAACCGTGTACTTTTCCAGCAGAATTAAGTCATGTTAAATAGGAGTTAGGGCGAAAATCTAGATCACTGAAAGGGGAAAATCCTAATTACACATTAGGCTACGGACGGTCGCTTCAGGGGGGGTTACCGTTACATTATATAAGTAATATCTTAACAGGACTGAGCATATTGTTGTTAGTTGTTGGCAGATGTTTTTATTTTGGTGTATCGATCCTGTTCGGAACTACAGAAATGTTTCATAGCTTTCAATAGTTATTCAACATACGTCAGCGGTCTCATTGTCTGCTTTGTCACGTCGCTTGTGAACTTTCCCATAATTAGGATGGGCTTTAGTTACATTGAAAACGGCCACTTATGTTTGACCTATAAATTCGTTACGTTTTACGAGTATAGTAATGAGTTCATGTTGTAACATAACGTCTTTCGTTGACCTAATAGTACTTAATTAATGTGCCTGGTTGTGCTACTTATGAAAAGGATAGTATTTATGTTCAATTAAGTTTACGAGAATTGAGAAGGTCCTATTACATACAATTTCTTGTTCGGTAATAAATCCGCATGCACTATAATTTTCTCCTTTTGCACATACATTTCTTCTTGGTCAATTTGTTTTAATTCAATTGAAATTTTCTATACAAAATTTTTCGTCACATGTCTATGCGATTTTATGTAAACATATTACATTTTTTTTTATCTTTGAATGAACCCTATTCTGAACTACGCTAGCTTTTCATGGAAAGTTTCGTAGGCCCTCGATAACGGGGGAGACTATCTGACACATGACATCATCGCTAAATGAAACTGACGTGTTTATTCACTCTAGTTGTTACATAAACAACCGAATATGACATTATGTATATTTGCAGAAAATTTTATTACAAAAACATTATGAAGAGTGTTTTCGTACTGGAAACCTCTGATCAATCAACTTGTTTTATATGACTGTTATTTTATACTTATTCTTTTATATACATATTGATAAAAATAATGTTAGTTGTACTAATCATACGTAGTATAATGTAATTATACAACTAATCGTCGCCGTTAAAGAGCAATGTGGCCAAAATGCTAACAGCATTTCTTCTTATTCGCTATCACTCACTTTATTCTGTCCTAAGCAACGAGACCATGTCTTACAAACAAAGTGTTATGAACCGAACGTTCTAGAGCTTATTATAGACTGTGCTCAATTGGAGCATGCCTCCGGAGAGCGTGGGCAGGAAGCAGTAATAACCCAGTGTCAATAGTTCAAGTTCCGAAATTGACCAGCTCGCACCACCTGTTGGCGTCTGCCTAGCGTGCAGCTGGCTCAAACATTGGCCATATCTGCTGCCGTCGCTCGATCCGAGCTGGCGATTGGCAAATGTTGGTCAATGTTATATATATTACTTCCAGAGTTTACTAGAGGTTACCAGTCAAGACCTTCATTGGATAATGATGCTTGCGTAACGTACATTGTTCTCAGTTCTATTTTCGTCGCCTCGATCTTCGTCGGCTATTATTTTTTAGCATAGTGTTACAGCATCGTTATAATAATTTGCGGTATTTCGTCAGTACTTACCCATTTGTTTAAACGGGCTAATAGTTTGAGTAACGCCAAGAAATATTTTTATTTTTATTTTACTATACACTTCTTGTGTTATGTTTAAACTAATTATAACATCATATTTAAGGAGTGCTGTCAGTAGTGTATAATATTTCCACGTTCATTAATTTGGTCAGTGTCTGCCGACATTTTTCCAAAATGAAAGAAACTGAATAGTATTGTTGAATCTAGAATTCTTAAATAGTATATTGTTTTATAGTATTTTAGACAAACGGTAACAAAGGAAAATTTCAACAAGACGACACGTCCAGTTCCAATACCATCTGCGTGATCAAAAATATGGTTTTGTAGAGAAAATTAAATTATTCTGATTTTTTGGGACGGAAATAAAGTTTAATTCCTAGACACGGGACATTACACAAAATTCTGGGACATTCCCGAAAACGTTTGCCATCGGCCAACCCTAGGGGTAGGGCATATCGAGCACGAATAAGTTAGTTCTTCCACCTCACAGATTAACGCAGCCAAATACACCCTCCTCGCGTACATTTATTTTCCTAGGCGTTTTTGGCCTAAGATAGTGTTAAATATTGTGTATGGAACCCTTTAAATGCGAGTTCTTATAGTAAAAAAAGTTAGAAATTTTTGTCAGTTCTTAATTTATTTTGAAGATTCAACTTGCATTGCTTATGGAAAGTTCCACCAGTCGAAGCCGTTCCGCCCGAATCTAGTTATTGGGCCAATAAAGCAACTGCTTCGGCGCGCCTCCCCGTTGCATTTACAAGTGATCGATACAATGAGAATGCCCTTGTTATATTAGTTTAGCTACTACACATAATATCAACAAAATAATTGATAAAATCTGGAAAAAATGGATCGTAAATTTTAATATAAAATGCCCATTGATTGTTAGTGTCTAACGTAACCATACTGTCGAAATTACGCGGCTGAAATTCGGCGTGATTAGGATTACTATGTAAAAAAGGCGACGTATTTTTCGGTAAATGTGCCGCTAGTAATTGCAGGCGTAATGATCTAGAATTTCTGTCGCTTATCTTCGGCAAGATATCGTTGTTATAGTCATTTAACGGCCAAAGCTGTGAGCAAAATTTTCAATTACATTAAATGAAAGTTCAAATCAAGTGAGCAATGGCAGATGGGGTAGGAAAGTCATAGAGTTGAAGCCATGTATTAGGCGACGAAGCATAGAGCGCATCTCTACATGGACCGAGGTCTTCAAAAAAGCGTCTGGTAGCGATTGGATGCGTAAAGCGGAGGATCACATATAGTGGAATGCAATGGGGAAGGCCTATATCCAGCAGTGGGTACATACAAGCTGATGATGAAAGTTCAAATCAAGACAATTATTAAATTTAAGTTTACTTCCATTTTTATTGTATTACAGTCTTAAGTCAGTAACCGTTGGGTGCTTTGAAAACACTGACCTTCGCCAATCCGTGGATGAGGAGCGTGATGGAGGACGCTCTAAACCTATTTCATTGAGAGTAGCCTCGTTTCTCATGATGGGGACAGGTGAATACGGCTAGGTGTCGCTGCAATGTAAATAAATGTACATGAAAATATAGAAAGTCTGTAAGAAATTATTTCCCTTTCTATATGAAAAAAAAATATGTATTAAAATATGTCTAGCTCTATCACGTACCGTATTTATTTGCTGTGGAAAATATGTACTTAACAAGAATTTCGTAAACCCACTGTTTAATTTTTATATCGCATGATTTTATTCGATTTGATACCGATAAATAATTCCGAATATCTTGTGTTATACATATATACACGTGATTTTAAGTGCATAGATAAGACAATGCATAAGACAAATAGCGTGATATTGTATGTTATAGTTATATAGTTGTCTTTATTAAACAGTTTGTTTCGACCTACCTCACGCGAATGCTTGCTTGCTGTCCTACGCGCCGCGGACGAAAGGTCTAGGTCTCGATGACGCAGCTTGCGACGTCACTGCCGTTATAATTGCCCCCTTGACCAACATTTGCCTCAATGGTTGAAGCTATACAACTCAATAAGTACGGAAGTGCGTTTTTTTTTTGTGATGAATATTGATTCGGTCCCACGCGTCATCGCCGGAAGCTTTAAGCCTAAATATACGTGTTAAAAAACAATTGTGAAGTAGAAACTCGTTATTGGATTTTAGTCTTTTAATAATTGGATCTGACGTCAGGGTTGCTAGATAGTTTTTTTTTAAATATCCCCTTATTCGAATATTCTTTTCTCCAAAATGATGTTTTGTAACTTTTTCCCCATTTTGTCTCAAAACTTAGCTGTTGTTTTAAAACTGTCACTTTTAGCAGTAGGTAATACGCAATATGTCTTAACAACAATAGTTTAAGTGATCTAAAAATATCACATCAACAAACAATACTTCGAAAAGGCCAAAACATATTCTCGAGCTCAGTCACTCCTAGAATAATGTGTATTGCCATCTCGCTTACTCGTGGTATAATTATTACTGTTCCAACTCTATTTCATACTTCCTCCGAGTGTTGCAATGTATTTCCATGTAGACCAATAGCGAATTTCGCTTGAGGAGAAAATACCTATAAAAATCCCCATAATTCTTTTTCTTTCCCCGAACAATTCCCCAAGGACATTCCCCCGAAATTTTCCTAAGAACGATTTTTGCCAAATTTCGAAAAATGCCCCAATCTACCAATACTGTCTGACGTTTGCATTCGATTAAGCGGTTGTCTACGTGAACCAGAGTACCGCGAGTTGGAAATCGTATTTAATGACGTAATACGCTCCTCTATTTAGTATCTAATCTAGGTGCTCATTAATAATTTGATTCCTGTGATGATAATTAATGATAATATATTTGCTGTGAATTTCTATAACTCATACTATAAGTACGTAGTACTATTACTTATACTGTACTATAAGTTCTAGCTAGTATATATCTAATGGTTAACTGTCAAATATTTTTTGTCGTGTACATGTTTTTTCACGGCAATGAATACGTTTTTAAATATTTTGTGAAACGCTGGGTTATATTTTAAAACGAATTGTTACTTTAATTTTATCGTGGGCGGGCGGAGCGGACGGAAACTCTGAAAAGGTGGGCGGATATTAAACAATCCAAGACGGAAGTGACGTGTGCGCACATAGTTATAGTCTTGGCTCACAACTGTCACGCTAAGTGGAATGGTATTCGAAACATCCAGCATTTATTAGTTGACTACTAAAATACTAATACTAAAATACCATTAACTATTATGTAATTTTAAATTGTCCTTGGACTTATAATTTGATGACACAAAACGTACGTAGCTGTTTCTTTAGTAGCAGATTGGAGGTAATTTACGATACTTTAAATTCTGAATTAATGTTTGTTAAAACGCTAATAATAATAGTGTTTCGCTCTCTTTGAGTTACAACAACTGTAATAAACGTATGTTTTGCTTGGGATGATCTAGCTATTCATTTTAACATTGGATGTTTTTGCCACGCTTTAGCATTGATTACGTTATAAATCTGCAATTTTATTTTATTTAGTCTACTTATCAGTTTAACGGGTTCTTTTTTATACTACATCGGGTGGCAGACAAGCATACGGCCCGCCTGATTTTAAGCGGTTACCGTAGCCATATTAACGCTCGCAACATAAAATAACGCTCGCAACATAAAATAACGCTCGCAACATAAAATATCGCTCGCGCGCCGTCACCCCCGCTGCCAACGCAGCATCTCCTTCCTTTCTGGTGACCTCACTCACAGGAACACAACAAACCCTCACGGGAATTGTTATTTGGCTGCGGTATTCTGTGAGGTGGAGGTATATCCCCCAGTCGGTTAGCTTACAATTACGCTCCCTACCTCTCTTTTCGCCAGAGCTTCGCTTGTCAATCAGCAGGGTGGACCGCGTGGAGGTGAAGTTGGCTTAAGTTTAAAGATGTTGACGAACCACTTACACCCTATAGGGTTAGGCCACTTGTTGCCACCGCGGCTGCTTTTATTGCTATCACTCGATCTAACTCCTTGGCCCGGCTCGCATCGTCGCCGTCAGATCTGACACGTTGATTATATCGTAAATGTCTCGTGTTAACCGACCGGTTCTTCAAGTTCGCTAGTTCTATTGCTGCATACTGAACCAGTTAAGTGCATACATGATTTGTGGCTTATTGACCAAGATTATTATTATGTGCCTTGTCATTCCATCGATAAGTTTGAATTAGCTAAACATTGTAGTCTTGGCAAATTGCTAATTATTAAAAATAAAATGGTGTAATCCTTGCTCGAGTAGAATATGAGAGAAAATTGTTTACTAATTCTATGATTTTATTATACTCATTGATTTACAAGTTATATATTATATCCACAACGGGTAGAAACAAAAGTATATATAAATAACTTAAAATTAAAAACTGTTTAATAAAATACTCAAAAAAATATCATTATATTAGTTGCCCCGACAATTTTGGGGGATTGTGGTAAAAAAGCTGTCCGCATTTCCACGTTGTATAGCGATGGAAATATTTTGACCTAGATATTGATCAGTATAACTTGTAAAACTATGAGTATATAAAAAAATCTACACGAATGCTATTGTCGTGTTGCCATATCCACCTGGCCGTCTTCACCTTGGCGATCAAGTTGACCCCATTGCACGCTTGCTGTAACTTGCAGTAAATACATAATCTCGCCATATTATTGCCATTGCGTGTCTCGAATACAGACCGTACTTTAAAACTCCTTTAGAATTCAAAGTGAGACTTGAAAAATTGCAATCTGATATCGATCTATTTAAATCACTGACTTCTGAGAAAACTCGCCTACAATGTTCAAGTTTTTGCTGGCAGCATGAGTTTGCTAAGTTATATTGGACATTTAAAAAGCACCAATGAATTTTTTCCCATAGTCATCGGCTGCCAGAAATAGTCCACCCTCGCTATTCAAGTCTACCTATTCGATTATCGAGACAATATGCGCCGTTTCGCTTTTGATATTTGTTAACTTTTAATCAAGAAATAAAAATTGCCTGTTGTAGTTCCATGGAAATAAAAGTTTTACTATTCATATGCCATTTATGGGTGTTCCCATCGCGCGTCTAAATCCGTCCGACACATTTCTATACGTGTCGGTCTGTCCGTGTGTCTATAAGTTGCTGCGGGCTTATAGACACACGGGCTATTCTCGTTAGTCTATAAACGGCGCCGCTCCCGGCTCGGTATAATTAGAGATGGCCAAACGATCCTGAATATATAGTCTTCGCACCTGATTGGACGCGGGCCAGAATTAGCTCTTTGTAGGGTTGCGCAGGGCTCCGGCTCGTAAACTGCGGGTCCGTAATCATTGCCATTATTATCCTCAGGATTTGGCTAATAAGTTTTGAATGCTTATCTGTCATTTATGTCAACTTAGACATATTTTTGGTAACACGATTTGTATGTAATAGTCCTCTTTTTCTATCCGGGTTGCTGATGCAATACTTGTTGTTTTGTTAGACAGCGAACTGGATATAAAATACCTTTGAAAAATTAGGCTTGTGATCTGTTTGTTAAATAGTTTAATGTAACGATAATAACAGATGGATACTTGAATAAAGTGTACAATGATTTGTTATACCTTTTTATAAACTTAATAAATTTCTTAAACTTATGTCTAAAAAAGTTACATGCATTTATAATATGATCAAATGCAAATATTAGAAATACATAGGTATTTCTATTTATGCCCAGATAGCTGGGCACATCCATTTCCCACTTCCACAGCAATGTGAGGCAGGAGGCGTGTCTTGCCGTCAATTTGTTTCATTTGGCGTGCAGCAGCGAGGTCGGCATGTAATCGCATGCCAGGCATGCCAAACACCACAAGTGCATTACTTGCCGATATTTATTACACTTCGTCCATAGAGATTGGTAGCAGCCAGGAAATCTTAATTGGCACGAAACTATCTTTATATGTTAATAATGCACTATTATTCCCGTTTTTCAACTCATGAGTTCACGTCACTGACGTTGCCGTGTCCAAAATATGTCAATGAGACTTTTTTATTCAAGCTGTGCCGCCCGTAGAGCCCGATTAGTATGAACAAGCCCATACTAATCCATTTACTAAAAAATACCAAAGAATTTGAGATTATTTTTGGTGGTGATGGTGGTATGTATTAAAGAAATCAATAAGGTGTAAGTTCGATTAGCACTTAGCCGATTGTATGGTCTGCAGCACGTAGAACGTTGCCCTTCCATTAAGCAACATAAAATGCGACCACCCCCGCTGCCAACGCAGCATCTCCTTCCTTTCTGGTGACCTCACTCACTCGCAGGAACACAACAACCCTCAAGGGAATTGTTATTTGGCTGCGGTATTCTGTAAGGTGGAGGTACATTTCTCAGTCGGGTAGCTTATAATTACGCTCCCTACCTCTCTTTTCGCCAGAGCTTCGTTTGTCAGTCAGCAGGGTGCACCGTGTGCAGGTGAAGTTGGCTTTGGTTCAAAGGTGTTGATGAACCACTTACACCACTTACACCTAACTGTACATTGTTGTTACACTCCAGTGTTTTAAGTTTGAACAGGCTAAGTCTATGTCGTAAGTCATCACACCACAGGTTCTGGCCCCTGGTTTGCTAGACTTGCATCTGTAAATAGGACTTTTAGAAACTTTAGGTTGGGTGGTGCCCCGTTAAATTAGATGCTACTCATTCTAATTAGTTAATGAGCGGGTATCACTCTGCGTATTTACACAATTAGCGGCTGAATAATAAAGCGATCTTATACTGATAGCCTTTGCGTGCCTTTATCGCGCCCTCGTTGGGCAACTACTGAGCGGGTAGGCGTTCCTGCCCAGACTGCACGGCTCCATTATTATGTACCGTTTTCATTAATATGTACTCACATATCCTATATTTCATTGTTTGTTAATATTTTGATTCTGTGATTTGGTTTTTATGTTGGCATTCCGGGTGTGGGTGACGTCTGGGACTTTACCAAAGTAATAATAGGATAATAAGGACGCTTTACGTACTTGACTAATAATAGTTTTTTTTAGTTTGGTATGTCTATTATTTCTTAATGTCGTCACTCCATACAGGATTATAATTTTGGTTTATGATCATTTCACGTATCTCCTCGTTGCGAGAAGTGGCTTGGTTTGGAACAAGTTCTAGATGTACTGCTCGTACAAACAGGCTGACTTTTGCACACGGAAATGATGTTCTTTATTGCTATCATGTCGATAATTCCGCGCTATACGTTAATTAATTTATTATTTCAATTACTAATAACATTACGGACTTAATACCAGGCTTATTATCAGGCAGGCAGTGGCTCCGTCTTGTGATATAGAAAAATGCGTAGCAAAGCTGAAAAATGGCAGTGGTTTTTTTTCACGTAAAGGCCCAAATTTGTGTCTTATATTCAAGACATAGCTGGTCCGGTGCGAAAAACCGCCGCACCATGTTTAGGATCAAATGTAGCCAGGAACGCTCATTGTATACACTGATTCTGGAGTGGAATACAATGAGAGAGAAATAGACTAATAATTGAAGAATTGGAAGACCCTAAAATATTACATTAACACGCTTACGGGAACAATATGAAAAGAAATGCGTAGAAATGAGGACAGGGAATAGTTTGAATGAGGCCGACACCAAGATCATACGTTGTATTTGACCTAACATGACGATGATGAGACTTCTTTATGATTTCTGTGTATATATTATATATAGCCACTCGCATATTAATACTTTTGTTTACTTCACTTTATTTTACTTCATTATTTATATATTATTATATATATTTTTTTTTACTTCATTATTTTTGCATATTACTTGCATATTAGTCGAAAATAAATTTCATGAAACATTAAGATCAGAAGTACAAGAAACGCTTTTATGTATATGCGATTTCTTCCAGGCAACTTTAAGAGTGAAGGAGATATAGATTTAGTACAAAACCGCCGGACGGTGTAAACTGTAGTAAACAAAATAAACTATAGCCTGTTGTTTGTAATTTACACAAGTAAAATAGAAAGGTTACCATTAAACAGTGTTCAGGAAAAGGCTTTGGAAGAAATATCTTGCGAGAATATTTATTCTGATCATAATTTCTGGATCAGGCTGATTTAAAAAATCAACAAGCATAATAATAAAAATAGTAATAATATTCAAATGTATATATATTCATATGTATTATTATATAAAAACTATGTATTATATATAATATGTATTATTCTATAAAATATAAAAATGTAATATATTAATATGTATTATTATATAAAAACCCATCATTAGCAACACGTTATAATTATATTGTATTTGCGGTTTTCTAAATAAATAAATAATCAATGGATATTTTATTTTTGCAAATAAGTAGGTAATTAATATTTATATTCCTAAACTTTTGTGCTATTGTATCTACCGCTAAGACGTCATTTATTCATGCATGAACTGTCATAGTTAATTCTACTTGGGTAAGTCATATACCAGCCCATGTCTTCTGCTCAGTATACGAGTATCATACAACAGTGTTGAATGTGTATGCTGCTCTTTGGATAAATAAATATATAAAGAAGTTAGATAAGGTGTGCTAATATCTTTGACATCCGCATATTTAGCAGCCACCCCTTAGATAATGTGGAGTATAAACATATAACTGTATAGTATTACTGTACAAGTAGCGAAGTACTAAATATTTTTACTTGGGAAGTATTTTTGAAAACATATTGTTGGTAGCAGGCAGATACCGATGATTGCTGAAAATAACGAACAAAAAAAATCTGTTTATTCTCGACTGAACTCTTCGATTAATGGTCTGTTTGCCTGTGACTTTATAATAACATTGTCAAATTAACAACAGCTTCATTTCACTTGTGAACTATTTTGAAAACGTGTTGTTAGTAGCAGCCAGTCACGAAGAGTTTAAAGTAACAAAGAAAATCTGTTTTTTGAAAGTAATTTGAATATTCAGGTTTTTCATGAAATGATAAGTAAGGCCAACAAATAATTCTCTTCACATCGCATGTTATTGACATATTTCACTAGAAGTTCCCTGCGTGTTTCTCCGTGAATTTTCGAAAGTCAGTCTCACCAAATGCCTACAGAAAATCAATTTCTGGCTATATTTACTGTAGGTAACTTTATAGGTACTATGATTACTGAATAATTTAATAACTATATTTTAAAATCATACATTCTGAACTTGATATTCCTTTGGACTGCTCCCAAACGCGACGCAATCCGTTATCAGCCGCGGAGCAATATTCTCACCTCTAGTCTTTATGTTCTGATGAATGTGCCGTTAAATCGAGCCTCTATATTTAGCCGGCGAGGTGTTGACCGCCGCTGCAAATAAATTCAAATTAATAAGGGACACTCAGTTCCCACACCCAATGAGACACAGATTGAGACGTTACAAACATGAATGCAGACCTAGAGTCCACAGAAGGGATAGAGTGGACTAGAATTTAATCAGTTTTACAATAAATATAGTTAAGACAAATCGAACTTAAAAACAAAAAAAAGTTTTTAATATAAGGAGAAAATATAAATGAACGAAAAAGATTACTATTATTGTGAAAAAAAGCGTGAAGTGCTTTGTGCCATATTTTTCATTTATCGAGCCTTTTCCAGTTTTTAGTTCGATGTGATATGTGAGGAAATTAATTAATCCTGGCGATCCTTACCGGGATAATTAAATAAACTTATCAAATTATTGTATTGTTATCGGTTTTTGATAAGTATACAAAGTTTAAATTAAATCTGACCGTTCAAAGTGGGTGAAAATCTAGTTCAAAGAAGTCGGTTACAAATTGACAAACCGACAACAACAAACAAGTAAACATTCAGGTGAAGCTAATAAAAGCATGTTAAAAAATTCGAGTCCAATCAAACGCTCTGCTTTGTTTACGCTGTGGGTTCAGTATTTCTGTATATTACCTGCTATTGGTTCAGCAATTGATGGACACAAATTATAATATAGTAGTCCGTATGAATATAAAATGTTACTCGTAGTTGCTGACTCGTTTCATTGTACAAGGCGTGTCTTCGCTGCATATGCTATCCATTCACAATGTTATATGACTTCCAGTTGCGATGGCTGTAGATTTTCCTCGGGAATTACTGGAACTTTGCTTTATGTTAATGATTTTGTGAATTTGTGGTCTTAGTCAATTCTGCTAACTACAGACTTAGTTCATTTATAAATGTGAAATAGAACAACAACAACATAAAATATTTCTAGACAAATTACACAGCACCATCTAGTCCCAAACTAAGCAAAGCTTGTACTATAAGATATTATATATATTTTTTTGAACTGCATACATATAATACATAGAAAACAAAACAAATATTTGTCTTGTGCGGAGATTGAAGCCACGACCCCGGAGTCAAAGTGAACATTGCTAGCTATTCGACCACCGAGCGCGTCGATTAAGAGACCATTTAATTCATGAAAATCGAGATATTTAATTATATTATGACCGCTTTACCGTAGATGTTTTAGACGTAGTGTCTTCCCGCTCGCCTGTCATTACTTCATGGCACCGATACCAAGAGTATTTAATGCAGAGATGCAATTGTACCTTGACCGAGATGCAGCAGACAGTCAGTCGCCTGAGTGCCTTTACTCGTGGCACGTAATTGCATTATATGCATCTTATGCTGTTACGATAACGATCTGATTGGTGGGGAGAGTCTATACTGGAAGTAAATAGAACGAGTGATACATAACTACTTTGCTGTAGTTTCTAGGAGTGGTAACGAAGAGGAAGGCGTTTCAGACTCATTGATTTCTAACTTTGGACATGATCTCGTCTTTTGTAGTTGTTCATGGTCCCGTTTTAAGAAACATTAAGAAATTTTATATCGAGGCAACTTAGTTACCTAGCTGTAGCCTGTTCTGATATTGATCATTTAGTTATAATCAAGTAACAATAATTCCATTAGACTTGAGTAACGAGCATTGTCCTAATATTGTTGAGGTTTTCTTCTGCGGTCTTCTTCATTGTTGTTTACTAGTGAGCCAGCAAGTCCTATCTCGGGTAACAACCAAGAAGGAGAATGAATGGAATGCGTGATTTTTTTTATTGACGAAGGACTGTTTGCTTTTTTTTTCTATTTGTTTTCTTTTAAATATTGAAACAAATTCATATTCTATTCATGTAAATTAGAAAGAAAATGGCTTCAAAACCAACGTAAATTATTTACTTGTTTGCTATTTTTTTGTCTGTCTCATAAAGTTAAACAGAAAATGTACTTATTCCTCTGGAGGTTCTTCGGAATAGCGATTTTGGAATAAACAGTTCAAATTTAATAATGTCTATGAAATTGAAACATTGCGGTAAATCACGTGGGTGCTCGGAGCATGTGTTGCAACGCAGCCGGTGCAGCAAGGTGATGCACCAGAATAGTTGCATTGTGCAACCACCGAGCCGCTCTGACAGGCCACACGCGGCCAAGGTCCCACTTGCATTTAAACTGATCACCGACCATTATAACAAACCAACGGTTTAACGGTGATGTAATCTGTGAGATGGGACGACCAAATTTTGAACTTTTAGATAGATAGAATATGCTTTATTTGCATAATTAAAATTTATATAAATTATTACAGACGTATATATATGCAACTAGGCGGCCTTATTGTTGAGAGCAATCTTCAAGGCAACCTTAGGGTGACGAATTTGTGCATGGAGTGGGAAGGATTCGCAAATAAAAAGATATTAACTTTTTTTTTATTATATCTCGAAAATTTGCTACATGATTGAAAATGTGTTAGAATATGTTTGTTCAGCTCTCTCTATTTTTATCTATATTTATAAAATTCACCTGTCACTGTATTTCGGTCTCACTCCTTCGAAACGGTTCGACCTATTTTTGTGCTTATTTTATGTATATTTGGTAGGTACGAGAATGGGTTGTAAACTATATTTCATACCTTGCACAAATTTATAATAAACTAACTGTCCTTACCAATGAATATTGAATTTCGCGGAATCTGTCAAACCGCGACATTACAAAAGTTAATATTATGTTCGTTCAGTTTTCTTAAATTTTCTAATTTCGCGCAACTTCCTTATTTTTTTCTTTCATAAGAACCTTCTGACAATAAGAAATAAAAAGAAATATCGAAATCGGTCCAGTCGTTCATGTGTGATGCCGTGACCAAGGCAAATAGAGATTATTTTTTATATAATATTTAAATAACCTTTTTTACAACATACGGTTCTACAGTAATCAAATATATTATGTAACTATTAACCACCATTGTATCTTTCGCCGCTGCATAAGTATGAATGATCAAATTAACAACATCACATGACTGCTGACCATGAAATTGTTCACATAATCAAACAAGAAATGATGATAACACTAAAACATAATTTACATAAGGCTGAATAGGCGACATTAATTACAAATGCACGTGTTTAACGATAAACCATAATTACGTTTTGTTAACAGCATTTAAAATGTAAGTAATTAATGCGCAGGTAACTAACGCAAGGCCTCTCTATGTTTGATATACATATTTGTTTTTTATGATGCCTATTTTTAATAATTTTAATGCATATAAATAAATTTAAAGAGTCTGTTTTGTTTGTGTGCGCGATTACTGTTTTGGGACAGTATTTGTGTGTTTTGGGGTGTAAGTGGTTCATCAACATCTTTGAACCAAAGCCAACTTCACCTGCACGCGATGCACCCTGTTGACTGACAAACGAAGCTCTGGCGAAAAAAGAGGTAGGGAGCGTAATTGTAAGCTACCCTGCTGGGGAATGTACCTCCACCTCACAGAATATCGTAGTCAAATAACAATTCCCTTGAGAGTTGTTGTATTCCTGCGAGTGAGTGAGGTCACCAGAAAGGAAGCTCCAGCAGGGGTGGCCTTGCGCGAGCGATATTTTGTGTTGCGAGCGTTAATATAGCTAAGATAACCTCTTCACATCATGCTACCCGACGTAGTATAAAAAAACAGTGTTTTTTTTTGTAAACGAAAGGCATAGGAAGCCATAGTAGATGATCCAATAGACGATGTTGTTTATAGAGCTAATAGCACTAATAGTAATGATTAATGCTAATATCAGCAATGTGTTGTATGTCGGTTAGGATCGCCGTTGCCAATCAAGCGCATCGATTGATGGATCTGTCATCGCGGGCGCCAACTGGCCCAGAATGAGCCGGGAATCAGGAAGCCCGCCGGTCTCCCACGATATAATTAGACGGATCTTTGCCTAATGTAGACTATGAGGTCGCTGTCTGATGGTGTGATCGGCTTTAAATAGGTCACGAATGCCACCATGATTCGGATCTACTAGATCTATCGGACTATCAGATCTGGAATATAATATAATATTGTTTATTTATTTATATAAAACTTTAGTGACCACAATAAAAGGATACAAAAGGCGGACTTAATGCTATTGCATTCTCTACCAGTCAACCATTGGGAGTGCAGAGCAATACTATTGCGGCTATTCCAAACAAATAACTTAATACTGTAAACACAATATGTAATTTAAAAGATAAATAATATAAAAAAAAAGTTACGGTGTTTATTTTTAAAGGACATTGAATCAAGGGTTTTGGTACTAAGGTTTTAGGGATTATAAATTGATATTTTCCGAAGGCAAATAAACACTAGTTAATTGAATAATCTTTAGTATTTTTATTCCATACTTAGGTGATTATTAGTTTAGCCCATCTTACATCTTTGCTTCTCTTCAATACCTAATATTGAACAGTGCTTTTAATATTGAGTTATGTTTTTTTTTTAGTTAACATTTTAATAAAATTATTATAGCTAACTTAAAATATACAATTAAAATTAATAAAATATATTGTATTGCACACGTGTATTGGATTATCTAGACACGCGGCAGCGTGTCAAGCCAAGTTCAAGCACAAGAACTGGCTAGCCAGCGCCGAGTGTAATATGACACTAACCACTTGGTGCCACTTTTGACCCTTCTATAACTCAAAACCTCTTTAACGTAAACACATAAAACCTCGTGTGTTTAATTATGTCCACAAGGATATCTAGAAGCCCAAATTTCATGAAGGTAGTTCAAACGGTTATAAAGATTATGAAGGTCAAAAACTCGTAAATTTTAGCACTGATGAATGAATGATTTATCTACTTCCAGATGACCTAGAAGGATGAAATTTGGAATCCAGCTCGGTAATTGTGTGTAAGCGTAGAAAAAACTCAAAAAATAAAAAAAAGTTAAAAAATATAATAAAAAATACATTTTTTTTTATTATAGCGTTGGAACCGTTACAACGTTAAGCAGATATTTGAAACTATCCCAATATATGTATTATATGTTATATAGCAAATATATTATATTAAATATAAAATTAAAGTTAAGTCAAAAAATAAGTGGACACCACTTATTTTTTTACTTAACTTTATTTTTATATACAAAAAACTTGTAATACGCGCTAAACAACCGGCCAACGGTGTGTCTTCGGCGGCGCGCGGCACCACGTAATAATTGTGGTGCCGCGCGATCTTAAAGTAGGTTAGATTTGACTTGGCCTTTGGCAATTGTTATAGGTATCCAATAAAGCAAAGAAATAGAGTTTAATACTTGTTCATAATAATATTTTGTTCCTATAAATACATATTTGGATTTTGCATAGAACTTGACACTCATTTAAATCTCCATTCTTTTTGCGGCGAAGCCCACAGCCAAGCATAATTTTTGTATTGAACTTGGCTCTCCTTTTTTACATTTATGTTTTTGGTGGGATTACAATTTACGACAGTACGTGAGTACTTTAAGCTTACAAACTATTTACGAAATTTTTTTGTTTTCTATCTCTATCTAAATATTTTATTTGTAAATATTAATTTTAGATATGTTTTTTCACAGTATGGATTTGTAAAACATTTAATATAATATAGTAGATGCAAAAAAAAAATACGGAAACATTTTTGTAATATAATAAATAAGACAATAAGTAAATATTCAAAATTTCAGCACATAAAATTTGGAACAACCTATAGATTTTTTTTTGTATAAATTAAATCAAGCGTTAAATTTCTCTTTGGATAAACTTCAAAAATATTGTTGAGATTCAAATATTGACTTCTCCTGTGTCAGCAGCTCCGCTCTTGTGAGTTTACAATTATATGTATATAATCAATAAGTAAAGTTAATCTATCCGACAAGTATGACAAACACACAAATACAATTGTATATACGTTGCTCATAGAAACAGAGAAACCCCATGTAATTGTTATCTCTATCATGTTTGTATCACGCGGAGTTATCTCCAGTAAACAGATACGATCGCCAGCGACATTTGCTGTCTGTTGTAACCATGTCAGAGGAATTTCCCGAGCACTCACGTGCGTAACGCGGTGTTCCGTTAGACCAGCGCCTGCACGATCGTGCGAAGCGAAAAATCGCTTCAAGATGGAGCTCGAATCAGGAAAAATTCTGCAGTTTTCGAAAATAAATTTATAGCGCGAACTTCACTGATCGTCAATATGATAGGGCGTATACGCGTAGTGCTTACGATGACAGTGTTATAACAAAGAGATTTAACTAAATATTGGATGTCTTTGTATAGCGGTAAGCATGATCATGCGTGCCTTTATTGTACAGGATGCTATCAAGGAACTATAACTGCGTGCATACGGACTATTTTTCAAGTAAACGTATACTGTTCAAAAACACTCCTGAAACCTGTTTAAGTTGTTTAATGAAAATTTCCAGACAAATCTAACAAAACAAATAATGTATTACAACAAGTTATCTTTATGCGTATTAGTCCAATATTGCATATTGGTTTAAATGCGGATGTGTGTATAGGTCTTTATGCGTCTAGTCTAGTCATTTTGCATATCGACCAATAGGGCGATATTGTTCCGTATATCGAAGGTGACAAAAAAATGTTGATTCTAATAAATTATAAAACTGCGTATCGCGACTTTTCAACTCTACGTTATATAGATGTAAATATTTACTACGGTTTACTGGAAAACCTGTATTTGCCGTGTATCAGTTATTTATCGTCGGTGTTTTTGTACGGTAAACAACATGAAGTAACATATTTATCTAATAATTTAAATATACCTACTTAATATTCATTTAAATACATACAAAGTCTCTCTTACTTTTGAATTTTTAACTGTGTTTTTCTCAAAATCTATTAATTTGGACATATTATTTGCCTGTACCCTTCATGTGTTGTAAGCCTTTACATTTTCAATACTGTCGAGACACGCCGGCGCACTAATGGAAGGAAAAGTACTAGGCGTCCCGTTTAAGACTTGCAACACGCATCTGCATAGTCGTTTCCATCTCATCGGACACGCACATTTGTGTGTGTATTGGAAAATTTGTAATGCCATCGGCGCCGAGTGCAAGTTGTTATCTTTGCCATTATGATGTTTATAGTAAAGTGGAATTCATTACGACCGCATTTCTCCGTAAGGCATTAATTACTTGATCATAAGCGATCACGGAATAGGACAAAATGAGCCCAATCATTTAATGTTATTCTCAGTAAATGGTATTCCATTGACGAGTCCAGTGGCAATGCCTACACTAAGAGTATAAAATTAATCCCTTGAGTTCTTTCTGTAGTGTGAAGTCTTGTTTACTTTATACAGTGTCGAAGTGTACTAAGGATTGATTCTTTTTCTATTCAGCACTGAGTGCATAGTGCAAGTTTTTTGTTCGCGTTGGATCATGTCAACGTAAACACATCAGCATATACTCTCATGTTGTGAATTTATAAGACGCGTGTTACTTATCAAATTTGTGTGCATTACTTGCTCACATATTGAAGTGAGTAACCCGGCTATTTGGATATGTGACACGCGTCTGGTAAATTGACAATATGAAATTTTTTCTCAATTTGGTCGTTAACGCGTTCGAATATGACCAAATAACTCTCACTAAGCATTCTGTTCTAACTTGCGAAAGTAAAACAAAAAGTTGGAGGCATGATAAGTTTGATGATAAGGTTTGTGCTTTCGGTTTAGTTATATACTCGTAACTTGAAATTACATAAGGTCACGTGTAGTAGAATCAAACTGTGTTTTGTACAATTTTTGTTTAATTTGGAATTTAGCGGCACGGTGCATATTCCATCAAGAAATATCTATTGACCGGGCTATCAATCTTACCCCCATTTAAAACAATAATCATAGAATTTTAATATTTGGATAGAAATGTTCCACAGTAAACGTACTCAACCATGTATGAAAACTAGTTCACGCACGACTAGTCACCTGCTATATCGACAAATACATGATGTTTGTGGATTTTGTCAGCTCGCCCCTAGCCATATCAGCTTCTAATCTTTCTAATAATCAGTGTGAAACACAACGGTACATACGAGTACATTAAACAGCCTTTGTTTAGTGACATATACATCTAGGTCGACAAAACAAAAACAAGAAGCTGTAAATCTAGTAGTTCCGAGAAGCCAGTTCATATTTGCACGCTGTTTCGCACCACAACATCTTAAACCTAGTTAAACATTCAGTTATTGTTTATGCTTGCATTTATGTTGAATAATGTATACAACACCGTCGTGTTTTAGCAGATAAGTGAATATTTGTCTATGACATATATTTTAACAGAATGTAGTCAGAAGCTATTATTTCTTTGCTAATGCTAAAGTTGTCGTTTTAAGAAGTTGTCGTTCTCAGCCGGGGGGTTAAAGACACTGCATGCTAAACGTTGAAAAACGTTGTGAAAATGGATTGTCAACGTGTATTTCTATTACCTACGTATTTTTATTTTGATCAGAGTGTCGTCTACGAAGATGCATCTTAATAGATACGTCCTTTTGGAATCAAGTGGTGTTCCAGGGACTTTTCATCGGATTCGTTTGAATGAAAGGAATCCCACGACGTATAAAGCTGCCATACATTAGCTTATCATGTTCGCCGTGTTGGTCATGTTTTCTAACAAAATATCTGCCAACATGATTGACAAAACGTCTATACACAGATTTTACGTTACCAACGCGGCTAACACATTGGCTAATTTATGGCAAATTTTAAAACACCGTACATCTGTCCAGCTAGTTTTGGTAGTGGGTTATATGTTTGACTCTACACTTGTAAAGGAATTTCTGTGCAATTAATTTCGATATTTTTGGTAGTTTCATACGCTGCGACTGCTCCTATCAAACCGATTCAAACGCGTAGGGTGGGTGGCTTTGCGGCCCCCGGGCCTGAGACTGCCTTGATTCCAAAACAAAAAAAAAATTGTTTTGCCCTTTCTGAGTAAAGTCAGTGACGCGAGTCCGACGCAGTGACAATGCAGCAATGGGCAGTGGGCGAGCGGCGTGTGGTCGAGCTCTCAGCTGACGGTGATAACGCGCGGAAGGGCGACGACCGCGCCGGATGTATTATCAGCGGCTTCTTTGCGTTTCGCTACTACGTCGCACTCGTGCGGCCTGCACTCGTCACGCCTACACGTGGGACCGTCTGTCGTCCCCTGCAGAGCGTAACTAACAAATTGAACATTTTTTTTTCAATTCAAAGTGAAGTTTTTCTGATTGCATTTATAACTTACTATGTATTATCCGCGGCTTCGCCTGCGTGGTCTAAGCTTACATGGTAAAAATGAATTCCAGGAAGCAATACAAAATGCCTTTACCTATTTTGTTGAGTCCAGAGGGGCAATTCTTGTAATAAAATATAATTAAAATTCAATTCCGATCTAATCTTGATCACGCAAATGTCACATTTGGTATTCTCGTAACACAAAACGAAATTTCAAAGTTTAACTGTAGTGTGATTATAATGAATTATGACTGACAGGTAAATAAACTAATAATGTATTCTGCTTGCAATAAGGATTTACATTAATTTATTAATGAAACCAAGTATAGAATTTCCAGTCTTTTCATAATCCAATCTTGATTCTATCAACTTTCATTATGCGATATAAAATAATTACGAGAGTTTGTCTTCAGGTCTACAGAGTTCTACCGCAAAGACATAAGTGATCTTCCCATAAGATGGCAAACATGTATAGACAATGATTGTGAAGGGTAAGGGGTACTTTGATTAAATAAATATATTTTTCCTTAGAAAACAAAAATGTTTGAATTATTCAAAAGAAAAATGCAATTTCACGCTTTAACCGCTATAATGTCATTACTTTCTTATAATATTTGCCTTGTGCTCTACCATGTCATATCTCGGCATCACCGGTAGGTCAACTGGTAGAGAATGCTTCATCATCATCATCAGGTCATTTTAGTCTCCACTACAGGAACACGACCCTCTCTGTTCCGTCCCAGACAGAAGGAGGATTTGGCCTACACTCCCCACGCTGGCCAGACGGGTTGGGGAGGCCAGGGGCCTTACCACAAGCTCTATACGCAGGAATGGAACCATCATGGTTGCGAATTTTTGAATGAAATTCATTGATAAATACGCAACCATCATAGTTCCATTCCTGCGTTTAGAGCTTGTGGTAAGGCCCCTGATCGATGTTTTATAATGTATTTCCCTTAGTCGCCTTGTACGACATCCACGGGAAGAGAGAATGCTTGTATAGCATTAATTCCATTCCGCCTCTATACGTTCTTATTAAACACTAGCTGATCCGACAGAAGTCCTGTCTTCTTAACTACTATGAATATTGAATTCGAATTGATTTCGCGCAAACTGTCAAATGACTGACAGTACATAAAATTACTTTAGAAAAGTTAATATAGTGGTTAACGTTTCTAACTTTCGTCGCAACGTTCTTATTTTTTTTTCTTTCATAAGAACCTTCTTCTGACAATAACAAATACAACATAAAAAGAAATAGCGAAATCGGTCCAGCCGTTCACGCGTGATGCCGTGACCAAGGGAAATAGGTATTAATTTTTATATATATAGTCTATATATAAAAAAAAAACCTATTTCCTTATATAATATAGATGAACATTAAATAAATAGTTATAACACACATTTAACTTAAAACTTTAAGGGGAAGATTGTAGATTTTAATGAAATAAATTTGTACTTTGTAAAAGATATTTTTAAATACTATGGTAAACCATATCGATTTATTGATTTATTTATTATTAGTAGACTATTATTGAAGTGAAAACTTCTTTAGCGGCGTTGTGCACTTTTTGGGATGGGTAAATAATGTTAAACTCGCGTCACGACACTACAGTTCAATGTCATATAAATTGTCATGTTTGTGTACGATAGCGCAATAAATGAATATTGTATTTTACCACATAAATGATAGTACTTTTATACTGATAAATAAAGCAATTCGTGCGAAATTATTCCCTAACCATTCCAAAATATTCAAAAATGCACAACGTTAATGTTCAAGTTTAACTTCTGCCGGCGTGCAGCCTGTTTTTTATTAAGATATATATGTACGCGTTAGTGTCAAAATAAATATTGCGCTATTCCTCACGAGCCACGTTCCGTTTACAATGCCATTTAAATAATTACGTTCTCAAAACGAACATAACACACGAATTATTTCAAACTATTGCAACACATTTTGTTATGTATGTGAACAGACAAGCCACGACATCGCCCGAAATAGCAGCGGCAAAACTCACACGCGGAAATCCTATTCCGATAGTTTCAAAAATAGAATTTATTGTGGCAGCGCGAAACGCCGCGTCGCGCGCGCTAGCGAACTGAATGAGTCGAGAATGAACAACATTTCAGCTTGTGTACTGCCTGTAATAAGGAATAGAGACCATTTTCAAAATATTGTTCCGTTGAATGGAATGGCTTATGTCACAGTAAACAGACAGAACAGTAGTGAAACTGCGATTGTAAATACGTAGCCGCATATTACAGCGCGAAGCGCGAGCAATTTATGACTTTGATTAAAATTATTGTGCCGATAACACACTTATGATTATGACTAAGTTAATATATTTTATACTAGCTTTCGCCCGCGGCTTCGCTCACGTGAAATTTGGGGTAATACATGTTTAGTCATTTATCTATAGAAGTACTCGTGTAAAGTTTAGGATAAAATAGTCCAACTAATCTCGTTGCCCCATACAAACTTTTGACCTCCGTTTCACCCTCATATAGGTAAAATTTGAAAAATCATTTGAAGTAATTTCGTGTCATTGCATCAACACCCATATTCATATTATGACATTTCAACCCCATTGCACCCCCATAGGGGTGATTTTATGTCACGTCGGCTACGTTTGATTATAATTTTGTTGTTTTTTCGTAACCAGCGACCCAATAAACCATAAAAATAATACCCATGACGATATTCAGACATTTTCATCCCATTTTAGAAATTTCAACCCCATCGCACTCCAGGGATGATTCTTGACAATCATCCCCTATTGAGGTAGTTACCCACGTTGAATTTTAAAATCGTTGTTGTTTTCGTAATCAGCGACCCGATAAACTATAAAAACAATACCCATGACGATTTATAGACTTTTTCACCCCACTTTACCCCTTTAGGGGTTGAATATTGTAAAATCCTGAAACACGTATTTACTCATTTATCTATAGAAGTACCTACCTTTGAAAAGTTTCGGATAAAATAGTCCAACTAATCTTGTCTCCCCATACAAACTTTAAACCCCAGTTTCATCCCATTAGGGGATGAATTTTGAAAAATCATTTCTTAGTGTACCCCTAGACGTCATAAGGAACCTACGTGCCAAATTTGGAATCTCTAGACCCAGCGGTTTGGGCTGTGCGTTGATATATCAGTCAGTCAGTCAGTCAGGACTTTGAACTTTTTGTATATAGATTCTTTAGATTGATAGAACTTTTTTATTTATGAACCGATTGAAATGAAACAAACACTAAATGTTATGTAGAGCAAACCGTAACGCATTAGTGAAAACTGCGTTCAAATAGGTTAAGACGTTTCTAAGATTAGCGTGCACAAACGTACAGAGAAACAGACACAGACAAAAATTCTAAAAATCATTATTTTGGGTTCTATTGCGTTCATAAAGCCTTAATAGATTTTCTTATATGTCTTCTGCACACAGAGTTATTACTAAGCCAATTGATGTATTTTTTGTGCCAATTGTGGTCACCCATCCTAGTTGGAACCACGACAGGGGTTGCTTAACTTGCGTTAGCGCTACGACCTCTAAGCATCTCTCTCATTGTATTATTTACTTTAACGATGATAACATAATACCTTCATAAAGTTTCAGTTAATTCAACTGAAATGTTTCAGTCAATTCAATTGATTGGTTATTTTGTACCATTTTATATGTGATTCTTTAGATTGATGTAACTTTTTTATTTATGAACCAATTGAAATGAAACAAACACTAAATGTTAAGTTGAGCAAACCTTAACGCATTAGTGAAAACCGTATTTAAATAGGTTAAGCCGTTTCTGAGATTAGCGTGCACAAACGTACGGACAAACAGACAAACAGACAAACAGACAAACAGACAAACCGACAAACAGACAAACAGACAAAAATTCTAAAAATCATTGTTTTGGGTTCTATTGCGTTCATAAAGCCCCCCTATATTAGTTTTTTTTATATATCTTCAATGTACAGACAGCGGTCAGTTACGATTTTATTATATGTATTGATTTACTACGTCGGGTGGCAGACAAGCATACGGTGCTCCTGATGTGAAGCGGTTACCGTAGCCATATTAACGCTCACGCAACTTGAAATTTTACTCGCGCGCAGCCACCCCTGCTGCCAACGCAAGAACTCCTTCCTTTCTGTTGGCCTCACTCACTCGCAGGTACACAACCCTCAAGGGAATTGTTATTTGGCTGGGGTATTTTGTGAGGTAGAAGTACTTCCCCAGTCGGACACCTTAAAAAATTCGCTATGCCCTACCTTTCTTTTCGCCAGAGCCTCGTTTATCAGCACGGTGCACCACGTGCAGGCGAGGTTGGCTTTGGTTCAAGATATTGATGAAACACTTCCCCCCTCAGGTACCATTAATCGGTTCCAAGCTATCGAGTCATTGAGTACGAGGAGAGACTTTGGCCTCTCTATACGATACCCACGGCCTCTTTCTATAGTCGCACTGCTCGCCATAGAAAGGGAATTCATCCTCACACAGAACATAAATGGGCGCGTATTGTACGGTTTCAGTAGAGTTTTCTACCTGGGAGTTCCCATGTTGTGGAATGAACTCCCCGCCTAGGTTTTCCTAGGACTCTATAGTATTGTGTTCGAGAAAGGCGTAAAGTCTTGTAAAGGTCAGCAACGCGTGATTGATGGCTCTGGTGTCGCAAGTGTCAATAGGCTGCGTTGACAGCTTAACATCGGCGGGGTCGTACGCTTGTTTGTCCCTCTACTTGTATAGAAAATGTGCCCCTAAGGGCTCAATGGCAGAATAAAGAATTTTCATTTTATTTAAAAAAAAATACATCCAGGGTTGCACTCGGCAATTCGGCACCCGGTCTAAAACAAATGTATTATGATATAAAAAAAATTCACTGCTATATATATTGAATGTTCGGTTGCGCATTCATCTTGCTGACTCTTTATCTTTTTGTGATTTATCTATAAATATAAAATTCAAAGTCCTGACTGACTGACTGACTGACTGACTGACTGATATATCAACGCACAGCCCAAACCGCTGGGTCTAGAGATTCGAAATTTGCCACGTAGGTTCCTTATGACGTCTAGGGGTACACTAAGAAAGGATTATTCAAAATTCATCCCCTAAGGGGGTGAAACGGAGGTCCAAAGTTTGTATGAAGAAACGAGATTAGTTGGACTATTTTATCCGAAACTTTACACGAGTACTTCTATAGATAATTGAGTAAACACGTGTTTCAGGATTTTTCAATATTCAACCCCTAAAGGGGTGAAATGGGGTGAAAAAGTCTGAAAATCGTCATGGGTATTGTTTTTATAGTTTATCGGGTCGCTGATTACGAAAATAACAACTATTATCTAATCAAACATAGCCGACGTGATAAAAAGTCGACCCTGTGGGGGTGCGATGGGATGGAAATGTCTAAAATGGGGTAAAAAAGTCTGAAAATCATCATGGGTATTGTTTTTATGGTTTATCGGGTCACTGATTACGAAAATAACAACTATTTTCTAATCAAACGTAGCCGACGTGACATAAAATCCCCCCTGTGGGGGTGTTATGGGGTTGAAATGTCGTAATATCAAAATGGGTGTTGATTCTATGGTTTTCTGAGACGTCCATTACGAAAATGGCATCGATTTGAAAATGTAACATAGTGGACCAAAAATGATAAAAGGATTTTTCAAATTTTAACCCTAAAAGGGTGAAACGGAGGTCCAAAGTTTGTATGGGGAAACGAACTTAGTTGGACTATTTTATCCTAAATTTTACATGAGTACTTCTATAGATAATTGACTAAACACGTGTTTCAGAATTTTTCAAAATTCAACGCCTAAAAGGGTAAAATGGGTCCCAAAAGTCTGAAAAAGTCTTGGGTATTGTTTTTATGGTTTATCGGGTCGCTGATTACGAAAATAACAACTATTTTCTAATCAAACATAGCCGACGTGACAAAAATTCGACCCTGTGGGGGTGCGATGGGATCGAAATGTCTAAAAGGGGGTGAAAAAGTCAGAAAATCATCATAGGTATTCTTTTTATGGTTTATCGGGTCGCTGATTACGAAAATAACAAGTATTTTCTAATCAAACGTAGCTAACGTGACATAAAATCCCCCCTGTGTGGTGCGATGGGGTTGAAATGTCATAATATCAACATGGGTGTTGATTCTATGGTTTTCTAGGACGTCAATTACGAAAATGGCATCGATTTGAAAATATAACATAGTCGACAAGAAATTATTTAAAAGGATTTTTCAAATTTTACCCCTAAGGGGGTGAAATGGAGGTTCAAAGTTTGTATGGGGGAACGAGTTTAGTTGGGCTATTTTATTTTAACTTTTACACGAGTACTTCTATAGATAACTAAACATGTGTTTCATGATTTTTCAAAATACAACCTTTGAAAGGGTGAAATGGGTCCTAATAGTCTGAAAAACGTTATGGGTATTGTTTATATGGTTTGTCGGGTCACTGGTTACGAAAACAACAATGATTCTAAAATTCAACGTGGCTAACGTGACCATCATCTCCTATTGGGGTGCGATGGGGTTGAAATGTCTAAAATGCGGTCAAAAAGTCTGAAAATCGTCATGGGTATTGTTTTATAGTTTATCGGGTCGTTGATTACGGAAAAAACAACTATTTTATAATCCAACATAGCCGACATTACATAAAATCACCCCATGTGGGAGTGCGATAGGGTTGAAATGCCATAATAACAATATGGGTGTTGATTCTATGGTTTTCTGGAACCTTAACTACGAAAATGGCATCGATTTGTAATTATAACATAGTGGACATAAAATTAGTTAAAAGGACTTTTCAAATTTTACCCATATGAGGGTGAAACGGAGGTCCAAAAATTTTATGGGGAAACGAGACTGGTTGACTATTTTATCTTAAACTTTACACGACTACTTCTATAGATAAATGAGTAAACACGTGTTTGTCTCGAATTTCACGCGAGCGAAGCCGCGGGCGAAAGCTAGTGATTATATATGTGAGAGCCATGCCGACAATGGTGCGCCGACGAATTATCGTTCTGGATTCGGTCCCTTAAAGCTTAGAGAAACTCCAATCACAGCTCCCGCCATTGCTCGCTGTGCGATTAAGTATATCTAAGAAGCCTGTGTAATGTTTTTTTTATATATATCATAGAGATTAACAATTTTTTTTCATTATTTCAGGTAAGTTGCTGTCAACAATGGAGGGCATATTGCGCATCAAAGCGAGTATCATTATATATATCACTTTATCGTGCGATAAAATCTACTAACAATTTAATCTTTGTTATATATTTAGAATATTTCCTGGTATAGATACCGTTTGTAATGGCCATACAAAAATAGCGTTTGGCGACATTGGTGGCAAGTGGACCTACCTACGTAGTTTTTTATCTGGTGTTTATCGCTGACTATTTATAGCATAGCCGAGATTAGTGCGGTGCTTAACATGCTTGATTTACCGATTATTGCGCGTCTTTGTCATTAGTTTATCGTTATCTTCAAATTGTAAGAGTTTGCATATGGAGTGGAATTTATTTGATGAATGTGCAAATAAATGTCTTTCTTCTTCTTCTTTTCTCAAAGTGTCAAAATAAGACACCGGATTTTAAGTCATATCTCAACTATTCTAAGAACAACTGTGAAAATGGAACTAATTTCGTACAGTAATAGACTAACTAACTTTCTAACAATTTTAATTGTAACATGTGATTGTGTTCTGGTTCAAAATCAGCCGCTGCCTGCCGGCCGGCACTTGCAGGCTTTCCAGTGTGAAGCGAGTGTCACGGTCGCACCACGTCACACTTCGCCGATGATATCGACCAAATACTCCATTGAGTAAACGCCACGTCGCGTTACGTCCGCACGGAATAACTTCCGGACAGAATTTGGGGTGTAAGTGGTACCATTACCTAAGGATGGTCCTTAGGGCCAAAGCCAACCTCGCCTGCTCGTGGTACACCCTGCTTATAAACAAAAGAGGCTCTGGCGGAAAATGAGATAGAGGATGTTGCGCCCGACTGGGGAAGTAGCTTCATCCACAGAAGACAGTACAATATAACAATTCCCTTAAGTGTGGTTGTTGTTTTGAATATTTTGGGGAGCTATTTTTTTACACCTTTGTTACTGTTATCTGTGAAAGCCAGGATTATCTAAACTCCATACTCGCTGGTTTTCACTTATAAAGTTGATATACCTAGGTATCATCATCATCAGGTCCATTTTTAGTCTCCACTACAGTAGCACGACCCTCTCTCGTCCGTCCCTGACGGAAGGAGGACTTGGCCTACACTCCCCACGCCGGCCAAACGGGTTGGGGAGGCCTGATCGATATTGGCAAGTTTCTTTCAAGCATTTCTTCTTCGCCAATGGTCAATACCGATATCCTAGTAGATAAAAATAATGACAAAAAGTAAGAATATTATAAATAAAGATGTGTAAGACGTGTCTAAGTGCCCACAAGGGCCCTATTCTGTCATTAGAATAAATAATTTCATTTCATTAATATAATATTTGTTCATAACATAATATTTGCCGTCAAAAGCTCGAGATCGAATATGCAAGACTCCGCGGCGTCTTGCACTTATAGTTAAGGCATCGTATTGTAAAAAGTGTTCGTGTCTTTTCCTAACATTCTCGTGTCGACATTTATTTAATTCCATTTAACTGACCCATTATGAACGGTCGTATAAAAACCACAATTGATTCCGATCGTTGACTCATGATTTGATTCGCAATTCCAACTATAGCAAATGCTAAATATAGACTTTCTCGGAATTGTGGGTACCTAACAAAAACATAATTGTATGTACCTAGTTTACCCCGCCCCACCCCGCCCCGACATCGAAACAGGATGTTAGTCACGTAGGTATTAATTTAGGTAATGAAGTATGCTAATATTAATATGTTTACCTCACCGAACACAGGTTGAATAAAATCCAGTCTGTACAGTTGATAGTTCACTTTTGTGCGTTTTATGCGGAGCTAATGTAACATTGAACGTTATTTGATTCAAAATATCGGATGATATTATGAGATAAGAGAATTGTCAAAACGTATGTCTAAAAAAATCTTATTCCTTATCTAGCCTAGCTATAAACTAGCTAGGCTAGACACGTTTTTGTTCCATGATCACATCGTACTATGTTACACGGACTAGTCGAAATATTCCTGGAGAAATTACAGAGTGCCGTCTAGTTCCAAACTAAGCAAAGTTTGTAGGTACTGTAGATACTAGATAGCCATTAAAGATACCTAAATGTCTTCATAAAAGTATTATAAGTATGTTATAATACTTAGAATACATCCAAACCAAGACAAACAGATGTGGATTCACTCAAATGTTTGTTCGACCGTCGGTGTACCAATTATCTTCAAAGATAAGAACAGCATCAGAGTGAGAATAGGTAATTCCGCCACCGCACTAATCGTGTAATGTGGATTTATCATCGTAGAAGACGCGCCGGCACCTCTACACGTCTTGTTCTTAGACATAGAGAAGCTTTTGACTGTGTTCCTCGAGTGGTGATCTGGTGGGCACTGGGGTCTAAAGGGGTACCGGAGGTTTATATTAAGATCATCCGAGACATGTAGGTACCGAAATTCCATTCCATAGTAAGCACCGCTGTTAATAAAACCCTTCAACGTCATCGTCGGTGTCCATCGGGGATCCGTACTTAGTCCGTTTTTGTTCAGCGGAATTATTAATAAATATTTGACGAAATGTCAAATATGTAGTATCATGCACTCGCATGAGCAACCTCCGTGGCGGTGATGAATATGCTGCGCTGAATGTGCGGAGTTTCGTGGAAGGGCCGCGTCAGGAATCCCCTCGTCCGCGACAGCCTTCGTGTCCGTGGTATTGTTAACAAACTGCAGTGAGTTGCCTACGCTGGTATGGTCACGTTTTCCGTAAACCAGCATGTTAGCCTCTCCAGGCCCTGGCAGACGGGGTAGGTAGGCCTAAGAATTGACGTCCTAAGATGTGATATGCGTGCTAATTTTCGCCTACTGAATACTTAAGGCGTTTTATTGCCTATGTAAAACGTGCCAGTTTTGTGCATACGTTACTTATGTGGGCTTTCCATTTGCAATGTTTATTTACTATAATACCAAGGAACTTTAAATTGTCTTTTTCATGAATGTTTTGTCCTTGTAAAAATATGCAAACAACGAATCATAACATTACGAATTTCCGTGTGCGTCTCGGCCCGGTCAAGTGGCCCGCTCGTCGCCGGGCTATTTTTAACCTCGCCTCGTATAATTTAACGAATTAATTACATCCTCCAATTGGTCATGGCTTTAAATAGATTTTATTATTTAGCATTTTACACTGTGGTGGAACACATGCGACTACAGTTACCGAGTTTATTAGTTTTTAATGAGAGGCAATTTTACACGCAGTACGATGCCTATACATAAATGATATTACATTTGGCCAACATAATGTGTGGCATTTAACCAAGGATTATATTTTAATACCCTGGCCATGAGTGAAGTCACATCTACCTTTGAACAATTTTTTTATACCACTATGGTGACAAACAAACATACTACCCGCCTAATGGTAAGGTAGTTATCGCAGGTTATATACGCTAACAACGCCGAAGGCCACGTGTCGGCCTTGTAAAAACACTTTCACGCCTTTTTTGAAGAACCTCGTACTGTAGAATCCTGGAAATTTTTCGGCATGAAGTTCATTCCACAACTGAGAGCTCTCCTTTTCCAAAATAACTTCATTGAGAATCATACCACTACAATAGAGATTAAATTTGTTAACTTTTTTGCAATCAATTCCTATTCACCCCACTGCTAGGATACGGGTCTTCCATCAATTAGAAGGAGACTAGAGCGTACTCCATCACACTGCTCAACTTTGAGTTAGCGGGGGCCAGTGTTTTCTATAAGCCGACTTCGTGTAACGACTGTCATGTAATGACTACAGTCGGGACCGACATAGAAATCTAGACTTATTTACAGTATTCGATTGAGGGTTTGTTCCCAACGAGTCACACTCTCAACACTGTGACTGTTTGGGAAAAAATCCTAACGAGTCACACTGTTACACGATGGGACAACTTTTTATACTTGTTCCCATCAAGTACACCCTAAGACCAGGCGTGTGACTCGTTGGGAGAAAAATCCCAACCAGTTACAGTTTTACAAGTTACCACTACTTTCTTCCCATACTGTAACATCGTTAATTAGGATATTTAATTTAATTTTATATAGGCAAGAGTATTGTCAACTGGTGTGTGACTCTTTGGGAACATACCAGATTGAGTAGTTGATAGCTGTCCGTACGTTTACAAAACACTTTATTAACAGATTACTCCATTAAGAAACGCATTCACACTAACATGGCGGACCTGTCTTCCATACAATACTCCAAAATAAAATGCAATTAACCTCTGCTCACCTCTCCGAGAAAAATAAATAGTCTTTTGATATTTGAATTTAAGATTTCTTATCCGTATATGTAAAACAAAGTAGTTATTTTATGGTCGAGCTCGGTGGTTGAATGGTTAGCAATGGCCACTTTGACTCTGAGGTCGCGGGTTCGATCCCCGCTCATGACAAATATTTGTATGCACGAATATGTCTGTTTGTCTTGGTCTGGCTGTTTTCTATGTATTATATGTATGTATTTACAAAAACAAACATTGAAGTTAAGTATTATCAGCTATCTAGTATCCATAGTACAAGCTCTGCTTAGTTTGGGACGAGATGGCAGTGTGTAATTAGTCCAGGAATATTAATTTATTTCCTTACTAGTTCTTTTCTACTCGGTCACTCGTTTGAGGTGGTCTCTGCTGTAAAATTAAAGAACGAAGGAAATTATTTTTTGATATCACGCATAATACATACACTTAAATCTATAAACACCATATACACAGAAAACTATAGACAAATGGAGGGGTTCCATCGCATTCACGCTAGAAAAAGATATATACGCCATCGTCTCGTAAGTAAATGAGACAGACTTTCATGATTTTTTGTTTCGCGTCATTTGCTGGTTGTTTCTATGGAAAGCAAAGTAATTTGCTTAACAGCGCTATATAAAAACTAACATATTCTCTATCCCATGTTTGCCATGCTTGACAGGCGTCTATAAAACGCAGTGGTAAATACGTCTATGACAAATTTCGTGGCCAAAACACTCGACGTAGTGCCGCGCCGCTCAAGTAAAAAAACAAATTATTCGCTCTAGTAACAGATCAACAAACTGTGTTACTCAATTTAAACCTCAAGAAGCTTTAAAAATAACACACTATCTGAAAAAAATAGTAGTTATTTTAAGACATAGATAAGATTAATCCAGAAATAGAAATAAAAATGTGATCAATTTCTCTTTTTGACATCATTCAATGGCTTTTTTGTACGTACGTGTTCCTGTCTGTATTAATGTGTCATTGAATTGATATATCAGGCTATTCTTAAAATAGTAAAGGGCAAAATGAAAAATAGAAGTATCAATAATAGATTCGTAATTTGACTGAAATCTGTCGCCTACATTTCGAAAAAGTTGGAGTTCTGCTAGTGGTTGTTTGTGTAATGTCGTTATTTGATGTTGTGTCGTAGCGTAGATATGTTTTATAGCTTGATTGGCGTGGCAAATATAACATGATAATGTCATATATTATGCGATGAGATAATATAAGATGAGAATGTCATTATGTCATGTATTGATTTTTACGAGTAATACGACTAACGACTAAATATTGTCAGACAAATTACACAGCGCCATCTAGCCCCAAAGTAACTGAAGCTTGTGTTATGGGTACTAGACAGCTGATAAACATACGTAAATACATTTTTTTTTGTAAATATATACTTATGATACATAGAAAACACTCAGACCAAGACAAACAGACATGTTCATGCACACAGATGTTTGTCTTATGTGGGAATCGAACCCACGAGCGTTGATGTCGAAGTCGCGTCATTGACCGCTACGCCACCGAGCTCGTCAATCAAATAACGATGTCATACAATTATTTTACACATAACTGCTATCCTTCATTTATAAAGGGTTTTAAAGGGTATAAAAGAACAGAAAATAGTATCAATCTATCTCATTTTTCACCGTTGAAGTATTTAATCTGACAAGCGGACCAAAAACACGTAGAGTATGTGTGTACTTTATGGTTATATTTTGTTAGTCATCATTTTGTTTTGTTGGAGTCTACTTTGGTTTATACCCGGTGGTTGTTCTCTACAAGGAAGGAAATGTTCTTAAACTTCTTACGTTCTCAGTCAACACATTGAAATATCTGTTGGAAATACCAAAGTGTAATTATATTCTTTTCTTTTTATATTACGTCGGGTGACAAACAAGCATACAGCCCGACCGATGTGAAGCTGTTACCATAGGCATATTAACGCTCGCAAGATGAAACATTTCCAGCAATGCAGCCTCCTTCCATCCTGATGACCTCACTCACTCGCAGGAAGACAACAACCCTCAAGGTAATTGTTATTTGACTGCGGTATTCTGAGAAGTGGAGGTGATCCCCAGTCGGGCAGCTTAAAATTACGCTTTGCCCTACCTCTCTTTCGCCAAAGCTTCGTTAGTAAATCACCAGGGTACACCACGTGCAGGTGAGGTTGGCTTTGGACGGAAAAAACTAATTATATTGTTTATTTAATACATTAATTTGGATAACTACCTCGATTTGACAACATTTTTCTCAAATTTTCAAATAATGGCCTCGTTTCTTTGAAAATTGTTAAGGAAACACTTCGAAAAAAAAAAACTAGACATTGATTAAAGTCTTTAAGTGAATAAACTAGTAAGTTTTTGTTCGTTTCATATAAATTTGTTGAGTAAAAAAATTGTTAACACAACCAAATTTTCGAAAAGTCCGCGCAGAGGCGATGGCGTTTTTGGCTTACTAGAGCAATTTAAAATAATAAAAAAAAACACCAAAGAAAAAGTCATTTTAACGACTATTTATGCGCAATACAAGAAAATATTATTATTATAAGTTTTCGTAAAAATAAATATCTAATACTACTCGAATAAATGGCAGATGGGAGAGGAAAGTCGGATGTAGGATGCGGAAAGCGGAGGGTCGCATATGGTGGAAGGCATTGGGAAAGGCCTATATCCAGCAGTGGGTAGATGCAGGCAGATGATGACTACTCGAAGACTCGGTTCATACTAGAACAATTTCTAACATACATAATACACGTCACTTATACGAGATATTAAACACAAAAGATTATAATTTAAACATATGAATTTTAAATTTCAATTTCACTTTATATATCGTTACCATTTTTGAATATAAAGGATATAGTCGAAGGTCAGTTTTATTGTTTAAAAACAATTTATTGTTTTATGGAAATGAAAAGGTGAATAAGTGTTTTCAGAACTTATATAACATTCAAAATTCCTTGAGTAGGTATTTTTTATTTTTACATCAAAAGGATTCTACGTGAAACGTATTTTAGGACATTAATATTTATATTTTATTCTTATGATAAAATCAACACTCTACACACACACACACACACATTCAACATAAAGTTACAATAAGATTTAAATCTATATATATAAAAGAAAGTAATAATAATTAATAAAATTAGTATAATTAATAAAAAAAAATATGAAAGAAAGCCGGGTTACTTACACCATTTATAACTCAGAATTGCTGGACTGATTTTAATGATCTTTGTTTTGTTGGATTTGTCTCCATCCCAATTAGAGTGTTATAAATGTCTGATTCGAGGAAATTCATATCATTACTAATAAAATTTATTGTGCAGTCATCCGCAAATAAAGAAGTAGGATGCTTTATTGAACTTGGGAAGTTATTTAAACAGCAGTGGGCCCAAAATACTGCCTTATGGAACTCCACATAGCAGATCTGGGTTTTGACATAATTATATTTTACTTCTGGTTTTATTTTTGAATTTTTTTAATTCCTTTTGTTATCCACTTCTGCTTTTTAGAAATATTTAACTTTTTTTATTTACTGGAAAACATAAATTGTATATTAATTGAAATATGTCAATAAATTCATCAAAAGCAATGTTAGGATTAGTCAAATTGTAAATGTGACCGATAGTGAGTGCACTAATATATTCTTTAAACTTGTTTCGTTTCAATTCGTACCAATGCTCTATCAAACTGATTTTTTTAACCGAACCTTGTAAGTATTTGAGCAGTGTGATCAGATAATGCTAATTCCAGGACCTAATAGGTACTTTGTTGTATCTCGTTCACACACACACACATATAAACAAACCAATTACCTCAGGTATAGATATTTCTCACACCATAAAGAACGTTTGCTAAATAGTGATATAATTAGACTTGAGTCATGTGCAGTATGCAATTATTGCAAGTTATTTATAACATAAAACATGTTTATACTAATGTATGCATATTGTATTTCAAAATACGTCCACTGCGCCGTACTCTATACTATTTGCATTTAAAATCGTTGCATACAAATTATTTAAATCATTGTTAGTTTCTGTTCTAAAAGTCTATTAAATACATAATACTCAAGTGTTAAACGTGAATATCTGAAGTAGGTATTCCTTAAGTGGTGTCTTTCTGTGCGCTGTGGTTACAAACAACATTCGTTTTCGACATGATTGTTCTAAATCTATATATATAAAAGCGAAATACTCACTGATTAATCATGAAATCTCAAAAACTATAACACCTACAAACTTGAAATTTTGCAGGTAGGTTCCTTACAGGGTGTAGACATCCGCTAAGAACGGATTTTACGAAACTCCACCCCTAGGGAGGTAAAACGGGGGTTGGAAGTTTGTATGAAAGTCCTATGTTTTTCAAGCAAGAGACTTGAAATTTGAAATGTATGCTCTGTAGATGGTGTGGAGGTGTACTAATAATGTATCTTTAGATATTAACCCCTTTTTGGGGTTAAAACGGGGGTTGGAAGTTGTATTAAAGCCCAATGGATAAAGTTAAAGTAATTATGGCAGAAGGAAATTAAATGGTATTTAAGTATAAGAATTATTGAAAACAACTACTTTCTATTAAAAGGTGGGATGTTTTATTATAACAATTAACAAACATAGAGAGGTTTTGAAAAAATAATCCGTCGAATTCATTGATTCTAAAAATTCGTCTAGCTATTGATTGTTCTGATCTTTCTTTTATTTTTTCTTTTCATTAGGTATTTACAAAAAGGTAAATACGTACCTAATAAAAGGGGAATATAATTAAAAATTATGTGCAAATAACTAACTGCAAGCGTGCGAAGTCGCGGGCGGCCGTTAGTCTAATATATATAATTCTCGTGTGGCGATGTTTGTTTCCGAACTCCTCCGAAACGGCTGGACCGATTTTTATGACATTTTGTGTGCATATCGGGTATATTCTTCGTACCTTTAAATGATAAGGGTGAGCCACCCCGCAATATTTTATGTATGTGGCAAAACAACGTTTGCCGGGTCAGGTAGTAAATATGTATACATTTGTAGTTTTCTTTGAGAACAGCCCCTGTGGTCACGTGCTTCCTCCGACTTGTGTATAAAACCACATCATACGATGAGTCGAACTGTAACTGTTTATGTTTTTTTCTTTGTTCGATATAGCAAGGAAAAGTTCACGTTGTTCGATATGTCGGACTATATGAATCTATAATCCTCTTTAAGTGAAGAGTTGGACGTTAGAACCAGTCCGAGCACGTATTCAGAGGGAGGATAGCTACCCTAGCGGTCGAAAAGCTAACCATGTCCACTTTGACTCCGGGCACATCTATACCCATAGTACAAGCAAGGTTATACTTAAATAATACACAGAAAACACCAACCAAGACAAACAGACATGTTCATGCACACAAACATTTGTCTTGTCCGGGGATTGAACCCGCGACCTCGAGTCAAAGTGGACATTGCTAGCCATTCGACCATCGAGCTCGTTATCACTACATAGTATAAAACAAAGTCGCTTTCTCTGTCCCTATGTATGCTTAAATCTTTGAAACTACGCAACGGATTATGATGCGGTTTTTTTTAATAGATAGAGTGATTCAACTGGAAAGTTTATATGTATAATATATGCATAACATAGTAGAAAAACACTGATAATTTAGAGGTTTCTAATGTGATGTCGTAAATAAACACATTTTTTTGCTCTTTCATTGCAAACGCTGGCTGAACCCAACGAGATAGATCAAAATAATGTAGTACAGTATTGTTCACCTTAAAATGGTCTACAAAAAAGTTCGCGATGGTATATGTCTATCTCTTAGTGGTAACACACAATAACCGTTATTTTATCCTTTGCTTTTTACAAGAAATAATGCCTTATTTACGAAGCGATTTTAAGCAATACAGAATTAATCCTTATCCAATTAAGAACCTTAAATACATTGCGCATTTAATATAGATCAATATGGCCCTTCACAGCATGTAATTTAAATGAATAGTTTAGAAGATATTACACATTTAAAATGCAGGGACATAACGGCTGTGGCGGTACCGGCCGCGGAGCCGGCGGCGTGTGCCTATAACTGGGGAAGGACTGGATAGGACAAAGCGCAAAGACCTTCTGTAGTACATTTAGTATCAGCATTGCACCCGTGCGAAGCCGGGGCGGGTCGCTAGTAATATATAAAATACATACAATGGCTAACGTCTAATCATTAAGACGTTAGCCATTAAGACTTAATGGTTCATTAAATAATGTAAGTTTCCCTAAACTTCATTGTTACTGTAAATTATAGAATCTAGGTCCTTATGAATCAGACTATCCGTTCGTAAGCAGAAACAGCGGGCGTTGTGTACGATTATAATTTAAAACTGTAGTTGATAAATAAATAATGCAATACTATTGTCAATAAAACACAGGTTTATCGAGCTAAGTACCAGAGGATTATGTATGACCAACTCGGTAATTATGATAAGTGGGAGTATTCATAAAATGCATATTATGAACGTGAATGAAACTAAGCTGTTTCTATCGAAGGGAAAAACAATAATAATATTAAACGTTTCACATTGTATGTCGCAAATTTGTCAGAAACAACTGTTTTTAGCAGATACTCTAAATATAACTGAATTGTAATTTCAAATGTGACTTCAAAACACTATTGTTGTCTGTTTATGTCGGAATTGTCCGTGAAATGATTTTCTTTTAAATTTTCAACTGCGAGCTGTTTCCATGGAAGATAGCAAAATATAGGTTTTCTGTAAAATTGTTACAAAATAGTTAGCATTTTTTATAGGGCAAGAATAATCTTGACCACGAAATAATCTTGTCCGTTGATCAAACTATAAAACTTATAAACGTATTAAGTTTTTAGCAAAAAATATTATGGCTCTCTATCGAATTTTAGGAGCATAATGGATATTGTTTTATTTTATGAACCGTATTTTTCATTTTTGGCACTTACGATGTTCTATGCATCGATTTGCAAGTGTAAAGCAAATACATAAGGGTAATAAAATATCTATTTTAATGCAGAAATCTTGATGCAAGCGTGTTTCCATGCAAAGTAGTAATTTACTACTAAGTTTTTCCAGTAATATGTAAGTTTCTGTTTAAGGTCTTTAATCTGAGAAAAGGTAAATTACTCACTAAAACACTCTGTTAATCGTATCAAGTCACGTGACATTCGTGACTTAAGAATTGTCATTTTTTAAGCGACATGCATGCTATCTGATTGTTTGTTTTGCACGCCCTCGCACTCCAGCGCCCATCAATAGGTCGCTATAAATAGGCGGCGCGGTCACGCAGCGCTGCCGTGCCGGCTCCGGCAGACCAGCCTTGGGTAAATATAGACGGAATGCCCACCATAATACTATTGATTATTTCAATTGCAGCTCTAACCCTCCTTGCGACACGCGATTGGTTCCAGTGGACGCGGCAGGTCAGGTTGCGGTGGAAATACTATTTAATGGTCGGTTATTGCTTATCATTTCGTCAAGACATATAAACAATGAAGTCTCCGGGAATCGTATGTCGGTCCCCTTCTGCCATCGTGGCTTCGTAACCACAATAATTTTGTGAACCACAGAAAAGACTTGTGTTTGTGTCTTTTCTATCATAGACTGCATTTAACTAAGTGAAGATTTTCGTATGCTAAAAAGTATATTAGCAGGTGTAGGAGCTGAGCAAAAACGATACTAGTGCATTAGTTTAAAAACAAACTGTGCCGAGAGAAGCCGGGTAAATTAAGTTCTTTGATACTCATTGCTCGCAAACGAACTCTAAAATGTCATCTACTCTACTTAAACCCGTTTATTGCACAAGAATATCTCACTCTTTTTCTTCGTACATCCCTCGCACACATTTGTCGCTTACTTTGTGTGTACAGAAACCTCCCTCCGCTTAGAGTCTCCAACAGAGATGCGTTGAGCGAGGCTAGGAAATTAATATTCTATTGGTGCTTAACAAACACATCCCTCGCTACGCGTCCTCGCACATCTCTAGTGGAACCGCAGCTATATAGCCTTAACATATAGCTGACATCACGTTGCGGCACAGACTATGCTTAGCCAGCGTGCCCAAGTGCAACACCTGAGTGCATCCATTTTAGTCTACGCCACTTACTGGGCGTACCGTACACTCATGAGATCACTCTTTACCATGTACTCACGCAAAGATCTACAGCTTCTTCCCTCATTAGCTTTTAGATTATAGATATGACTCCACTGGAGCACGGCTAATGTATTAGCTATGTACTATCGACTACAATTGGTGGCGTGTATTTTCTACATATGGCATAGAATTACTCGCCAGAACATAATATATTTTGAGCGTATACTAATATTTGGTAGTATTAAAGAGCAGATATTTACTGGTACAAAAACAATATTGTAAAATTTGAAAAGTTTTAAAAACAAAAACGCGAAGGTTACCTATTCTTGCGACGCTAATAATAATCGGGTGGTAACCGTGTAATTTGCATGATAATATATTCAAAAATATATTCGCGACACGTACAAACACCATGGTATCGGTTCATTGCTAGTCTATGATCTAAAAAGGCTTCTTAACCGAACTTATTTTTGTAAACAAGATGTTGTTCTTTCATGTTTATTGAATTTCTAACGAAAAGGGTAAAACAGTACTGAAATAGCTGCTTGTATAACCAAATCCGAGAATAGCGAACGATGGTGAAGTATCGAGAGGCTATTTATAGCCGGGTAACTTGTTTCTCTTTGTGACTCGAAATAAACGATCCTCGACTAATGGACGTGAGTTTTACTCTGTACGGATTTATTTTTGGCCGCCCGAGATGGTGTATTGCTTCTGTGTTAGCTTTTTTCTCCGTTCTGAATATAATTACAATGATTTTAACGTATTTTTTTTTGCTATAAACGCTCAGTGACTGTTTTTTTGTAAGTAGGTACTCCAGAACATAATTAACAATCCTCTTATTAATGATACAGATAATAACGTCCCTTAAGAAGGGTTTTCATTGTGACAAAATTCGTCTCAAACATTTCCTGAAAAAATGTTTAACTGACAGTGAAAACCACATCAAAATCCTTCGTGTTTAACAGGAATTAGCGGATAAACAGATAGACAACCGCAGAAAGTGAAATGGAGTTATATTAAAGAATCAATTTATTACTGTAATATGTTTGCTGACTATTTTGCAGCAGGACGTGTTCCTGATAATTATTACTTTCCACGAATTTGAACAGGATTCATCTTCGTCATGCGTTTCGGGAATTCGATAACTTTGTTGGATGTGCTGCAATCTACGCCTACAGTTATTACTGACTGAAAAATATAGTAATTATAGTGTAAGAATGTTTTAAGGCAAGTCATGGAGGTGATATGATGACGTTTCCGAAACGCCGTTACATAAGTGACGGGAAGGCAACACGGTCGGTTTTTAATAATAGGTTTGCTCAACAAGGGAGAATTACCAAGCGTTCAGACGATTTTGCAATTCATATTATTGGAATCGATGTGTTTAGGTAACAAACTCATGGATTTAGGTCCCCAATAGAGTTAGATATTTAAAATCAGTTGTGCACGGTAGTTGAGCTTCACTTGACTAACCATCTCATTAGGCTTTTAATGCCTTATTTGCTGTCTGTCACTGTCACTGTCTTTCACATTGCTAAGAGAAGTACAATTCCAAAAGATTCCTACTCCTACTAATTTCTTCTGATTAAATTCGTTGTGAATTCCAAGGCAGCCGTAGTTTTGCCCCCGGGACTGCAGTGGGCTTCTTTGTTCTTTGCGTTTTTTGGTGGTCTCCGCTGTTAATCCTAGCTACACAGGAGACCCAGTGGGTTCAAAAAGAAATAAGTCTGCTCGGAAGGATTCTAGGATACTCTCAAACTCGTTAGCAAAAGTCCGATGCAACGTATCGACGTCGCTCGCGGTTGCCCTATTGGCGTCGTATGCAGGGGAATTTTCCTATCGACAACAAAGGGGTGTTTGATGTTAAATGGAACCGTTACCGAATATATTTCACCGACATGATGTTATGTAGGTATCAGAAACGGGAGTGCCAGCTTATTTGTAAAGGATGTGTGGGTAGTGAATACCCGCAGGCGCCTCTGTCATGCCTGTCATACAAACGACCAAACAATAAACAAATTAACAGCTTCAGAGTTAAAACTGGACGCGAATGGAATTAATAGTCCGCTATTTTAGATTTGCAACAGCTTCTGTTTCTGCCAAGCGGCATACTTGCATATATAGAGAGTTGCGCTGATAGTTTTGGTAAAATCCATTATCGACATTTATATAATTATTCCTCGAATTCACTCACGTGTACCAAATGAACCGAAACTAATTAAATATTATAAAGCAACAGTCATAAAAGGCAAACTGCACGCATAAACATAAATGGTCTACAAGGATAATAAATACAATCTATAAATATCGTCAACGGTTGAAACATTTTAGCTATATTTAGAAGCCACGAATAGGTATGTACATTTTAGCAAACATATTTTTTACTAGCAAATTGCCACAACTTCGTTCGCGTGGTTCGTGGACATCGACAAAATTGTCAACCATGCTTTGAAAGGGATCTGAAAAATTGGACTCAAATTGACTCATGGACTCGTGGACTCGTGGATCTACTGGATAGGTCGAAATAAAAAGTAGCTAAGTTGATGTTTAAGTAAATCATTCTTCAAATCTTGTTTTGTAAGTCAAACTATTAGCTATACATTAATAAATTGCTTTTCAAGTCGGCCTACTTGATTTCCTGTGAGAGGCATTAAAATTGACTATTTTAAAACATATTGTTTTGGTTTCTATTGACTCAGTACACTTTCTTTGTACTGTACTATTTAAATAATACGTTATTATATAAAGAAGGCAGGTGCCAGATAACATAAATCATTATCGAGACCAGACTTGTATACCAAGATTAAAACATCTCACGCGTTGAAAATTACATGTTTCTTTCTGCATATTAAATTTTTTCCAACTGACTGCCGGATGTCAGCGTGTCCAGAATCAGGTCCCGGCTAAAAATACCGCGACGTGGAATGCGCGCGTCTGTTTATAGAGTGGGCAAAGCGGGGGGGAACCACTAGTCTATTTATGTAGACCTGTCCCACAAGCAGGTCCACAAAAAATTGAAGAGATGGGGCGACAAGTTGGGGATGGTTGAACGACAGGTACCTATACAAGTGCCAACTGTGCATTGAATCATCGTTATATTTACTTTATCGACATATACGCAGTGATAAAGTTAATAGTAATTATATTCATAATGTATGAAATTTTATATTTGACAATGGGAATATTCAATATCTACATTACCATTAAACAATAGACAGTAAACAGGTTGATGCTGCAACTGGCGGATTTGGCATTGAAAATGATTTGGCTTCTGTAAAAGATATCTTTGTTTACGTTGTCAAAGTCTGCACCGTGTCGTGTTGAGACTGTATAGTTTAGAATTTTTTTGTACTATGTTTGTATGCTAAAATTTTATTCTGAATTGAAAACGCAAAACGAGATAAACGAGAAGTGACGAACGGAACAAGCAGAATATGCAGGCTATACGCGAATTCGTCTCATGCTACGCCGTATAGTCTAAGAAATGATAGCAAGGCTCCAAGTCCGTCTACGCTACGCTATTTGACTTGAAATTTAAAGGGCTTTCATATAAACCTTTGGATCCTCTCATTACTTTCTTAGCTGACATCTCTAACCTGTAAACTACTTATCTGCCAAATTTTAGCTTTAAAGATTAGATTAACTTTAAAGCTAGACTGGCTTTTTGTCATCGAAGTACTTGCAGTAATAGAATGAATTGAATTGACATAACTTAACGAGCGATACATCTCGCGATCTAGCTATGTCAGCCCATAAATATTATATGCAACTAGTTCTGTAAGTAATGATGGTCAAAGCCACTTGACTCTCGGACAAGCCCCCCTTTATTACATTGCTTGCTCTGTGTTATAGAGGGACAGATCAGATCTAAAAGACCCAATACTTGAAAACACTTGATATGGAGCGCGTGAAATTTACAATTTTATAGCATGTACTGTAAAATGTTTCTGTTGAGGACGGGGGAATCTCTCGTAAAACAGAAGCTTATCACTTAAGATTTGATAATCCGCAACAACTTTCATACAACGATAATGGAACCACTGTTTCATAACAGGGTAGATCGATATCCGGCGCTGGCCTCATCTACCCTGATATACCAGTCCATCATCACCACCTTGTTATTAATCTTATGAAAACTTTAGCAATCTTCATTTGGAAAGTTACATACAAGAAAGCATAGAAAATAACTGATAGTTTAAACCAGAGGTAAACCAAGCGTTGGTTCAATTCGCTAATGTTGTTAGTAAATGATGTGCGATGTTTTCAACGACAATGGTTAAAAGGCGTGTATGTATTATTATTAATATGTTCGCTGCGCAGGAGTGAATCACGGCTATAAATAGCGAGCTATATTTAGCGCACCATACAAACACTATCGCAACGGCTGCTATAGCGTGGAACTCTTGAAAGGATTCCGCCTGCGCTGAGTCACGCGTGTGAACGCTCTTTGTTCCTCCTAGTTAAAGGATTATTTGTTAAAATTAGCTTGCACTTAAGTCCGACTTAGTGTCAGTCTTGATACCACGTCTAGTTGACAGACGTACAATGTTGTGTTATGCTATTATTTTGTATTGTATCACAATTTTATTTTTCTTTTTCACATACGACGAGCCTTTGATTTGAGCAAGTGTTAGTAGCTCCCTACCTTCGAGACGAAGTCAATTTCACCTGCAAGTTGTGCACATTGTTGATTTAAAAGCAAATGTATAGTGTAAGCAAATGTAATATGCTTGACTATGGAAACATCTCCACAAATAACAAAGTTTCCAAGAGACATAGAGGGATGTTGTGTGCATATAGTGATCATATAGTTTCTTACTATCGGACACACTACCAAATAATAAATAATACTTAGTCTATGTAATACCACGCTTATCTGTTCTTCCGTTGGCAGATCGTACGAGACCGGCGTATGTTGATCAGTTTCGCCCAAGGCTAGGAAAGCTGCAAGGAATTGCTATTGCATTAATTCAGAAATTCTACACTCCTCATTCCCGGACCGATGCAAATAAAAATACATAGTATATAAAAGAATAGGATATGTACATTATTTTTTCGTAGTACATAATCCAAATCTGCATAATCCAAAAAATAGTTTCTGTGCAAACGAAGAGTTCATATTTTACAAGTTGTATTTAAATATACACTTTGCTACCTAAACCTATGAGTTACCGAGCCGAATCTAAAGTAAGATCAAATTAACTCGTGTCGTTTGTAGATAATGATTTATTAAACATTTTATGCAATTCGTCTTTCTCACATAAGATGTATTTTTTTATACCACTAAGGTGACAAAGAATCATACGGTCCACCTGATGGAAGCAGTTACCGTAGCGTATGGACGCCTGTAATAACAGAGACATCACATGCGCGTTGCCGACCTTGTTATGTACAATGTTATCTATTCATTAATTTGGTTTTACTATATAAAACCTGATGAGGTAATCTGTTAAACAATTCACTGACGGTACTAACTCGTAATTTGCACACAATTTACAAACATACCAAATGTATTTTGGTACATATTTGTATTTTTGTAAATGGGTAGACGAGTATTTATAGAACGTCCGGACACGCACATCAAATTGTATGGCAATCAACAGAAAACAAACACACAACAAATAATGTCATCAACTATCCTTGTTTATAACCCTCGACCTAAAAAAACAGTGTTATCTGAGTGCTTAGTGCAAATTTTTCTGGTCACATTCGAACGTTGAGAAACCGACCAAATTGAGAAAAAGTTTCACATTGTGAATTTACCAGACGCGTGTTACATGTCCAAATTAGCCGGGTTGCTCACTACAAAATGTGAGCAAGTAAGCCACACAATTTTGATATGTAACACGCGTCTTATAAATTCACAACATGAGAGTTCTTCACTATTTGGTCGGTTTGTTTACGGTTTGTTATCGAACACGAGCAAAAAGTAGCACATACATAATTTTGATATGTAACATCCATCTTATAAATTCACCTGAAAGTTCTTCTCTATAGTGCGACTTTTTGTTCGCGTTCGATCGTGTCAACGTAAACAAACTGACCAAGCACTCTGTTTAACATGTACATCGACAAGGCCACATCACTGCGTTGTGACGTCTACTGCTAAAAAAATCATAGTACACCTGTAGTACAATTCATGACTCACAAGAAACTGAACAATTAGTTCAATTATCGTGCTCTATTCACGGTAGTTCTGGACGTCATCACATCGCATCTGTCATATACACAATTTGTACTTCTCGTAGGCCAATACTGGGAGCAAAAGTATCAAGAATCACAAACGTTTTACATCATTGATAGCTAGTTTCTACATTTAAATTTGTAGCTAATTTTATCAAAATAATGTTTGCGTCGGCTTCAGTGAATTGGCGCATTTCTGCGATCCGGCATTTCCGTTTTGGCGCTGGTAAAATTGGCTTTATATTGTACGAAACATTACATTTACCGAATGATCATTAGGTTTCTATACATATGTATCATTTTGCGTATTAACGTAGTAATATTTGATTGTATAGCGTTTGTAATTTAGACCATGGCTGGCTTTTGCTGAAAATATGATGGCGGATCACTTTAAAATCAGACGAAATTAAATCTCACTACCTTACGGCCTTAGGTTTAAAAATTTAACAAACTTTCGTCCCACCTCTGTACTATCGCTGACTTCTTCCATCCAAGGAAGGTCTTAGTCACGAAAAGAAGAGAGTGCTAATCTTGTGCGATCTCTCGCCAACTGCTTGCTCCAGTGTTTCCTGGAACGACCCACTAGGTGTCGGCCACGGTATTATGCTTTTGATAGCATTCGGTCTTCGCTCATTCTTTCCGAGTACCCTGCCAATGAAGACGGTGCGCCGTGGTAGCGCCGTTTCCATCGGCCTCTAAAAATTAAACAAAATAAAATTCAGTCAATATAGACGTACATCTACAAAAAAGTGAAAGATTGGTACGTTTTTGGTATCTTTCCGGTGGCGGCTGCATTTAGCCGTTCGAAAATAGCCCAATGGCTGCGCGTGCGCATCGAGAAATAAACAGTTTATACAACAGAAATAGATGAGCGCTGGATCTGGAGCGGGCAGCACTTGGATTTTACTGCCTCTTATTTTGGGAGCACTTTGGTGGTGGAAAACAGGATGTGGAGGTGGACGGGGCTGAGGAATTTAACTGGCGTATGGAGTTGCCTCAATACACTAGAGTGACAGATAGGCTTCGTTTGATAACCTAGTTCCTATAGGCTACATCGTCATTTCATTCATCTATTACTGAACATAGAAACGGTGAGTGATGACAGGGTATTATTTCTAATGAAAATTGATTTTCCCAGACCATTCGGTTTGATTGACCGACCGACCGACCGGTCTGGGAAAATCAATTTCCATTAGAAAGAATACCCTGGTAATACAAGAAAGGAAAATATACAGGCAATTTGATCTACTCTACTGTTTACTGTCGTCCTACAGTCGCCAACAGTTAAAGTTAATCAGGAAGGAAGGTTGTTGCGCTTGAACATGGAAGGAGTGACAGCGCGCAAGCTATATTTCATGTTACTAACGTTTATATGACTATGATAATTGCTTTTGTTTTTTTTTTTTTGCAAAACCAACAGGCAGGTCGTACGCATATTTACTACCCGATGTAGTATTAAAAAAAGTGATTGTCGTTTAAAGGCTACAGTTAACTCCCTAAGATAGCTGTCCAATTTGCCATAAAGTTCAATGTGACAATGTTCAGTTACTCTTCCTACCTGATTTGAAATATATCATATCTATAGGCTATATTTATAACAAATCTAATACGAAATGGACATTAATGTTGGCGTCCCACAAGGCCCCGTACTGTCACCTATATCAATAATGATATGCAGCAGGAACAGCGAATCCTGATAGATTCGAAAGACATCAGAGACCTGAGATCATGGAGAATCGATGACATTCATTATGTGGATAACAGTTCTAGATTAATATAAAGTATGAACTGTTTGTAACAGAAGTTGCAATTCAAATGAATTCAATGATTTAAAAAGATTGATTTGGTCAACTCGTCCATTGCGTTCAATAAATAATTTGCATTAAATCGAAAACTATAATTAAACAGAATTATACGCGATGCCACAACGATACTATGAATTATGCAAGCTCGGTCATGATCCGTATTAACGAGGTTAAATACTTATTAACATTTAGTAATGAACCACCGCAAGTTTCAAATATAACTAGACAAAATGTCACAATTTATATTAATACCAGCATGTCTACTTTCACTTGACACATACTCAGTAGACTGTAAAAATTTAAAAACCGGTAAATATTTAATAAATATTTTTAATATTTGTCAGACAAATTACACAGCGCCATCTAGCCCCAAAGTAAGTAAACTAGACAACTGATAAACATACACAAATAAATTTTTAAATTTTGTAAATACATACTTATGATACATAGCAAACACCCAGACCAAGACAATCGGACACGTTCATGCACACAAATATTTATCTGGTGCGGGGATCGAACCCGCTACCTCGGAGTCAAAGTGGCTATTGCTAACCTTTCGACCACCGAGCTCGTCAACATAAAAGCTTTTTATAATTAACTTAGTCTGATCGATGGAAACTCGATGTATGAGTCGTCGCGAATGGAATTGAGTTTATGGAGGAATTACATACCTACCGTGTAGGTGTTAATGATATTCATGTTATTTCACTACAAGGTGACACCGGCACACGAAAACGTCGGCCTTTGGAGCCGACCACGTGTTCTAGCTCATATACTCGTGTATAATCACAGTATATTGCCATCGAAATTATTGTTTTTCTGAAGATTACTCTAACATAGAATTCATGATCTACGAATTCATAAATTAATGTATACTATGTAGTAGTTCGTCGTAAATTAAAACCTCGCGATTGATTTTTATTAGTCATAGCTTTTTGAAACATCTTTTTTTATAAACTTTTTTACTCATCTGTTTTTAAGCACTATCAGTATAGTTCATAGTCTACGACAATTGCTTACTGTTCACTTTGGTTGTATAATATAAAAATCAAACGTAATATCCTAAAAACTATTGTACCGATTACAATGCTCGGTAATTATGTGAAATTATAGATAGAATGTGGTTTATTTGCATAATACAAATTTACAGTGAATCAATAAATTATTACATACTTGTACATATGCAACAAGGCGGCCTTATTGCTGAGAGCAATCTTTTCAAGGCAACCTTAGGGTAACGAATTTGTGCATGGAGTGGGCAGGATTCGCAAATCAAAAGTCATTAATGAAAATTAGAAGTATTGTAATTGTATGAGAATCATTATTATGTATAGACGAAGATATGTAACCTATTACTGAAAAATAAATAAATATTAATACAATAAAATGTTTAAAATTATCTATTATTCTATGTACTTGCCCACCAAGTTTCAACAAACCCAATATTTGTTTTCACGGTAAGGTTAATATCTCAGAGACTACCAAACGGATGTTGTTGTCCAAAGAACTTAAAAATTGTACTTAAAATTTCAATATACCTATTAAAACTTTATTAAAATCGGAGCACCGGTTCAAAAGTTATAGCGACAAAAACATATATATAAAAAATGTTTTTCACTCCAAGTTGATTTGAAGAGACCCAGAAGTTTGTTAGTGCTGGGTTTAGGTACGGTTCACTGCACGTAGAGCGTTACAGTCTACAGAGTCCAGTACAAGACAGTCTCGCGTAGCTATAAGACGGGTAGCGTTACGCGGCCTTCTTACACTGGGTGTGTAACGCTCTACGTGTGATAGAGATGGAAAAAATATTGGACATTTTCGATAATTTCTTCGATTAATTCAATATAGAAGCAGCCATAAATTTCCTATTTATGCCCAAAAACTGAGCATTTATTGAAAATTAATCCAAAATGGCACGTATTGAAAATTAATCCAAAATGGCTGGCATTTTGTCTGCCTTGTTTTTTTCAACTTGAGTTCTGTATTTAAATTGGCCTATGCGAGTAATCCAACCATTACTTTCATAAAATTCTATCATTTAATTATGTACATCGCGTGTTATTATTAAAATATGTACTACATAATTTTAAATCTGTAGGTACTGAATGGTTCTTTTTAATTAATATAAAAGTTATTTATTGACATTTTGAGAGAGGATATAGCTTAATTACGTTTTTTCTATTCTACATGGAGATTTTAATAATTGCGTGAGTTTCATAAAAGCTCTACAAATATCTCGGCTATCCCTGGTCATCCCGCAGCCAATTTCTTCGTAAGTAATAATTAAACAAATCGGATGTTTTAATTAAAATTGCTTACATAATTTCCCGTGACCGCCGCGGGCGGCGCGCATGATGCTAATTAAGCAACCCGAAATAGTTGAACAATGCAGTGTGGCCCCGCCTTAATACACGAATTGATAAAACAATCGCGCGTTTCGTGGCTCGCGTGCGTGCTCTATTTTTAGACGTTTTATAAGGTGTTGTGTACTGTCTCGCTCTGCGTTGCGTGCGGTGCGTTAGGTGCGAGCGGGACGGAGCGGGCGGGCGGGCGCGTCCTTCACTTGTCGCACAGCGCGGTGCCGGTTCTATTTCTGTCTGGCGGCTTTGTATTCGCTAGCTTTGTTCTATAGTGTTGCTATTTATTTGAAAAGAGCTTTTTATGCAAATGTAATTTAATAAACAATATTCCTGTCATATACCTCGAACCGTAACACCACTTATCCATCCAGCTGACGTCATAATTCTCACATTAATGTCAATAAACTAGAGAATTGTTATTTAACAGTTTAGTAATCTTTAAGTTGGAAGTACCACCCCCCTATTTGGTCAAAATGAGGGAGAATTACAGCCGTGCCTTTTATTCCATTAATTCATTCGCTAATCGGCGTGAGGCTCTACGAGTACGAGGTTGTCGGTAACTCCAAAGTTCTTCTTAAATCTGTTACTTGTTTTTAATAAATATAAAATTTGATTGTCACGTTGTCTCACTTCTGAGCAAAAATCTCGCTTTAGAAGGTTGTAGTTGTGATTGTGACATTGAAGTCTCTATAGAAATAGTTTCTTGTAAAGAAATACTTACGAAACTTCCTGGAATTACGATCAGTGCACTAACACAAAAAATGTACTGTCTTCAGTGACATATACTTAAAGGTAGAGTCCGAATCCGAACCGAACTGTGTTACAGTCCAATTAAGTTACTCTACAGCCCCCTTATCACCATCTCTCCATCAATGCATAAGCATTCTATCCAGTTATTGAATCGCAATAAGAGATGGTGGTAAGGGGGCTGGACATCACTACAAATATGTACAGTCAAGGGTCACAAGAGCAGTACCGCCTACATTACCTTTAAAATAAATATAAATAATTATTTTATCACTGAAATGTATGTACGCGCATAACTTCCGAACGATTGCACCAAATTGGATAACTCTTTTTTGTTGTGTTCGTTATTGTCAGAACAAGGTTTAGATAAAATAAAATAAAAACGAACAGATTTTTTTTAACATCATATACTTGCGTGACGAAGTTCGCCAGGTCGGCTATTAAACACGCATTTATTAAGATATTAAAATATCCCAAACTTATTTGACACAGATTTTCTGGCACTACAAGATAAATATATATTTTTCATACATAGTTATCTTGTAGTGTAAAGGTAAGGTGGTACTGCATTTACGAATTTTAAAGTTACAATTAGATCCTGCTCTCTAAAATTTTTATGCAACTTAGCGATTGTTACAACACTAAGAAGTGTTGTAACTTAGCGATTGTTACAACACTAAGAAGTGTTGTAATAATCGCTAAGAAATGTATGTTTTTAAATTCCTCACGGGACTTCAATATCCCGATCCCGTTCTTCTGTAGCAAACAAGTGTTCAGTGACTAAGGCTCCGGAGTAGAACGTAGTAAGTAGGTTTTGTAGAGCAGCGTAGTTTCCGTAGCGTAGAAAGTGCTACGTTCGTAGCACGAAGCACATTACAGCGTAGGCGCGCCGTAGTACGTACATACTATTATTTATTCGGTTGCCGTAGCATGCATTTAGGGGTCATATACCCTGTCTGCATGCACCCACATTATCTGCCCACTATATCCTTCTGATTCACTACATACATAAAATATATTGTATTTACTAATATAATTATTTATTGGTCAAGTAAATGTTATAAATCATGTTTTGTATAATGGATATTACACTTGTGACGTTTTGCAGGTATGTACAACACATTTGTGAGTTGTCAATCTGTAATTATAAATATAGTTTGAACTCGTGACTTTGCGCCTAAAAATCTATCATTACGGTATTCATCCTAGTTCCGATGATTGGGCTTTAAATAATAAGGGTGTTTGTACACGTCCACTTAATAAATGTTTATTCGTAACGTTACCGACTGGTAAAGTATAACGTTTGGGTAAAGATTACAATTTGTAGGACGTGACACTTCCAGTATATGATGACCCGGCGTAGCCCAGAGATTTATGTAGCATTCGTAGAACTACGCGGTTCACATAAAATTGGCCAATGACTAATTAAGGACTTCCATTAAATAAAGCCCTCTCAATTCGGTTGCATATCTTTGTGTTTATATTACCCGATGTCGATGCTTATTTGCACTGTCCCATATAAATTGCATATTACCATGTAAAACTAAAATAAATTATACATACTAGTTAGTTTGGATGAAAATTAATTAATGACATTTTTGTTTTATTAAATTAACGTATAATTTTTAATATTCTCACAAATTATGAACCATGTCACGTAACCGCAAACGCCAAACACAAAGTGTGACATCAATTTACTGAAAGAATGACGTCAGACGTGTCAACTTATCAAGTCGGAAATTTTATTCTAACGTCAAAATAGTTTGTTTTGTTTGAGTAATATGGACGTCATACAGACTACCTGACGAGGTATGGTGATTTGGCGGCAAAATTTTAATGTGAATAGTTGTTTCATACTTTATCAGTATCGCCCGGTTATATAAGTAACTATAAGTATATAAAATAAAAAACGGACTGTCTGACTGTCTGATCGATGAATACACAGCTGAAACCGCTGGGTCTTTAAGTATATAATTTTGCATAAACGGTCCTTAATTGACGAGTAATTTAATCAATAAAGTTAAAAAAAAACAAATAAACAAACAGATTAACATCTATATTAATATAGATTTATACACTATAGCATATCTCATCATCATCATCAGGTCATTTTAGTCTCCACTACAGGAGCACGACCCTCTCTCGTCCGTCCCAGACAGAAGGAGGATTTGGGCCAGAAGGGTTGGGGAGGCCTGATCGATGTTTTTTATTGTATTTCCCTTAGTCGCTTTGTACGACATCCACGGGAAGAGACGGAGTGATTCTATTCTAGTCTGCCGGAAACCATACGGCCAGCATATCTCATATATGAAAGGAAATGATTTTGGTCGTCTCGGCTACGAGAATATATTCTCACAGATTTGGAAATAAAATTGAATTTCTCAATATTCAATTTAACTTGATACGACTACAAACAAAGTGCATTATTGCCAAATACCCTTTTAAGTCAGAAATTTAGGATGGCTACAGATAGACCCGTTCGCTTGTGAACTACGTATGGGAAGTAACTATTCTTGCAACTGCTGCACGGCCGAGTTATTATTTTCGAACAAGCAAAGTGTCGATATATCGCATGACAAATATTAACAAAGTGCATTATTGCCGTTGAATATTTAATAATCGACCCGATCGGTCGCGCGCCGGCCGGTTAATTTTACTATTGTCCACTGGGTCACGGATAACGGGAGCTCACGCCTATTTGTGGTATGATTGACGATCTATTCAGATTCATTGAATGCTGGTTAGCACTAATACAACCTTCGTAGTATTTTTATGGGTTACCGTGGTATCCATATGTGGTGCACATGGTCAATTAAAGAAAGAAAGACAAGTAGGTTTGCACAAAATATTAATCACACTGCTGGCACTGCTGTCTTCAATCGAAGCGGTTTAGAGTATAATGGCGCTTGTTGCGCACTCTACGATCAACTAGCAAACCCCTAGGGCCTACCTATTTGTGAAACTCTGCTTTAGCGAGTTTTTCTTTCTCCTAACATTCTTATTTTTATTAAATTGATTCTGGAGCTCGATGGCGTCAAGTGGCTCGATGGCTACGTTTCGCGTGGCAGTTAATCGACCACGCATGTCAAGCGACGTCGACCGCAGCCTGTCATGTCTATTTATCTCGAGCTCCTTCGTGTTTCGAAGGGTACGTTTAGCCGTCGGTCTCGGCTGTTGTCGTTAGATGACAGTCGTTAAACCAAGTCAGTGACTTTTAGGCGGCTTGACAACACTGACCTCCGCCAACCCGCAGTTGAGCAGCGTGGTGGAGAATGCTCTAAACCCATTCGATTGAGGGAGATCCGTATCCCAGCAGTGGGATGAATAAGGATTGATGAGAGTATTCTAAAATATATTATCTGTGATTGTAATACACTACGGCCTTCACAAGAAATGTTCGACTGACCGTTACCAGTATAACATACTTCATATGAGCACTTCCCTAGTTAAGTAAGTGTTTGATTCTAAATGTAATTATGAAATTTAGCCTTCAAATATAATTTTAGATTCAAAATTCAACTCGTGTGTTCACATATGTGATAATACCGGTTTGTACCAGCGGACGTGGCAGTCGATAACTAATTATGTTTCAAAATAGCCGGCACGTGCATAATGTAGTGTCGCCGAAACGATACTCTTGTACGAGTCAGGCTAAGGCAGGTCAGTTATCGTTCCGAATAGAAAATTAACGATAAAAATAGAATTAAATATAGAGTTCTAAAGTGGTTGCTGCAAAATTAATTTATAACTAAATTAATAATTATATTAAATGGGTCACTCGCTGTTTCTGCTGCATATTAATGATATGTTGTATAATGACAGCATTCATTGTTATGCAGACGATAGCACCGGGGACACTTATTACACGGGCCGCGCAAATATCCCTCGTTCTTTGGTGGAGGAGAGCCGCGAACAACTTGTGTCGCAAATTGAGAGCACACTAAGTAGAGTGTCCGACTGGGGGCGACAGAACTTAGTGCGATTTAACCCCTCTAAGACACAAGTCTGCGCGTTCACCGCTAAGAAAACCCCATTTATTATTATTTAAATAGTTGTCTTGGCCAACTTGCCAGATAAATATTTTTTGAAAAATGATAAAATTCCATACCCCCCCCCCCCTAGGTGGGGCAGGCGAATTTTTCCATTTTTCAAAAAATATAAAACCCCATTTGCTGTGGCTCCACACTTCGAAAACACACCCCTCACCATCGCCAATAGTATTGGTATTCTAGGAGTTGACATCTCCAGCGACGTCCAGTTTCGATATCATCTGGAGGGGAAGGTCAAGCTGGCATCGAAGAAACTAGGTGTGCTCAACAGGGCGAAACATTACTTCAACCCGCGGCAAAAACTTATGCTTTACAAAGCTCAAGTTCGGCCGCATATGGAGTACTGTTGCCATCTATGGGCGGGAGCGCCTAGATACCAGCTTGCACCTTGTGACTCGATTCAAAGGCGTGCTGTGAGGATTGTTGACGATCCCAAACTGAAAGACGGTTTAGAACCTTTAAGTCTGAGAAGAGATTTTGCGTCCCTTTGTGTGTTCTACCGTTTGTACAATGGGGTGTGTTCAGAGGAGTTGTTTGACATGATGCCCACGGCTTCCTTCTACAGTCGCACCGCTCGCCATCGACAGGGAATTCATCCTCACACTTTAGAACCGAAATGGTCACGTACTGTGCGGTTCCAGAGAAGTTTTCTTCCACGTACTATCAAGCTGTGGAATGAATTGCCTGTTGAGGTTTTCCCAGGAGACTACAGCATGGGGTTCTTCAAAAAGGGCGTGAAGAGGTTTTTACAGGGTCGGCAACGCGCATGTGATGCCTCCGGTGTTACAGGCGTCCATAGGCTGCGGTAACTGCTTTCCATCAGGCGGACCGTATGCTTGTTTGCCACATTAGTGGTATAAAAAAAAAATAAAAAAATAAAAAAAAAAAACAAGTATTATTGTGTCAAGTATATTAATTATCTTATTGTAAATGTGTCACGTAAGTTTTAATAATATTATAGAAGTCCTGGAAATTTATAATCATTACTATAATTTCTTTTTCCTATCTCTCACTTTCATTGTCTTTGCCCCTTTCCAGTATTTGATACGAATATCCTAAAGGTAAACTGGTAGATATTGCATTAGCATTAAGTTCGCTTTATATACATCAAATTAGCAATAAAGATTAAATAAATAAATTGAAAGCTTTTGAGAGTGTAGAGGACTCGCCACCATATTAGAGCCTAACCCCACCTCACTTGGAAGTGGTGCAGCTTGCTGACGAGCTAATGAAAGTAGTCAGGTCGGGTACCAAACAAGCATACATTCGGCTTGATGTAAAGCGGTTATCGTATTTTACTACACAGGATGCTGATTAGGCCAACGTTTTTCAACGTTTCTACTAAATAGTAAAATTACGATCCCATCGCTATAAATAATCACCTATTAAGTACATAATTAATTGAAATAAAGGATGTTTCGTACGCAGGTGTTATTTTTTGTAAACATTGCGCGCCTGGCTGTTTTGACATCAGGTTGAGGAACAAGGATCTAGATAGTTAGCAATGTTGATTACGATGTGTTAAGAGGATCCACGGGAAAACTTGACCCCTCTATCTATACCATGAGATACCGAGTTAGCCACGCAAACAAAATTGAGGGAATTGGCTAATAATTAGGTATATTATTCAATATACCTCGACTAGTGCATAATGTATTACGTTTGAAAGTGTAGCCGTACAACGCTGAGTGATTTGTAGGTCAGCCTAGACTGTAGGTCAGCTCGGGGCGGGCGGGCCGTACTATCGCGAGCTATAGGTAACAAAAGTATAGTGGACATACGAATAAAAACACTATCGACGTTTCACGAGGTAGGTCATGTCAGAGAGCTTGCGTTTTTATATACCAGATTAAATAATAACGATTCTATAGGTACGGAACCATTGGCTATGTCATGTGGAATACCCAGTCTACTAGATAATTACTAGGTACTTCTGAATTAGTTTCACAGAAATAAATGTAATTTATAATTTGTTACGATTTTGTATTCTGTTACATTACTCGGTAGAAGACTTACCAGCGATGTATTTTTATATGACTTAGCAATTATATAATTCTGTATCTAAACTATGTACTTTCATTTAAAATAATAACATTATTCAAATATAAAATGATAGATTTCAGAAATTTGAGAAAATATGATTCCTTGAAGATTTTGATTTTGTATTCTGTTACATTACTTGGTAGAAGACTTACCAGCGATGTATTTTTATATGACTTAGCAATTATATAATTCTGTATCTAAACTATGTACTTTTATTTAAAATAATAACATTATTCAAATATAAAATAATAGATTTCAGAAATTTGAGAAAATATGATTCCTTGAAGGCAAGATTTCTTGGAACGAAAACAATTATAGAAAGGGAGAGGATAAAGGGGTGGGTTCAAAGTTCCATATTTCACATCTCTTAGACGACCCGCGACGGCTCAGTTTTTTCTTATAGAATAATCAATTATTGAATTTTTCGAAAAGTACGATTTGTCAAATGCCCACACGCAAAGTGACTTTTTTTTGCTTTCGAATTAAAGCAAATAAAGTCACTTTTTTTTTTTTTCACGACTTGCAGTTTACCGCCGAATTGTTTGCTTTCTGAACATCGTCACAGATATTGTACCATTTCATCAGACAGGTACCATTTTCAATCCCTCGCGTACTTGGAGCCCCGTTGAGTACTTTACAAATATTCTGATATAAACAAAATCGAAGGACGTCCTGCGCGTCCCGGGCGGCCGCCCAACAGCCTGACTAAATATAGTCTTGGCTAAAAATAACTGTCGCACCCCCTCCTCCCGCCGTGTACCCCTCGCCGCCCGCCTCGCTGCTCGCCTTCATCCCCCCTCGCCCCCTACGACCTACATTTAAAGGGTGGTAGCTGGAGGGAATAAATCCTGCGATGATTTCTGCAGAGATACTATGATGTGTACTAGCAAGAAGGTAATTACTCTATTCTTCGTAATTACGATTATTCATTTCATTTATTCACATAACAATATTACAATTGTATTTGAATTTTTGCTTATAATCTAAAACATTCAATAATTAAACATGTCACAAATTATACAACAAACATATATCAAAATAAAATTTAATTATTTTCAAGACATAATTTTTCGACCCTAGACTGAAATAGCTGTCTGGCCTTAGAGACAAGTTCTTTACTTAGACTGATCGAAACGCTAATACAAGTGGAAGTTATGGATGGACAGTTGACATAAGAGACAAGATCTAAGTAGAGTTCAGTTCTCTATGGCATTTTTTTATATCGCTAAGGTGGCAAACAGGCGTACGACCTAATCCAAAGCAGTTACCGGGCATAACCTCTTCGCACAATCTTTAAAGAACCCCAAGATGTAGACTCCGAGGAAAACCTTATGGAGCATGGAGCTCATTCCACAACTTTGTAGTCTGCGGGAGAAAGTGTGAGGATGCACTCCCTGCTGATGGCGAGCCTGCCGATTGCCCTGCCCTGCCGATTTTTACAATCAGCAGGGCAGAAGCCGTTGGCATTATATCAAACAATTCCTCTGAACACAGCCCATAGGTAGAAAACACAAAGGGAGGTAAAATGTCACCTTAGACTTTAAGTCAGGGTTCAGTGGGGTCAGTAAACATAAGATCATCACTAATCCCAGCTCATCTCTGAGCCGAGTCAAAAAGCGCAAGCTGGTATCCAGGTGCTCTCGCCCAAATATGGCAACAGTACTACATATGAGTTCGAACCAGTTCTTTCTAAAGCAACGGCCTTTGCGGCAAGATGAAGTACTGTTTCGCTCTATTGAGCACACGGGAGTTTCTTTGCTAAACCTTTTCCTTTAAGTGACTTTGAAACTGGACGTCACTGGAAATTTTGTACAGCAAGTAGGATGTATCGGACTGATAGGATATCGTCTCCGTTAGAAAAAGAAGGGTCGGCTGTGCAATCTCGAGGTGAAGGTAGACTGCATTTAAGTTGGTGTGGAGTCCCGTGATGTTACGAAAGTCCACGTTAACTGTGGACGACCCCTCACTTCCTAGAGGAGGAAACGTTCATAATATGTTACACTGACTGAGATATATATACACACACACACATAAACACATAAATCGCTTGTGCTCATTATTCCCAGATTCCACAATCCTCCACAATGTTCAAACTCAAAAAATTCGCACTCTCTCTTTATAATCTTAGCAAACATTGTATTATTAATAGCCCATAATTCCTCAAAAAATGGTAATCCATGTTGACGTACAGTGGGAGTAGCGAAATTTATCAGTCTTATCAGAAATGTGTACAATCCCGCCTCGTGTCTGCTCAGCCCACGCTCATTTCACCCGGTATTTATATACCCGCCTCGCGGTCTATTGAGGATACACTAACATACTGTGTGGATAGGTATGTAAGTATTATTCAGTTAAATTACATCTGACACCTACTCTGTGGTTGTTTATTACATGCTTTCAATTTACGAACATTTATAGACGAGCTACACCAAATTAGTTTAACTCTGATAAACTTAGAGATAAATACGAATACCATATACTGTGACAAGTTTCTAGATACATAGTTAAACATTTATGGTAGGCGTATCTTTTGTAATTAAAGGGAAACGTGTCCAACCTACACGTTTTATTTCAAACAGTTCTTTAATTGGTTTCAGTCGATCATATTATGTAGCAATATCAATAGCAAAAAAAAAGTAAAGATTTCTATATCCCGAAGTTTCGTAATCTAACTTAATACGCGTTCAGGGGTGTAATTAGTTCATCAGTCAGATCTTTAAGGCAAAGCAAACCTTACCACTTACCAGTATGCTGATTATCAAACGAAGTTCAGGCAAAAGGCAGGTAGGATACAGCTTAATATGCTGTCTGACTGGAAAAGTATCTCTACCTCACAAAAGACCTCGGCCATTTAGGATTCCTAGAGGGTTCTTGTATTCCTGTGAGTCAGTTAAGCAGGAAGGAGTTGTTGCAATAGCAGCGGTTGTGGCGGTGTTGGAGCTATGTTTTATATTGCAAACACCAATAGTCTACATTACTTTAAGCAGATTATATGAATGTGTACCACCGGATGTAGTATTAAAAAAACTAAATGAGTGTCCTCCAGATCGCGCTGCGGACAACTGAAATAACTAAGAATATAAATATAACAATGGAAATAAAATTGCAACAGGAAACAGTCGTTAGCGAACTGGACAGGTCCACAAATAGTGTCGCGAATAATGTCCTATCAATCATTATCCAGCGGCCGGCGCTGGTGAGCCGCCAAATGGCCCGCTGGGCAGATCACCACGCCTGCTGCTATTTACTTTGGCGATGGACACAACTGGCGCAATATGACCCTGGACTTGCCAGCGAATATAGATAATTAGTTCAAAAAATAGTTTAAGAACAAATTCATCGAACTCCATTGTCAGGTCTTCTTGTCGAGCTATGCTATCAACACCAATCTTAATAATATTTTTGAAGTGAAAACTTCTTTAGCGGCGTTGTGCACTTTTTGGAAAGGGTAAAAAATATTATACACGAGAGAGAGTAGACCGCCGGCGCTGCGTAGGAGAGGAAGTAAAACCTCCTCTCTTTCTACTGCGCGGCGAAAATGTATGCCTGCTCCTGCTGTTTATTTTTAATGTAATATAAATTGACATGTTTGTGTACGATAGCGTAAGAAATGAATATTGTATTTTACCACATAAATGTATGTATAGTACTTTTATACTGATAAATAAAACAATTCGTGCGAAATTATTCCCTAACCACTAAAAATGCACAACGTTAATGTTCAAGTTTTCACTTCTGCCGGCACTCCCGGAGTGCAACCCGTTTTTTTTAATCGAGGCTGTCTGATAAAAAAAACAATTAATTGTGCCTTTATGAAGAAAGTTAGTTCTATAGATTTTGAGGTTTATTCTTCTTGGGTATCCGACTAATGAATGTTGACAGTTATATTTCTTTTTATCTTTGGCAACACAAAACAATTCGGCGGCTTTCGTACTTCTCGTCAACGCTTCGTAGGTTGCTTCTACGACCAAGTTTCCTCCTCTCAGCAACTTTTCTCACTTATTAGTTGCAGGAGCTCGTATCTGTCGTGCATGTGACCCAGATATGCAACTTACACTGTTTGACAGTTTGCAAATAATTGCGTTTCAAATCGACCCGTTGCAGAACATCGACATTTGTTACTTTCTGAGTCCAGGGGGTCTACTCTCAAACCAAAGTGGCTGAAGGGAAGTGAAAACTCGCTCCGTTTGGGCCGAAACATTTTTCAGAGTCGAATTTCTTTTTTTTTTTGCGTCGGTCTCTATGCACTTTTTTTATACTACGTCTGGTGGCAGTCGGCCATACGGCCTGTCTGACGCGAAGCAGTTACCGTAGCCATATTAACGCTCGCAACATAAAATACCATGACCCCTGTTGTCAACACAGCATCTCCATCCTTTCTGGCACTTTTCATTTGGCAAGGCGTATTGTATAAATTACATGACAAAACAAACATCAATTAATGGATTTTCTTAATTCATAGACTGAATAAAACAAATTAGAAGAAATACGAATTTTAGCCCGAAACTTCGGATTTCACTTCGGAGTGGGAGCGTAAGACAGTAGACATTAGTTCTATTCCCACATATCGATAGGTTCTATTGAGGTTCATGCTAAAGTTCAAATTCTCATATGAAATCTTTGCGCCATTATTAATATACTCACAACAATCATGTATTGTACTTATTTACTTCAATGAGGACAAAGGCATTATGAGCAATAATTGTAACGTCAACCATATTCACGAATTTAATGACACAGGATAATCGAGGTAACGTAAGTTGTGGTTGAGTTGCAGTGTAGTCACTAATGTGACTAACATTTTGTCGCATGTTTAAGTCTTATAATGAATAGGATTTCTGGTCAAATGCTAATCTGCAGTCACCGCACGAAGTTCGCTTCTATTTACCCACAAACTTCTGATTTGTAATGTGTCTCGGGGGATATAAATCATTGAACATCTAAGTCAGGATTAGCATTACTGATGTTCGACAATTGATGTTTTGAATTGTTTGGTAAACCGCAATAATTGAGGATACAATATTTCGCATGTTTTGATTTTCCTTATATCTGACTGTAATGCAAAAAACGTACCTAGATAACTATCGCCATTATTATCTAATCACAATAGCTGTGGAATTCGTTTTATTGTACCTATACCTATGTTAGTTTCTCTGTGCATCTGTAGTCGTTCCCTTATTACTGAGAATAATGATTGATGAATGATTAATTGACGAGTCCGGCTACTTTGACTCCGAGGTCGCGAGTTCGATCCCCGCACAAGACAAAATTTGTGTGCATGAACATGTCTGTTCGTCTTGGTCTGGGTGTTTTCTGTGTATTTACAAAAAAAATGTATTTAAGTACATTTAACAGCTGTGCAGTACAAGTTTTAAAATTCAAAATTATCAAGCTTTTTGCGATCCGGCATTGTTTGTACAATACCATCGCCCTTTACGTAACCTGATAAAACACAAATGATGGTGAGCTATTATCGAGCCCTAAATAACTCGGCTTGTGTAATCTGCGCGAGCGGAGGGTTACGTGAAAGAAGACTTCATTACCGCCGGATTTTGTGACGACGCCAGTAAATCTGTTCCGTTAAAGGCCAGTGTTTGAATTCTCGAATTCGCTTTACCTATATGTACTCCAACATACAATGACTGTTGCATAACGATATTTTGCTTGTAAATGTGCATGATATTAATCTGTAGAGTACTATTGCATAATCTTACTGCGTAATACATAATAATAGTATTGTAAATTTTAATTGGCCTTTTACGCTTTCGGTATAATGTTCGATAGCAACAAATTTTATTTCTATTTCTTTCTACTCGTATTTCGATTATGCCTTTGTCTACTTTCGCTACTAGCTTTCGCCTACAACTTATTTTTTTTTCACTAATAGAAAGTTACAGTTATCAGCGACTATAGGTTACACTGTATTTTTTTTATCGGAGATCCAAACGAAATTGCAATATTTTTTATTATTATTATTTATTTATTAATAATGTAACCTAAGGCTCAAAATTAGAAAACTCGCGTATATAAAAGTATTCGTTCCCCTGTAAGCAAATTTCCCTGCATCTACACATAGTACATTAAAAAAATGTGTAGGATGCTATTTAGTTAATCCAATTGATTTAGTAAATGCTTTGTTAACAGAAATGGCCCACGAGGCCTCGGGCGGCGCCGACGGCTCGCCTCAGCACACGCCGTCGCCCCCGCACGCGCCGCACCTGCCCCTGGGCGACGCCAACTTCCACCATCAGATCTTGCAGGTGAGCATTAACCCAGGAGGCTCCCACTGTAGAGCAGACGAGGCGGCGACACCGCGTCCAAATGCCGCCGCGGGCGCTGACAGGACACACTAAATTTTATAAAAAAAACTATTTATTTTACAATCGGTTTCAATAGCACGTTAATATTGTCCCGAGCACAAATTGAACTTCGGAAATCTACTTTACTTTTTAGTAGATAATTCAGGAACAACCACTTCCGAAGTGTTATAGGTAACTGAAACAGGTGACATACCAAAACGTGTAAAATTTTGGACGCATCTTTCGGGTGAATACTTATTTCTATTGCGATCATAAATTGCTAAAAATAAAGAAGCACACGCGATTCTGATGGTGGTACTTGGAAAATAAACCTGTTTATTAATTAAGTTAATATTACTATTCATAATCATAAACAATTGATTAGGTAACTGGTTATACGGTGGCGAATGTGAAACTGAAACACACATCTCAACAGGGAAAACATAGATAGGTATTGCATAGTGTTATTTATCATGTTGAAAACAAAACTATACATAAATAAACAACTAAAATAAATACGCTATCCTCGAATAAACACGTTATCCGAAAGAAGGCAAAATTAATTTTAGAGGGGTTAAGGTTGACAAAATTGCGAGCTGCCGTGACCTTTCCCGGGAGCGGGCCGCGTTTGCCAGCCAGCAGAGGCAGCGGCAGAGCGGCAGCGGCCATCCATCTTGTTTTTAAACTCGGCCGACGATATTTATAAAAAGATCCCGCGGCCGGTATAAATAACTCGATATCAAACATAACGTGCAGGCTCGGTCACTTCGTCTGCATACTATATTTACATGCGTTCGATTCGCTGTAACACGTTACTTTAATTTTAGCTCGGATGTTGAAGCGCGGCCTCTCGCGGGATTTTCGCCAATCTCAAAACATTTGCGCTATTAACGTTTCCCGGTATTAATATCCTACTGTAAACTGTTAAATATAATACTTACACGTGTCGCGAGTGTTTGAGCGCCCACGCTTTCGGCGATGATGTTGGAGGTCACATTTCAAATGGTCGCATTAAACGCACTGGCACCGCGGCCAAGTTGGGCCCGCAATTAACTGTAGGTCTAGGTGTGCGCCGGCCCGACGGGCGTGACGGCGTGCCGCCAGCTTCTGCGACAACAGCATCAGAAGCAGAGAAACGACAATATATTTACGCGCGCCCACACGCGCGCACAAAACATCCGTCCGCGTGGCTATTCGCGGCACGCACGCATTCCGACGCCAGCCATTTTTTTTCCATCGAACCAAAATAATGTGTACGACGCCAGAAATATGCGCACACCGTTTCTGCAACCGCTTTTTTGATAATTTCTCGGCTCCGATGCTCTCCAAGATGATATCAAGGTCGCGCGTTGTTCCGTCCTGTTTAAATATTCATTCATTTGCATTCACTAAAAGTCCGTTACCTATGTATGCTTTAAGACGTTATATAAATTCATACGAACACAATATGCCAAATATATTTGAGCAAAATCATGTTTGTACAAAAAGAAACAACGCAATGTATTCGCCATCCTTGAAGTATAATGTAACAACTGTAACATAGTTTGCACGTATTCACTATGTGAGTCCTGTCAGGCCCTGTCAGGTTCGTTCGGCTGTCCGGCTGAGTGGCGTCCTTCATATATTTCCTCTCTCGTTGTCAGAATCAGAGCCCAAGAAAGAACCATATCGCGGAGAGAGCGAAACATACGTTAGAAAATAATCTCCTGATGCAAGTGAGTTCAAATTACATATCCTTAAGTACACTTTGTGTCGCATCCAACGACTAACGCGCTAATACATCCGCTAGCAATGAGAATGCACAATAACGAGTGACGCTTGTATTAGACAACTGGCGTAGTGAAACGGAGCCCAGTTCACGACCCTGCTCGAATTGTTTGCTAAATTACTACACGCACGACGTGACTCATATAAATTGTCTTGGATGAATCACTTTCGTAGTTGAATGTGACACAACGTTATTGCTAATTTTCGCATTACATAAGTAATGTGTTCGTTTGGTGTATGGGATAGCTATCCTATGGCGTGTTGTTTATAATATCTAAGTGTTCTACTTATTACCAAATTGAATTGCATCGACACTTTGTTTTGTCTCAATATCGTTGTCTGTTAAAACACCATTTAATGGATAGTATATCGAAGTAATTCAGAGATTAGCATGATCTTTTTGGTATTCAGTTTTGGCTTTACCACATTATATATACCTACCATTACTTTTACACGCAAAATTCATTGTCATCTAGAATATAATAACTGTTGACGTTCACAATCATTGCTGCTGGAATTAATACGATAATTAAGGCCTTAAAATTCGATATAACAATTAGTGCAAAAGTAGACAATTATTTTAGCATTGGGCTATGTACCCTGACGCAAAACTTAAAAATGCTAAAATTGTAATTTCACAACAATAAAATTAACAGTCATATTAAAATGCATCCTATATGAAGATATAATTGTAAACAATAACAATTACAAAGTAAGCCTAGGTAAACTGCACATTGAAACACATACTAGTAAGATAGTTGTTACCTTTATAATTCTAAACCAAAACTACCCAAAAATTTCTGTTCTTGATTTTAATTTGATGTTCTGCTTTGATTAACATGAGTCCTTTTGTCTTTTTGGCATTCCTTATTAATTTTTATCAGCCATATTCTTAGTATAACTATAACGGTTATATGTACCAGCATCGGCTTTAGATGCACTGTCATTATTTATATCCACGTCAATGATCCAAATAGCTCCCAGACTAACACCCGTCGCTGGTGGTTTGTCCACGGCGATGCTTACGAGTTGAGGTCTGTTTCAGTTGAAGAAGCAGCAGCAGATACAGCAAGAGATCCTACTGCAGCACTTCCAGCAGCAACGGCAACAGCTCGCGCAAGAGCACGAACTGGAGCTCCGACGTCATTTTAAGGTAACCTGATTTATATTTCTTGTGCCTCTCTTATAGTATTACTTTACATTATCAGCCCGTGTTAGTCCACTGCTGAAAATAGTTGTTTCTCCCGCATGGTATATTAATTATTATTATTACTATTGATTAATGAGAATTGAATTGAATGCAATTAGTAAGAATTGTGATCCATAACTAGTCTTTGCCAGCCACCCTGCGCATATCCTCCCATCTTAGTTGAAGATCTGTCAACGTAATTTCAAGTTGCTGCGTAGGACGTAAATCGTCTTCAATTTTCATAATTTTAAAAGCAACGCCGTATTCTGGGAGATTGTCTCAGGACGGCATCGTCGTCACATGATACAAGTCGTGACCAAAGCAGCTATTATATTTTATTGTATGCCGCTAATTGCGTATAATTGGCCAGCGAATGTATTGCCAATATGTGTTAAAGCATTTGCTGAACCGGACTTGTTTTTTGTTTTTATACTTTTTATGTCATCGTCTACATCAGAAATTTTGACTGACTGATTGGCAACGTATGGTCTTAACCGCTGCACCAAAAGATATGAAATTTGGTAGAAAATATTATTTAATTGTACGTAAAATATGAAAAAGGTTTGATAAATTATCTCTCAATGAGGCAGCAGATCAAATTGAGGTGCAAAGTTTATGAAGAAAATATACACATATTGTACGGTTCGAACACTCCTTTAAATAAAACTTGATAGAAACGTGATACTATTTTATTCCTGTTGTTAACCGAGATGCTGGTTCAGCTCTTGGAGCACGCGTGGTTAACTGCTATCCGAATGCGAACTAGCTGTGTACTTGTGAAATCATTTAATATATTAGGCGCTGCCGCGTAAATTGCTGACATAAGTTTGGCTCTAATATGGTAGAACCGTACACATATTTTGATCTCAGAAAGTACGAGTAAATTAGGGTAGAAAATTTTGAACGCGTTACACAAAACTGAAAGAACTGAAGCTAGAAGAATATATCTTATCGATATTATAGAAAAGGAGAAGGAAGAACATTATGAGAATAAGAGAAAGCATTAAAGAGATAGAGCAGACAAACTATACGGAATTTAAATTTTAAGAATAAGGTGATGGATGAGAAGCGATAAGGAGAGTCAAAAGAAAATAAGACTATATTAAATTACGCACATTTTAGGCTCGAAAATACGAGTATCCTTTAAAAAGTTTTATTGAATCAAATAAAAGTTCAGTACCAATGACATGCATAATGACAAATGTAAAAATAACTCTTGTATTTCTACCTGAGATAGGTTTAACCTAGGGTTTAAATGTTAAAGGATGTTCTTTCCTAGAAAACTTGGTAAGCATCTGGTCTTAACAGCACGTGGCTAAAGCCGCGGGACAAAATGTGGTAGAACATAAATCAGAAGCTGTTGGCTTCTAGGCCAATCTTAAATGATCGATTCTATATTCCGACATGGTTCAATAATACTCGTATGTCACTCAAAATCTCTGGAATTCGGCGAACATTTGGCTCGGCGATGCGTGTCTTCGGACGACCAGATATAAATAGTCATGAATGGCGGTAAAGCAATTTGTAATTATGTACATCATTCATGCCTGCGTTTAACCTTATTAACATCGTACACATGGTTTGCGATAAACGGTCGTGTAATGATCTTGGGTGTTCATAGTCTTTTGTTTTTTTTTCTTCAAATTCGTAAGATAGGTCTTGAGATTAATTTTGCCATAACTGTAAAATCAATCATACCAAAATAACGTACAATCAATAAATTAAATGAAATTGTACGTGACGATTAACGAATTTAATTAACCCACTTGTTACTGAGACAACTTTTTGTTGTTGTCGATCTCAATTAATTTTACATAGTGTTGTAGTTATATAGGTCTTGAGATTAATTCGGCTATAACGGTAAAATCAATCATTCCATAATAACGTATAATCAATAAATTAAATAAAAGTTCATACGACGATTGACGAAGTTAATTAAGTAACCGACGGAAAGATGACGCCTGAAAAATAGTGGAATAATAAATTCACTAATGTTTCTAAAAAAAGCTAGTCGTTTTGAATAGTTTTTTAACGAAAGAATCATGGAAACATTTCATGGTTTAGACATGAGTAGATATGAAATAATTAAACATGTTATTATCTGAAGGACATAAAGATGTTGAATTAGATTATTTAGGTTAGTATGTTACGGCAGAGTTTTGTTGATACAACAAGAGGTCGCATCTGGCAAAGTCATGTGCCTCGTGCGCCTTGGGCCGGCGGGCTTCGGCCGCTAGTCACCACCGCCATCGGCATATGTTGAAACGCGGAAACATGCGGAAAATGTGGATTTCTTCCAACTGCTTGTTCAGTGACATTGTCGTTGTTGACTCAATTGGAGTCGCGGACGCCCGAGCATTGCGTTCGTGTTTAATCGCTGATAGTAGTGCGTTTATTACTTAAACGAATTAGATCATATATAATAATATTTGCATAAACAACGATATTTTTGTCTACTACGACTTTAACTTAATTTCCCCTCTGTTATTAATAAAGCACTTGCACTGTTTCATGTAATTAAATTTATTTTTACTGGCCAGTTTCGCCTTCACGATAATGATGAAGGTGAACAGATGGTTTCAACAAGGTTCCATCGAGTGCCAACAATTAACAGTATCAACATTATTATTTGTCTTTTAGTCATTATCAGATTCAAAATCCATTTTGTGTGGCAATTGTAGTTATAGCACTTCTCAGTGATCCCGTTCGTGTATTTCAGTTATGGGAGCAGCAGAAGCAGGAAGCAGCGATGCGAGAGGCTCGTGAAGCCCGGGAGGCTCGCGAGGCGCGCGAGCGCAATGAGCGAGACCGCGTCGAGATGCTGCGGAAGAAAGATAAACTAGAACCTAGCGCAAATGCCTCCACGCAAGTCAAACAAAAACTACAGGTGAGAATTTAACTGATATTTATTATAATAAATAACCTGTCCGATCATCGCGTTATACGACCTCGTCCCCCCGACAGGTGATTTTCGCCGAAATTTCGCTCTATCAGTGAAACGTCCAGTCCAGTAAACAATGTTAACGCGTTCAAGAAATATTTAATTTATATATACCCAGGAATTCATGTCATCACGTCAGTCAGGTAGGTACAAATAAAAGTTAGGCAACAATATCAACCCTTACCCTGATTATAGCTTTTCGGTTCCCGGAACTGGATCGATCGACCTCTACAGGTCGTTTGCTATCCAATGAGGTCGAGACTAACGGTCGCCTCAATCGATTCCCGGAATCGCCAATAACTACGTCGACACGAGAAAATAACCTAATGATTTACCACTAGAACAGCAATAATAAGTCGGTTGTTTTCGCTTTCCAGGAGTTCTTGAAGAAAAAACAAGCCGCCGCCAACGCCAACGGAACAGTACCTGGAGCAGCATATAATAGAAATTGGTAAGTGTTTATTATCATAGACGAATGAGGAATGAATCGGGGTCGATGAGAGCCAAATTTCAAATATATCGCCCATAAACTACCGGCTCATAAAATGTTAGTTCTGAGCAGAACAGGATGCCTATTAACAAATTTGCTAGTGCTGGGGAATTCTCTACGCCAGGCTCATACCGTCAGTGTGTAACATCGATAATGAATAAAATGAGTTTATTTGTTCCATCAGGATACTTGGTTTCATCGAATCGATGAGCCAGATCAGTTCACCAGCGGCCCTACTTACTCCTCCTTCCCCGTACGTCCACAGGGGCATAGTGAAGTCGTCGTCGGGCGAGTCGATCACGTCGACGGGCGCGGCGGCGCACCCGTACCGGCTGGCCGGCCCGCTGCCGCTCGTGCTCAACGCCGCGCCCGCGCCCTCGCCCTCCGACTATCCCCTCAGGAAGACCGGTACGCTCATGCTGATGTTGTCGCCGTCTTGTGTTTGTTGTGTTCGTGTGTTGTGTGCCACGATTATGAATATTATTTTGATCATGTATCCTCGTGGACAGTATACAGGCTCTCTACTGTTTGTCGTGTGCGCGATGAGGGGATCTGTACGGACTTTACATTGCCACAATGGAACTCGTTCCGTTGTGTTTTAAAACATTATTATGTGCCCTCCAATCCTTTTAGCGAATTCGAAATGTAATCGATCAAAACAATAGGTACATAGTTGCCTACTTGTAAATGGCCAAAGCACAGCATAGTAATACAACCAGTACTTTAACTTCATACTAGCGCCCAAATCGGCGCTCGCACACTGCCAAGCATCATTTACACGACCGCTCAGGACTATTTGGTGCGCGGTATGAAGTTAAAGTACTGGTTGTATTACTATGCTGTGGCCAAAGTCCGCGGACATACTTTTATCTCTGTGCGGAAATCGACCTTGATTAAACTTCTAGTCGACTCCTGAAATTCAATTTAGTAAATTTAATTCCATTCATCCATTCTTGCCCAGGTCACTCCGGAGTACATAAAATAGTACACGTATAGTAGGTATCCCTTTTCAGACCTTTAGTCTCTCTCTTTCTTAAAAAAGTCTTGTGGCCCTTCTCAGGCGTCTCTTTGTTTTAATCGGATAATCTTTTAGAGAGGAGTCTCCGTACCATAAACACGTGATTTGACTACGGCGTAGTTAACTACGACGGTTACTCTGATGATCCTCCTATTGTCGAAACCATGAATCCGTATACGCACTGCTGATTATTTCTAACGAGTTATATCGTACACTACTATAGTGAGTTGAGGAAACATTTGAACTTTCAGTCGATAAATTCTCCTTGCTTGAGATCCCCTGATCACATATGTTCACTATTGTTGACAATGATGACTGTTGAAATTGAAGAGTACATGCAAAGATCAGGGAATGTCCTAATGATTAGATTTTGAGAAAAGCATAGTTAAACGTTCAGAAGTATTACAATTTACATTGATATCAGCGTATGTAGTAACATACTGTATTGACGCCCACGATACTGGCCTAGCCTAGTGTGGGGTCATAGTACTACTATGCTCAATGTGTAATAATCTTCAGTTAATAATAAATATTTCATATTTCATTTCATTTTACTTGGCCTTTTTGGCGCTTTCTGTTCACTTAAAAGTTATCTTAAAAGTGGTTTATGTTTACTTAAAAGTTAGGGATTAGAAATTAAACTACCATAGGTAAAGATTTACTTCCAATTAAAACATTAAAATTGTGACATTGCCTGTTCTTTGCCTGTACCCTTCAATTATACATATATTTTCTACGAGAATACAGTATCATGATCCAATCTTTCCCTGAAGGTCAAGCGACATGACTCCAGATAGCCTCTGATTCTTTATAATCACTGCTGTTGTTATCTTCTGAGTTTTCCATTAATAACTATCATACAAATAAAAATGCTAAAGTAACTGCTAATTAATAAATTATTTTACTAAATAGTGAAATATTTTAAGGACATACGCCAATATATAATCCCCATATGTGACATAGTCTTCGATTGTATTTACAACTAAATAAGAAAATACTGTTCATACTGAATATTTAAATATTTTGTGTGCATGACAAAAAAAAAAAAATAATACGCTCACCTTCGTGATGTTCGTTGTTTTGTTTCGTAACTACCAAATTCACGTCAAAAACATTAATTAATCAATTATTATTGGTCAATTAAGTATTATTTGTTGTTGCTTTATTTAACAAAACTATGCAACGTGGTCCAGGCCAAACAATAAAATGTAAGTGCCCGTGTACCACAAGACGTTCGGACGCACGTGGAAGTCGTTCGGAACTTGAGCTTTATAATTATTTGACTCACAGCAAGCGTGTGACTTAATCGTTTATATGCGACTGTCCGTTTGTAATGTGATTTTAATTCTAATCGACGCTTATTGTTATCGTCCGATCGCTTCTTAAATCGATATTATAGAGTTTTGATTAGATTATTTATTTTTATGAACGGATAGAAGGATATTAGAAATTTTTAATTATATTCATAGCGCGCGGGGACGGCCGGCGAAAGTTCATTATCTCTAGTGCGGGGGCGTCATATTAAAAGACTCGAACGTATCGGTGACGTTCGGTTCGGCCGGCGGCCGTCGCCGCGCGGACTAGTAGTAGCATAGAGTAGTAGTAACAAGGCATGAGCGTGTGTACTAACCGTGCAGCGTCCGAGCCCAACATGCTGAAGGTGCGGCTGAAGGCGCGCGTCATCGAGCGCCGCGCCTCGCCGCTCGCGCGCCGCCCGCTCAAGACGCGCGTCAAGCACCGCAGTGAGTACCTCTCCGCGCATGACCCGCACATACTTTGCATTTCCCCGGGTGACAGTGATGTCCCGCGACAGTAAAATATTTCGAAGCCTAATATAACGGTGCGAGAGTCCGTCGTTCGTTTCTAACGAAACGTACGACGGAGCGAGCGATCGTTACAACGTGGGCGGTGTGCGCAGACTGCGAGGGCGGGTCCCCGCGCGGGTCCCCGCCGGGCGGCGCGGGCGCGCAGGCGCCCATCCGCGAGGAGGAGGAGGGCGCGCGCGCGCCCGAGCTGCTGTTCTCGTCGCCGTCCATGCCCAACATCTCGCTGGGCCGGCCGCACGCGCCCGCGCCGCGCCCGCCGCTGCCCGCGCCGCCGCCGCCGCTGCCGCCCGTGTCCGAGGCGGAGGCGTTCTGCGCCGCGTCCCCCGCGCACGCCGCGCCCGCCGCGCCCGCCACGCTGGCGCGGCTCAGCAAGCGGCCGCTGGGCCGCACGCACTCGGCGCCGCTGCCGCTGGGCGACCCCGCGCTGCAGCCGCACGCGCTGCCGCACGCGCACGCGCCGCACGCGCCGCACGCCGCGCACCCGCCCACCGCGCACCACTACCTGCGCGACCAGATACGGAAGACGGTGAGGCGCCGCTCTCCGCGTTACTTCTACTATCGTCTTATCGCAGTGCATTATCTTCTAAAAACTGAGATTCTGATAAAACACCGAAACTCATAGACTATTCGGGCACTTGAAATATTATTGTCCGAATAGTAGAAAAGATAGGAGACCCGTCTAAAAGAACGCCATTAGTATATTGTTTAAATCAGTAAAATAGAAGTCGATATTCCCGTCGTGTACTCTACATGAAATGTTAAACACTTCGTGCCCAATATTCTTTTATATCGTGTACTGATGAGAAACTTTTACCGACTGTAAAAAAACTTTTTACATATTTTTTGAAGACCCCATGATATAGTTTTCTAGAAAAACCCCGACAGGTAATGCCCGACTTGTTTAATTTAAATTAATAGATAAATAAATAGATAAAATGCTATTTTTATTTAAACATCGTCTTTATGCAAACGAAAGTGACATATCGTCCGTCCAGGTGCTGACCCGCGCGCACGACGCGGCGGCGGCGCAGCTGCGCGAGGAGGAGGGCGAGGTGATCGACCTGACGGCGCGGCGCGCGGAGCCCGCCCCCGCCCCCGCCCCCGCCCCCGCCCCCGCCGAGCCCGCGCCGCTGGCCCGCGCGCTCAGCTCGCCGCTCGTGGGCGCGCGCCCGCCCGCCACCGGCCTCGCCTACGACGCGCTCATGCTCAAACACGGGTTAGCGCCTACTGCCGTACGCTCCTATGTTAACGTATCATATAGAATCGTTCCGAGGTGCGCCATTAAATTAGGCGATACCCAAAATGTGTACGGTAGGTAACGTAGTTGCGGCGTCCCGGCAGGTGTTCGTGCGGCGCGCACGCGCCCACGCACCCCGAGCACGGCGGGCGGCTGCAGTCGGTGTGGGCGCGGCTGTGCGAGACGGGGCTGGCGGCGCGCACGGAGCGCACGCGGCCGCGCAAGGCGGCGCTGGACGAGCTGGCGGCCGTGCACGGCGAGGCGCACGTGGCCGTGTGGGCCGGCCGCGGCCGCGAGCGGGAGCCGCCGCGGCCGGCCGCGCCGCGCCAGCTCGTGCGGCTGGCGTGCGGCGGGCTCGGCGTGGACTCGGACACGGCCTGGTCCGAGCTGCACACGGCGGCCGCGGCGCGCATGGCGGCCGGCGCCGTGCTGGACCTGGCGCTGCGCACGGCGCACGGCGAGCTGCGCAACGGGTTCGCCGTCGTGCGCCCGCCCGGCCACCACGCCGAGCCCGACCAGCCCATGGGCTTCTGCTTCTTCAACAACGTCGCCGTCGCCGCGCGCATCCTGCACACGCGCCTGCGCCTGCAGAGGATACTCATCGTCGACTGGGTGAATATAACATTTTTACTACATATACCCCGTTAAAAGACATCGCACTCTCTCCGACCTTGACGCTTCCATAACCGTTACGATCGCATTTTGACCGTCGAGCGAAAACTGTTCTTGGCTGTATGTATTTTCATTGGAAATATTACACTTAATATAACACTCCCTCCGTTGTTTTAGAGTCCCATAGGGTACGATACTCAGACCGTCCTAATTGAACTTCAGCATTTTTTTTTCGTACTTTTTAATACCAATCAAAATCTGCATCGTCATTTAAAAATGGATTCTGTAATGTAGAATAGATCCAACTGTGTCAAATTGAGAGATATATACCGAGAAACTTCAAGTCGAGTTTTGTATATAAATAAATATTGTCAGACAAATTACACAGCGCCATCTAGCCCCAAAGTAAGCGAAGCTTGTGTTATGGGTATTAGACAACTGATAAACATACGTAAGTACATTTTTTTTTGTAAATACATACTTATGATACATAGAAAACACCCAGACCAAGACAAACAGACATGTTCATGCACACAAATGTTTGTCCTGTGTGGGAATCGAACCCACGAGCGTTGGTGTCGAAGCCGCGTCATTGACCGCTGCGCCACCGAGCTCGTCAATATATTTGCAACAAATTCTAGCAGTTTGATGACATTCGCTTCCAAAAATGTATAACTGCGTGATATATTTATTCCTATTAATCTTTAAATAGCTTTAACTTTAAACTAACAAAATATCGGTCGGATCTATTCTGCATAACGCGGTCGAAATGTTCAAACAGGTTTTCGAATTTCCAAGTTTCACAAAAGTACCGCGCCGGCGGTGCTAGCGAACGTACAAAGATCGGTATTAAAGACGATGTATGCTTAGGACGTGCACCACGGCAACGGCACGCAGCAGATCTTCTACGAGGACCCGCACGTGCTGTACATCAGCATCCACCGGCACGACGACGGCAACTTCTTCCCGGGCACCGGCGCCGCCACCGAGTGCGGCGCGGGCGCCGGGCTGGGCTACACCGTCAACGTGGCCTGGGCCGCCGGCACCTGCCCGCCGCTGGCCGACGCGGAGTACCTGGCCGCCTTCCGCGCCATCGTCATGCCCATCGCCAAGGTACGCCCGCGCCCGGACGCCGCTGCACGACGTCGTCGACGGCGATCGTACAGGTGTAGACGTTAGTGAACGTATGAAACCGGTTGACCGTGGCCGCTCCCCGCAGGAGTTCGACCCGGAGATCGTGCTGGTGTCGTGCGGGTTCGACGCGGCGGCCGGCCACCCCGCGCCGCTCGGCGGGTACGCCGTGTCGGCCGCCTGCTTCGCGCACATGACCAGGGACCTCATGCAGCTCGCCAACGGAAAGGTACCCGCACACCCGCCCCGCCCTACCTCGTCCTAAACGTAAACCGAACCGACTATATTTTGTTTATGGTACGTAAATAATATGAGAGAAAGATCGAACACCGATCGGAAGTTGTTCTTTTATAAAGGGAACAATATTTTCTGTCACCTAAGTTTAGATGTGTCACTAATCTGCAGTAATTATCTATCCCTAAGAAATATATTAGTCAAAATTTTAATCAAGACTGTCTTCAAATATAAATCATCGGCATAAGAGCCATATTACATTTTGACTGTGATTTTTGCGTAAAATGTCCAATTTTGGCGTTCTCGATCTCGGAAACAAAAATACATTAACAATATTGACTTATTGAATAGTACAGAATAGCTATTGGCATAGTACGTAGCGGCCTCGCTTTTTGTAAATTTTGCTTAACTTTTTAAGTAAACCCAAAATTGCAGAGAAAGATTTTCATAAAATGCGCGCATTCACTATTTTAAGCTCCTGGATTGTACTACTGTTCCACACAAATGAAATAAAAAAAATAGAATGTTATTTGTTATATAGTCTTATACTACAAAGCGGCCTCAGAATTTAAAAAAAAAACATTCTTTTAACAAAAGAAACTTCGAAAATCGCTTTAAATAAACTGTTAATTTATCGAATAAACGATAATATTATTGAGCAAAATTTATACGAGAATAATTGTGACTTCATGATGAATAAACTATGTAGCATGAATTTATTATCTTATTTCAATAAAAACGATAAATATAACTTCAAAATTACTACAAAAAAGATGCACCGGCGGCCTTCGCGGGTTTAGGACTGGACGAGAGCTCGTCAGCGTGCAAATGTAATAGGGCTCTTAAGGCGAGGTGAGCCAGCGCTAGAAACAAATGACAATTCCGCGAGACCCCAATGTCTCGCGGAATTGGCGAGAGACTCTGGCGAGCTGAAAATCTATTGAATAATCGATAAAAAAATTTAAAGATGTAATTAAAAAAAACTATCGGGTATATTACCTCCAGTTATTTATGACCTTTTTTTTTAGTACATGACTTATAATGTCTTACTACTTATTTTAAGAATAAAACCGAAAATAGAAGATAAAATGACACAAAAATAAGTAACTTTGTGAATTTATTTTATCGAGTCAACTTCATTAAATCATGTTTCCATCGGATATATTCATTAGTATATATCCTCAACAATATCAATATAATTTTCTTAGATTTAAATTCTCTGTTTATTACTTCAAAAATAAATTGTGGATTTTGCAGTACTACTGGTACCACCCCGCCTTAATTTAAATATGTATCTTAAATTATAGTTTGATCACGTTTTTCTATAGCCTGAATATAAAATCTGTCCTCTAAAAAGTAAGTCACGAGCACCAATAATACATTTGTACCTAAAAATAGCAAATCTTTATCACCTTATAAATCTAATCAACAAACTATTAGTATCATTTAATTCGTTTGATCATTAAAATAATAGATATGTCACATAATAAATAGATTAGCTCCTTAATTTAATGAAAAAATGGCTAATAGGGGCGGAGTCAAATTGGCGTCATGTTCACTGACGAGTCTTACCAATACTTGGTACAATGTACAATGTAATAAATCATGTTTTGGTTAGATTTAGGTAAAAATCAACCTAAATAAGGTTAGGTTAGGGTTTTCCTGTGTCCTGATATCGGAAATAGGAGCTCCGCGAAGCGAAGCTCCGTCAACCTAGATGATGAATTAATTTTAAGGTAAACATTTTCATATTGTTTGGTATTTCTGTTTTAGTGACAATTTCATTTTTTGAAATCTTAATATAATTATTTGATGATTGATATTATTTCCAAGTAATTATTAATTGATATTTAGGTAAGCCTTTTTATATTATTTGGTAATTAAATTTAGGTGACAGATCTACTATTATAGGAACAAAATTAAATTTATTAGGTCATCGAAAATGCATTTATTAGGTAATTGATAAAATCATACTTTTTTATAAATTCGCACCCAAGATGCAATAAAATTATCTTCCTATGTAAATTGAATACGTGACATGACTGTGTGAACGTGGTATTGCAGGTGGTGCTGTCGCTGGAGGGCGGGTACGACCTGCCGGCCATGTGCGACTGCGCGCAGGAGTGCGTGCGCGCGCTGCTCGGCGAGCGGCTCGCCGCGCCCGCGCTCAGCGAGCTGGCGCGCGCGCCCTACCCGCAGGCGCAGGACGCGCTGCGCACCGCCATCGCCGTGCAGCAGCACCACTGGCCCTCGGTGCGTACCTCCCGCCCCGCCCCGCCCCCGCCCCCGCCGTGCGAGCGCCCCGTGTAACGCGCGTCGTGTCCGCAGATCAAGCGGTACAGCGAGCTGGTGGCGCTGTCGGCGCTGGAGGCGGGCCCGGCCGTGGCGGCGGCGCGGCTGGGCCGGCTGCAGACGGAGCGCGACGCCGCCGACACGGCCGCCGCGCTGGCCACGCTCTCCATGCACCACGCCGCGCCCGCGCCCGCCGCCGCCCCCGCCCCGCCGCCGCCCGCGCTCAGGCCGTGAGTACACACCGCACACACCACACACACCCTCTTGGATCTTTTGTGCACGAATACTTTTTACTTCTAACGATGGCCAGAGCTCCGTTGGCCTGACTTATTCCGGGCGTCATATATATGGCGATTTATGGTATCCGAGTTTATTTAATGATACGCCGCGACCGAGCCCAGCTGATGAGTCGTCGTGCGATTGCAGGTCGGCGGACAGCTCGCGCTCGGCGTCGGAGGAGCCGATGGAGCAGGACGAGGGCAAGTGAAGCGCCGGCGCCGCGCCCTGACCCGCCCCGCCCCGCCCGGCCCCGCCCCGGCCGGCCCCCGCGCCCGACGCGCCTGTACATTATATTTTATATTTAACGCTGAAACATTCCCCGCGCGTCGGCCGCCGCGACGCCGCGGTCGATCTGAAGAGTTTATGTATATTTCTGAAGCATTGTTGTTCGTTATATATGTGAAGGTGGCGCCCCGAGCGCCGCCGCTCGCGTCGAGTAGAGAACGTTGTAAACGAAACGCGTCCTGCCAAATACTTATTTCTGTAAATCGCGATGTGCTATATATGTATATTACATAAAATTGTTTATTCGATGTAATAATTCATAATGAATTAGTCAAGTTATAGCGAATTACATGTGTAGGTGGTAAAATTAAGACAAATCTTAATTTGAAAGCTTTAAAAGAGAATAGTAAATATTATATAATGTGTACAAAAGATATTTATATTATATATTCGAGTAAATAACGTTAAGTATACCTACGAAGTATGATAATTTATGTATTGCGGTCCCCGACCCGCTCGCGGTGCGGAGTGCGCCCGCCGCGCCTCCGCGATACCAAAGATGATTCAACGCGCGGTGCACCCCGTGCACGCTCCGCACTCCGCGAACACTTCTATCGCAACTAAATACAATATTTATTACACTGAGATGTAGGCGCTCCTACGTCGTCGTCGCCATGCGGCGTACTTTTGAAGCTGACCAAATGTTGAAAACCAATGTGAAAGTGTACGTCAGGTCAGTTAGTGTGAAATTGTCCTAATATATTATAGATAGTGGTGGTATTGTACATTTTTATGTGATAGTAAATACTAAAACGTGCAAAGATACTGATAGGTAACGTCGTGTCGACGGGTGCTTGCATATTTCCGCTGGCGTGCCGACTGCACCCTTGAGTAGGCATTTCCGCGGTGGGAACATTTTAACGATTTATAGGCGGCCAGGCCGCCTTTGTTTTATTATTAGTAGCCACCACTTTTCACTTCTACTGTTTTCTGTATTTTGATGACGATGCTGACAGGAAAAAGAAATACAAAATCTGTTGTTGCTGTAGTCTTTATTGTACCTACAAAATAAATTACATAAACATGATGATAAAAGAGTTACTTGTACAATGGCGGACATATCCCATAAGGGATCTCTTCCAATCCATCAGAATCAGCTGGGCTGATTTTGATAAACTTTACGTTGATGGAAGCCGGAAAATCACATTTCACAGCGATGGCTTCCATTTTTCTATAATGTGTATTTTGTAAACAAGAAATCCTTAAATTACCTACTGTTCATACAAAGACAAAAACTTTGTCTGTTAGAACGAAACAATGACTTTTTGATATCTTTCATATGAATTATATGTCTATACGACCCGTGTGAATTAACTGGGCACCTCGCTACCACGGCTTTTATTATATTGTTGGTTAGACTTTGTCTTGTACCATAGCAGGCAAAATGTAGTCTGATAAGCCTTTATCGTCAAAGCAAAGCGGAGACCTATTTATCTGTGGAAATTAAATTTCTTTTAGGTCTTTATAGTCGAGTTCTCGTACACTGTTCAATAAATCATATTCTTTTTGCTTTTTTACATAGGTACTAGCATTTCAGAAATGTCATGTGTATTGAAGTTTAAATAAATTCACTGTACGAGAAACGTCACAGAGCGAGGTGCGTGCCTAGTCAGCTCGCACAGGTTGTAGTTGTTCGTAGAGTTTAGCGAGTGTCATATAATATGTAAGCACTCGCCTACATCTAGGAAATATACTTGGTAAACGATGATGTTAAATGTATACAGAGTATCTGTCTGTTTGGTGTCGATGTGTTCTGGTTGCGGCGCCGCTCCGCGCACAGCCGCCATCTTTTCTCTGCAAGTCTTTACCTTGTATTAGCTGCGTCCAATATTTGACTCGGACTTGGAAATAACTTGAATTTTTTGTAAAATTAAACATAGGCATATTTGGCGGGTGGAGTATAAACTTGGAACACTTATTGAACTCCCGAAGCCTTTCTAGTTTTTATACGATGGTGTCGCCCTCTACCGCCGGCGGCCGCTGATATATTTTTCTATGATGGCTGTCTGTATGTTTGTATACGTAAGTGACGCGTACGCAGGGGGATGCGATCCTTGTACGATAAACAAAGTTAAAACAATGTTGTGTCTTTGAAAATTTTATTGTTAAATTGGAATACAGATGAAAGAATTATTTAATAAATAAATGTATATATATATTTGGATTTTTCTTAGCATTTTTATTTGTAACAAATTCAACATATAGAACCAAACAAGTTTTCTGACTCGAGGCTATATTTACACCGCCGCGGAATGGAATGTAAGCTCCTTTTTACGACGAAATTGTACATAGCTAGCATGATCCTCGCGCATTCTCCAGAATTTTCCTAGCGACTGTCGGCGGTGCCTGTGGAATCCGCGGGAAGTGGCGCGAACGGGAAGTCGGTCGGGTCGGTCAAAGCAATGGAATACGCTAGAATACTCGAGCATTCTAGGGAATTCGCGCGCCTTCTCGCGTCATGAGGCGAAATTGACGCTTCCATTTCATTCCATTCGATTCTGAGCCGGTGTAAACTGTGCCTTAGTATTCGTTAATAATAACGGAATCGACCAGCAGGACCCCTGCGAAAAGTAAAAATAAAACATTACATTTGCTTTGGTCAAGTGACAACATTAACTATGGTGCAGCTGATGCATTTCGCGATTAAACAAGGGTCCTCCTAGTAAATATAACCTATAACAGTCCGGTCCTAACTGCCTTATGTGATAATAAAAAAACAATATGCTAAACATACCTCATTATCTATCTAAATACAAAAATATACAAAAACTTTTATACATTTACAATTATACACATACGTCTAGCTTAAATGTCCACAGAACGACGGGCCGAGACATATGTTCGATAACACAAGTCAATTAATTACGATAAGATAACCCTTTTTTGCAACTTACAGCCTAAATATAAAAATAATTCGCTTAAATCTATGAACACAAAGTATTGGAGAGCATGTCAAGCCCTAGAACCAAATGATTTTCTGTCATCGAGACGGTAAGTAAAATATATTTTAATGTCATTTTATTGTTATAACGGAATTGTGATCATGATCGTATGATGCTCCCATCGACGAATCAACCAAGATGCTCCACGCCAGTGATGTAGAACATTTATTGTACATGAACTTGAAAGCATTGGGAAGTAATCCAGCAGTTTCAAGTAGTTTTACGTTTGGCTTATAAAGCAGGGGGGGGGGGGGGGGCAGCATTTGGATCACCTGATTGTTATATCTCTCTAACGTTACGAAAGCAGAAAACCATTTGTCTGTGACAGGGTATTTATTCCCTTGAGAAAAATATACACGTAAGCGAAATTGACAGAGTCAAATCCCCAACCAATTTATTATTTCCCTAACGTGTCGTGTCTGCAAGTATCCTGTGGGAAATTCCAAAAATCATTTCTGAGTCGATACCGTACATCAAACTAGTCACATGTATGCAAAATTTCAATCCAAACCGTTCAGAGTGTTTAGTGAGAGATTTTTGTTCGCGATCATGTCAGCGTAAACAAACCGACCGAATAGAGAACTCTCATGTTGTGAATTTACAAGACGCGTGTTACATATGTAAATTATGTGGCTTACTTGCTCACATTTTGAAGTGAGCAACCCGAGTAATTCACAATATACTTTTTCTCAATTTAGGCGGCTTGTAAAAGTTTAACACGATCGAATGTAACCAAAAACCTTGCACTAAGCAGTCGGAGGTTGCCTTTTAGAAATACAGATTATTGATTAACATAAATATTTGATATCTGTATCACCATATAAGTACAGTGAGCCACAAAAGAGTAGTGGAACTAAATTACAAATTAAATATAATGCGACGTTCGAGCTTGGGTTGATTCTACATGAATTATGTTATTCTGTAATTAAAAGAAAGTGCTTCGCGTACCTTCCATCGCAGACGTTTGCTTCCCAACGAGAAACTAAATAATAGATCGTCGTGGACCAATTGCATAAACAAATGGTCCTTTAGGAAGATATATGAACTTAACGGGACGGGGGCCCACCACACATTCCCACCACCGTGTCTCCTGTGTAGCCAGGATTAACAGCGGCGACCGTCAAAAAAGGCAATGAACAGTGAAGTCCATGGCAATCCCGGAGGTAAAACTACGGCTGCCTTGGAACTCAAACGAATTTAATCAGAAATTTTTTTTGGAATTTGACGTCCTCTCTTAGCAACGCGAGAGACGGCAATATGGCAAATAAGGCATTAAAAGCCTAGAGACATGAGAGCCTAATGAGATAAAATATTTATTTTCGTTGTTTTAGAGCCTGTTACTACTTCCTGAAAATAATATAAATTCTATTCAACGCAGAAAGAAACGTCACCATAGTAAACAAAGTAACTGTTGCATCAGGTGTAATATTTGTAGTTTTAAATAATATTTGCATTTTGACATATAACTTTACGTTTGTACACTATATTATAAAGGAACTCGTAAGAGGTTAACGATACTATGACAGTGGTACTTGCTGTATCTGTGTACAATTGGCTTATACGATTACAGTGTAATTGAGTGGAACGGTTATATACGCCGAAAAGTCACTCTTGAAATGTTATAGACTCCAAAACCACTGAATCGATTTTGATGAAATTTGTCACAAAGACCTCGACATGCTTGAGGTTTCGAAAAAAAATTGAGATCGATCATGTCCTTGAGGAATGACCATCAAATACATTTTTCATTGAAAAATCTACGCTCAGTGAATCTACGCGCTCCACTCGTCCTCGATTTCGGCCCCGTGGGCTAGAATCCGGCCTAGTAAATTTTATTCGCGTTGATTGTTTATGGTTCGGTCCACAATACACAGATGCATCAAGTACCACTACGACAGAAATGATCGTTATATCTGATGGCAATAACTAGTCTAAACGTTAATATCAATAATTTTTACTATAGCGACCGCTGCAGAATAGACCGCGGAAAAAAAGTTGAATACCCTTCGTCCAATTTGAGCACTTAGATGACTTTATTGACGGAACTAAGGAGAAGCTCGATGTCGTCGCTGCGCGTGTCCTACACGAACAGGCAAGTTAAGCAACGTCGACCGTAGTCCTGTCCATGGATGGGTTTATTTACTCGAGCTCCTCCGTGCTTCGGAGGACACGTTAATTCGTCGGTTTGATCATTAGATGACAGTCGTTAAGTCAAATCATCAGTCAAAGTGACCTTTAGGCGGTTTGAAAATACTGACCTCCACCAACCCACAGTTGTGTACCGTGGTGGAGTACGCTCTAAACACTTCCGAATGAGGGGAGACCCATATCCCAATAGTTGACGACGACGGTACCAAGAGATTATAGTGGACGAAGGGGTAAAATATTCTCTTAACGTTATTTTTGCGATTTCACAGGTCACCATAGCAAAACTTGTTCTTAAAGAGTACTACAATCATGAGTCGCTTAGCGCCGCCACATACATACCGTCCGGTTCCAATCTTTAAGAAAGAATTGAAATCGTCAAGGCAAGAATGCAATACATCTGTATCACACATACCGAATACCGATCCGGCCCGGAAGAGCCGAGGATTATGTACAAATTCGTTCTTAAAATGGGACCGGGATACAACCGGTATGCCTGTGGCGGCCCTTATTAACGCATATATGCCCAGTGGTTCTAAAACAGTGAAATGAATGTTTAAACAAAATCGTAATTCCAAAATAATTCTAGGCATACATGTAATCAATTGACTAGAATATCATTTGACAAATACGATGCAGTCTTGCTTAGGAAATTAATTAATTTTGATGTGACTTATAAACCGATGAACACCAGCTGAACTCACGAAAAAACATGACTCATTGTCACGTTCCGCCTGAGCCGAGCGTGCAAGCGAGAGCGCGGAACAACCGATAGAGAGGCACGATCAGCCTAAGCGTTCGGCTTGTGACGCATCTATCTCTCTTCCACTCCATCGACCGATGTGTTCTTATGACAATGTCACGTAAAATTATCGTTCGATTATAAAACACTATCTAACATCCCTGTTTAATTTTTCTAGATATAGAAACCGTTCTTTCGTCGATTAAAATTAAATAATCTAGTAGCGCAACAAGTGTAAAATAATTCCCACCATTATTGTTTGTCATATTTTTAAACATCTATGGCCGCTGGACGACTAAACGAACCGATCTGTTTGCCACGATCAAACCATAAGACTGCCACATCAAAACACAAAAGTGACAACTCCGATACAAGCTGGTTAAATAGCTTTGTAGGTGAGCATCTAACAGACATCTTGTGTACCGTTCTGTTTCGGCGAGCAGGTAAATTGATTAAGGGTGCTTATATAAAGCGACAGGTTACCAGTACCGGCCCTTAGTATGTCAAAATCAGTGTATGAAATAATGTACAGTTCCCTACGAACTCGCAAGTACCGGCTCTCTGTAAGCAGGTAATCGAGCTCTTTATATAAGCCCTCTAAGTTCACATAGAGGCATCATGCGTAGAAATGTTTTCCATTCTTCAGAAATTCTCCAAGGATATTATTGTTATGAAATTTAGTGACTATTCCTGGTCCGAATGGAGCTACTAAAGCCGGTCCGGTGGGTCTAGTGTGCTGCAGTGGCAGTTGCACGAGCTGACAGGACATTCCGTGTGTTCCCTGCAAGTAAATATTATTATTATAGTATGTCGCTTTTAACCTGAAAGACAATTTGATTGTTCTGTACTCCAATGAGGACGACATTTTTTTCTCTACCCTTTGGGAAAAGCAGATAAAACTCGAGTGTGGTTCACAAAATAACAATGATGAACAATGATACATAGACATACGCTAATTATACATAAAATAATATAATTACACATAAACGCAAAAAAGAAACACAATAGGATAATGATGGTTATCGCTTGGATAAATTCTCAAGTAAGCTTGAATATTCTTTTAGAAACCGAATTCTCTGATGGTATCAGGTAACATGTGTCCCAGATGATGCTTGCAAACTACCGGAGTCTGATATGAAGCCAAAGTGTGTTAGAACAGAGTTCGCGATCATGGGTGGGTGACATCTCAAGTAATCAGGAGAAAGAGGGTTATGAAGACTAGAGAAAAGAGTGCAGAGTAACCTCTGTTGTCTGTCTACGTCTGTCTACGCTGGCGGATAGGAAACCGATATAGCGATATCCACCCCCCACTGACCTGAACCAGTGCAGCAGGTGGTGCGCGTGTCCGCCGTGGCGGCAGGCCACGCACCAGCTGAACCAGCCCCCGAAGGGCGCGCCGCCCCCTCCCCCCCCCCCCCCCACTGACCTGAACCAGTGCAGCAGGTGGTGCGCGTGTCCGCCGTGGCGGCAGGCCACGCACCAGCTGAACCAGCCCCCGAAGGGCGCGCCGCCCCCTCCCCCCCCCCCCACTGACCTGAACCAGTGCAGCAGGTGGTGCGCGTGTCCGCCGTGGCGGCAGGCCACGCACCAGCTGAACCAGCCCCCGAAGGGCGCGCCGCCCCCTCCCCCCCCCCCCACTGACCTGAACCAGTGCAGCAGGTGGTGCGCGTGTCCGCCGTGGCGGCAGGCCACGCACCAGCTGAACCAGCCCCCGAAGGGCGCGCCGCCCCCTCCCCCCCCCCCCCCCCCCCCCCCCCACTGACCTGAACCAGTGCAGCAGGTGGTGCGCGTGTCCGCCGTGGCGGCAGGCCACGCACCAGCTGAACCAGCCCCCGAAGGGCGCGCCGCCGCCGCCGCCCGTGCCCAGGTGCAGCGCGCACACGCCGCAGCGCGGCAGCGGCTTGCGGCAGTGCGGGCACGACGAGATTTGCTGCACGAGAACGGAATGCACGCCCAGTTAACATTTTTCTTGCTCTTACGACATTTGTCGTTTAAATTTTTCGTTGCATTTCATATCTTAAAGGACGCAAACGCACGTACGACGCGACGCGAAATGCGGTCGGGGAAATCGAAATATTCATGGTGATATAAAAATATTGCCCCAATTTCTTAATCTAATTAGAGGTGATAATGAGTTCGTTAAATCTTGGCTAATCGAACGGGGACCACTTCTGGGTAATGAGGTTGATTAAAACGATCGAAGATTATGATACTTTATAAATTGAAAAATAAAAGATATAGAATAAATTACTATAGTTTATAGTTAGCAACGGTATACGATAACAGCTTCACAAGAAGCGGGCCGCATGCTTTTTTCACTTAATCTTCACCGAATCAACATTTCAACCGATTCGGCTACCTAGTAACATTGTTCATTATCGTTATGAGTTCCGTGACGGATTCAGTATGGGGACATCCCAGTTAAATCCCGTGTGGCGGGCGCCATGCGGCGTGTTGTCGGGCGTACCTTCATCTTGGCGGCGGGCGGCGGCAGGCGCGGGAAGGCGGCGCGCGGGCGCGCGCTGGAGGGCGCCGCCACCGTCTTGCCGCAGTACGAGCACGCCACGCACACCAGCCGCGCCGCGCCCTCGCCCGCCCCCGCCCCCGCCGCCGCCGCCCCCGCCCCCGCGCCGCCTTCCGCGCCGCCCGCCCACGTGTCCAGCGCGCAGCGCGCCCACCACAGCTGCCAGCTGTCCAGCACCGACCGGTAGCTGCACACCATTCAAACTAACTTTAATACGCCGAATAAAAAAAAGGCTTATGTGAAATTTGTGAATGAATCTCTCATATTATACACGATTAAATAGAACTATTTGAAATAGTACAATGAAATTATTACAATTGAAGGTAAGGCGAGGTCTGAAAACACCGCCCTGAGGGATGCCAGAAGAGAAGTCGATCTTATTAACCCTCATACTTTACACGTATATTGTGCATGCCGACAATATTAACGACGATTAATCTAAAGTCGACATTAAATTAATAATACGCATTATAGCTGTACGAGCTACGGTTCGCAACTCGTACTTTTGAGTATATCCAGTTAGTTTCTTGAGTGATATTAAGGTAAGCTTCAACAAAAAAAAGAAACACTGGTATATAATATATTAATGAATATAGTATAGTGGAGACCTGTCGAGCCAGTTGCGCACGCGCTGGTCCTTGAGCAGGTCTGCGGTGAAGCAGCGCGCCGCCACCAGCGCGGCCGACTGCACGTCGCCCGTGTTCTCCACCCAGCGCTGCAGCAGCGCCACGCCCTCGGGGCTGGCGCCTGGACCCAACCGGCACTATTTTATATCTATTGTTACATCTATTACGATCGCTACATGAACGTTTCCTAGGGGCGGCTAGCCGTAATTTTTAAAAACCTGAACGACCACTTATAAAATTAAAGTCTCAGTGCCCGTGTCGTTTCCGAATACGATTCCATTGGCAAAATTGAAGAGTAGGCTGTAACTGAATTACGAAATATAATTTTTCAAAGAATTACGGGTCGGAATAATGTCGTCTCGACGCACGTCGGCGCGATAAGCATATCATACAAAAAAAATTGTACTATGTAATACTCGTTCAGGTTTTCTGCGCGTTTGTATTTTGAAGTTCGGATATGATTTAATTCCAGAAAGTGGTTGCCACTTTCAATACTTCAGTTACTGAACCGATCGTAACTAAAATATACAGGTTTTGAAGATACGCATCGTTTCCGAATACAGATCCATCATCGGTGCCAAGTTGGCACAATATTTTATTTAGGTACCTATTACATTTTCGCATTTTTTTTATATTTTTTCTTTAATCTATCTCTTACCGAGGTGGTGACGCTTACCGGTGAGCAGTATCCCGGAGAGGTCCCCGGCGTCGACGAGCGCGTCGGTGGTCTGCTGCAGGTACTCGTGCAGCTGCGCGTCGGAGAGGAAGATGCAGGCGAAGGCGACGCGGTCCTCGAGGCGCATCTCGGTCTCGTCGAGCACGCGGCGCAGGTGCGGCGCGTCGGGCGGCGGCGCGGCGGCGGAGGAGGCGGCGGAGGCGGCCGGCTGCGAGGCGGCCAGGAAGTGCAGCAGCGCGCGCAGGTAGGCGTCGGGCAGCGCGGGCGCGGCGTGGCGCAGCGCGTCGCGCCACAGCCGCTCGTCGCTGAGCCCGGCCAGCGCCAGCGCCACGACGCGCAGCTGCGGCTCCTTGGCGCGCGCCAGCACGTCGAGCGCGGCGCGCAGGCGCAGGTGGAAGGCGGCCAGCGCGGCGGCGCGGCACGGCGTGCCCTCGGCCTCGGCGCGCTCCACGCCGGCCGCCGCGTTCTCCCAGCCCCAGCCCCAGCCGCACAGCTGCAGCGCGCGCGTGCGCTCGGCGCTGCGGAACACGCCCACGCGCCGCGCCGGCAGGTCCGCCAGCAGGCTGGCCACCGCCTCCGACCGGTACGACTCCGCGCCGGCCCCGCCCCCGCCCCCGCCGCCGCCCCCGCGCAGCACCGTGCGCACGCCCGGGTGCCGCCACGGACTGTTGCGGATACACCCTGCCGAGGACACGTGCACGTAAACCCTCGACGCGATAGCTGCCTCATCAAACTGTACCCTCGATTTTGTTAACGTCGAATCCGGTCTCTTTCGTACCGGAACCCTAAAAATGATGTGTACGCCCGACAAAAAATAAAACGTCATCTTTCGCTTTGTCTCATTACCTTCCTGCCGACTTCACCCGAGCGTCCCTTACGGAGCCGGATGTGACGGTTCAATCTCATGTACTACCCGAAGATTTGGATCACTTTAATAAATGAACCTCGCTCGGATACGTTACGTGATAATAATAATCGACAACATTAAACTTTATACTACAATAACAATACTTGGTTAACAATAGGCTTGTATCCCATTTTTTATTTCTATTTGTTATTTAAAGACGTCACAATAATATAAATATAGGTGAAATAATTACTTCGATTGCATAAAAACTTCTCGAGATATGATAACTTGAAGATCACTATTTTGGACTATTCCGAAAACGCTCCATACAGAAGGCCACCACGTTATAACGTCACACCGTGCTATTGTATATGCATTAAATTAGAAATTTGTACGACAACTATGTTAAATATTGCGTTTATGTAGCCAGTGCCGTAACAAAAGTTATAGTATTTTTTATTGTTTCTACAATGGTAATATTTATTTTTTATAATTTCATACCTTTAAAATGGACTTTCCCACCAAACTTTGACCGAACATAAAACACATCGGACATAAGTTATTAAAATTTTAAGTTCGCAGATCGTTCTAGTTTTATGTATTTTACGTTACTGATAGAGAGTTTTTATAATTTTGTAACATGGGCAATAAGCCTATTGCACTGTGTCTGGAGGCATTCTAAACCCATGATACGATAAATAAACAACTTTCACCTCGCCACAATCACAGATATAACTTAACAATAACCTTAAAAGCTAACCAACATAAGTGTACGGGCCCCTGCAAGGATCCGTACATAAAAAGATGTCAGGATGTCAACTAGTGTCAAAATGGTGTCAAAGTAAACCACGGGTGGTTGTGAGCGCGTTTATTGCACGACTGATTTGATATATGACATGAATGCATTGCATAGCGAGGGCAGACTGCAGCGTCAGCCCTTTACACAATTGTGCAAAATGTTCGTGATAGCTCGAACACTAAGTCTAATTACCTTATGGTTTCTGTGTCTTGTCGTGTCCCGACGTCGATGGGACGCTCTAACCGGTCAGCGTTTTAAGGAATAAGGTTTGAATTGGAAGTAATTGGGATATTAATTACGCTTACCGGAGCGCCTGACTTATCCTGCTACGGACTCAAAATGTCCGACGATAATCCTATGACACTATTTCACTGATTAACCAATAGCTGTTAATCCAGAACATCACTTAGACTATAAATACCAGATTTTATAATATTAATCCAGTAATATCTACGCATCCCGCGCGGCCATCTCCGAGAATGGTCAGAGTAATAAGTGTTGCCAGCTAATGAATGATCGTATCGATATGAAGATCGATAAATGTCGAATAGCTAGTCGAGTTAGTTAAGCATTTATAACTAACTCTCTCCAGAGGTCGGTTTTAAATTCAACAATGGTTTATATTAATACACAGATAACGAGTGTTATCAGTGACATATCATCACTCACCATCCTCTACCAGTGATTTGCTAAGCGCCAAAAAATGCCAGAGGCCGCTCAGTGCGTCGTCATCGGCCAAATCTGCATTCTGCCAGAGGTCAGGCTGTACAAGACAATTATAAAGACATTTAAAACATATGAAAAATACATTGGGATAAAAAACGTAACATCAAATTACACTTCAAATAAAAAAAATATTTGACGGTGCAAAAGATTCTACGTTATAAGAAAAAGCGAACTGACGGGTATATATTGGTGTACGAATGTTTATTAGCTTTCCCGAAAAAAAAAAACAGCTGATCGAATTGAACGGAATTGGTGTTTATGTATTCATGTAGAATATTATCTAGATTATTACATACCCATGTCCTCGTACTCTGTTTTCATTTATTTATAGTTTAACAATAAGGTTTAAACTTGTAGTATTATTTTACAAATTCAATGAAAATCACACGAAGTATTTTTGACGTGACAACGTCTTATAAATTGGTTAGCCGGGTGACACTTCAAGAAACTGGCTCACGTTATGCGCTTACAATGAGAGCGAGTGAAAGGCACGCGTCCCTTCTAAGAGCGAGAGAGACAGACATAAAAAGTGAAAGGCATGCGTCCCTTCCACTCGAAAACATTTTACCACTCAAAGTCGTTGTCACGTAAAACTTTCGCCCGTATACCGACTTTACAGGCAACCAATTTTTTTTCGTTTAATTAACATTATCTATTTCATACTATAAATCAACATGTTTAAGAAACATTAATACATTGCCTTGAAACATACTGGCTCAATTTAACTTATGATACGTTTAATCGTTATACTGTTCCACAAATCTGAAGGTTATATTATTCCTCGACATAACAACGGCTTATCGTTATGTCGAGGAATAATATAGCCGGCAGTTCGCTCACCGTACGCATTACTAGCTCGTCGAGTATACAGCCGGTTCATTAGAATTGTCCGAGTGCGCACAGGATTAAATATTTTTTCTTAAAGATTCATTACATAATTCATTCAATAATACGACTAGTACTCGAGAGGGAACCGGTAAAAGTTTGCAATGTTTAAAAAAGGCGTTTAGGAGCGGCGGAGACGGGCGCAGACCTTGAGGCCGTAGTCGGTGTGCGCGCGCTGCCTCATGACGAAGGAGACGTCCCCGAGCGCGCCGAAGAACTCGAGGCCCATGAGCCGCAGCTGGCCCGCGCCCGCCGACCACACCAGCGCCGCGGGCCCGCCGCCCCACGCCACCGTCACGCGCTCGCACACCGTGTAGTCCACCGCGCCGCCTGCGCACACGAACGCCACTATAAAATAACTATTTTTATTTCGAGTCCACTGTGTGTTGGAATAACTTTCCACCGCCTCGAACGAAAACTATATTGTCGCGGTCCTGTCTCGAACGATCTAGAATGGAACCTTCTAGAATAGTCGCCGCATACTTCGCTGCAAGCAATAATGACCCGTATATCTACTGTCATAAGGTTCATAACACTATGACATGAAAATGTTCGAGAAACGTTACGATGTGAAGTACATACATGTATGTTCGAGAACATTCGGGAACCGTTGCCGACGGATATAAATAGCGACCGCCGCGGCGCATAGTTGAGTTCAGTTTGGACTTCGGAAGAGTAAACTTCGAGCGAATCTACCTGCGAGACAAGTGATAACCTACGACTTCAGCGATACTATTGGACTTCGATTTGACCTGTAATTTGGAATCTTCGTGTGGACTTCGAGTTGTGAAGACCTGCAGACCAGACCCTGCGTGAATAAATCCTTGCAAGTTGTCATTGGCGTTTTACATCCAAATCTAGAACCCTAGCTCGTAACATTTGGTGTCAGAAGTGGGATTTGGAGATGCCACTGACGCCGAGGCGAGGACAAGCCAAGATGGTGCGAGGTCGCCCCTACTAGTGTTGTCACCGAGGCATACTGGGCTCAATGGGACGGTTTTATTCTGCAGAACGGAATACTTTACCGTGAATGGGAGAAGCCTAACGGCAGAGAGTTCTATCTTCAGATAGTTGTCCCAAGAGATGGGGTACAGGATGTCCTTCGTGAAGTGCATGATGGCGTGTGGGGTGGACGCTTGGGCGTGGGACGGACGTTGGCAAAGATTCGATAAGGGTTTTACTGGCTTCATTGTCGTGAAGGATTGGTGCCGCAGGTGCGCTGCTTGCGCTGCGGTAGGGGGTCCATCATTTAGAAGTCAAGGAAACCTGCAACTTTGTAACGTCGGTGCACCATGGGAACGCGTTGCGGTTGATGTGGCTGGGCCATTCCCTGTGGCGGAGTCGGAGGATGGGTGATTCATGGTGGTTGTGGATTGCTTCTCTGAGCGGCCAGAGGTATTCGCCATGCCTGGTCAAGAGGCCGCAACTGTTGCGTTCGGGTTGTTCGGGAAAGTGGTTTGCTGATTTGGTGTGCCTTCGGAGGTGCACTCCGACCAGGGTGAGAGCTTTGAGTAGCAGATATTTCAGGAGCTCTGCAAAATATTGGGTGTGCATGGAACTGGGATCGCCCCATATCATCCTCAGTCTGACGGCATGGTGAGGAGATTTGGTCAGGCACTCGAGGGACGTTTGGCGGGATTCGTTGGCGGCCACCGGAGGGACTGGGACGCGTGCATGACGCCGTTTCTCCTGGCCTGCCGAACGGCGGAGCGTGGCGGCGCGGGGGCAGCCCCAGCACGTGTCAGCTTTGGGCGAGAGCTGGGAATGCCAGTGGATCTGCTGACTGGGGGACCTCCTGACGACCCACGTGCTCTGCACGGTTGCATTTCCGAGTTACGAGAGGTTGATGCCATAGTTCGGGAAAATGGGTTGCAGTCAAGTGAAAGGATGAAAGCTGGGTGCAACCGTCGAGCGAGTGCAGACGGCTTCGAAGAGGGAGCACTGGTCTGGCTTCGCTACGTGGCTCGACGAAAAGGAAAATCTCCGAAATTGCAGACAGGCTGGGAATGGCCATGTAAAGTGGTAGCTCGGTTGAATGACGTGACATATCGAATTCAACGGCAGCCGAGAGGTGCACAAAAAGTGCTTCACATTTCACAGTGACCGCTTAGCTTCTTATCACGGCAGTAATGAAGATGCTCGGGACGAGCATCTCTAAGAGGGGAGCAGTGTCGCGGTCCTGTCTCGAACGATCTAGAATGGAACCTTCTAGAATAGTCGCCGCATACTTCGCTGCAAGCAATAATGACCCGTATATCTACTGTCATAAGGTTCATAACACTATGACATGAAAATGTTCGAGAAACGTTACGATGTGAAGTACATACATGTATGTTCGAGAACATTCGGGAACCGTTGCCGACGGATATAAATAGCGACCGCCGCGGCGCATAGTTGAGTTCAGTTTGGACTTCGGAAGAGTAAACTTCGAGCGAATCTACCTGCGAGACAAGTGATAACCTACGACTTCAGCGATACTATTGGACTTCGATTTGACCTGCGATTTGGAATCTTCGTGTGGACTTCGAGTTGTGAAGACCTGCAGACCAGACCCTGCGTGAATAAATCCTTGCAAGTTGTCATTGGCGTTTTACATCCAAATCTAGAACCCTAGCTCGTAACAATATCATACCGTAGAGAGCATTTCTTGCATAAACGAATATTAAGAATACCCGACGTGTATAGGAAGGATGTCGTTCCGTAGATTCAATGCATTTTATAAAATTTCAATTGAGGTGTAAACCGTTCACTGACATCTTTGAAATCGAAGCCACCTCGACCTGCGCACGGTTCACTATGACGATAGGCGGATGAGATTCCGGAGACAGTCGGCGATGCGAGTATCGACCGTCCTGTGCATTCCCGAGTACCTTACCGGTGACGGTGACGGCGAGCAGGCGCGCCTCGTGCACGGGATGCCAGCTGAATGTGGCCAGGTGCAGGGCGGGCGGCGGCGGCGACTGGCCGGCGTGCGCGGCGGAGGCGGGCGGCGCGGCGGCGTGGGCGGGCGGCGAGCTGCCCGGCAATGGCGTCACGTCGCGCTCGATGACGCTCGGCCCGCGGGAGTACTCCTCCGGCTCGGCCTCCACCGCCGCCGCCTGGAATATGTGTATACTACGTATGAAATGCGGCTCGCGATACTTAGATTACTTAGGGGGGAGGGAGGGGGTCGATGAAGTGTGACATTGTGTGACGAGGGGGTGGGAAGGGTTCTAAATTTCGTGAGATTTCAAAATCTATTATTACGCGTCAAAAATTTAAAAAGTGACAATGACAATACAAAATTTTTAATAAACCAAAAGTTTTGTCTATTATTGTCAAGTTTTTTGCGCGCCGGCATTACGGTTAGCGGGCGGCACGGGTATTTTAGCTATTTATTGTGATTAAAGTGTTTCTTTCTACGGTTATTATATATCAAAAGAATCGTTGTGATGTGTACTTCGTGTGTGTGTTTAGTTAAATGAGTTTCGAAACACTCATGTTTATTTATGAACACGAAAAGTCGCGCTCGGAACACGGAACAATGGCGTTGTTGTGTTTGTTTGTTTACAATAATTAATATGCTATTTTAGTGTTTTAAAAGCAAGATAAGTGAATAATAGTGTATTGTAAACATATAAAAAATAGTTTTTAACAGAAATATAGTGGGATGTGTAAATAATGACATTTTATGTCAGCGCGCCCGCCGGGTTTCGTCGTGATTTTTGTATGGAGACGAATCCGTGACTGGTGAGTAGTACTGATACTATTTATTTTATTTCTCCACGCTGTGTAAACCTACGAAAGATATTAATATGTCATTTTAAAGCTGAAATAGTGTAGTTTATTTCAATATAAGTCTGATTGCTTCGAAATGAAAAGTTTATTGATAAAAACTTGTTCGAAAAAAAATTTTCGAGCAAAATGTTGATATACTTGACTTTTACTTTGTTTATTTTTTACTTTAGCTTCAATTATAGCAATTTGTGACAATGTAGTCTCATTCTGTATATTATAAGCTATCCATAGGTATTTTTTATTTCAATATAGCTGTAGTATTACGCCAGTTATAACGATTTTTGTTTGTATCGTCCGTATTTTGTGCATAACCGTTCGGCGGACATGCGAGGCCTCCTTGGGTTGCGAACCAGAGGGGCAATTCTCGTAATTAAAATATAGTCAAAATTCAGTTTCGATCCAGTCTCGATCTCACAAATGTCACATTTGGTATTCTCGTAACACATTAAGTAACTTTAAAATTAAATTTAAGCGGGATTATATCGAAATATGAGTGATAATTAAACAAACTAGGAATGTTACTCTGTCTACAACAAGAATTGATAATAATTAATTATAGAAATAAAGTATATAATTTTAGTCATTTCACAATTCAATCTCGATTCGGTCAACTTTCAATCTGCGATCGTAGAAAAATTACGAGAATTGGCCTTCTGGACACGCGAGTGGTTATAATCTAAATGTTAACACGAACTTTGAACTATTAACGAAACTCGAAAACATTTGTAACTCTAGATGTAAATTTGCAAAATATGTGACGACACACTAGGGAGGGGGAGTCTCACAAATGTGACCAGCTGTGACGAGGACGGGGGGAGGGGGTCTAAAAATCATGAAATTCGTGTGACGTAATTTATGGATGGCCCCTTACCCGAAAATAATCGTACTCGTTTTAATACCGAAATTCACGAACGGACGAAACGAACGGTTGATACTGTCTCCTGACTGTTGGTACTCGGTGGAACATTACGACATTACACGGCACTAATGAGAATAACAACTAAAAAAAACATTAAAATATTAAAATAATCGGTGTTGTACGATGTCACAAATTGTTTCTGACTCGACATATAAACTGAAGGTAAACAGATGGTGTGTATTTCTACCAACACCGACACGAACACCTTCTGCTTGCCTCGATAATGTCGTAAAGACGTGATGGACGAGATGGACGAGATGGACACTCTACTTGTTATCATCGCCCTCTATAAGAAAATAAATAAATGCTACTATGAATTTGTAAGTAAGAGAGATTCTGAAACTAAAGTAAGGTTTTTAATTCCGGACACATGGAATTTCGTACAAAACATATTCACCACACATATGCAGATTTTTTCAGATAAATCTGAAAAAAAAGTCCGAGTATTTAATATTCAAAAATGCAAATTCAGACCGCATGTCTTTCCATACATTTCTATGGAGCGAACTCATACATACCGGAATTCAGAGTCTTTAATTCAATTCTGAATTCAGTGACGGATTCCGACTGTGTGAGGCCGGCCTTATGAGCAAGCAATGATGACGTCATACCACATCGACGGTGTTTGCAGTCTTGCAGTCGTTCGCCTGCTGTATGTCGTGCAGCCGCAACGTGCTCGAGTCCTTTTGCAGAGACAGCAACAGGTTTCGTCTAGAAAATAAAAATAAATCAATTGTCATCAATAAATTAAGTGTACAGTACACTCAGATTATTAATTTTGGAATATTTTATTTACTTTTTAGAATATTTTAGTTTGTGAAGAAAATAATTAAATAACATAATTCGTTTTTTAAATTATTAATAGTTCATTACTGAAGGAATATGTCTGTGGCCCTGTCCCATCTTCGGTGAAAACTTGATTTAGATTTAGGTCCCTTCTACTTTCTTTTCTAATTCAAAACACTCTATACAAAAAAATCTGGTTTCGTTTATTAAGTTTTTAATATAGTATCAGCACTTTTAAAAATTTGAATACATACTTCTTTTGGGGATTTAAACTGTAAAATCGTGATAGGTGGCAACACTGGTATTGTTTGAAATATTTTTACACGTTTGAGTATAATAGTAAATTTGCACTATGTATTTCTATGTTATTCTATGTCTATGTGATAGCAATATTTTTCAGTATTCTCAAACACTAAAAATATTACAAAAATAAAGATGAATATTCAGAGCCGAATATTAAGTAACGCGACACGCTCGTTCGGGTAAAATCGAAGGGGAGGGAACGAGACGGAGCGAGAAATTATGTTTTCACGTTCTGTCATGTGGTCAAGCACACGCCGTTTTTATTCTACTCATGTGGTCGCACTGTAGAGTACTGAAATGAGCACTCTGTTTATACATATGTCGAGGAACGAGCCTTGCCTGCTGGGGCACCACTGTATCTTGAGCACGGGCCTGGGCTGCGGCAGCACCAGCAGCGGGCGGTCGATGGCGCGCGCGTCCCACACGCAGATGACGTTGTCTCCGCGCGAGGCCAGCTGCCACGGGCTCAGCGGGTCGGCCACGGCGCCGTAGCAGTGCCGCGTCGTCGCCACGCTCACCGCCTTGTTCGACAGGTCTGCGCGACACACACACACACCCACTGGTTACACCGCCACGTACTGACCCGACGTTCACGTAAACTACCCCACTGACGACGATATATCCAAATAGGCATGCGTCCGCGGCGTGGCTGATGTTGCCAGCTTAGGGTATTTAAGTACCAGACCTACTGCATTTCTTGACATATCAGTGCTCAAATTTCAATTTTGGTGCCTTGAGTACCTAATGCATTATTTAATTAATCATATATCATCAGGAGATAATCGTGAGCCTGGGAATTACAGACCAATCTCTATTCTGCCAGTATTGAGTGAAGTGTTTGAAAAGATCATGTCAAATCAGCTGCTCGCACATCTTAATAAGTTCCACATTCTACATAAGAAGCAATACGGGTTCACCGCCGGAATGTCCACTACAGCAGACGCAGAAATCGCGCTCGTGAAATACATATTTGAGGCTTGGGAGACGTCTCAGGACGCTATCGGTGTGTTTTGCGACCTCTCCAAAGCATTTGATTGTGTTGATCATCAGACACTGCTGCTCAAATTAAATCATTATGGTATTAAAGAGAAGGCTCTGCAAATGGTAGAATCATACCTTAGTAATAGAACTCAAACAGTGGATGTAAATGGCACAAAATCAAATGCATTTGATGTAAAAATGGGCGTGCCCCAGGGTTCAATTTTGGGTCCTCTCTTATTCTTGGTATACATCAATGATTTGCCTGATTTGGTAGAAAAATTTGCCAACGTAGTACTGTTTGCCGACGATACCTCACTTATTTTTAAAGTTGCTAGGTATAAAGACAAAATTGATGATGTTAATAATGCTCTTTCTGCAATTTTGAACTGGTTTACTACAAATAATCTCCTTCTTAACTCATACAAAACTAAATGTATTAAATTCACGTTACCCAATGTCAGGCAAGTCCATGCTGATGTAGTCATAAAGGATAACACCCTAGTTTATGACAATGATACTGTTTTTCTTGGTATTACCATTGATTCAAAGTTGCAATGGGGCCCTCATATAACGAAACTAGCTCGCAGACTCAGTTCCGCAGCTTATGCGGTTAGGAGAATAAGACAGATAGCGGACGAGACAACTGCTAGGCTCGTTTATTTTAGTTATTTCCATAGTATTATGTCATATGGCATATTGCTTTGGAGTAAAGCAGCTGACATTGATAAAATTTTTGTATTACAAAAGAGAGCCATTAGATCAATTTACAATTTGGGTTCTAGGGATTCACTCCGTGAGTTATTTAAGGAGATAAACATCCTCACCGTCGCTTCTCAATATATTTATGTAAATATTATGTACGTCCGTAAAAATATTTCGATTTTTACAAAAGTATGTGATATAACTAACGTCAACTTGCGGAACAAAAACAAATTGGTTATTCCAAAACATAGACTGGGGAAGGTCAATAATTCGTTTGTCGTAAATTGCATCCGCTACTACAATAAGTTGCCGGAATCGGTCCTGATTTTACCCGACACTAAATTCAAACAGCTTATTAAGACCACCTTATGTAAAAAGGCTTACTACAGGACCGACGATTACCTTAATGATAAAAATGTATGGCAAATTCTCGGCACAGGATGTGAAGCACAGGCGTCTTATCTTTACAAGTAGTATTGTGGATATACATATCTAGACTTTATACAATATGTATATACACTCTATACTATGATTTTTTATATTTTTATTTTTTTTACTATTTTATTTTACTTATTTTTTATTTTTTATTTTCTCTCTTATTTTGGTTGACATACCATTTTTTTTATTGTACATTGACATTCTTTTTATTGTATTATGTTAATATTGTATGGCTATTTAAAAAAAAAAAGACCTATATTGACAGAGTTTCTTTCGGCATTTCTTCTCGTTAATGGTCATTCCGAAATGCTGGTAGATAAAAAATATACCTAATTGTAAAACACGTGTCTAAGTGCCCGCGAGGGCCCACAGAATAAAGAATTTTTGACTTTGACTTTTACTTATCTTTTTATTCATTTAACTGTTTCTTTAAAAAAATAATAATAATATAATCTAGTAAATTCCCCTGAAAATTTCATAGGTATATCTGTTGGAACACTGAATCAATGTAGTTTCTCACAATCACGGTGCATACGAGGGAGACGTCCGCAGTATGTGGTTTTGAAAATAGCTTGCGTTTTCGACATTCACGGATAGTTTTTGGACGACGTCCATGTTCGCACGCATCGTCAGTGGGGTACTTTATCCTAAGTCAAGGCTGCTCAATCCCTGGCACGCTTTGAAATATGCCCGTCGACGGCTGCTTCACCGGCCGTAGAGTCGACACAAGATTGGTTGTTGCGATGTGAGATGGCACATCGCGCCGGAAATATGGTGGCCCGGCGACTGATAAGAAATCAAAATTATGGCCACATCCAAAACTAATTGAGCAGCCTTGCACTAGCTTCTACCCGCGGCTTCACCTCTCGTGATTCCAGTATCAGAATGAAAGGTATGCATGTATCTAGAAAATATTTTTATGAAATTTCATCAAACCAAACCCCAAATCTGCACCAATCCACAAAACCCACTGCTGAGATCAGAGCCTCCTCCGAGAGGTTGAAAGACCAACTGCGGCAGCTACTCTCTACGGATTGGCAGAGACCAGTGTTTTCAAGCCTCCCAAAAGCCCTTGACCAGGTTTACCAGCATTTAATGACAACAGCCCGGATCGACAGTTTAACGTGCCTTCCGAAACTCGAAAGACTCCAGATAAATAAACCTATCCAATGACAGTCACGTGCAACGACGTCATCGCGCCCCTCAAACATTAAATACACTATCAAAAACTTTGACATTAGGACAGGAAGAAGAATCGTCCCCTTACCTCTGAGGTCAAATATCTTGATGTATTTGAGGTTCATGCTGGCCAGCAGCGTCCTGTTCGCACTGTTGGACCACGACACGTTGTGCGCCGTTTCTGACAGGCCCATCTCTGCTATCGGTTTGGCAGCATCTGACTTGGCTGTGCTATCTACAAATAATGGATTATTCTACTCCAAACTCTTTGTAAGTCTTTCACTTACTCTACAAAGAGTATAAAAAATAATAAATAAATATTCCTGGACAAAATACACACGGCCCAAACTAAGCAAAGCTTGTATTATGGGTACTAGATAACTGATATTATACTTAAATATTTTTTTTTGTAAATACATACATATGATACATAGAAAACACCCAGACCAAGACAAACAGAGGTGTTCCATGCACACAAATATTTGTCTTGTGCAGGGACTGAACCTACGAACTGGAGTCAAAGTGGCCATTGCTAACCATTCGACCACTGAGGGCGTCGATAAAGAAATTGCGTACAGTATGAACGGCCGCTTTCTCCTATCAACCTCACCTTCCTTTTGAGTTAGATCTGGAATATTTTATTCACACCACACGCACACACCAATATTCATGCATTCTATGTCTTTGATTATATAATTATTACGTTCTTGCATGGATACTCAAATAAAAGCCAAACGTATATTTAGAACATGTATTTCGTAGCGTCCATTTTTACACAATACAATATTACCCACATCTTATAGATAATTAACTGACACCTAATTATTATAGTACCCTACACAACACCTTCCCCATAGGTAACTACTACTCTCTTACATTGATTAGTTATAGTTTATACTCTTATATTGATTCTCCCCTAGTCAACAATGTTACATTTAATTATTTTATTATATAATATAATACTATCACAAGTACCTGGACATACATGTAATCAACTTTAGCATCCAATGATATCGGGCCATTCTTCTGGTGGGGGTATAACAATTGATTCTATATCTGTGTCACATTCTGTGTCAGGTTCACCTGCAGGGGTCACTACCTGCTGCGTTGGCGAGGAGTCGCGCGGTAGTCGTGTTCGTAGCAACTGGTCGACGTGTCGGCGATACATGACGCCGTCTGTCGCGCGCACCTCATACACGCTTGGTGCTGGCCTTCCAACTATAACGCCTCGCTTCCATTTTTCATCGCCATTATACATCCTTAATAAAACATTATCACCATCACTGAGCTTACGTTTTTCACTTACTGCTTCACCCTTCCTCTCCACCTCCTTATCCGCATTTGTAGTGAAATCCAGGTCAGGGTGAAGTATTGAAAGAGCTGTTCTAAATTTCCTGCCCATTAATAATTCAGCTGGGGTTTTTTCAGTGACAGTACTTGGTACAGTACGCATTTGAAATAGCATTTTCGCTACTCGCTCTGACCAAGGCATACTGGATTGCTTTTTAAACTTAGATTTAATACTCTGAATCATTCGTTCTGCTTGCCCATTTGTAGCTGGGTGATAAGGGGCTCCAGTTAAATGCTTTATCTGATTTTTTTGCATGAATGTTTGAAACTCTCTGCTGGTGAACGCCAGGCCATTATCTGAAACCAGTATATCAGGTAATCCAAAGTCTGCGAATATTCGTCGTAAGGTGTTAACTACAGCTGTGCTTGACATGGATGTCATCATCTCGACTACTGGCCACTTACTATATGCATCCACGACGACCAGAAATGTCTTGCCCATGAAAGGCCCCATGAAATCCACATGTAGTCTGGACCAAGCTTTGCTTGCGGGCCACTCATGCCTCGTTTCTGGTGGATTGTTACGATTCAATTGACAAGCATCACATTGTGCAATTTTCCTCTCGATTTCCGTGTCCATTGACGGAAACCATATATATGCTCTAGCTAGCATTTTTGTTTGCAGGATGCCACTATGCCCTTCATGTAATAAGTTCAAAGCTTGTTCTTGTAATTTCCTAGGTATTACTACTCGATTGGCTAGCATTACACAGTCTTTATTGAGTGATAAACAATCTCTTCTACGGTAGTAGGGCATCAATTCAGATGACTCCACCCGTGCTGGCCAGCCATGTAACAAAAAATTCTTTACTTTTTTTAGTAATGGATCTTTGTCGGTCTCTTTTGCTAGCTGTCTCGAGTTCATCTCTCTTTCTATTGTATTGTGAAGCAAAAATACTTCTTCTGTGGCATCTTCTATCTCTTCATGCTTTGTAGGGAATCTGCTGAGGCTATCGGCATTGCCCATATTTTTACCTGGTCTGTACTGAATGATGTAATCAAAAGTATTAAGTGTCAATGCCCATCTAAGCATTCTTGAAGACAGCATTTCTGGAATTGGCTTGTCACGTCCAAAAATTCCTAATAATGGCTTATGATCTGTGCAAATCACGAATCTGCGCCCTATCAGATATTGTCTAAATTTCTTGAGACCAAATATTATGGCTAACGCCTCTTTGTCAATTTGAGCATATTTCTGTTCATGTGGCTGTAGTGTGCGAGACCCCATTATAACCGGCCTCTCTGTTCCATCGGGCATCTTATGCACCAACATCACTCCAACACCATATTCGCTGGCATCGCATAGCAGCAACAATTCTTTATCTAAGCTGTAATGCACTAATGTTAGATCTGATGTGAGCAGTGATTTAGCATGGTCAAAGGCTACCTGTTCTCTGTTAGTCCATTTCCATGCAACATTATCCTTAAGCAGTCTATACAATGGACTCAATACTGTAGCTTTCTCTTTCACAAAGCGTTCATAGAAATTGTACAAGCCTAAAAACGCTTTCAGACTTCTTTTATCTGTTGGTGCAGGTTTGTCCGCTATCTCTTGAACTTTTTCATGCAGAGGATGAACTCCAGCTTCATCTATTTCATATCCCAAAAAGGTTACTCTGTTAGAAGCAAAAACACATTTGTCTCTATTCAGCTTGAGACCTACTTTATCCAGCCTTTGCAGTACTAGGTCAAGTCGCATGTTGTGTTCATCTCTTGTTGAGCCACTAACTACCACATCATCAAGCAAACAGGCCACTCCATCTATGCCTGCTAATTGGGCGGACATGAGTCTTTGAAATATTGCAGTCGCAGCATTTACTCCATATGCTAAACGATTCATGCGCATCAGTCCTAACGGTGTATTAAGTGTAAGCAGCTCTGCAGTATCTTCATCTACTTTAAGTTGGTTGTACGCATGTTTTAAATCTAGTTTTGTGAAGATTTTGCTTCCCGACAGCTGAAAAAATGCCTCATTTGCTGTTGGAAGTGGATATTTGTCAACTAAAGATGACGCATTCACAGTACTTCTATAATCGCCGCATAATCTCAGTGTACCATCTGGTTTCGGGACTATACGCAATGGAGTCGCCCAGTTAGAATGTTTGACGGGTGTCAGAATACCATTATTGACCATTCTTTGTAGTTCTTCATTTACCTTTTCTCGTAATGGAAAAGGGACAGGGCGAGCTCTCTGAAAAACGGGTTGCGCACCTTCCTTGATGCTAATGTGCACTAGTGGACCGCTGTACTCATCGAGTTCACTTTTGAATAAGTTCTGGTATTTTACTAACACAGTATCCTCTTCCACTGAATTTACTCCTTGCAACGAAATACCCAATGCGTCGAACCACGACCGTCCTAATAACGCTGGTCCGCGTCCGCAACTAACTAACATAGGTAAATTCATCTTTTGTTCGTGAAACTGCACGTTCACCATCATTTCACCTTTAATACGCAGTCTGTCATTTGTCCACGTCACTAACTTTATGTCATAAGGCGAAAGTTCTCCCGGAAACGCGTTCCGGTGCTGCAGGTAAACACTATGAGGTAAAATGGTGCGCGAGGAACCCGAATCAATCTCCATCATCAGCGGGACGCCATTGACGAACACTTCCACGACGTAAGGTTGAACCCGCGGTCGAGGCGCGCCATCTCCTGCGCCGACGGCGCCGGTCCCGGTCACGCCGTGGACTCCGTAGTTGTCCTCTGCCGAATTGTTTTCGTTCTCTGCACTAGACTTATCCTCACAACACTCATTTACTCTCATCTTTTCTTGTCTATTTGCTAATTTGCACGCCGCTTTCGTATGACCTTTTTTATGACAAGTGTAGCAAATTGCGTTCCGAAATCGACATCGCGACGCGTGCCGTTTCGCGCAGTATTCACACTGTTTTACCGTGCTATTGATTGTATTGACTTCCATTGGCTCGCTATAATCAGTGCTAATATTTGGCGTTCCCAAAGCCTCCATGCTATTTTTTGTGGTTGATCTTTGCATTGACTCACAATTCAAGGCTTGCTGCACAATAGTGTCGTACGATAACTGACTCAACTTAATTTTCAGTAACTCCTTTTTTAATGTTCCATCTGACGTCCCGAGAATCACTTGTTCTGCAATTCTTCGTTCTAAGTCAATAAAATCGCAACGGGAACTTATGTCATGTAAAGCTGCTATAAAACTTGTTACACTTTCCCCATGTTTTTGTTTTCTCATGTAGAACTTTTCGGTTTCTAGTATTGGATGAGGTTTAGGTATAAAGAATTTGTTGAGTACTGTAATGATTTCCTCGAACGGCACTGTACTTAATTTTCTTGGTGCAAGCAAAGACACAATTAATGAGAATGCTTGTTTGCCACATTGTGACAGAAACAATGCCCTTTTCTGCACGCTTTCCAAGGTTCCCGCCGCCTCCAACGCGAAGTATAACTGCTCTCTGTAATCTTCCCATTTATCCTTTTGTGGGTCAAATCTTCCTGGGAGAATAACATTTGTCACACTTGTCACGTTTGCGACGGACATTTTCCGTGTTTCCTCGTCGCCAATATTACGTTCTTGCATGGATACTCAAATAAAAGCCAAACGTATATTTAGAACATGTATTTCGTAGCGTCCATTTTTACACAATACAATATTACCCACATCTTATAGATAATTAACTGACACCTAATTATTATAGTACCCTACACAACAATAATAATTTTAAGCCTTTTATTCCTAAACCTAGGGTTACAAAAAGTCCCTAACTTCGGTGTGCCTTTTGGCATATGCCTCCTCCAATCCCTTCCAATGGATCCTGTCTCTTGCTACTCTCAACCAGAATGGTCCTGCTGTCTGTTTCAAGTCATCTTCCCATCTCCTGACTTGGCGGCCCCTACTTCTTTTGCCGTCTCTTGGTTGCCAGAGGGTGACTTGCTTGCTCCATTTAAGTTAATGGGGTGGCGTAGCATATGTCCAGTCCATCTCCATTTTTGGACGTCTATCCGAGTAAGAATGTCCGTGAGTTTTGTTCTTGTTCTTATGTCTACGTTCCTGACTCTGTCTTTGATTATATAATAGTTTACAATTTAAGTGGGTTTGGGATGTACGTGACTCTTCACGATCTTTAGAGCCAAAGCCAACCTCGCTGCACCTAGTACACCCTGCCGACTAGCGAATGAAAACTGCAGTCAAATATCAATCTCCTTCAGGGTCGTTGTCGAAAAAGGGTTCGGAAATGGAATGGAAATGGAATGAAGAATATTTGAAGAATTAATTAAATAGAATTCTAAGAAAATCCTTGACTAGAAGTATAATCAAGATCGACTTCCTTCACACTGCGATTTCGTAAAGATTTCGTACTGCAAATGTCCCATCAGCATACTCATTTCACATTCACATGCAACTTTAATCAAACTTACTTCGTTCTAGTGTATTTTGATAGTATCTACGAACCAACTATAGCTCACTCGATATGCACCTGGCCTTACATTTTAGTTTTTATTATTTTATAACAATAATTAGGTACCTGTAGTGTCGGTCAAAGGGGCGGGGTCTCTGTTGACGTCCCACAGCAGTATACAGTGGTCATTACGGTATTTTTCCAATGCAACTGCCAGCATATTTGTTTCCACGTGACTCCATGAGACAGAGTTGCAAAGACGAGGATATCTTGGAACTGAAAGAAAAATATAATATACCATTACTTACATCATCGTCGCCCACGCCACTCTGTAAACTCAGCGCTCAAGTAATAAGAGGAAAAAGCAAAGCCTCTGCCGTCTCTATGTGTAACATAGTATTATTACAATATTAAAGTTTAGTGTTAAAATATTACATTGTATGTATGTTAGTTATAAGTTAACTATGGACTTAAGCATAGTATAAATAGAGAAGTAGGAGAACTCAAGCCCCGAGCGGGAGATAATAGCCTAAACACGTAGGGCTGTCGCTTAATAGTTTATTCAACCGTCAAAAATACTTAGTCAATCTCTATTATACAAAATTAAGTAAGGTACAAAATACAAAATTAAGTAGGGTAAGTGTTAGGGATCTGTTACAAAAAGCCGGCCAAGTGCGAGTCGGACTCGGTCACGAAGGGTTCCGTACCAAAAACGACACACAATCACGTTTGTTGTATGGGAGCCCCCCTTAAATATTTATTTTATTCTGTTTTTATTATTTGTTTTATAGCGCCAACAGAAATACATCATTTGTGAAAATTTTAACTGTCTAGCTACCACGGTTCATGAGATACCTACAGCCCTTGGTGACAGACGGACACCGGAGTCTTAGTAATAGGGTCCCGTTTTTACCCTTTGGATGTGGAAATCTAAAAAGAATAAAAATTATTATTTTTGTACATACACCAGGAGTGACTGCAATTTTTTCATTACCTACATTTTAATGCATGCTTACTCAGTAACAAACGAGCAGACAGCCCACCTGATGGTGAGCGGTAACTGTCGCCCATAACATCCACGATTCACGCATTCAAGCTGTTGGCAACAAAAATACAGAATCGCAGGTGCGTTATCCTTCAAACCGGAACACAAAACACAACAATGCAAGCATTGTTGCTTGGCGGTAGAAAAAGATAAGGCAGTGGTCCTCACCCAGGCGGACTCCTACCATTTGATAAAACCTACTTCATGTTATCTGTTTAGTGATTTGAAAAATTACGGTCTAAATAGGAATAGGATTAATTAAAACGTAGCTTTACTGAATCATAATATTTATTCAAATAATCTAAATTATTATGAAAATATATTTTTATTAAGTACCTATTATATATTATTTTTTACACTAAACTATTTTTAATACTTTTTAATTTACACACTTATCATGTGATTATTAGGAGTGTCGGTGGCCGAATGGTTAGGGTATCCGACAAATTGTTATTGAGACATCCACAAACACTGCAATGTTTTTTATGGCTAGTCGACTTTGTAGCCATCTTTAACGAATTTGTAGTTACATACGACGTAGGTAGGTACCTAATGTTCAAATTATTAACGAACGCCAGCGCAGGCGCGAATCTTGCGCGGTTTTGCGTACGGCGCAGCTCCGACCCCGACTGGCGCTCCATATAACCTCCTATAAATGTTGTCAGTGTGTGCGTGCGACGGCCATACGTACGGGCGCGCTCACATACAAACCGTGCTCGGTGCGTTTGTATGAAGTTACCTTACTTCTCTATTTATACTATGACTTAAGTCTCTAAGTAATAATAAACATGCTGATCTGAAATAAATGATATTATTATTACTATTTATTACAAGCAAACTACCTATTGATCACATCCTCACCCTGTATAATAAGTAAATAAAAAAACTACAATAATTTAAAAGAGAGGTAAGGGCATAACATATTTTTTAAGCTGCCCGACTGGGGAAGTACCTCCACCTCACAGAATACCGCAGCCAAACGCTGTTTCGGACTCCCGAATGCAGTTTCGGTTTCGGTCGCAGTTTCGGCAGGTTTGCCGCCGAAACCGAAACTCGTTTTTTTTTTGCCGAAACTCGACCGAAACCGAAACTGAACATTCGGTCGGACACTATATGAATTACATAAGCTTACCAAATTCCCTGCCAACAAGTCCCAACGCATCATATGTCTGTTTGAGGGTCGTGAGGCTAACTCTGCCATTGGTGTGACCAAGTGCGATCAATGGCTCAGGCTGCTCCGGAATGGCACTAATGTCAACACACCGTACGCTACTGGCGCTCTGAGATGCCACTACTGTCGCACCGCGTGTTGATGAAATTTGTGTAACTAGAATATATGATCATTTTTTTTAATATTCAATCATACTGAACAAAATATCTCATACAAACACAAAAATAAAACAGATTGTAATATTGGCACAGTATAAGTACTTCATACACACTTTAACAACATATATGAAAAACAATAAGGATGAAAAAAAAGTCAAGTGATAAGCAACTGGCGCCAATCAATGCTGATAAAAAAAAGGTTTTTTAAGTCTATGCAGAACTTTTGTTCGCATGGTCATGTTTGTAAAGCTTGTGGTGTGAAAAATACTATGAAAGATGAATGAGAGTTTAATTAATTATGGTAAACCATATATTCTTTCCTAAATATAATATTTGAAAGAATGGTTTTATTTCTAAACTATCATATATTTCATACTACGAGGGGGCGAAGGAGAAATTTAGCCTACTTTTAATTAATAATATATTACAAGGTAAAAGGGTCCTAAATTATATTTATTCTGACAATTTATATAATATAAAATTAGACAACATAAGTTTTATATTATATCTTTCATAAAAAATTTGGGAGGCATTGTCATTTTAATGTGATACACAATACCGCTATTGTGCGAGACCAGCCAGGTGTAATTCGACATATGCACTAATTACCAAAAAACCTCACCTACACATGGCAAACCCTGCTGATTAACTAACTAACTGGGCTCTGGAAAAAGAGAGATAATGCGAAGTGTAATAAAATGCCTAATAAAATTAGAGAAGTTTAACTCAGAAAAGGGTACCAAATAAATCAAAACACAAATATCCTCGACGGCTAGAAAGTTGTTGTGTTATGTTCTTATAAATTTGTGAGGTTACTTAGGAATGAGTTGTTGAGAAGGAAGAACACTTAATTACGTTGTTGTAGATTAGAAGTCTATTTCAATACATATTTTCCATTGATGTAACAGCATTAAAAGATTTTTATGGCTATGATAGGTAAAAAAATATAATAGGATAAAGTACCCACAAAGTTTTTATTATTATATGATATAAGAGAATTCTTTTTTCTGATCACACAAGAAACAATATGATCTGAGACTAAAAACTGTAGATAACGCGCTGTTCGCATGTGCGTAATATATACAGCCGGGTAATTTGACAGAACATAGTAGGCATCTAATAAATCCAATGCAAACAGTCAATAAAACGTAATTTTCTTTTTTTGTTTTGAGCTTTACTACTTATTACTTTAACTACTACTTTATTATAATTTGCATCAATACTAACATGTTGTTTTCTTCTCGATATCTTTGAGGCGAGCAACCTCGTATAAGGTTATGTCTGAACCCCATATTATAAATTTGTTATGATGCACTGGAGACCAAATTACATCTAATTTAGCCCCCGACATCATCCTCGAACTTCACTGTAATTAAAGTTGTTTTATTTTATATTTTATTTTCACACAAATTAAATATTTTCATCAAAACATCAAATTATCAAAATATTTTGATTGATGTCATTCATTGATGAGATTCAGGGTTGCCAGATGCTCGGAGGCCTAAGTCGCCGGATTTAGAATTTGAAGTAGTCCAATTGATTGCCCAATCCTGCGGGTCAGAAATCGCCGTCTAAAAACAAAGCTCATTCACACTACAGCTGATTCCAAATCTGTGAAAATAAGTAGCCTTCGTGAACGTTTTCCTGCCCTTTTTTGAGGATGTCAATGGTTTTCATGTAATTTTATCACAACTGTGGTCCTAAGTCGTATAATGGCCTTGCAGCCCAATGCGAATCTGAACTGAACTGAAGTAGCCCAAAATTTTTGGCGCCACGACAGAGCCTGACGTAGCCCAATCTGCCCAATCGGCGACATGATTATAAATAGCCCAATCTGGCAATCCAGGATTTCTTTAGATTTCTTCTTCTTCTTTTTTGTTTCGTTTGGCATTACTCTTCCTCCAGCTGGACTTCTAAAACATCAAAATATTTTGTCTAATGAGCGTGTGAACAATGTTATAAAATTATAAAAACTCTCTATCAGTAACGTAAAATACATAAAAGTAGAACGATCTGCGATCTCAAAATTTTAATAACTTATGTCCGACGAGTTTTATGGTCGATCAAAGTTTGGTGGGAAAGTCCATTTTAAAAGTATGAAATTATCACAAATAAATATTACCATTGTAGAAACAATAAAAAATACTATAACTTTTGTTACGGCACTAGCTACATAAACGCAATATCATAGCTGTCGTACAAATTTCTGATTTAATGTATTTAAAATAGCGTATCGTGACGTCATAATACTATATGCCTTTTATATGGAGCGTTTTCGGGATAGTCCAAAATTGTGATCTTCAAGTTATCATATCTCGAGAAGTTTATAGCCTATTGAAGTAATTATTTCACCTTTATTTATATTATTGTGACGTCTTTAAATAACAAATCGAAAAAAAAATGGTTCACATGCCTGATCTATTATGAACTAGGATACTGATAACCGCTTCAGAGATGCGCCGCAGAACATCGTCAGGAATTCACTACTTAGTAGAAGTTCAACAACAAACCCGAAGCGAAGCAAAAGTGCAAGGCCAAGTTTACTGTAACATTCTTGACACTCGTTCTTTACTTGATGTTTTCTTTCAAGTTTACATTCTGCTATGGGTTACGTCCCTGCCTCCCTCTATCCCTTGTCCTATCAACTTTATATCTCTTCTGATATCTGTCGGCTCCTCTTCATTTGTATATACCTTGTGTAAATTTATTAACTCAATTATCATTAAATTGTAAATTATGTCCGGCAAAACAACTAACACGTATTTGTGCTGTTCTGTAAGTTGTCTTTATTCTTTGTTTTAGAATGCCAACAGTTCGTCGACTATGCCCTGAGTCGCAAATCTTGGAGACATATATCTAAATTTTCCGTACACTCACGAGTCACCTAGTTGACTACAAACTGGCATTGTCATTGGCGGGAACATCCCCACCGCCATTAACAAGATAATTGAATTGGGTTTCGTCTCTTTGTTTGTCAGTCGTAGTTTACTCGTACTATCCATGCCAAAAACAAGGGGCCATCCATAAATTACGTCACACGTTAAGGGGGAAGGAGGGGGTCGATGAAGTGTGACAAGGGGGTGGGAGGGTCTAAATTTCGTGACGTCACATTTCAAAATCTAAATCTAAATGTTAACACGAACTTTGAACTATTAACGAAAAACTAAAAAACATTTGCATCTCTAGATGTAAATTTGCAAAATATGTGACGTCACACTAGGGAGGGGGGGAGTCTCACACGTTAGGGGGGAGGGAGGGGGTCGATGAAGTGTGACATTGTGTGACAAAGGGGTGGGAGGGGTCCTAAATTTCGTGAGATTTCAAATTCTATTATAATCTAAATGTTAACACGAACTTTGAACTATTAACGAATCTCGAAAACATTTGTAACTCTACATGTATATTTGCAAAATATGTGACGACACACTAGGGAGGGGGAGTCTCACAAATGTGACCAGCTGTGACAAGGACGGGGGGAGGGGTCAAAAAATCATGAAATTCGTGATTTATGGATGGCCCCCAAAACGCATATAATAAAAACTAAAATAATAATTATTAATTGTTGTTATCAGTACATACCCCAGTACAAGACACAGACAAAATTGAATGTCTAATTGTCTGTGGTACAAGAAACCCCCAGCTAGGCTCTAGTTAAAATTTCATATAAAAAAAAATAGGTATGCCTTTTTAAACGGTTTTATTTAGCTCACCCGTTTGTTTTATTTATTATTTATTCTTGGGTCAAATTTAGTAATTCAAATTTCACCCTCTTCCTGTCAACCGATTAATTTGAAATTTTGTATACACGTTGGATTTTGGTGACAATACAATTATGTTTATTCATTATCATTATAAATTCAAGATGGCCGCCGCTACAAAATGGCGGATAATTTATGTTTTATTAATCCCATCAATATGGGTATCAAATGAAAGGGCTCAACAAGCAGAATACAATATACTATAAAAAATTGAAATCCAAGATGGCGGCCGCTACAAAATGGCGGATAACGTAGGTTTTATCAATCCCATCAATATGGGTATCAAATGAAAGGGCTCAACAAGCAGAATACAATATACTATAAAAAAATGAAATCCAAGATGGCGGCCGCTACAAAATGGCGGATAACGTAGGTTTTATCAATCCCATCAATATGGGTATCAAATGAAAGTGCTCAACCAGTAGAATACAATGTACTATATAAAATTAAAATCCAAGATGGCGGCCTCTACAAAATGGCGGATAACTTAGGTTTTATCAATCCCATCAACATGGGTATCAAATGAAAGGTCTCAACAAGTAGAATACAATTTACTATGCAAAATTGAAATCTAAGATGGCCGCCGCTACCAAATGGCTGATAACAATTTTTTATCAATCCCACCAATATGGGTATCAAATAAAAGGGCTTGACAAGAAGAATACAGTGCACTATATAACCTCAATATTTAAGATGGGCGCAGTCACTAAATGGCGTATAATAATAAGATTTAAATTTAGAAAATGAATCTGTAATTTAGGTATCTGATTAATCCAGCCTGAATCCACCACCCAAGTCAAGATTTTGTATCGTGTTGAGGACTGTGTGGCGTTAGGGTGGCTAAAAATGATACGTCGTTAGCGGTACACCACCCAAGTTAAGGTGAAATAAATAAAATAAATAAGGTGAAATAAACAAGCCTACGTGGCTCTTAGTAGAGTAAGATCTTTGCAGGGACTACGTATAGAGGAGTTGGACTGCAATAAACTAACGGGCAAGAAACCTTGCAATAATGAAGCACTAAATGAATTAAACAGAATGCGAAATAAAAACTAAAAACTAGAAAATAAAAATAGGTAAAAAAACTTTTTAAGTTAAACGGTTTTATGTTAAACATACATTGCAATGTTTAAGATAAATGTACTAAAAACCAAAAAATAATAAAATAGATACAGTCGTAGGAATTATAAACATATGCATAGACTAGACTAAAATAAAACCGTGGGGCACGTCAATTGTCTACAAATTATCGACTTAATGTGCGATAGAAGAATCGTTTAATTCGTCGTTAGGCAGTTGGCCCGCAGACGGTGAGGAAATTACTTACTATTTTCTTGCTCATGGAAATTCCAATAGTTATACACTCCATGTAAATAAAAGAGATGTTTCAACTAGTTTATCGTTGGACATTCACACTGCTGGCTGGCGAGGAATCGTTTCACTGCTCGTAGTTTGTCTTTAATCGACAAAACATATGATAAAAGTACTACTCGCTCACCACTATGAAACCCTAAAACTCGCTTATAATCGAGCTTGCTAGCTTGTTTCCACATTCTAGCCCTACTTATCACACGTCCATCGTTGTCGGTTGAACAACTGCCTAATTATAGTGTAACATTACAAAACAAACATTTTAATCAACGATTGTAGACAATTGACGTGCCCCACGGTTTTATTTTAGTCTAGTCTATGCATATGTTTATAATTGGGTATTTGACTAACATTTTTTTCTGTTTGATATGTAGGGACGTCTCCATAATATAACCATAGGTGAAAGAATTACTTCGATAGCACAAAAATCTCTCGAGATATGGTAATTTGAAAATCACAATTTTTAGACTGCCCCAAAACGCTCCATACAAAAGACTACTGAATTATGACGTCACAGATCTGTATTTTGTATGCATCAAATCAGAAATTTGTACGACAGCTATGTTAAATATTACGTTTATGTGATTAGTATCATAATAAAAGTTATAGCATTTTTTATTGCTTCTCCAATGGAAATATTATTTTTTAATAATTTCATACTTTTAAAATGGACTTTCCCGCCAAACTTTGATCGACGCTAAAAAAAGTCTGACTGAAGATATTAGAATGAAAGTTTGCAGATCTTTATAGTTTTGTGTATTTTACGATATTGTTAATTTATTTGTACAATTTTTAAACATTGGAAACAACCCAATTCCCACGACTGTATCTATTTTATTATTTTTTGGTTTTTAGTACATTTATCTTAAACATTGCAATGTATGTTTAACATAAAACCGTTTAACTTAAAAAGTTTTTTTACCTATTTTTATTACATTCATGTGTTATTGTATTATATTACCTAGACTCATTCAGACTTTCCACAGTCTAAATATTATGTTGATTTCATTTCAGTGCTCGCCTCTATCATTTTTTTCAACATTTTACAAAAAAACCTTTGGTATGTTGTGACTATACATTCTATGGTACTTAATTTGTGTCTCTCCTCTTTGTATCGAAAGAAAACATCGAAATATCGAAGATCGAAGGATCTTTCCTAGGGACGTGTACAAAAAAAACCGATATTTTTTAATAAAAATAAAAGTATGAATCGGTATTTTGTTTTCGATAATTCGGTATATTTTTCTAGAATGGATAAATTATCAAAACTAAATCAACATTTCTTCTTTCATAGATAAATGTAAATTAAAAACATACTCTTTTCAGTGTTAGTCTTTTTAGTGTTAAAAACATTCTGGTTTCATCCGAGATCAGTTCAGTACTCGCCTAGATTGCCCTATATCTCAATCCTAGCAAACAGCAAACGAGCAAACAGAATCCCAACTTTTCGGTGGTCCCATGGCTGGATTTATTGTGACCAACTTTGTTTCTTTAAGTTTCTGCCTCACTGTCCACCAGCTGAAAGTAGCCGCCGATTAGGTGTCGATTTCGGGCGATGTGGTGATAATAAATCGGTCATCTCTCACCGAAGTTCATCACTGTTATCCATATCCTGGTCTCCGAACTAAGATTCCAGTATCCTTGAATCTCTTGTATAGCCTTGAGATACAATACTGCCTTATACAAAGCTGTAGAGCGATAGGACGCTGAGACAAGTCTTGCTGAGTTATGATGCTGAGTTGAGCGGCTTTTATTGTTATGGTTACAATATTCTTTTAGCTTCAGTGTTCCCAGTAATTTGAAACATTTAACCGATGATTAATTTTCTCAAACGTGCCCTTGTTTTACGGTTTAAAGGTTAAACGCCGGGTTTTAAGATTACAAAACATAATGGTGCCTTGTTTTAAAAAATATGTATTTTGTTTTTTCATTACATAAGGCGAATAATCTTTGGTTACGATATTGCAAAAGCTAACAAAAGTACCTTTCAAATGAAATATCACAATCGTCGAATTCGATACCTTAGCGACTTAGTTGTTGAAGTCTTTACATATTCACATCAGTCGATTTGATGTACTTATGTTTAGTTTAGACTGTTTGGTCTTAGTTACTAAATTCTTTCAAAACATGATTATACCTATTCTACTGAGATAATTCAATCGGATAGCTACGATTACACGTCAAATATCGCGATATAAACACAATAAAATTTAGTTTCAATTCTATCCAAATCTTATTTGAGTCCTATTCAAGTGCGTTCAAGTGATACGAGAATATCAACTTCGGATAGGACTTCAATCAAACGACTACAGTAGATAGTCGTTTGTGAACGATATTTAAATCGTTCAAATTTATGGGGATCGGAACACTATATTTTGTATGCTCTATTATCCATTGTATTAAAAAACAGTACCATTGATAGAATTGATATTTTACTCGATTAAATAAGTATACATTCGTCGATATAAACCGGTTATTCGATATATTCTTACTTACACGGTACGCCCCTAGTACCTAATCTTCTCTTGTTCTCTCTCTTTTCTTCATTTATCGTATCTCTCACTCAGTACAGTACTAACTCATTCATTTATCAATTTTTGACAGTTTTCAGCTTTTGTAAATGTGTGACTTGTGGATTTGACTGACTATTGACGAAATAGTGAAATCAATTACACTGAAATAATAAAATCAAGGGTAAAGCCTTGTTGGAGCACAGCATTATTATTTAGGTAAGTGTTGAAACTGAATATAAGTTGTTCGGAAAGCGTACCGCGTTACAGCGCTCCGTATTTAGGGTCAATGACGTGATTGTTTACTATAATGGCAACGCCTCTCGTTCTCCCACAGTTTCTCGTGTATTGTCTTGAGGTTCTCACGTGTTAATGCGCTTTTCCTGGCCTAATTCCATAGGCCGTTACTACTGATGTAGCGGTGCCAGCCGGTGATACTGTTATAATAGATCGAGTGGCTACGAGGACTTGACACGCGTTGTCATTGATTTTCCATCAAAATTGCAGCTGTTACGTTACAAAACTATAAAAATCTCAGTGCTTACAGTAGTGTTAAGTACTTAAAACAAAGAATTTTCGTGTTAGTGTATTATGGGATTGTCGGAACTCTCGCGCATCTCCTGCGCTCAGGAGCCCGTGACGAGGGTCTAGGGATGTTCCCCGCTCTTGCATATCAACTGTCCACAACATTTCTAGAAGAGCAAAAGGTAATAACACCATTTGGTATTATCTCTATCTATAAATATGTAAATTATTGTGAATTTGTGAGTAGATATCATTAACCCGAAACAGTAAAAAAATGCCACATAAAATGATACAGGCTGCCATCGGTTTTTAGCTATTTGTTTTATAATAACATGAACAAGTATACATCCTAAATAATTAGTTGTAACCACTGTATTTCCTGTTACTCATCATAATCATAATAGACTCTTTTGGTATGATTCATGAGCAGATCGCTTATCTGTTGTTCATGTTGAAAACTTAATTTAAAACATTCCTTTGAAATCCATATGCTCCAATCACTTTATTAATTATTATAATTATTAAATTTATTAAAAACAAATCTCAAATTAGGTCTTCTTTACCTGAAACACATTTTTAATGATTCTTGATTTGATTACCAAATAATCATAAGACACATGAATTTTTGGATTCTAATAGTGACTGATTGTTACCTAGGTATAATTCATATCTTCATCATTTTCTTATGATTCCACAATGACATTAATATATAGAAAAAATTGTGGTGTTTTACACACTAAATAGATTTCTCTTAGAAAACATGTAATCCACCATATGACATCCGTTCAGTTGTACCGGCAGCTAACAGTTCAGTGCCAGTATGGCGTAACCTTGAGAAATTTGCTCACAAATTAAATTACAATAATTGCATATAATTACTTGTGATTGCATTTGTCCTCTACATGGAGTCGGCCGGCATTGCTGGTTTTTCCAACAAAACCTTCATACTTATTTGTGTTTGATTTTAACGGCAAAAAACCAATGTACTTTTAAAACATATTGTTACAGGTCTTTAGTATTGTATAGTCTTTAGAATTGTTGCAGTTGTATTACAATTTATTGAGTTTTTGTAATTCCTTCCGTTGATGTGATTTTTATTTATTAAAACTTACACCTGATTGATCTGGCTGAATATTCCTGGATAAACTACACATTGTTATTTAATCCCAAATTAAGCAAAGCTTGTGGGTACTAGATAACCGATATTATACTTAAATACACTGTTTTTGTAAATACATAGTAAACAACCAGACCCAGACAAACAACATAAATAAATAAAATACTTGTCTAGTGCGAGACTCAAACCTGTAACTTTGGACTCGAAAGTGGTCATTACTATACATTCAACCACTGACAAAGGAAACTTGAAAGGTTATACATACAGCCAATAACTTAAGCTACCAATATTGTGATATGTCAGAAAAAATGGTTACTCTTGTGATGTGGTTACTCTTGAGGCCTGTTCTCAAATCCTACTATCTAACTTTCTGCTAATTCCTATTTTCCTATGAATATTATAAATTAGACCCTTTGGAAGTTTGCTACTCAATCATGCATAATGTCAACCATTTTTCATCATCATAGATTTGGATGAAAAGCACTGAAATAGTTTTAATGTGTCCATGTGACCTAAACTACTATTAATAATATTTTAAAGATAAAATAAATAAGAATATTTTAAAGATTTAACCAGACAGAGTTTAGGGCCATTATTTCTGGCAAGGATAAGCCAGACATAATGGGCCTAAACTCTGTCCTGTACATTTTCACATGACATTTCAAATCTGCCCCTCATAGGGGCAGGCTGCCTTTATATAGCAGGACTGTCTAACTATGTATGGTCCCTGGCCAACAACAAGTTTTCTAAAGAGATTGGAGGGCCCCAGAAACTAATACCTACTTAAATTTTTAAAGAAAAAATAAGAATATGGGCATAAAGCATAATAAAACAGCTATCAACTTAGATTATATAGTTTTCAGACAGATTGGTTGTACTAAAACTGTAGCGGTAGATAAAAAGCAAATGACTGGTCACACAAATATAAGCTGCAGGCCGTGCGTCGACGGGATTGTCATAAGCTTGTAATAACAATGTATCAAATGAGCTAAGTATTGTCACAGCATGTAATTGACACTATTCTATAAGTAGTAAAGTATGAGTGAGATCACCATTTGTGAGGACTAAGAATGCCACTGTTTTTTATATACCAAGCCAGGTGCCAAACGAGCTCACGACCTACCTGATTATAGTGGGTACTATAGGCTATAGACACTTACAATACCAGTAATATTGCTTGGGCATCTCCACATCTCATGATCTCATTCACTTGCAGTAACAACAGTTCTTAAGGGTATTGTTAATTGTATGGAGTATTCTGTGAGATGGAGGTTCCCCAGAAGGGCTCGACAAGCTCAACATCTCTTTTGCCAAAATCTGTTTAGTCAGACTAAAGAGCTTTTAGCTGGGTCAGTGCAGGTGGGCTTGGCATGAGCTTATCTTTCACCCCAATCATTGCAAGCATATCCTTATATTCCAGGGTTTTGTCTAGCAGCTGTCAGCTCTAATAATATATGCTTACAGATAAGTGGGTTTCTGTGTGTAGGTAATTAGACTGAGTAGTTGTACAGATAGTCAACACATTTAGTCATTTTATAGTTATCTACCAAATATGTATTTAATTACAGTTATATTAATTGGTTACTGATTATATTTATTGTTTATGTAGTTTGTTATATGTTAATAACACATCTTTTGCCTGAAAAAATTTTATAGATGTGAGCAGTCTGGTCAAATATGAGTCATTGATATGTGATTCAATTAGTTTGTTGTAAAATTTCCACATATTATAATTCTTACCAATATTACAAACGCATTTTAAAGGATTTGTAGTGTATGACATCAATATATTGAGATGAATGGAAAAGGAAAGAGTTGCTGCACTGGCAGCGGGGGTGGTGGTTTTCGAGCGGTATTTCATGTTGCGAGCGTTGATATGGCTACGCAAACCGCTTCACAACAGGCGGGCCGTATGCTTGTCTGCCACCCGACGTAGTATAAAAAAATATACTTAATATAACAAATATTTCCTATGTCTAGAACAATCTAGAATACCTATAACTAACAGACAAACAGACATGCATGCACACAAATGTGACAAACATTTCTGGGGTTCGAACCTACGACCTCAGTGAAAGTAGCCACTTTTTTTTTTTTTATACTACGTTGGGAAGCATAGGGCCCGCCTGATTTGAAGCGGTTGCCGTAGCCATATTAACGCTCGCAACAAAATATCGCTCGCGCGCCGCCACCCCCGCTGCCAACTCAGCATCTCCTTCCTTTCTAGTGACCTCACTCACTCGCAGGAACACAACAACCCTCAAGGGAATTGTTATTTGGCTGCGGTATTCTGTGAGGTGGAGGTACATTCCTCAGTCGGGTAGCTTACAATTAGGCTCCCTCTTTTTTCGCCAGAGCTTCGTTTGTCAGTTAGCAGGGTGCACCGCGTGCAGGTGAAGTTGACTTAGGTTCAAAGATGTTGATGAACCACTTACACCACGAAATTGCCAGCCATTCGTCCACCTAGCTCGTCAAAACTCAAATTATGAATGTGCACTGACTTGACATGAATATTAAAACGTTCTCTACAATTCACATGAACCAATTTCTATTCTGATAGCAGTGCACCAGCAGGTATGCACCGAAGTGCATTGTCGTCGAAAATTTCTATTTCTCAACCACTCAAGTGGAAAACATGAACTTTTTATAGACTGCTGCAGTCATCGGCGCATAGTGGAACGAATGTGTGGGAATCAAAGAATAAAATCATAGTTCTTAAAGTAGATACTGTTACTGCTGTTTCTGATATTTTAACAACTTTGGAATTATGAGGATGGTTCATAAAATGGCCGTGTGGTTTCCGGCAGACTAGAATAGAATCACTCCGTCTCTTCCCGTGGATGTCGTACAAGGCGACTAAGGGAAATACATTATAAAACATCGATCAGGCCTCCCAAACCCGTCTGGCCAGCGTGGGGAGTGTAGGACAAATCCTCCTTCCATCTAGGACAAACGAGAGAGGGTCGTGCTCCTGTAGTGGAGACTAAAATGACCTGATGATGATGAGGATGGTTCATAAAATTTAAATATTATTCTGTGTCATGGTACATTAACTTTATAAAAAAAATGGGGTGTGACTGTGTAATGGACACGGTCGTGTATTGTAACGTTAATATGTTATATGCAATAAAATTGTCTCAAAATGGCAGCGCTTTCACCTCCCCCGCACGCGATTTTCCATAGCCCTTACTTAGCGTAATAAATTCTTTGATCCTTCATCTATTCAGTGGTGTGGAGTGAATTTTGGATGGAGATGATAGATTTGTAGCTTCAACACCAAACTGTATCCCCCGATTTAGTTATCATTCGGTTTTTTAAATTGCAAGTAATTTTATTAAAGACGTCGTACGTCGACGTCGACCTAAAGATTATTTATAAACGTCAAAAGTATTTAAGTATAATTGTCAGTTATCTATGTAGTGTCCAGTGTCCCTAATACAAGGTTTGATTAGTTTGGACTGTTGTTTGGGGCTAGTTTGCACTGTGAGACTAGTGCAAGAATATTATGGGTATTTATTCCATTACAAATTTAAGTACATACCTTGTTTTGGAATTGATCCCTCGCGGTTCTTATATACGGAATATAATTAATTGGTGATTTATCATTTATATCCTACAATATATGTATTGACGGGCTCGGTGGTCGAATGGCTAGCAGTGGCAACTTTGAAGCCGAGATTCGATCCCCGCACATGCCAAACATTTGTGTGCATGAACTTGTCTGTTTGTCTTGGTCTGGATGTTTTCTATGTATTATATGTATGTATTTACAAAAAAAACCGGACAAGTGCGAGTCGGACTCGCCCACCGAGGGTTCCGTAGGTACGTAGTATCATTATTAAATTTGATATTTTTCATTATAAATAAGAAATAATGCGTCGAAAAAAATAAATAAAATATATTTTGCAATGTGTACATCAAGCCCTTTCATATGATACCCCATTTGAACTAGTAGTTTCAATTTGAAATTTCGACACCCTATAAAAAATATAGACCCCGTATTATTTAAGATCTATTTACAAATGTATAGTTTTGAGATTTATTCCTGTACTTGGTTCATAGTTCTAGGTCAACGGGAAGTACCCTATAGGTTTTGATTCCCTTGAGTGTGTCGAAATATGCGTTTTTTGCTGAATAAACGGCCGTAACTTTTTTCTACGTAAACTTAGCAGTTTGATTTTTTTTTAACTTCATGGGACCGTAGACCTGAGTATACAGTTCAAATTTCAGCTTGATACCTCCACGCATTCTCGACATAGAAATTCTTGACAGACAGACAGACAGACAGACGGACAACAAAGTGATCTTATAAGGGTTCCGTTTTTCCTTTTGAGGTTCGGAACCCTAAAAATGTATTTAAGTTATAATATCTGTTAACTAGTACGCTTAGTACAAGCTTTGCTTAGTTTGGAACTAGATGGCAGTGTGTAATTTGTCCGGGAATGTTTATTTATATATTGAATCGTGCGAAGTTTATATCTCTTAAATAGTTCACCGTTCGTGCCACTACTTTCGACATCATTTGCTGTTCATTGGCTACCCAGCTAACATCCTGAATGCCGCTGCCCAGCCATATCTCGTGTCACTACTACTTTTATCAATAATAGGCAACAAAATGAAACAACATGACACCTGCTGCTGGTGTCGTGATTTGTTGTTGTTTGTTTTTGCTGATGCTGTTGATTTGAGATTTGTTGTTGCTGAGATTGAGAGAGTCAGGAGATTTGTTGTTGCTGATATCGGCTGTCGTCGGCCGAGTGACCCAAAAACACCCTATTTTGGCTTATAGCAATTTACATTGTACGTGCGTATCTTGCCCGGTTTCACCCAGGTCATAATATCTGCATGACAAACTTTCAGTAGTTAGTGTGTTGATAGATGAGTCAGTAACGTCTGCAATATATATACACAGAGAAAAATATAAATAGTACCCAGTAAGCATCGCTGCAGTAATCCTATTTACATGTGTTACACTTCTTATCTCAGTCATATTCTTTATCACAGTGTTGATATCTTGTCACCACGGTCACCGAGTTTTGAATTTTTTATTGCAAATTTCTAGTCGAGGAGAGTTCATTTGTTTAGGCATTTTTTATGTAACATGGATGGGGGGAGGAACGATTACCCTTATAGAAATCAGCAAAAACCAAAGAGTCGCCGATTCGTTCATCATCATAAGCCTGTATGTATCTACCCACTGCTGGATATAGGCCTTTCCCAATGCTTTCCACCATATGCGATCCACCGCTTTCAATCTGGCTTGACATGACTCCGCATCCAACCGCTACCAGCCACTTTTTGGAGATCGTCGGTCCATCTAGATTCGTTGCCAACCTTTTAAGGTAATATATTTTAATATATCCTCCATAATAAATTTAATTTTATTAATCCCTTACGCCAAAACGAAGGGGTGTTATAAGTTTGACATGTCTGTCTGTCTGTGGGATCGTAGCTCCCGAACAGATGAATCGATTTTGATTTTTTTTATTTGAAAGGTGAATTAGTCGGTTGTGTTACATCTATCATCTAAGTCTTCAACCATGTTGGTATAGGCCTCCTTCAGTCTTCTCCGTAGTCCATTCTGATCTGTTTTGGGCCACATTTATCCAGTTCGTGCCCACCAACTTCACGATGTCGTCCTTCCATCGCATCTGTGGTCGCCCGACAGGTCTTTTTCTGTCCCAGGGTCTCCATTCCAGAACCGTTCTTCTCGTTCACGAGTCCGACTTTCTGGCTATATGCCCAGCCCATTGCCATTTGAGCTTTGCTACGCGGCGTGCGATATCAAAGACCAGACTTCTTTTCAGGAGCCACTTGTTGGTTTTCTTATCCCGGAGTGTCACTCCTACCCGTTTTCTCTCCATTGCTCTCTGTGCAACCCCTAGTTTGTGGACAATGGCCTTGGTTGTCAAGGCCATTGTCCACAAACTAGGGGTTGCTTAGCTATGTTTGATGAAAATCGGTCCAAGATGGCCGCCGCCACAAAATGACGTATTACATATTTTTTCACAACCCCTTCAATATGGGTATCAAATGAAGGGGCTTGACTAATAGAATGCTATACATTATGATACATTTCAAATGATGGCTGTCAGCACAAAATGGCGAATTAAATATTTTTTTTTTCACAACTCCCTCAATATGGGTATCAAATGAAAGGACTTGACTAGACTAGAAGGTCGTGGGATTTTTTAATTTTTAATTTAATTGTCTTGTTTTATTATTGAAAAGTTACTATTGGACGTCCCACTGTGCGTCGCGTCGCGTCGCGTGTTTCAAATACAATTATGAGCTATTATGTGTTAGTAGATGATGTGTATAACTCAATGTCGCATGATTGTGGGGAAATTAGATGAGAATGGTTACGTAACACGACATTTTTATTTATTTATGCTGCGCCAGGTAAGCATACAGCTCGCCTGATGTAAAGCAGTTATCTTACCTTAGCCTGTAGACTCAGTAGAAGGAATATTGCTCGCTAGCTGGTACTCCCTAAGCTGTATCCCTAAGCTGCGGAACAGCATCTCACGTCCGGTCACTCATTCGCAAGAACACAATTCCCAAGAGTATTGTTATTTGGCTGTGGGGCCGCTCTGTGGAGGGCCGTGCACGTTTTCCGGGCGGATTCGACAAGCTTTAGCTCTCCTTCACCAGATCCTCGTTTGCTACACGTCAATGTTCATTACATACAGATGAGGTTGGATTTGGCTTTAAAGGTGGCAAGGAGCTACTACTCCGTTGTACGCGGGTGACATCCACTCGATCCACCAAACGTTATTTGCCGTAGCAATATATTTCGGCAGTTTCAGTTTCCACCACAGCCCCCTTAGCACCAACTCTTTTGAAATAGTCTCTTATTCATTGGTATCAATAAGCATTCTAGTCAGTTATTGAATCGCAATGAGAGTTGGTGGTAAGGGGGCAGATCTAGACGCCGTTATTACCCCTTAAACCTATTAGGGATACGACTTATGCAGTGCGTCTGGGGATTGTCCCGTTTCAGCCGGAGGATGTTCACTGCTGAGCGTAGGTCTCCCACTTTCTTCAACAATTGATTTTATGCCGTTGTTTGTATCCATCGGCTCCCTCCGTCCTTCTGGCGGGGGGCCGTCCTACGCTGCACTTTCCGCACCTTGGTTCACTCCAGTATTTTTCTGCCTCAACGACCAGTACTTCTGTGCGTTTTGTGACCTAACCACTGTCACTTCACATGAGAAATACGTTCAATAGATTTTTTTATATGAATGGGTAAGTGTTTTTGGTATGAGTGTAAACAATCATCAGATCAGTAATATTTCAGTTTGTTAAATTTTAAGATTCACATTCTGGCATTCTGTTCATTAATTTCCGTTGCCGAAATCATAATTTTTGACATCTACTGCGAAAAGAGGGATATCACAGTTTAGCTTAAAAAAGCGGGACCTCCCGCCAAAATCGGGACGTCTGGCAACGTTGATTAGTACTCTCCATACACCTATAGTGAAGGACCATATATACGTCCGTGCCGTAAGTCATCACGTCACTTGCAACACACGTCGGCGGTCCAAGACTTTCGTTTTCAGATACTGTAGTATTTCTCCGACGAGACGATCTTTCTCAATTTCTCGAACTCTGCCTATCCCAGTTGGATTCGACGAGAAACCGTCACGAAGTTGGACCTACCTTTTACTATATAAATATTAAACTAGTTTTAGTTTATTTTTCTGTATATTTTAGAGTTTCTGTATATTTCTGAATTGGGATAGTGATTGGTGTATCTTATCGTGTTCTGAATTACAGCTGACTATGTCGCAATGTATCGATAAATATTTAGGACTACGTTATTAAAGTTGTAGATAAGCTCAAGATATCATCCTATACATAATTTTTTTTTGTTGATAAGAGTATCTAAGCATTCACAGAGGTGATAAAATTTTGATCGAATGATTAGAGAGGACACATTGGCTAGCTACCTGGATCGGTCTCGTAGGGTAGTTTGAATTTTGTCAAATTCGTTACGCAATTTTGTTTTCAGTTAAAAGCGAAAAATTTACAGTTAATTAAATAGATTTTTTTTATATGAAAGGGGGGCAAACGAGCATGTTGGTCGCCTGGTGGGAAGCAATCACCACCATGGGATCTCCAGCAACACCAAGGGGTCGCCAATCCGTTGCCAGCCTTTTAAGGGAAATAAAGACTGTTCTTGAAGGCACCCATGTCGTAGTTGTTCGGAAATACCGCCGAGGGAAGTTGATTCCACATTTTCTCCGCTCGTGGTGCAAAATGTCTTAGGAAACGTACTGTAGTAGTAGATCGCCAATTATCAAGATGATATGGATGGAATTTGAATTTATGGCGAGTTGTAGAATAGAAAATGAATAACGCTGCAAAAGAAAAAAAAAATATTGTAGTAAATGCGTCTTGTATTCAAATTAATGGTAATGTAGGTGCTGTGACCATTGACTGTAGTTTGACGAATACTACTATTTTTGCGGTTGATATATGGCTCTGCAGTGTAGTTATGTACTCATTAAACAATTAGCTTTGAACAAAAGAAGTCAACATTAACTTATCGGTCGTTGGTGCCACATGCGTGCGATGTCATTTGCAAGTTAATTAGTATGTTATTCTGTATGTGCGTAATATATTCTGCACTGTGCTATAAATAAATATAGTCTACCATATGCATACTAATGTTTATTCAGTTATTCCGTTTATCCGCCCCAAGCAAATCTACCCTGGTCTAAACGGGAATGTCATTTGAGAATCTACCGTTGCAATTAGGTAACGGAATAGTCATTGATTTGCCGGAAAAGCAGTTCAAATCTTTGATAAAAATACTTTATGTAAAAAAGCATATTATAGAACTGACGACTATATGAATGATAAAAATGTTTGGCAAAACTTTAGCACAGGGTTCACACCCTGTGCTAAAGTTATGCCAAACATTCACACAGAGTTCTGTGTCAGCTAAATAGGCTAAATATTTATACATATATTTAAACCACAGTATAAGTAATAGTACTACGTATAAACTTCATACACAAGCGGATTTAGTGCTACACTGGCGTTGTCTATCGGTCTTCGTTTGAGGTGATGTGGGATGGAAGGTGTACAGGCACGGGCCGTAAGTGTACCACCAACCTTAGAGGTAAGGTTGGTGGTACACTTACGGCCCGTGCCTGTACATTAATAAAATATATATATAAAACTATTATTAAATGTTTAAAATTTCGTAATAATTTCTAATTATTCAAAGTCAAAGTCAAAGTCAAAGTAAGAAAACGTAAGCAAGTCTGATTGATTATTGTTCAATAATTCATCAACTGAAATCTTTATGAAAATCTTTTTCCAAGCCCATTTCTCTAAGAATAAAATCGTCAGTGGATTTTATTCTTAGAGAAATGGGCTTGGAAAAAGATTTTCATAAAGGTTTCAGTTGATGAATTATTGAACAATAATCAGACTTGCTTACGTTTTCTTATTGTAGCGACCTACAAACATATGCGTTTTCCCCCCCGCGACCCTCTGCATGTAACTTCGCGACCCTGGGGGTCGCGACCCACATGCTCACTGTTTGAAAGTCACTGCTCTAGAAATTAATTTAAGGAAAATTAAAAGTAAGGTGGGTGCTACTATGACCCTTGATAACAAGGGTGCAAAAAGAAAAAAAAACAATATGCCTTAGACAGTGATAATTAATTACATTTTTATTAAACCTGACTAATATGAAACAAATAAATCAATACATATTTAAAAAACTGTCTGGCGGTCATTGAATAGCAGGCCCTGATTTGTTATTTGGTTCAGACATTTATCTGTTTGCTTGCTCAATCAATTTTGATGAAATTTGATACGGGATAAACCCTCGAAAAGGCTTTATCAAGAGTCCAGTAACAATTTATTGCCATAATCGAGAAACTCCTAATTCAGTCGATGCATGGACGCCATTCGGGGAGGAAGACTCGTAACCTAGTTACGAATGTTTCGCGTATTTCGTGTGAGTAGATGTGACCGACATTGTGACGCACCAAGTTCAATTTGCAGGCTCGCTCTGACTCAGGCTTGTCTATGACTCAATCGCGCCGATAAGGTCATTGCTTATCTCTAACAGTCTTGTACGCCTGGCATGTTTTTGTTGTTATAGTTTTAAAATCGATTTAACTCTGCACTCATTGTAAACTTCTTTCTTTGCACAGTTTTTAACTTCCAAAACAGATGAAGTCACCATTTCAATGCACTTGATTTTCAGTGTGTTATATTTTACATAATAGGCTATTTACCAATGTTTAAAAATTGTATAAATTATTTAACAATATCGTAAAATACACAAAATTATGAAGATCTGCAAACTTTCATTCTAATATCTTCAGACTTTTTTTTAGCGTCGATCAAAGTTTGGCGGGAAAGTCCATTTTAAAAGTATGAAATTATTAAAAAATAATGTTTCCATTGGAGAAGCAATAAAAAATACTATAACTTTTATTATGATACTAATTAATTACATAAACGTAATATTTAACATAGCTGTCGTACAAATTTCTGATTTTATGCATACAAAATACAAACCTGTGACGTCATAACTCGGTAGTCTTTTGTATGGAGCGTTTTGGCAGTCTAAAAATTGAGATTTTCAAATTACCATATCTCGAGAGATTTTTGTGCTATCGAAGTAATTCTTTCACCTATGGTTATATTATGGAGACGTCCCTACATATCAAACCGAAAAAAATGTTAGTCAAATAGCCTATTATGTTTATTGTATTCAAGTTGTTTGTTTCCAATATTATTGCTGTGAAGATTGGTAACCAATGAAACCTTTGAACATTTCGTCCAAGTAGGCACCCAGACTGACCTTCATCTCAAGACATACATACATTGGAATTACTAGCTGTGACAAGCACATTCCTATCTCGACTGTCGTGTAACCCAGAGGTCTCAAGTTGTCTAAACTGAAACTTAGGAAAAAAATCGATGTTCGGGATACTGGCATATCCATCCTGTGTCTCACATGAAGAAAAAAAAACAAACCGCGTTATATTAAATAAATAAATAAAACCCTTTTATTTCGACTAACAAAAGATAATTTTATAAAATGTGACTAACATTTCACGTAATGAGCCCGGCCCGGCCGTGGTTGACCTTCGTTCTATCAGTAGAGGTTTATGTGTTTAGATCAAGGCACACTCAATATCCTCTCGTGACCCTTGCTTCGAGAAAGGCTGGTCTAGAAATTCCATTGCACTGCGCCGGCTTACCGTCCGCCGGTAACTCACCATGTCAGAGTTCGGGGCCGTGACGTAAATACATAATTCGCAGACGCTGCCCGCAGACAGAGACAGTTACTTGAAGGTTACTTGACATTTGCGTTTGTGGTTGCGACCTGCAAAAAAGTGTCTATATACGTTAAAGTGTACTGCTGTGTACATAAGACGTGTGTGTGTGTGTGTGTGTGTGTGTGTGTGTGTGTGTGTGTGTGTGTGTGTGTGTGTGTAGCGTCACATTAGATGCATGTAGCAATAGGTACTTACTCCTCTACTCAACTTTTTTGTTTGCTACCTTATAGCTGTATAAAAAATACGATAAACAAAGCCCTTACTAGTGTCGGAGTGGTAACTCATTCTCGCCCAGGCTCCCACGATCCTTCTGCTGGGCTGCCAGACGAAACTTACAAATTATTCAACCACAGCATTGAAATTATACAAAATTGACATTTAGAATGAGATAATAGCAACAAAGCGCCCTCGAAACAACTGTCTCTTATTATGAATAGCGACTATTCTGCGATGTTCCCATTGAAGCGCTGTTGGCTTAACAGTTTTTTTTTTTTAATATTTGGTATCCATGAAAATCCAGCATACAAAGAAGTTACAATCATCCGTTAAATTATGCATTCGAAGATTTTTTTGCTATTGGTAATTTAATAATCACCGGTTAAATATGCCTAGTATTTGGTATGTTTACTGTCTTTAGGCACGGCATTGAACAGAGTAAACTCTTTTACTTTCAATAATTTTTTTGCAATTAGTAAAACAAAAATGGGAGTTTAAAAGCGTTTGTAAGTGAATTTTGAATGTCTTCTGCCTTCGTTGCATATTAAAAATGAAAATATATTTAATAGCAAATGTAATTATGGATAATAATGATGAAATTCGGCAGCCATTAGCGACCTCACCTCCGCAGCTCGTCCCGTCGACCCCGAGATGCGATGATGGGGCAACATTCACCTCTGCCCCTTTATGTGCTGCTACAATAACACTGCTACGTCATACTACATTATTATATACTAGCGAATGCTCGGCGGTTTTGGTCATGTGGTTTTCAATGGCCAGGCAATCATGACCCTAGGACACTAGGTTGTTATTTGTCAGACCAAAAATAATCAAAGCTGCGATCGTAAATTGAAAAAGAACATCATTTTCTAAAGTGGACACTTATTTTCCTATCGCGTTGTTCCTAAAGCAATATTGCTGTGCCCTATGTCTCTTTCGCCAGAACCGTATTTACTAATCTATACGATGCATCACATGCACAAAGTATAGTTTTTGGGAATTTTCGGATCACAATACACCTAATATGTAAAGTAATAAAACTACAAACAGGCTTAAATTTTAAAAATATTCTGCGGTAGACTCCTTAAAATTCGCACAGGCTGTGTGTCGAATCGGAGCCTACTTTCTAATGGACAAAAACCTGTATAAACTTCTTTCACTAAACTAGATTATGTTATACAACCTTACGCTACATCCTACTTGAAAAGCTCGCTCGCAGACACAATCAATAACATTACAAAACAATATACTGATATAACTAGCTATTACATATATCATTATAAAAATTTAAAGCTGTTCTATTGTCGGCGATATGTTGTTTTTTTTGCCAATTTTAGAAGTTTTTTTTGTTTTTTGCTTGCGAATGAGACTGAGACGTCACGTTCGGGTATGTCACGCGTCACGTTACACGTGTAACGCTCGTTCAGTTATATTTCGGGAGGGAGTGAAACAGAGTGAGTGAGGAGTTTTAATGTCGCGTCCGCACGCTGGGCAAACAACGGCCAAACAGCAAACAACAATTATCAGCGTGTAGATGGGTGTTTGTTTGTTTGCTGTTTGTGTATCTGTTTGGCCGTTGTTTGGCAGGCATGTGGACGCGGCATGACAGGTTCACAATCCACGGTATCGAAATGGATACGAAAACAGTGTTATTTTGTATGGTGGACTGTGAAAGTGAGAAGTTCAGGGGCCTTACCACAAGCTCTAAACGCAGGAATGGAACCATCATGGTTGCGAATTTTAACCATCATAGATTCCTGCGTTTAGAGCTTGTGGTAAGGCCCCTGTCTTGTGGTCAAGCACACACAGTTTTTTTTACCAATAAAAGACATTAATATACAGGTAACTGAAGACGCTGAATAGTATCCAGAGTAATAAAAGTATATTTTTTGTTTGCAATAAATAAGTAAGATGTTAAAATATTATATAATAGTATGTTAAAATACAAGCCTTGCTTAGTTTGTACGTTAGTACTATTACTTATACTGTGGTTTGGGGCTAGATGGCAGTAGGTATGTAAAATATCCAGGAATTTTTATTATTTATTGCTTTACATATTGCGATTAGGTGCTCTATTCTTGGCTATTTAGTCAACACTTTTAATTAAACACGGGCACTTTTAGCGCGGTACGTCTACAAAACAACGTTGATTTAAATGGCAGCCCTAAACATACGAGGGGAGGCCAATAAGTTCGCGGAATGGAGGGGTTGATGGGGATAAATTTACCCGTCCAGGTAGGCACTAGTTAAGCACCTCATTAAGAGTATATATACCAAGTTTGAACCTAATCGTGTCATTAACTTTTGAGTTATCGACCTGCAAACAACTAAATCGGGAAGAAGTCAGCCAGTATGGAGAAAATTGAACACCGTGCCGTTATTAAGTTTCTTACCAAGCAAGGAAAATCCGCTCAGACGATTTTTCAAGAGCTGTTAGCGGTTTACGCGGACTCTGCCCCTGGTAAAACCATGGTTTACAAGTGGCATGGTCTTTTCAAACAAGGAAGGGAGTCCATTGAAGACGACCCCCGCTCCGGACGGCCAATTGAGGCCACCACACCGGAAATCGTCGAAAAAGTAGAAAAACTTGTATTGGAAGATGCCCGACTGAAGAAGAAGCAACTTGCAGCAATGGTTGGAGTATCCGAATCAAGTATTTTAAATATCCTACATCATCATCTTGGGATGACTAAAGTCAGTGCAAGATGGGTTCCGAGAATGCTCACGCCACTTCAAAAACGCGAGCGTGTCGAGTGCTCTCACCAGTTTCTGGAGCTCTGTGGAGAGAGAAAGGAAGAAGTTATGGCCCGGATTGTTACTGGAGATGAAACCTGGGTTCACCACTATGAACCTGAGTCGAAGCAAGAGTCGATGCAGTGGCATAAAAAAGGCACACCTCCTCCAAAGAAGTTCAAAGTGTCACAATCGGCCGGAAAGATCATGGCGACTATCTTTTGGGATACAGAAGGTATTTTACTGATCGATTATAAAGAACGTGGTGCGACTATAACGGGACAGTACTACGCTTCTTTACTGGAAAGATTGAAAGAAGCCATTAAGAAAAAAAGAAGAGGAAAACTGTCAAAAGGTGTGCTCTTTTTGCACGACAATGCACCCGTCCACACGTGCCATGTTGCGACGGCTGCCATTCACCGATGCGGCTTTGAACAATTAAACCACCCACCATACAGTCCAGACTTGGCCCCCAGTGACTATTATTTATTTCCAAAAATGAAGAAAGAGCTGCGTGGAAAGAAATTTGACGACGATGATGAATCGGCAATTTCGGCCTATTTTGACACCAAAGACAAATCATTTTTTTTCGATGGTATAAACAAGCTATTTGAGAGATCCGAAAAATGTATTAGGGTTAAAGGAGAATATATTGAAAAGGAAAAATAATTTGGTGTTTAATTTCAACCTCCTTCTCTCTCATTCCGCGAACTTATTGACCTCCCCTCGTACCTTATTGTATTCTCGTCGCATAAAGCCTCTTGGTGTCTGCCGACAAGCAGAGGAGGTCTTGGTTGTAGTCCCATCCGTAGACTGGCTGTCGAGGTAACTTTCTTGTAATTAACCAAAAACTAACGTGGAAAATGGCGGGCCCTATTAACGATAGATAATTATGCATGTAGGTAGATTGTGGCATCTTTCTGTCAGATCTTAACGAACTCACCGTACTTTCACGAGCGTAGCTCGATAAAAAATAATGCTTTCGCTTTCCAAAAAGCCAGTCAAGTGTGAGTTGCGCTCGTCTGGATGGTAAATTGGAATGGAACAGCTAGTCGTCATCCACCCTTATTCATCCGGGACACCGGAACGGGTATAGAGCGTACTCCACCACCCTACTGAAGTGCGGGTTGGCGGAGTCAGCCCCAGGACAGCTAGTGTAGTACTTTAACTGTAATAGTTACAAAAAAACTGTTTGGAAACAAATAGTTTTTTTTTTAGAAAGTATGTATTTTTTTATACAACTGAGGTGGTGGTAATCAAGCATACAGCGTGCCTGGTGGTAAGCAGTCTTCTCAGCCTATGGACGCTCGCAACACCAGAGGTTACGCATTGCTGACATTGCAAATACGTCTTCACGCCTTTCTCGAAGAACCCCATGTCTAGTGGCATTCGTAAGAATTATCCTTTCAAAGTCTTCATATTATGTATTTTGAAACAATATTATTCTTTCGAAATATGTAGATTTTCAAAGACACACAAGCAGAGAATAAGAAATCGTACTAGTAAGGCAAGAAACATATTTGTGTTGCAAACGGCCACGTTAACCGCTTCATACCCGGCGGGCAGTAAGTTTGTTTGCCAACCGACATGGTATAAATAAATTGTAAACAGCAAAAATGTTCCGCCAACAGGTGCCAGACCAAAACAATGGGCTACAAACCAATCCGTATGTGACATATTGTTTGGATCGCGTGTCTAATTGCCATTCGGCCGGAGTGCCACCGCGCTTCTTGTCAATGGGTCGCGGGTGACGTCACCGTCTGACCTAGCTGCTCCAACTGTTCCGTGCCTTTGTTTCCCTGGTACAACTTTGTTTACAACTATATCTATATCAAATAAATTAATTTGTATATTCGTAGATTATAATGATCTTATCTTAGAGTGGGTCCAGTGCTGCAGCACCGGTGACACGTCGACCCTCATGGATCTTTTGTGTTCTCTCTAATCCTTCAGTCACTCTCCTCTGCCTGTCTGGAGACATGTTCCATGTACTTCAGTATGCCGCTTATAGGGAAGATCCTGTAGCCCTCCAGGTCCGGGTATGCTTTTCCTAGGATTTTCATTCGTTTGCCGGCTAGGGCGTCACATTGACACATTAAGTGTTTCATGGTCTCGTTAGATTCTTTGCATGTTCTGCACTCTGGGCTGTCAACAAGTCTCATTTTGTTTGTATAGGTATTCGTGGCAGGCATAAGATTATAATGATAAACTCTATTTCGTACGTAGGTATTACATCTACCTACATTCTTACACCGATGTCATTATTGCTGGGACGAGTCCCATGGGAGACCTCGCCGCAATAGCGAAGCATCGAGCCGAATCTTATTAAATCTCACACAATAAAATATTCCAAATCTGACACAATTATGTTTATCAAATTCCTCAATCATACAATATGGGATCCTTCATGCGAAGCGTGAAGAAGCATCTTGTAAGCCAGCATGGCAGCGTCAACTTACAAGACATCAAGGTCTCTTGTCCGTTGCCGTTGCGATTGAGGCTCCTCTTTTCGCTTACCATCAGGCGAAGTGGAGCCAATATGCTGTGCTAATATAAAAAAAATCTACCAATATTCGTAAATATTAGCCTTAAATGAAAATAATTGAGCAAATTGTGTTTTTTTTTAAATAAATTAATGGACGGCCTCTAATAGAATTTTTGTTTTGTGTTGAACAACACAGCTCAGCCGACCCCCACAGAGCACCGCGATGCTATTTTAAGATTACCCAATGCACAACAATAACGTTTCCTAAATACGCATCAATAATGTTGAGTTTTATTGTGATATATATATAAAGTTGAATTTGCCTCGTCGGCGTTTCCATGGGTTTTGAAGAGTAATTAGCACGGAAAATGTGTTACAGTGGCCTCGCTCGTTTTATATCGCCATACAATCAACTAGGTACACGAGTTCTAAAGTAATTACAATGGTGCGAATGCTAACATTGAATAGTTGTATGGCGTCGTTGCATGTGGTAATCTATTCGATCACACAAGTCAAGCGACATCGACCGTAGCCTGTCCACGGATGGGTTTATTTATCTCGAGCTCCTCTATCCGTCGGTTCCGGTTGTTGTTAGATGCCAGTCGTTAAGCCAAGTCAGTCGCCTTTAGGCGGCTTGAAAACATTGACATTCGCCAACCCGTAGTTGAGCATCGTGGTTGAGTATGCTCTAAACCCATTTGATCAAGGTATCCCAGCAGTGGGTTGACGACGAATGTTAACCTTATAAGCAACATATCATTTGTTTCCTGCAAAATTGACATAACTTGAAATCCGTTTGTTACTTATCTCTCACACTGACTAACCACATCTAATGACAATAAATAGTTATCGCAAACTACATCGCGAACTGTGTAATTTTGACATCAACTTCCCTCAGCAGTATTCCCAAACAAATGCGACATGGGAGTCTTCAAGAACAGCATAGCTAGAGAATTCAAAAGCAGTTCGGTCGTCGCTCAGTGACCCAATGATGTTTGATCGATTGGATTACACGTACTATCACTCACTCTTTGCGTACAGGGTGTATAATTATACCACAGGAAGCGCTCGTTTGAACTATTTGATTTGATACCTGACGCTGAGTTCCACTACCGTACAACTTGTGAGACATCATGTAAATGAGAATAAATAAATAAATAAAAATAAATAAATATTGTCAGACAAATTACACAGCGCCATCTAGCCCCAAAGTAAGCGAAGCTTGTGTTATGGGTACTAGACAACTGACAAACATACGTAAATACATTTTTTTTTGTAAATACATACTTATGATATGTAGAAAACACCCACACCAAGACAAACAGACATGTTCATGCACACAAAAGTTTGTCCTGTGTGGGAAACGAACCCACGAGCGTTGGTGTCGAAGCCGCGGCATTGACCGCTACGACACCGAGCTCGTCCATATAACAAAAGACAATTTTCAATTTGAAAAATCGCAATAGTTATTCCGTCCTTTTAATTTTTTACTCTATTGTAATTGGGTTTACATTTTTTTTTAAAGTAGCCTATTCATTCATAACAGGTACCTTTGAGAATATGTGTACAAAGTTTCACGGTGATCGGTTAAGTAGTTTCGGTGTGAAAGCGTAACAAACAAACTCACATTCACATTTAAAGTATTAGTAGGGATGTCATCGTAGTCGCAAGCAGGCGAATACATATAGCAAGTCTAAACGTCATATATGAGATATCATTTTGTTGTGAACTGCAGATATGATATACTATTTAAAAGATATGCCATTTTAATTGTCCTATAAATGATTGTGTTACGCTACTTAAAACATTTGATAATAAATCCTGATTCTATATTATCATAACAATAAGTCAATATTACGACTGATAATTTTGGTACAAAAGTAGTTTAAGTCAAAGTCAAAAGTCAAAATATCTTTATTCCTTGGACTTTATAAAGCACTTAGAAACGTCATACAAATTAAATATAAGACATGTATCTAAATCATTACTATCTACTTAAATCCGCAGAGCTTAGATGCACTTTCATCACACTATCTGTGAAAGTGAATTTAAGTGCCAGTTCCGGCGACGGGGCTTCTTGAGAAGAACTGGCAAGAAACTCAAGGCCGACTCTTTTAATTGCCAATATCGTTACATTAAACACAAATACAATCATTAACATAACAAGAGCAATTCATTTCCAAATACTTTTATCATATAAGTAATCTGAGATACAATAGTAAGCCTTTTGACATAGTCTAGTTTTGATAAATCTTTTAAATTTACCCATGGATAATTTAAACGCGTCATTTGGAAGTTTATTGTAGAAGCGTATACATTGACCTGGGAACGAGTTAGAGATTTTATGGAGCCTAGTAATATGCACAGCGAGTTTATTTATTTATTTATTTAAACTTTATTTACCACAAATTAAGGTTACATAGGCGGTCTTAATGCTAAAAGCATTCTCTACCAGACAACCTTTAGTTTGTTTTTATTTCTTAAATTTAATTGATGGAGATCACTGTTTTTCCTAAATTTAGTTTGATTTTTATGAACGTAAATAAGATTTTCATAAATATATTGAGAATGTAATGTCATAATATTTATCTCTTTAAATTTATTTCTCAGTGTCTCCCTGGGACTCATCATATAAATAGCACGGATAGCTCGCTTCTGGAGCACAAAAATTGAGTCTACATCCGCAGCACTACCCCAAAGCAATAAACCATATGACATAATGCTGTGAAAATAGCTAAAATAAACTAAACGCGCAGTGTCAACATCAGTCAGTTGACGTATTTTCCTTACGGCGTACGCTGCTGAGCTGAGTCTACCTGATAACGTTTCTATATGTGGGCCCCATTGTAATTTAGAGTCTAATGTTATTCCAAGGAAGACAACCTTATTGACCAATTCCAATCTCTCATTGTCCATCACCACACTGGTTTTTACTTGTTTCACATTTTTTGTAAAAAATCTAACATATTTGGTTTTACTACCATTTAAAAGTAGGTTATTAGCACTAAACCAGTTTACTATTTTTGAAAGAGCATTATTTACATCGTCAATTTCTGATTGTTGTCTATTTACCTTAAAAATTAAAGAAGTGTCATCTGCAAACAATACTATTTCGTGATTATTCTTTACAAGATGAGGTAGATCATTAATGTACACGAGAAACAGGAAAGGGCCCAAAATAGAGCCTTGTGGCACCCCCATCGCTACAGTTGATCCATGTGATCGCTTTCCATTAACATCTAATTTCTGAACCCTATCACTCAGATAAGAAGCAAGAAGATCAAGAGCGATGCCTCTTATACCATAGTGGTGTAGTTTTCTGACTAGAGTTTCATGCTGCACACAATCAAAAGCCTTAGATAAGTCACAAAACACCCCATAGGCGTCCCGTGACTCCACCCAAGCCTCATATATACATTCAAGTAATTTTACCCCAGCATCACATGTTGACCGTCCATGAGTGAAACCGAATTGTTTAGTGTGCAGCAGATTATTTTCATTAAAGTAATTAAGTAACTGAGCGAGAATTAGTTTTTCAAAAATCTTACTAAATGTAGGTAGTATTGATATTGGTCTGAAGTTTGTGGGGTCTAATGTACTACCTGATTTAAACAAAGGAATAATTTTGCTTAATTTCATCAAGTCAGGAAACACACCACAATCAATACATCTATTAAATATCACAATTAAGGCAGGAGCAACAATGTCAAATAAAGATTTTATAATATGTACGGAAATGCCCCATAGATCAGCCGTTTTCTTAATATTAAGTGATTTAAATGCAACTTTTAAATCAGACCTATTAACATGACGGAAATGAAAATCGTTATAAAATTCAGGCACATTATCTTTAATTAATGACTCTGCAACGGAGGTGGAAGAGCCCAAGGCACTAGTTAAAGTGACAGGGAAGGCAGAAAAAAATCTTTCAAAAGCATTGGCAACTTCTAAATCTGACTTGGTAACATGACCATCAATACTTAATTTAAACTCTGAATCCTTTGTCCTACCCTTCCCAGTCTCTTCATTGATAACCGTCCAAGTGGCTTTAATTTTATTACTACTATGTCTAATTTTTGATTTAATAAATATAGATTTTGCTACTTGACAAACGCGTTTGAAAATTTTCGAATATGATTTTACATGTTCTTTAAATTCTTCACTATTATTGAATTGTCTTTCATAGTATAACATGTACAAAGTTTGCCTACTCTTATAAATACCTACGGTTGCCCAGTCACCAAAGACAAGGCTATTGGTAAAAGTAATTTTCTTGGAAGTAAATATTGATTTAAATTCGTGAAGAAATGCATTAAAAAATGAATTATACATCAAGTTAGGTTCCAAGTCATTATCTAATAAAATAATAATTTAAAAAACAAAAAACCCGCCTGCATGGATAACTACAATTAAAAATCAACTGAAAAGACTGAAACAAGATAAAAATTCAATGATAAGGTATTTAAAAAAGCAATGATTAGGTAGGTACTTAAAACTAGAAACGTAAATTGAAACACTACAAAACCTATGTACCTACGTATTGTACACTTAGAAATATCAGCACGGTAGTCTTTCAATTTTTTGCAACAGTATAAACAGAATTGCATTCGGAGGCATGAAATTAAGTGCTTCTATATGATAAATTATTATCTCTTTGCGCATGCCTCCGACTGCAATTCTGTTTATACTGTTGCAAAAAATTGAAAGACTACCGTGCTGATATTTCTAAGTGTACAATACGTAGGTACATAGGTTTTGTAGTGTTTCAATTTACGTTTCTAGTTTTAAGTACCTACCTAATCATTGCTTTTTTAAATACCTTATCATTGAATTTTTATCTTGTTTCAGTCTTTTCAGTTGATTTTTAATTGTAGTTATCCATGCAGGCGGGTTTTTTTGTTTTTTAAATTATTATTTTATTTATGTCTTTTTAGTTAAGAAAGATTACGTAACCGGATTAATTCCTTAAATGAGTTTATGTCATGTGGTTGATTTAGCAATTTTTTAGCGTCAAGAGAACTGATAGCAAGTCCGGAGAGAGTCTTTACTCTACTCAAAGCAACGTAGGCTTGACCTTTTGCAAATAAGTTTTTACTTAAATCTACAACTGCTCGGTCTAAAGTTGTGCCCTGTAATTTATGCACCTTCACTGCCCAGCATAAAATTAAGGGAAGCATTCGTCGCTCGATCTTGCCTTTACCACGTAAAGCATCAAAAGTAAGCTTAAAATGTGTTATTGTCACAATATACAGTAAGTGCAAAGTTTAATACCTTTATTATACTTAATCTATATTTCCTATTTATTAACCAACTTTGAAAAAGGAGTGTTTCTCAGTTTTAAAAATGAAAGTTATGATTTTTATGTCACTTTGAGTACGTTATTCATTTTTTTATTATCGTTCTATTTAGAATTCAAACTACAAGTTATATATAAAAAAAACATATATTTAGAATCAATATATTTATTAGAATCAGAGATTAAAATCCTTCATTTTGATACCCCACTCGATATGCTTGGTAGAAAAAAATATTTAATTCTTTTTTTATTTATCGTTCCATTTAATATTAAAAATGCAAGTTATGTACATACTTAGAATCAGTGTTTAAAATCCTTCATTTTGATACCCCACTTAATATGCCTGGTAGATTTATTTTTATTTCCTCACATTATGGCTTCAAACAGCCGCTATATTGTTTTTTTTTATATTTCACCTACCTAAGAACACTCGGGCTATTAAGACAAATCTAACGATACCTCAAATGTGAAAATCCATTCAACGGTTCTAGAGATACAAGGTAATAAAGAATATTACATACATACAAGATATGCGCTAAACACATAACCCTCCTGGCAGTCGGGTAACAAGATAAAAATTCAATGATAAGGTATTTAAAAAAGCAATGATTAGGTAGGTACTTAAAACTAGAAACGTAAATTGAAACACTACAAAACCTATGTACCTACGTATTGTACACTTAGAAATATCAGCACGGTAGTCTTTCAATTTTTTGCAACAGTATAAACAGAATTGCAGTCGGAGGCATGCGCAAAGAGATAATAATTTATCATATAGAAGCACTTAATTTCATGCCTCCGACTGCAATTCTGTTTATACTGTTGCAAAAAATTGAAAGACTACCGTGCTGATATTTCTAAGTGTACAATACGTAGGTACATAGGTTTTGTAGTGTTTCAATTTACGTTTCTAGTTTTAAGTACCTACCTAATCATTGCTTTTTTAAATACCTTATCATTGAATTTTTATCTTGTTTCAGTCTTTTCAGTTGATTTTTAATTGTAGTTATCCATGCAGGCGGGTTTTTTGTTTTTTAAATTATTATTTTATTTATGTCTTTTTAGTTAAGAAAGATTACGTAACCGGATTAATTCCTTAAATGAGTTTATGTCATGTGGTTGATTTAGCAATTTTTTAGCGTCAAGAGAACTGATAGCAAGTCCGGAGAGAGTCTTTACTCTACTGAAAGCAACGTAGGCTTGACCTTTTGCAAATAATATACTTAATCTATATTTCCTATTTATTAACCAACTTTGAAAAAGGAGTGTTTCTCAGTTTTAAAAATGAAAGTTATGATTTTTATGTCACTTTGAGTACGTTATTCATTTTTTTTATTATCGTTCTATTTAGAATTCAAACTACAAGTTATATATAAAAAAAAAACATATATTTAGAATCAATATATTTATTAGAATCAGAGATTAAAATCCTTCATTTTGATACCCCACTCGATATGCTTGGTAGAAAAAAATATTTAATTCTTTTTTAAATTTATCGTTCCATTTAATATTAAAAATGCAAGTTATGTACATACTTAGAATCAGTGTTTAAAATCCTTCATTTTGATACCCCACTTAATATGCCTGGTAGATTTATTTTTATTTCCTCACATTATGGCTTCAAACAGCCGCTATATTGTTTTTTTAATATTTCACCTACCTAAGAACACTCGGGCTATTAAGACAAATCTAACGATACCTCAAATGTGAAAATCCATTCAACGGTTCTAGAGATACAAGGTAATAAAGAATATTACATACATACAAGATACGCGCTAAACACATAACCCTCCTGGCAGTCGGGTAAAAACGGTAAGTTACTAGTTAGGTTTACTCTCATACGTTCTAAGCAACTCACTGTTACTGGCACAAAAGTATTTTTTGTCTTGACAACATTTTTATTATTTATTTTAATACTTATCATTTGCCCAGAATGATCAGAATCCAATTTATTAATAATACTTTTTTGGGTTGGACTAATATCTGTATATATATTATCTAAGCAGGTAGCCGTGGTGGCACTTATTCTAGTAGGCTCCATAAATAAGTTAACTAAATTATGGGATTTAAAAAGACTTAAAATTTTACTTGATGCAGTTGTATTTGTAAGTATATTAATATTAAAATCTCCACAGACCAAAATAGTTTTACCTGAGTTACTAACTTTGCATAGGGCTTCATCCATGATTTCTAAAAATAAATTAAGATCCGCGGAAGGAGGTTTATATACACATATAACAATGAACTGCTCTAATTGTACACAGGATAGTTCTATGGAACATTCTACAGAGAGAGACACAATATCTTTCCGTTCTTTAAATTTAAGTTTTTTATTTAGCAAAATTAGCGACCCGCCATGTACTGTATTGACCCTGCAGAATGAACTACCGACCTGGTGGTTGCTGAAATTGAACATGAGCTGATGCCCCTTTAACCAATGCTCAGTAATACACGTAATACTAATATTATCAGAGTTCATGAATAATTCCAGTTCTAGTTGCTTGCCCTCAGTCATACAATATATATTTTGATGTACCAGGTTAAAATGACATTAATGACGACATACTTTCAAATGGGCTTTAAAATATACTCTGATAATACCTTGAACTGTTAATACCAACTATATTGTATTTAAATATTACTTAGTGTATTTAATTTGTTCTGCGTTTTTAGTAATGTTAGTTCTGCGTGTTTGTAGTATGCCGAATAACAATTCCCTTGAACCCGGGTAGTTGTGTTCCTGCGAGTGAGTGATGTCATCAGAAAGGAAGGAGATGCTGCGTTGGCAGCGGGGGTGGCGGCGCGCGAGTGATATTTTTTTTTATACTACGACGGGTGGCAGACAAGCATACGGCCCGCCTGATGTGAAGCGGTTACCGTAGCCATATTAACGCTCGCAACATAAAATATTGCTCGCGCGCCGCCACTCCCGCTGCCATCGCAGCATCTCCTTCCTTTCTTTCTGGTGACCTCACTCACTCGCAGGAACACAACAACCCTCAAGGGAATTGTTATTTGGCTGCGGTATTCTGTGAGGTGGAGGTACATTCCCCAGTCGGGTAGCTTACAATTACGCTCCCTACCTCTCTTTTCGCCAGAGCTTCGTTCGTCAGTAAGCAGGGTGCACCACGTGCAGGTGAAGTTGGCTTTGGTTCAAATATCTTGATGAACCACTTACACCCCATATTTTATGTTGCGAGCGTTAATATGGCTTCGGTAACCGCTTCACATCAGGCGGGCCGTATGCTTGTCTACCACCCGACGTAGTATAAAAAAAAAAAGTCTCATTCCACCCTCGGGATATTTACAGAATTCTTTCTAAAGATTGACTGGAAGAGATGCGAATAAAGCCGTACAAGAGCGGACTTATCCTTAGGGGGATCCATTGTACGGCTTTATTCTCAATGTAAGCTTTTATATTATTATTGTTTTACTTACAAATATATTACAAACAAACAAACAAACAGTATAGAAGTCATTGCAATTTTATTTAGCTTTTCTACGATGTCTCTAATCAAATCTTACTCGTTAAACTCACTCACTCACAACATTGAATGAGCGTTCATGTAGCTACGATTACCGCTTCACATCAGATGGATGGGACGGATGCTTGTTTGCATCATCCGACCAATTAATGTTGTTAAGCGGAATACTCGAGAACGGCTTCCGTACCCCAAGGGTAAAAAGGAACCCTATTACTAAGGCTCCGCTGTCCGTCCGTCCGTCCGTCCGTCTGTCACCAGGCTGTATCTCATGAACCGTGATAGTTAGACAGTTGAAATTTTCACAGATGATGTATTTCTATTGCCGCTATAACAACAAATACTAAAAACCGGAATAAATTAAATATTTAAGGGGGCTCCCATACAACAAACGTGATTTATTTGCTCGTTTTTATAGATAATGGTACGGAACCCTACGTGCGCAAGTCCGACTCGCACTTGGCCGGTTTTTGTTTTCATATTTTTGTTAAGGTTTATGGAAGGTTCTTATGGAGAGAAAAGATTTAAAAATTGCGAGGAAAATAAAATACTAGTTTCTACCCGTGCGAAGCCGGGGCGGGCGGCTAGTTATTAAATAAAAATTTGCATAAAGTAACCGTAAGTCGTTCGTCAGCTACAACAATCACCAAGACATTAGCGTGCGTAACTAGTATTACAGAACAATGTAGTCACATCCATTTATCTCAGCCTGAGTGGTTTTCCTCAACATCGGACGAGTAGTGCTTACTCCTGGCTCTTGGGAGTATTACCACAATCATTTTAACAAAAAAAAAAACCGACTCCAAACATTACTCTACATTTATGTATGTAGATACAGGCTGATGATGATGATGAAAAAAATATGGGACCAATCTGGAAGTATACTCTTTCAAATATAAAAAGTTTTTTTTTCAAACATTAAAACAAATACAGTCGAATTGAGAACCTCCTCCTTTTTTGGAGTCTGTTAAAAATTGTGTTCAAAAGGTTGATTCACTTTATTACGTATGCCTACTTCGTCGAACCTCTACAAAAGGAAGGCTATCCTATAAAAGATTCCAAAATAGGGTAAGATTGTAGGTACCCACTACTGCCCACCGTTGCGATGTCGTTTGTCAGCTCGACGCCATGTTACGTCACGCCCACTGATAACTTACGGTTAGCTAGGATTTTTTTTAACTTGCAGATTATTTTAGAATAAAGAAATTTTAATTTAGTAATACTACTGACCTGACTTGCGATCGATGACTTAAAATGGCGGCTGACAGCGGTTGAATGTGGAAAACGGTCGATCGCATAGGTGGAAAGCATTGGGGAAGGCCTATGTTCAGCAATGGGCAGATAAATATTGTCAGACAAATTAGACAGCGCCATCTAGCCCCAAAGTAAGCGAAGCTTGTGTTATGGGTACTAGACAACTGATAAACATACGTAAATATTTTTTTTTTTTGTAAATACGAGGGGAGGCCAATAAGTTCGCGGAATGGAGGGGTTGATGGGGATAAATTTACCCGTCCAGGTAGGCACTAGTTAAGCACCTCATTAAGAGTATATATACCAAGTTTGAACCTAATCGTGTCATTAACTTTTGAGTTATCGACCTGCAAACAACTAAATCGGGAAGAAGTCAGCCAGTATGGAGAAAATTGAACACCGTGCCGTTATTAAGTTTCTTACCAAGCAAGGAAAATCCGCTCAGACGATTTTTCAAGAGCTGTTAGCGGTTTACGCGGACTCTGCCCCTGGTAAAACCATGGTTTACAAATGGCATGGTCTTTTCAAACAAGGAAGGGAGTCCATTGAAGACGACCCCCGCTCCGGACGGCCAATTGAGGCCACCACACCGGAAATCGTCGAAAAAGTAGAAAAACTTGTATTGGAAGATGCCCGACTGAAGAAGAAGCAACTTGCAGCAATGGTTGGAGTATCCGAATCAAGTATTTTAAATATCCTACATCATCATCTTGGGATGACTAAAGTCAGTGCAAGATGGGTTCCGAGAATGCTCACGCCACTTCAAAAACGCGAGCGTGTCGAGTGCTCTCACCAGTTTCTGGAGCTCTGTGGAGAGAGAAAGGAAGAAGTTATGGCCCGGATTGTTACTGGAGATGAAACCTGGGTTCACCACTATGAACCTGAGTCGAAGCAAGAGTCGATGCAGTGGCATAAAAAAGGCACACCTCCTCCAAAGAAGTTCAAAGTGTCACAATCGGCCGGAAAGATCATGGCGACTATCTTTTGGGATACAGAAGGTATTTTACTGATCGATTATAAAGAACGTGGTGCGACTATAACGGGACAGTACTACGCTTCTTTACTGGAAAGATTGAAAGAAGCCATTAAGAAAAAAAGAAGAGGAAAACTGTCAAAAGGTGTGCTCCTTTTGCACGACAATGCACCCGTCCACACGTGCCATGTTGCGACGGCTGCCATTCACCGATGCGGCTTTGAACAATTAAACCACCCACCATACAGTCCAGACTTGGCCCCCAGTGACTATTATTTATTTCCAAAAATGAAGAAAGAGCTGCGTGGAAAGAAATTTGACGACGATGATGAAGTCAAGTCGGCAATTTCGGCCTATTTTGACACCAAAGACAAATCATTTTTTTTCGATGGTATAAACAAGCTATTTGAGAGATCCGAAAAATGTATTAGGGTTAAAGGAGAATATATTGAAAAGGAAAAATAATTTGGTGTTTAATTTCAACCTCCTTCTCTCTCATTCCGCGAACTTATTGACCTCCCCTCGTACATACTTATGATACATAGAAAACACCCAGACTAAGACAAACAGACATGTTCATGCACACAAATGTTTGTCTATGTGGGAATCGAACCCACGAGCGTTGGTGTCGAAGACGCGTCATTGACCGCTACGCCACCGAGCTCGTCATATACAGGCTGACAATGATAATCCAGAATAACACAGTGCCGTCTGGTCTCAGACTATGTATGTTTGTAGTTGGGTACCTGATACAAACAATTATATATTTGTAAATACACTCTTTTTAATAAATACAAAACACCCAGTTTAAGAGAAACAGACATGTTTATGCGCACAAATTTTAGTCTTGTGCGTAGATCAAACCCTCGTCTCACAGTGCCATACCACCAGGCTCGTCAATTTGGTCCTAAAGGCTATATTTAATGTCATGGACAGTTTTCTCGGTAGTAAAGTTACGTTACTAACTGGGATTCACTGCAAGATTACTAAGTGCTTGAAATAGTTTGTAAGCATTACGTTGGGTTTGTAATGAATAAATAAATATAAATAAATAAATAAATATTTCTGGACAATTTACACAGCGCCTTCTAGTCCCAAATTAAGCGCAAAGCTTGTGTTATGGGTACTAGACAACTGATAAATGTACTTAAATACATTTTTTTATTTGTAAATACATACTTATAATACATAGAAAACACCCAGACCAAGACAAACAGACATGTTCATGCACACAAATGTTTGTCTTGTGCGGGAATCGAACCCGCGACTCGGAGTCAAAGTGGCCATAGCCATTCGACCACCGAGCTCGTCGATTTTTTATTTGACCTTTATGATTTAATATTATCACAATGTTATATGTATTGTAAACCTGTTTGTAGTTCATACTATAAATTATATCAACAACTCTTGTCAATTCGTTCGCCTCAGTTCAGTATAGGAATCCTGCACCCCTACCACTCAAGGCTATACCTTCTCTATAGTTCATGACGTCAGTGACAATTAATATATGAGCTTTCGATAGTTAAATTAAGTCGTATAAAGTTATAATTAAACTACATTCGAGGCACTGAAACTCTAATACATAGTAGCAATTCGAGTAGCAATAAAATTTGGCGATATAGAGGCGATCATGAACCATTGATTCCCAGTGGTTCATGATGTCTGTATCGATAGACATACAGGGGTCGATTTAGAAATTATGAATCTCATAGATTTCCTTTACATGGGATCTATGAGATTCATAATTTCTATATTGGCCACTTTGACTCCGAAGTTGCGGATTCGATCCCCGCACAAGACAAACATTTGTGTGCATGAAGTTGTCTGTTTGTCTAGATTTGGGTGTTTTCTTTGTATTACATGTAGGTATGTATTTATATTAAAAAAATATTTAAGTAAAATAAATACAGTTATCTAGTACCGTAGTACGAGCTTGGCTTAATTCGGGACTAGATGGCGCTGTGTAATTTGTCCAGGAATATTTATTAATTAATTGTAAAATTCGTATATTAGTAGGAGTCCATGAGACTAAAACGATTAGGGACATTCTCTATACCATGTAACCACACTAACCGGAAGTCTATAAAACGTAAAGTATAAAAAGTGTAGGCTCACCAGCATCTATAGAGCCAAATCCTCATCTGCTGCATCACAACTGCACTTGGTGCACCCTCCCTACTAGCTAAATAGGCTGGGTAAGTACCATACAGAAGACCGTAGGCAAATTACGATACCCTTGACGATTGTTGTGTTCTTGCGAGTGAGTGAGATAATCTGATATGAGGAGGTGCTGTGTTAGCAGCAGCGCTGCCATAATCTTTGTATAATGTATTAGACAAACGTCTATATGACTATAGTAACTGCTTTAAATCAATCGGCCAGGTAAAAAACTGTATTATAAGTGTAAGTTTGTAATAGTTTGCGTGTTGTCGCCAGTGTCCCGTGGTGTGCGGAGGCAGCATGTCGAAGAAGCCGGGTGCGCAGCCGACGCTGCACAAGGTGATCATGGTGGGGTCCGGCGGCGTGGGCAAGTCCGCGCTCACGCTGCAGTTCATGTACGACGAGTTCGTCGAGGACTACGAGCCCACCAAGGCAGACAGCTACAGGAAGAAGGTACGTTTTGACAACGCCACCAGGGTTCCTGGCGTGCCTGGCATTTTCAACTGAGATCCAAACAATTGTCGTTTTTTTTCACCCATGTATGTCAGTACTATTTTTTCAATAACTACTGATCCGATTTGGTTGGGGTTTTAGCTAATCAGCTACCGACGATTCTTAAGCTTTTTTTTTATAGTCAAAGACATTTACTTTATATATTCTTTATTGCATAACAACAAATACAGAAATTAGTGAACAGACAAGTATACAAAGGCGAGCTATCTCCTCAAGAGATTTCTTCCAGCCAACCGTACTGTGCCGAAAGAAATTTGACATGGCTGGGAGTTAATAATAATATTTTTTTTAAATATTGATTATTTGCCAGAATAAGATTTTGTACAGTTGTCGTTTTGCCATTTTGTTCCATATTATTCTGCCATCGACAATGGCGTGCAAATATTAAAATCATAGTAATTGAACTGTATAAATCACTGAGTTAAGCAAGCTATGCAAAACATTTTAGTAAGTTAAAAAAAAATCTAATTTAAACTTATCACTCATCATGAGTAAGATACCTTCTGTAAAGGAAACGTGGAAATTAAATAACCTTTCAGAATTTGAAATGATTTTTTTCATTTCAATAGTGTGTGTGGTGTGTTAAATAAATAACAGAAAATAAGTTATATGAAATAATATAAAGGAAACTGAAAAGTCAGAGAGCTTAACGAGAAAATGAATATTTGAACATTATAATCTTTGCACAGGAGTACTTGACACTTGCAGTTAGTTCCATTATGTATGACTCTCATAACCTGCGTGCGACGTAAGAACAGGTGGTGAACTATTCTTAGCTGAATGTTTGAAGTAACAAGTGCCATATTTAATTATCATAATTAATATTTTCAAATTAATCTTTGTTCGGAATTGGTATGTAGAGCAGCCTTATATGCGATAATCTGTAATCAGTTGGTATGTATTTAGATTACATAATCCCAAAATCCTCAACTTCCCATTTGGTATATTTCCCAAAACACCAACTCTCAAATAGTCATTTTCCCAGAACGGTGACCAATATTATCCCGGATGGTCAACTTTTATTTCCCAAAAAGTTAACTTTAAATTAACGTTTAAAAATACGCTAACTTCAATATGTATAAAAAGGTTGACCTTTTGCGAGTTGCCTTTTTGGGAAGTTGCCCATATGAGCATTTTCCATTTTGAGAAGTTGTCCTTATGGGAAGTGTCCCTTTTGGGAAATAGACCAAATGACGATTTTGGGAAGTTGACCAGATGGTCCATCTGATCAACTTAACAAAAGGAAGCCTTGTGAAACAGCTCACGAGCGCTAATAGTACTCGACGCTCTGACGCGGCGGTAGGTCTTGACTGATAGGATAATTCCGTCATAAAACACAACTCGTTGCTCTAGTGTGGTGATAGGATGCGGCGTCATAGCGCTATGACGAGCGCTAAGAATGCGTTCTGTTTGACGAAGCCTTAATGCATATTTGCTTTCTTTCTGCTTGGCATGTTGATGTCATTCGACATGTTGAACAATGTCGATCCAATGTGACCGGTGGCGTGTAAAGGTGGGTGTCGATTGTGTGGAGTGCATCGTAAAACAAGAAATGATGACGTAAAATATAAAGACCGACTACGTTCGAAAATGCTAACTACGAGATAATTATAATTTATTGTGGAAATTTAAACTTCTACAATTGTGACTATTCTTCATCAACGTTAGACCGTGGGTCTAAGTTAGTTTAATCACAAATCACAAAATTACGAATAATAACGAAATCCTCGGGCTTGGTGGGATGGCCGTTGGATGGGCGGCCATCCCACCAAGTCTGCCGGACTTGTCACCATTTGTTTCAAGTCGACACATACCTTTAACAGTCCTTTGTTTTAGCCATGTTCACTTTAGATAACCTTTTATACATATATTATTGAGTGCGTATTTTGTGAGTTTGTATGCATTTAATCTCCGGAAATATTTGAAAATTTTTTCACCGTTTGAAAAGTGTATGGACATAGGCATATATTTTATAGTTCAACTAAGGGGTCTACCACCTGACTATATTGCTTTCATTGCTTATTCCTATTGTCTTCATTTATACAAGCTTATTATTTTATCTACTACTAGCGACCCGCCCCGGCTTCGCACGGGTGCAATGCTGATACTAAATGTACTACAGAAGGTCTTTGCGCTTTGTCCTATCCAGTCCTTCCCCAGTTATAGGCACACGCCGCCGGCTCCGCAGCCGGTACCGCCACAGCCGTTATGTCCCTGCATTTTAAATGTGTAATATCTTCTAAACTATTCATTTAAATTACATGCTGTGAAGGGCCATATTGATCTATATTAAATGCGCAATGTATTTAAGGTACTTAATTGGATAAGGATTTATTCTGTATTGCTTAAAATCGCTTCGTAAATAAGGCATTATTTCTTGTAAAAAGCAAAGGATAAAATAACGGTTATTGTGTGTTACCACTAAGAGATAGACATATACCATCGCGAACTTTTTTGTAGACCATTTTAAGGTGAACAATACTGTACTACATTATTTTGATCTATCTCGTTGGGTTCAGCCAGCGTTTGCAATGAAAGAGCAAAAAAATGTGTTTATTTACAACATCACATTAGAAACCTCTAAATTATCAGTGTTTTTCTACTACGTTATGCATATATTATACATATAAACTTTCCAGTTGAATCACTCTATCTATTAAAAAAAACCGCATCTTAAATCTTTGAAACTACGCAACGGATTATCCGTTGCGTAGTTTCAAAGATTTAAGCATACAAAGGGACATAGGGACAGAGAAAGCGACTTTGTTTTATACTATGTAGTGATTTAGTTTATAACTTTGTTTGAGTTAAGATTCTGTAACCAATACTATTCATAAAATAATGAGAGTGTAAAATCGAAAGCTAATCGAAAGCTCGAAAGCAATGAAGACAGTAGCGTTAGGTGGTAAAGGTCCTGGAAGTCGGGGCAGGCACTAGTATTCTATAAACATTTAGCATTCTCCTTGTATCTTAGCCTTAAACATTAGGCGTATCTATTTAATTTGCGATAATTTACACGTCGCAAAGGATCCTCTTTCCAACTTTCAACTCTAACCACTGTGTCACGTTGTCGGCGTCGTATTGCGAGACCATCCTCTCTACGAGAGAAGAAGCGTGCCGCCGCTAGCTTACTCAACGATTGTTCATCGATCACGCGATCGTCTAGAAAGGTCACGGTTCCGTTGAAATATATAATGGTACAATCGGCCCACGATGACAATCTAAATATTTGATTGCTGCATGTCTATGACTATCGTGTGTTTCAGTCGATTTCATTGTACACATGCTAGAAATGAGTTTATGGGAAATGCTAGGTTGCATGGTTTTGAGGTGAATACTTCTTTAAAAAAGCTTCTATAGGGAGGCAATTCAAAAAAACGAACGATAACAAAATGAGGTATAGAGTTTAAGATTGAGGATTGAGTGTTGCAGCTACATATAAATAAATATAAATAAATAAATATTTCTGGACAATTTACACAGCGCCATCTAGTCCCAAATTAAGCGTAAAGCTTGTGTTATGGGTACTAGACAACTGATAAACATACGTAAATACATTTTTTTTTGTAAATACATGCTTATGATACATAGAAAACATCCAGACCAGGACAAACAGACATGTTCATGCACACAAATGTTTGTCCTATGTGGGAATCGAACGCACGAGCGTTGGTGTTGAAGCCGCGTCATTGACCGCTACGCCACCGAGCTCGTCGATATCGATATGAAGTAACAAAGAAATTATTACGCTAAGTAAGGATTATGGAACATCGCATGCGGGGGTGGCCGCTGCCATTTTAAGATAATTTTAGTGCATATAACGTATTCATGTAGTACAACACATGGTCGTGTCCCTGACACAGCCGTACCCCATTTTTTTATAATCATAAACACGTAGTGCACCCTGCCGACTACAAATGAGTCGGGCGAAAGATAGATCGGGCGTGTCGAACACAATTGCGGAAATACCTCCACCGTACAGAATACCACAGACAAATGACAATACCCTTGAGGATTGTTGTATTCCTACGAGTGAGTGATGTCGCCAGGCACGTGGAAGAGCTGCGTTAGCAGAGAGCATGCCAGCACGCGAGCAATACACCTTGTATTGCGAGCGTATACAGTGATTTCTTAACATCAGTCTGGTCGTACGGTTGTTTGGCATCTGACGATGTATTAAAAAAATAAAAGTACGACTGCCTTGGAAGTCACAATTAAGTCAAAAGATCAGTAAAAGCTTGCAACTGTAAATTTAAACCTACTGAAATTTGTTTGTAATGATGACGTGTGACTGCTGCAGGTGGTGCTGGACGGCGAGGAGGTCCAGATCGACATCTTGGACACGGCGGGCCAGGAGGACTACGCCGCCATCAGAGACAACTACTTCCGCAGCGGCGAGGGCTTCCTCTGCGTGTTCTCTATCACAGAGCCGGAGAGCTTCGATGCCACGCAGGAGTTCAGGTCAGTGTAACTAACAACTATCAATGTCTCTGTAATAGACTAATAGTGTCACTTCTTTGATTTTTTATACCACTATAGTGGAAAACAAGCATACCGCCCGCCTGATGGAAAGCAGTTACCGTGCCGTGAACGGCTGTAACACCAGCGGCATCACACGCGCGTTGCCGACCCTGTCAAAACCTCTCCTTGTCCTTTTTGAAGAACCTTGCTGTAGTCTCATGAGAAAACCTAGACAGGCAGTTCATTCCACAGCTTGACAGTATGTGGGAGAAACCTCTGGAAGGCACAGAAATAAATGAGAGATGCTTTGAGAACTGAAGTCATGAATGTAGAGGTAGATTTTTAGTCCAAATCTGAACGAAGAATCGGTCCAGATAGAGTCAAAGAGCGCATAGGACATTTATTCAATGCAACGCGTTTCGCGCATTTACAGCATTGCGAGAAGCAAGACAGAAACAAGCATACGACCTGGCTGATGGTAATCAGTCATCGATTGAATGTTATTGTGCATTTCGGGCAAATTGTTTTCTAGTCAACTTACAGTTCAGGCAATATTGTTTCATGGGCATTTCGCATTTACACTACGCGTCTTTCTACACTAGGTACTTAATTACGCAATTAGGTATTATGTATAGAATAAATAAAAAAAAAATTCGGAAGAAGCTCCAAACAGTGAATGTTTGGCAGATGAGCTGTTGAGGTCGCGGTAAGTAGTCAATTGGTTTTAAGTCAATTATAATCGATATGCAATAAAGTATTGAATCGTGTGGTTTGCAGGGAGCAGATCCTGCGCGTGAAGAACGACGAGAGCATCCCGTTCCTGCTGGTGGGCAACAAGTCGGACCTGGACGACAAGCGGCGCGTGCCGCTGGACGCGTGCCGCGAGCGCTCGGCGCAGTGGCAGGTGCCCTACGTCGAGACCTCCGCCAAGACCAGGGACAACGTCGACAAGGTGAGCCTCCTGCACCACCACCACCTCCTGCTCCTCCGCCACCACCTTTACCTCCTAACAGGCTCCGGAGTCTTGACGGACCGAAGAAGCGGCCCACATATCGTCCAAAGTTTGTAGAAGGGGCCAACGTCCTATTTTCCATCTTCATGATGAGTAAACATCCATATTTATTTTTCAAATCCAAAAGGTTGACTAGCAAATTTGTTCTAATAATTCACTATTATATAAAAAAATCTAAAAAACTAATTACTGTACATGATAGAAATAAAAAAGAACACTATATTATAAATAATTCCGTATTTGGCAAATTCAACTTTTCTACAAATCACCAACGATATAGAATGTGAAGTAATTAACTGCCTTTTAAGAGCAAGTTAAGTATTCTAAAACAAATAACTTTTACCATGAGGAACATGGTAGGAAAATCCAAAAAAATAAAATCTTTAATTTCAGTCCAATTGCTATGAACATTTTGTATGGAGCTGCTGATTTGTTTTGTCGCGATTTCACAGAGCTCATAATAAAATTTGTGGTTCTAATGGAAATGCGGTTAATTATTTCGCACCATGTATGTATTTGTCCACTCGGTCCATGAACAATCTGGAGGCCAGTTCTCGGATGCATTGCCTATACAAACATACAGGCCGCTACTTCGGTTCTGATCCGGATTGCTTCTGAAACGACAAAGCCATCGAACGCGCCCTCGACGAATCAGGAGGCTTTATCTCTCTCTCTCTCTCTCTATGCGGTTTTATCCGTGTATTCTGATTCAAACAAAAAATATTGTAATTAATATTATTAGAAAACTTTCGTATCCTATTGGATAAAAAAAAGTAATTTAAAAAAGCTTCATGGGCCCCGTTTTGTTTTGTAATTTGTAATCGAAGTACCAATATTAATATTCGTGACGTACTCGCCTTTAGACTCACTGCAAAGTTAGTTTACTCCTATCTAATTTCCGGTCATTCGTGGACAACTTATCGTAGGTACTAAAGATTTGTATAGATATTTCTTATCTTCTTGCTCAGTCATTGACTGACACGATTTGTTAGTCATATTTACCTTTGTAGTTATTTTTTTCCACTTAAGCCAAGCCTGAGCATGAGCACCTTCTCGCTTTTAATCTAGCTTGCCATGTGCCGCCTTGCTTGGTTTAATGGATGAGTAGTGATTAGTGATGTGCATATTCGCCATACAAACTATTTGTCTCGGACAATATTGCTGGGAACGGCACATCTCTATGCGTGGGCTTTACTAGTGAACTGTTGTAGGGCCGGCCCAGCCTGGGAACTTAAAAAGTAACATTCTGGCGATGCCAATGTTGAGCTGTTGACCCGCGTTTAAAATTTAACTAGAGATACAAACCCGAAAGAATAAACATTTCAGCAAAGCCACTCTTCAAAATCATATAGGAGCGTATCCAAACGCCATTTTGCTAAATTCATACTACAAACATTGTACCTAAATATCGACTCATAATTGTTTTAATCAGATCCCATTCGTTCTCTTCATAATTGGATGTAGCTTGTTCCATCGGGCCACGTGGGACGGTGGCGGGTCGATGTTCCTTGTATGTACCTGTGTGTCGTGTGCGTCGCGTGTGTGGGGTGTGTTGTCTGACGCAGGTGTCGTGTGTGCAGGTGTTCTATGACCTGATGCGGGAGATCCGCAGCCGGAAGTCGGCCGACAGCCGCGCGACCAACGGCGACGTGAAGCGCACGAAGCGCAGGAAAATCAAGTGCGCCATATTGTAGGCCCCGCCGCGCGCCCGCGCCGCGCCGCCCTCGCTGCTCGACTGCTGCCTCGCCTCCTCCTGGCGCTCCTGCGAGCTGGCCGCGCGCTCCGACCAGTGATGCGACACGGGCGCGGACGATAACTCGACACTACGTTACTTTTACATACTACAAATGCAAAGAAATGTTAAAAAGTGTGGCGGTAGAGAAACGAATCGAAAATGGCGGCGAAAATGTTCACTTCCTCGCGGTCCTCGTTCAGAAATGATTTGCGAGTCGGAGAGAATGATTTTCCCGGCAATTTTTGTTTGGTTTGTCTATTGGCCCGTGTAGTACGATCTGGAGTTATCTCCGCGGCCGCGAGGCGAGGGCGGCGGCGCGGCGGCCGCAGTGCTAGTGACTGAGTGCAGTGCCGGGAGACAGCCGCCTGCGACCTCATTGGGACTCTATCCTCCGGGAGTAGCGTTCACTACGGAATATTGCGTTCAGTTCGCGTCGCGTCGCACGCGTCGCCGCGTCCTATCGATATTATTGTAGGTGTAAGCAGCAATGGCTATGTAAAAATTGTAATATTCGCCCATTTTGGTGCTGGCATTTCGGGGGCGCCGTTCGTAATGTACCGTCGTAAGTCAAAAATTACATATGGAACGGTGGCGCGTACGTTACGAACGGCGCCCGTCTGTTGTTATATTTAAGCTTGTGCTTGCACGTTATTTTGTGTCTCAGCTGTGGTGTGACTCCGACATACATGGTCCCGGTGACTGGCGTTACAGACAATAAACTATCACATACTGTCATGATTATTATATTTTGATACCTCGTTTGTAATTGGTTGTAAAATCCCACGAATTTAGATGTATCAACATTGTTTTTATTTTAAACTAGCGGCCCAGTACGTGCTTCGCTACGTATTAAGTGAAATAATTCGTACTGTCAACGCTGAATAAAGTTTCAATTTGACAGCACAATCCCCATCTGAAAAAAGTTTAAATTTGACAGGAAAATCCCCATTAACAAAATGATCCGCCATTTATTGAATTAATTTGTTACAAAAAATGTGATAAATGAAAAACCGCTCTACCGATTTTGTGCAAACTTCACATAAACTATCTACTAAATAGTCCGAACAAAGCCTAAACATTTGGTTTGGATAGGTGAGCCCGTTCTTGAGTTATAGAATTACAACGAAAAGTGGCATTGATTTTTATATATATAGATACATACTTCGATGTATTTAATACCAGGTGGAAAATGACAAACTACATTCCCAACAATATAGCGTTATCAGGCGAATTGTAATAGTTTCATTTTCGAAATAAAACTTCTCACTTCTGAATGTAATTTTTTAGCAGACCGCGTAAGGTTCATAATGCTTATCTCAAATGTCAAAATGTCATTAATAACTATCCAGAATGCTCTCTGAAAAGTGCCGCACGTAAATAATATAAATCGTTTACGGCACGTTTTCGGTTCCTTTTCGCGCAATTTAAACGTATGAAATTTGCAAGATCTCTAATTGCTTATTACACACGGGGTTACACACGAGAGTTCTAGATTGCACACAAAATGTGTAATTAAATTAAACACACAAAGTGGCAACGCTGGGCAGATCTGCGTACTACAACCGCACAGAAGCACCACGCCACGCCATCACTATGATGCTTCTCAGAAGTGCCTGTCGATGCTTTTATACGCAATCAGCTGGTTTAGGGTTGAACATTGACCTTTTCTGTATTAAAGTTTGATACGCTATAATTCGAAAACTGTTAATAATAGCATAGTTTCTTCGGGAAAAATGTTGTTTCAGGTATGCACAAGCTGTAATTTTTCGTTGTGTAGCTCGTCCCTTTCCACCGGGTATACATTCCTCGACTGTAAAATAAAGGCGCCGGCCCGCTTCTCGTTAACCAACCATTTAATAAACAGCCAATCACAGACGACGTATTAAATTATGAACATTTTTAAAGCATTGTGTCATGTACATACCCGAATGATGTCAACATAAAATGCGTGCAAAGTCCGAGAACACATTAGTGTTCTCGAAGGAAGCGAATCTCTACTAGAAGAACAAAAATACTTTATTTTAGCAAACTTCATAACATTGGCCATATTGAATACTTCTACCGATAAAACAAATAAGAGCTCTCGAATCAGTTCACCCCTCGACCGACTGATTTAATGGTTAGGTTATATATGTCGTGGAGCATTATATTATTAAATGGCATCCCTAAGATGACTAGCGCTAAGGAATTCCAAAAATTTTGGTCGTCATCAATGTGACGGATGAGAGGACGTTAAAATGTTTACGCTGTACATTAGTACCGCTATTTAATTAAATAAGATTGCTCCTGAATGGAGATAAGGCCAGTTGTAGCCAGGCGTGGTTCCAGCCCACAAAAAAGGTTGTCACAGCCACTCGAAGATCGGTCAAGGACGAGTCTGAGTACGAACTTGTTCATGAACAATCATGACGACTTATGAAGTACTTTTGAATTTGATTATTTCCTTTTTTCGGAAGGGCATGCCCACAGTGTCCACGACGGTGGATCCGTCCTTGGTTGTAGCAATGTCGCATGATATAAACAACATTTTTAATTACTAAAGGTGCGCTTTTTGCCTTGCAACTGTAATAAATCCATACGAAGAAAAAATTGAGCGACTGGAGGAGAGAAAACTCATAAACTGTGGCAATTGTTTCCGCGATGTTGCTTAAAATTGCTCATGTTTTAATAACTCATGATAAAAGAACTGCCTGTAAGCAGCTGCCAAATAGCCATCCATGACCATGTCTAGCGACAGATCAACTACATTGCATGTGTTTGAATGCATTCATATAACCTATTGTTTTAAGTTGCCCATATGGCGATATTCTAGCAACAGTTGCTACATATAGTCATCGCGTGTATATGCTCGATATAGTTGTAATAATTGACAGGAATTGGGCAATTGCAGGTGCCCGTGGGCGCGCCTTTAGCTATTTAAGACTTGTTTCCGTAGTCGATTCATGATCAGCATGATTTACTCTCTTAATTCCGTTCAGGAGCTCTCTTATTGTTATTTATTTCTTTATTCATTGGCGGCACAAGTGAACTGCATAAACTGTCATCCTATTTGTGAGGGACAGAGTTCAAATCCCTCCTCATAACAAACGGGGTTGGCAATGCAACGATAATTAGAAATCACCTAACATGCGATAATTCGAACGCCTGTGATATTGCTGTCTCAATTCAAGGGAAGTCAATTTCAAAGTTTTCTACAACTAATTTCTTCTATTTAAATTCGTTGCGAGATCCAAGGCAGTCGTTATATTCCTTCGAACTTCACTGTTCGTTATCAATTTCTTGGTTGCCGATGTCCGTGGCTACGCGGGAGACAGCTTTGGGAACGTGCAGTGAGCTGCTCTCAAGAATGTACAATAAGTAAGCATAATAATTCGCGCTAGGGGCGCCACCGTAGCTTCTACCAAAATGGCGTTCGATTTGTTATCTGTGCGTTGCCCATCCCGTTTTACGTCAATATTCATAAAAATGAATTCTTAATAGTTACAAAATAAATTTGTATATGTTTATATGTGCGCCGTCTGTAGTTATCTACACACGTGGACGTCGTAGAGTAAGTTTTTGTATTTATTTTGTAATAAGAGCTAAATGTGTCGCGTAATGTGTTCGTTGATGTGCGCCGTCCGCAGGAACATGACCCGTGTAGAATCTCAATAAGATTTATTTATAATAATGTATAAGAAGATTGAGATTGTCCGATGTCTCATCTACTGCCGTGTATAACCGTTTAGTGTAATAATGGGAATGTACCTGGGATCAAAATGGCGTCGATTTCGAAGATACATAAAGTGATGTCATGATGTAAATTATTTGAAGTCTCCCACCGCGTCTGTCTGTTTGTTCGTGCTATTTTAATGTATAGTAATTTCATTCGATTTTCACTCATTGAAAAATAATTATTTATCATTGGGCCCTTATTTAAATTGTTGTTCTTTTTAAATCTACTGCAATCAAATGGATGGTATACATCATAAAATATTTGTAAATTATAATAACTTATGAATATTTATGTTATATATAATAAATGTATAAGTTTCCCACAATAATTTATTTTGTTCAACTTGATGATCAAACTCGGACGATATATTTTTCAATACAGTCGAAACAAACATGCTTTTTATTTGAATATATCCAAAGGATAGGTATAACAGTGTAGATGAAGCTGAGGCGAGCCGACTAGTACTAGTATATTGTTTCTTTTTTATACTCGTAACCGCGATATCGGCGCCATTTTGATAAGTTACATTCCATTCGCTCTATGGTTATGTTTCTGTGAACGCGTACAGTGTGAAGTGTAACGTCCGCCCTGCAATGGTAATGGCGTTCACTATGAATGCTCTCCTTAGGGTGTACCATGAGTTTGGTATTGGGTACTTGCCGGAAAAAATTAAAAAAAAAAATTAAAATTTGAAATTATTGCAAATATTTTTCCATGTCCGCTTTGGCAATTTTTTGATTTTTTTTTTCCTTTAACTACCCAACACTACCATGAATTGCACCGACTAGTAGGATGTATGTCTAACTTCCTCTTCGCACTCCCCGCCTCTTGTAATGTATGAAATTGAAAATCTTAAATGTACAATGTATTTACCTTCGTGAAATTTATTCAATCAGAGCGAACAATATTTTAAAAGCTTTTTCAATGTATTTAATTAAGTTAGAATGTTAATCATGGGCTGAAAGTGATCAATGGGGTCATAAACTGCTGTTACAATGCAATAGTAACCACTGGAAGTGTTCTTTTCTTTTTAGGATTTTTTAATTGTTAGTTTTACGGCTCTGGATATTTACATTTTTTTTTATCCCACCTTTAGGGATACGCCGAAACGTCACAGGTGCTATCTCGTTCTTCAGTTTCTTGAAAACAGCAAATTCATTGCAGATACTTTCAGTTTGTAATTCTACTGAATGAGAAATATTTGCAGCTCGTGTGGCACGCCTATAATTCGTGGACGAAATTGATGACTTTCGCCCGCAAAGGTCACTTTCACCCAAGTACACTCAACATTTAAACCGCAAGTAAAAATCAAAATCTATATAAAAAATATCGAAAATTTGCAGTAAAATTTGAGCAGCAATGGCTTTCTTCGTCTAGCAGTGAAAATACAATTTTCAGCCCTATTACTATCCCGCTATTGTGAAATGTATACTTGCCTAACACTAGCCAGCAATGCATAGCGTGCTAAAGTGTGACAAAATTTTAATAGCGACATAACAGGCGTCGTATTCCCACATTCTCCCTCTCTTTTGCTCCCAGTGGAAAGCAATGAAGTTTGTGAATTCCAATGCTCCCACTAGAAAGGGTATAAAACTAAACGAGTTGTTGATCACGCAAATGGCTCCAAGATTTCGACGAAAGTCTAGAGATAGAAGTTTTTTGGCCAGTCCAGAAATCGTTAGGTTTTTTGATACATATTTTAATATCCTTGTTCTTAAGACCATTTTGTTAACAGATGACTCTTTACCCAAACTTTGAAACTGTCAATAAGCCGAGCGAAGTTTATCTCACAGGTATTGGAGTTTGAAACAGTTTTTTTTTTATTCTAACTAAAGAAGGAGCAACAGAGGGAGTGTGTAGGCTAAAATGATAAATTCAGTTGTGACACTACCAAATTCTGAATTCGTTACCAGTATATAGTAGGAACACATCAAAGTTACAAAGTACACTAGCGTTGTTAAAACTGTGTCTGTTGAGTTGCTCTCTTATTTCGCACCATTATATTGTTTTGTCTACTCTAGCCTTAGTACATCGGCTACGGCACTTAGTCGGTATTTCCAAAAGTCACAACTTTGTATATTGTATATTGATGTGTATGTGGCTGCGGTTTTTTGTACTGTTATTGTAGATTGCGCTGCCTGTAGTACAGTTAAGGGCACGTCTTGTTTGACATTATTATTCATACGCCACAGTAGTAACAATAAATGTGCGACAATAAAAAGGAAGTAAATAAGTATATTTTGTTTTTCTTACAGCTAGGTAGATTGATAGACTGTTGAGCATAATTTACATTTTTATCTTCATTCATGAGTTTCAATGGCGTTTTCATTGGCGGCGCCACTTTCGTGGGTAAATGCTCTTAATATATAAGACTACGGGTAACTAGATATGATGGTTGGTAAGAGTGAATGGAAAAAAACACATACTACTCCGACCGCAAATTAAGCTAAAACCACAAGCCAATGATGAAACGCTCATAAAATCCTTCTGCCAGACAAATGTCAATATCGACGTGTCCTTGCTTGTACATGTTGGTTCGATTGTATCAATACTCTCATGTAAATTGGTCGGTACTGGCAGTGTCGACAGGCCGATCTGTCGTTAATTTATCACTATTTATATTGAAAATTATTTATATAATTATAATACATGATACGACATGGTTTCTATTTATTTACGTAATAATACAGATATCCCCCAATAGATAGTGAATATTTTACACTGACTCGAGGTTGGCTAATCAAACGGAATGTACGGGTGGTTGAGAGTACCCATATGACTTACTTGCTCCGCTAGCTCAGCAGCGCGAAATGAATCTTGGCCTCCGAATATATCTTAGCTCCCATAATCTATTTAAGTAAATGAAGTGCCTGTAATGTTCACAGGTCTGATGTCTGGTCGATATTAAATTCGTTGGTCTGAATATTAGCTGAAATCTATATGCGGAATCCGAATGAATCCGCATTTCCGCTTTTTCAGATTTTTCTTAACTATAAAGATTCCTTAGGTTATTTATTATGACTAAATGAACTAAATAGACGTCGAGTCGGAAGCCTATGGCGACGCTGCCATGGTCTTTGCATATTTTTTTTAATGGTAATGTGATAGAAGTAATAGATAAATAATACATGTACTGTTCAATTAATTACTCTATTAATTCCCGGCTTTTCTTTAGAAGAAATCATTTTTCCAGAATCATGTAAGTAAAGAAATAAATAATATTCCTGACAAATTACACACGGCCGTCTAGTCCCAAATTAAGCAAAGTTTGTACTATGGGTACTACATAACGTATACTTAAATACATTTTTTTTGTAAATATAAATACATAGAAAACACCCAGACCAAGTCAATCAGGCATGTTCATGCTCACAAATATTTGTCTTGTGCTAACCATTCGACCACCGAGCTCGTCGTCAAGTGACATGTAGTTTTATAAACTGTTATTCTAGTGAGATCGCTTAACGTTTTCACCCCGTTATATAAATAGATTACAGGGTGAGAAAGTAAGTTTATGAGTAGTGAGTAGCGTAATTCACGCTGATTTAATATAAATGATGGACGAATTTTGTACTGTACATCTATATGAAATTTACGTCAATTACGAAACGCAAAATTTATATAATTACGTTCGTTTAGCCACACCCTAAAGAAGCAAACAAGCACGACTCTCCTGATTTATTGCTATAATTCATTACAAAAACATGCGCCGGTCGATCTGCGACGCAGTCTAATAGACTACTGGATATTGTTCCTGATCTGATGGTTGCATAACCCGTAAGTAATATGGACACGTAAGTAATCTGCCCTGCATGCCTAATTGATCTGTGTAGAATAGGTATTAACATTTAGGTAACTAGATATTTTCCATTTCGATGCATATGCATTAAGTCCTATTATAAAATAAACGAGCAAGATAATTATCTCTGCCTGAAGTCTGAAGGTTAGAAATAAATAATATTCCTGACAATTAAGACAAGACAAGAGTTTGCTTTGAAATTTTGATGTACAAACTACCTCACCGCGTCGCCACCGCATCCGCGTTAGCGTGCTGAGAGCATTATTTTTGTTATAATCAGTTAAGGGAATATTGTGGAAACTCCCACATATATTTTTTTATCTACTTTGGAAACTTTCCTTGCATGCATTAGGTCATCTCTCTCATATCGTATTCACCATCAGAAAAATGTAAAATAATGAAAATCACCTATGCGTGGATGCAGACGGTACACACATAGTTGACCATTCTTTAAATCACCAGTTGTAAGTGAATATCTATCGTTGTTGGCATTCCCAGGCGTTCCTGATGCTCATCCGGCATATGTCGAGGCAGAAGAAGGGCCTGGCCCCCGAGCTGGAAGACGAGGACCAACAGAAGAAAGCGAGGTGCCGCGCGCCTTGCTGTGTCATACTCTAGAAGACTTCACCAACCACCGAGGGGTCACCACGATCTCAAACGATATTGTACAGGGCTCTAGAGCGAGATGGCTTTCTGTCGACACTCTTTCGCACAGAAAGTGTCTATGGAATTACATAACCTAACGACTCGTCCCTGTTTTCCATTGCTATCATTTGAACCGATCAACTTCTTTCTTACTGAACGAGTTCTTACTTGCTCTGCATAAGGCATTGTCCTAGTAGAATGCGAATGCGCGTTCATCGTAGGTTCGTGCGAATTGTACTCGTACGAACGCGCGATCAAACATATTAAACTCGAGTAGGTGTCCTAACTGGTAATCGCACGACTCGGTCGCGCGACTGAAATGTTTGTAATCTATTCGTGCGAACTTAGTTCGTACGAACGCGCGATCAGACATATTGAATTCGAATAGGTGTCCTAATTGAAATTCGCGCGATAATTATTGCGTCGGCGGGGCACTTACGTCGTCAATTCGGCGATGGTGATTCGCATTCTATTAGGACACCCAGTTTTTGCCATCGCGCCAACACGCGATGGTCGCATCGCTTGCTCGCGCGATTCGCGTTCTATTAGGACAATGCCCCAGGGCCGAAACGTTGCAAAATCTCTTGACTCTCTTACAGAACAAAAAGCCTGCCTTTTGGGTGGTAAGTCATGCACATATATTACCCGCCGCATAAATTTACCCTTTTATGTTTTGTTGTATTAGATATTTCAATAGCAATTCGGTCAATATCATCGCAAAATAATAAACGCATATAGTTGAACAGATAGGAATAACGCCATATACAGAGATCCAAACGGCACAACTAGTTGATCGGAATGGAAAAAGGGAACGTTCATAGAGTAGCTATGTCAGCCCGTACTAACTTTTTATTCTACTGAAACGAAGGCAGTAAACCATTTGTCTAGGGGCGATGGTTAGCGCTGAAAATCATTGTTCTGCAGTTATTTAGCAAAAATACTAAGCTATCGCAGAATCTATCGAACTATTTTTCAAAGCGATTCCAACTTATTGTATAGTATATGGCAAATAAAACATCTGGGATAGGAAAGTAGAGCGGTTTTTTAGTGTTAAGAGAAACATATATTTTGGTGTGTAAGTGACTTGTGATTGCACCCTGCTGATTGACTGATGAGACTCGCGAAAGAGAGGTATAAGTACCTCCACCTCACAGAATACCGCAGCTGAATAAAAATTCCCTTGAGGCCTCCTGTGTTTCTGCGAGTGAGTGAGGTCACCAGAAAGAAAGCCAGTTGCTGCGTTGGCAGCACGCGAGCAATATTTTTTGTTGCGAGCGTTAATATAGCTACGGTAACTGCTTTACATCAGGTGGGCCGTATGCTTGTCTGCCATTCGACGTAGTATAAAGAAATCCTTTGGCCTGAGTGTTCAGTTCATTGTAACCAATGTTTGCGTATTACCTCATTCGCTGTCAATGCACACAACGGGCATAAAGGGAATTGTTGACTCCAATATGCTCTTCCTCTCCTTCACGACTACCTCATTGACTAATCCGCAGGGTGCGGGTGAGGTCCTCACCTGGCTTATTTGCCAGTACAGCAGGTCTTGGCAATTGCTGTTATTTTTTTTACTCCTATACTGTGCGATATAGCGAAAGTTATTTTTAACTATAGTACCTATATTTAATTACTTGCCAAGTACTGTAAAATAAAATACTTTCAGAATTATGTAACTGTAAAATATTTGTTAAATTTAGGTTATGATATTTATGAATGTAAGCGTGTTGTTGATGGAGGTGGTCGTTCATCGTGGTTTACTGTCGGTGCTTGTAATTTTTGATAGGTCGTGCTATCTAAATCACGCAGTGTTTTTAGTCACATTCCAAGGTGTTGACGTTTACAAGCCGACAAAATTGAGAAAACGTTTCATATTGTGGATTTACCAGACACGTGTTAAGTACATATCCCGGGTTGCTCACTTCAATATGTGAACAAGTAAACAATATTATTTTGTTATGTAACACGCGTCTTATAAATTCACAACATGAGAGTTCTTCTCTATTTGATCGGTTTGTTTACGTCGACATGATCGAACGCGAACAAAAATCTCGCACTGTGCACTTTGCTAATCAGACCCCTTACCACAATCTCTTATTGCGATTCAATAACTGAATAGAATGCTTATACATACTAATGAATAGGCGACTCTATTTCATATTTGAAATAGAGTCACTTATTATTCAACTAGCTTTCGCCCGCGGCTTCGCTCGCGTGACATTCGAGGCAAACACATGTTTACTCATTAATCAATAGAAGTACTCGTGTAAAATTTAGGATAAAATAGTCCAACTAATCTCGTTTTCCCATATAAACTTTGGACCTCCGTTTTACCCTCCTAGAGGTAAAATTTGAAAAATCTTTTTAAGTAATTCGTGTCCACTACGTTATATTTTCAAATCGATGCCATTGTCCTAACTAACGTCCCAGAAAACCATAGAATCGACTATAATATAACCATAGAATCCATATTGATATTATGACATTTCAAGCCCATTGCACCCCTACAGAGTTGTCACGTCGGCTATGTTGGATTATTAAATAGTTGTTTTTTTCGTAATCAGCGACCCGATATACCATAAAACCGACCAAGTGCGAGTCGGACTCGTGCACGAAGGGTTCCGTACCATTATCTATAAAAACACATTTATTGTATGGGAGCCCCCCTTAAATATTTTTTTTATTTTTATTTTATTTATATGTAACTAAATATTATGACTGAGTATTTCAGGCGTTTACCTATTGCCGTTATCAATTGTGAGCAAAAAAAGAACAAAACGATCACGTTTGTTGTATGGGAGCCCCCATAAATATTTTTTTTATTCTGTTTTTTAGTATTTGTTGTTAGAGCGGCAATAGAAATACATCATCTGTGAAAATTTCAACTGTCTAACTATTACGGTTTATGATATACAACCTGGTGACAGACGGACGGACGGACGGACAACGGAGCTTTAGTAATAGGGTTCCTTTTTACCCTTAGGGTACGGAACCCTAAAAAATACCTAGGGTACGGAAGCTATGACGATTTTCAGACTTTTTCAACACATTTTATACATTTCAACGCCATCGCACCCCAATAGGAGATGATGGTCACGTTTTCACCCTACGGGTACAATAAATAACAGTCATAGGTAATTTCTGGGATAAAAACTATCTTAGGTAAGTATGTCCTTTCCCAGGACTCAAGGTATCTCTCAACCAAATTTCATTTCTAGAACGGTCCAGCGATTTAAGCGTGAAGAGGTAACAGACATTCTGTCGCATTTATAATATTAGTATGGATTGGCGTTCCGAAAACCCGTAAAAACGACACATATATCGATATATAGACATTTCAACCTCATCACACCTCAATAGAGGATGATCGTCACGTTAGCCACGTTGGATTATAAAATGATTGTCGTTTTTGTAATCAGCGACCCGATAAACCATAAAAACAATACCCATGACGTTTTTCACCCCATTTTACTCCTTTAGGGGTTGAATTTTGGAAAATCCTGAAACACGTGTTTACTCATTTAAGTTTAGAAGTACTCGTATAAAGTTTCGGATAAAAGAGTCCAACTAATCTTGTTTACCCATACAAACTTTGGACACCCGTTTCACCTGCTTAGGGGATGAATTTTGAAAAATCCTTTCTTATTGCACCCCTAGACGTCATTAGGAACCTACTTGCCAAATTTGGAATCTCTAGACCCAGCGGTTTGGGCTGTGCGATGATATATAAGTCAGTCAGTCAGTTTCTTCTTTTATAGATTTAGATTATGGGAATTCTGGGAATAGAGACGGTTTCTCCTGCACCGCTACCTGTTAAAATTTGAGCCTCGATTATTTTGTTGCAACTGGGTTACTTTTACCCGAGTTCCATTGCAAAGTTGTGGTCTTAAATTTCGGAGCAGAATAATCGGAATGCCAATTTTTTTCGGATATTGCGACTTTTGACTGAGTCGGCACGCAAAGGCATAAAGACTCATTCATAAAACTATTAAGCTTTCTTATCTTTTGTATACATTCACAGATGGTCAAATGCTTTGTTTGTACACCGCTCAAAAAAGTACTGTTTATTTGGTGAGGGCAATTAACTTACCGTTCTTATGTACCTGCCTAGCATCCAAATGTGCAACAAAAAATAATGACGTAATAACATCTAATTAAACTCGAAAGTAATCTACTTTTAACGAATGAAATAAACAAAACAATCACCCAACTAAAGAAAACAATATTTAATAACTTATCTACTAAAGTAAGCAAATCGAATTGTAAACAATTTGCAGTGAATAATAATGCATTTGCAAAACAATAATTGTCACGTGTCTGCACGTTTGGGCAAGCACACTTAGGCATATTTTTTCTATGCCGTACTACCATCGTTTTTTACTCATGTGGTACCACGCGCGTAACGACCGCCGCCCGCTCCCTGCCCCCCGTGCGGCAGCACTCATTGTGTACGGGCGCGGTGCTTGGCAAGTTTCTGACTCAACCATAAAAGATAGACATATGCTGTCGTGGGATAATTTTTATATAATTTTAAGGAGAACATTTCCGTCATACATGATTTCTGTGTAGCTTTAACCATTAAGGCTGAACACGCGACGGAAGCTTAAGAAATGGAGTAACTTGTCTCGTTTTCCCAACATTTCCCTTCACTGCTCTGCTCCTATTGATCGTAGCGTGATGAAAAGTATACTATAACCTGCCCAGGAGTATGAAGAATAATTGTACCAAGTTTCGTTAAAATCCGTCGAGTAGTTTTTGTTTCTATAACGAACATACAGACAGACAGACAGACAAAAAATTTACTGATTGCATTTTTGGTATCAGTATCGATCACTAATCACCCCCAGATAGTTATTTTGGAAATATATTTCATGTACAGAATTGACCTCTCTACAGATTTATTATAAGTATAGATAACTGAATAGAATGCTTATTCATACCAATGAATAAGTGACTCATAAGCATTCTATTCAGTTATTGAATCGCAATAAGAGATGGTGGTAAGGGGGCAGTTTTGCGGCAAGCGACTATGAAGCATTCCAATAATGTGATAGGTTTATATCTCCACTGACTGACTATTTAGTTGTTAATCGTCGTCAACCGTTATTCATCCCACTGCTGGGATACGGGTCTCCCCTCAATGGAAGGGGTTTAGAGCATACTCCACCACGCTGCTCAACTGCGGGTTGATGGAGTGTTTAATAATAGTGTCATTTATTTATTTATAAAATAGCAAATGTTGTTACTTACCAAATATTTTATATTCCAAAATGTAGTCGATTAAAAAGCCTATTTAGATAAGATATTCAGGCTGTATGAAAAGTGGTTGCTCCCTTTAAAAAATCATTATATATTATGGTGTAAACATAAAATTAAATGCAAGTGGAAGCCCTGACGTAAGTAAGCCCTTAATTATTATTAAATATAAATACATAAAATGTGTGGACAACCCTTATTCACCCCACTGCCAGGATATGAGTCTCCCCTCAGTCGAAAGGGTTTAGAGCATACTCCGTCATGCCGCTCAACGGCGGGTTGGCGGAGAAATACATTACATTACATGTACTTTCTTTTAAATACATAAAATAAAAAGGTTAAATATTTGACCGGTCAATCAACGCATAGCCCAAATCATTGGACCAATTGAGCTGTATGGAGCACAGATGGCTATTATGACGTAGGCATCTTCTGAGAAGAATGAGGAAATACCTTCACTATAGACCGCAGCCAAATAACAATTACATTTATGTATTGATATGTTACTGCGAGTAAGCGAGGCCACCAGACCAGATGCTGCGATATCAGAGGGGGTGGCAGCGCGCGAGCACACTCTCAAAACTCTTTGTAATACAATCACTACTCATTGTATTACAATACGTTACGGTTTACGGTAACTGCTTTACATATAGCGGGCCGTATGTTTAAGTAAAAAAATAATAATGGAATAATGAAGAATACATCCTTCAAGGCTTTCACTTGACAATTATTTTTTCTAACGGGGGCGCCACAACCGCAGCGTTGAGTTGGGCCGGCTGCAGGGCATATTTTGCGTGCCTTGTGTTTCGCCTTTCTCACTGCCTTATATATTGTACCTCAATGTAGCTAACTTACCTGACTGATATTTCAATATTCATACTAGTAAAGCCACTTCCTGATTTGTTGGTGCGGAGATAAAAATATATATTTGTGAACGCAGTGCTTGCGGTTTATTAGGTATGTATTATTTGTTATTACTTATTATACTGTGTTTTTATGTTAAGCTAAACTCAAAATGTTTTGTTTTTAAATTACTCTGAATGCACACGTCTGTAAAAATACTTAGCCAGTATAAGTAGTAGTAATATTTCATTATTGCAACAAAAAGAAATTCTTGAGAAAAGCCTCCCGAATATTTAGGATATTTTGTAGTAGGTATGGGTAGTGAATCATCAAGTCTGATTATGGTCATCAAACATTTCTACACAAAGTCATTTAAAAAATCAAGCGCTTTGAAGAACTGATTTTCATATCACCAGCACAATACAAAAATCAGTTATAATAACGGATCCTAGGGGTATTTGTTATGTTTTAAAATTCAGTTTTATATAATCCATAATAATTAATACAATAAAACATTTTTTTATATGAATGAATGATTACATATGTATAGGGAGTATAAATCGGGATCCGATTGTGGTACATTTGTTATAAGAGAAACAAATCGAGAAACAATTGCATAAATTGTTAATACGCCAATTGTACTATCATATTTTAATCAATTAGGATTACATATTACCGCTCTCGTACTGACTAATCAGAAAGCACCTTAGGATTAATAAATAAAAAATGTATTTAAAAATATCAAATTGATTATATTTCGTTTTCTTGTAAAAATCATGTTATTTCACAAATGTACTTACAACTATCAGTCTGTAAAATATAATATAATATTTGTAATGTCTACGTTTTTATTATTTAAAACAATCCCACTCGAGGGCGGAGAGGCAAGTGACTAAACGACATTACAGCCAACTTTACAGGACAGCCATTTTAGAGGTTAAAAAAATATTATTAAAAATATAGGTTAAATATTGTGTAAGTATTTATGCCTTAATTTATAGAAAAACTCCTGTAACATTTTTCCTTTTCACCGTCGGTATATAAGTGACTATGATTGACATTAGCGCCACAATTCTAAATCAACAAAGAATATGTACATGTATTGTGTATTCTTGATTATTTACATTTTGTCCATTTGCGAACTACGATGGCTTTAATATTATTAAAAATCACCTGAAAAATCAGAGTCAATTAATAAATGAAATTAAACAGTCACTCACGTATTATTGTCGAGAAAGCTCACTAGTTTCGATCTCATACGGAACACCGACCACCCACTACCCTTTCGAGTCGAGCGGCGAGAGCGTTAGCGCGCAGTGTTCGTCGCCATTTAGAGTGGGAGCGCATTCTGGACGTTCGCCCTGGTGAAGATTCCCGTATGAGATTGAAACATGTCGGATTTGCTGTTTAATTTAATTAATTGACTGTTGATTTTCAATGGCGGCGCTAGTATCAGGCATAAACAATCTTAAGTAAAGATTGAACATAATTAGTTAACATTCACTATCGGGTGTGTATACCAGGGTTTATTTCAGGGAGAGGGAAAAAAAACTTCGCCTGACACCACCCTGGCTGCACCCATATCACACACACACACAATTTGATCTACTTAACATATTACTGTATAATTCCGCTAGCTATCAGCGGTAGAAAAGACCGTGGATATCATATGAATGCGGACAAAAAAAGATATGTATATAATATAGAATTACTTTATACACCTCCCTTATAATTTCAACGAATAAACTTTACAACAAATTAAAGTGAAACGTTATTTACTCCCATATATATACGCATATGTTAGGAACATATATAAATTACATCCTCGGTCCTATTCTGTTTGTCCAATGTCATATCTTGAAAACATAGTAATTAAGTAATTACCAATATCTCAGATAGAAAAAAAGACATGATCTCTTCAAAATTATCGTGTTGTGCAACAGACGGACGGTAGTACTCACATAGTTGTTAATATTACATTTTCTATATACACGACAAAATGGGAATCGTAATACGGTCGGGGGAAAATTATAGATGGATGGACTGACTCAACAGGGTGCATAGTAAGTTTGGTTGTGCGTGATGACAATGATTGTTTTCTGTATATTTTAGAGGTCTACTGGGCGAGAATAAAAATCTGGTTGGTTTACTGGGCGAGAGCCTCGCAAGTCTGTGATATGACCGGACGATCGGTGCACAGGGGACCGTTAGCTGTAGGCCATAGAGTACTTGTATATTTTTGAGGTGCGATCTAGTTGCCTATAGGTAAAAGTAAAAAAGTAACTCTCCCAGTACCCTGTGATGTTTATTATTTATTGAAATCACTAAAACGTAGCGTGATAATTTGCATAAAAAACTTTGCACCTGATTTCACTTGGCACCTTAACGATCTCGAGCTTGTTAGTGGCGCGTCGATACGTTAGAGTTGCAGTAGAAGAGAACAATAATATAACAGTAATATATCGCGCTATAAATGTGGCACCAATAATGTCAACTTAACAATATATAACATGTAATTAAGCGTAGGAAGAGCGTTCTGGCATTTGATATAGACGAACTAAGTATGTCATTAAAAATATCTTTATTTGCTGTCACTCGCCCTTTATGATTATCGAAGTAATCGAAGAACTTCGATACCTTTTACTTATTTTTATCGTTTTTTATATATTTTATTTCTTTTTGTATGCCAGCATTTCAGAAAAGACCACCGGCGTAGAAATGCTAAAGAAATTAATTACCAAAAAGTATTGACAATTTAGATGTATCTAAATTGTTACTTTTTGCAGTTTTATTCATAAAAACCCCTTAAAATACGTTTAACTAAAATTCTCATAGAGCCATAATAAATTGAAATTAAGTTTCGTATTCATAAACGTTTATAAAACCATAGATATTTAAAATGACAAAAAGTCAAAAAAAGTGGTAAGGTTGATGTATGACATATATTTATTAAATGACGTTTCTTTCTTGAACCTTTTGAACTGATTTCCTGGGGTGAATGTAGTTGTGTTTGTAAATGTTTTCAAGAAGTTATGAATAATTAAAATAAAACCTCTAATGCCACCGACAAACGTGCGCACAAGTACAATTTTGTATGTCCAAGTCATTCATCAGGCAGTTGTCTGTCAAGTCGTCCGCCATGTTTGTCGCCAATAAAGGTTTATAGTAAGTTCGTCGTTCTATAACTTACGAAGCTGTTATTATTGACTTTAACCTCTAATCATCTAATGCAAAGAAATACAATTTTGTATGTCCCAGTCATTCATCGGTCAGCTGTCTGTAAGCTCGTCGATCATATTTGTCGCCGATAAAAGTATACCTAGGTTTTAACGGTATAGAACGTTTATGAATAGTGTTTTTATATCTCCGTGTTAGCAGCTTATTAAACCTATAACTTTTTATGAACAAAACTGAAGTGTTCAATCATCGGAAACACGTTCTCAATAGATCGGACAATCAACGATCAATATTTTTTAATTCAACAGAAAATTAAACACATTATTGTGTTATTGTGAAGTAGCACTAACTAAGTTTAGACACTTGTTTATTCATGTTGGATAGTTTAACCTTTTGACCGCCCCAGTCTGATTTATCCGACAAATATTTTCGGACCCGAATCATCTCTGTCGTTTTTATCCGACAGCGAACCTGTGTTCGTTTGTTTATGTTTTTCTTTTATACAGCTGCTAACTATAACATTAAAACAGTAAATATAATAGAGACTGAACATACAACAAACCTTTGCAATGTTTTAAAACGACTTAATATAGTCAGATGTTTGTCAGAGGTATTTATTTGTTGATTTATGAGCCGGGCGCTAGGGACACAACTGATATGAAACCGGGCGGTCAAAAAGCTAATAATGTCTAGCTTGTAACAAGTTCATTATTAAAATTTTTGGACTTAAAACAGAAGAATATCACAACTATCTCAACGTCGATTGATCACACACGATCGAACATTAATAGACTCCTATTTGACAAAACTGTATAAGGTATTTATTACATCACACAGATCAGTTATTATAAAAATATAATTAAACATTATTTCATATAATTACACCCGTTTTTGGCAACAAAATGATTATATATGATACAGTTAAGTAAACCGGGGACATCTACGAAATAGTAGATACACAACCTTTACATTATAGCAGTATTTGTATGTGAACATATAACGACACAATCAACTTAGACAATCTGCAACTGCGCTCTTTAAAGTACTCGAGAATCTTATAAATGTTTCAAAAATTAAAAAAATCAACTTCCCCGCCTGGGTGAGATTTGAACCCGCGACCTCTCGATTACCGATCGAGTGCTCTTCCAACTGGGCTACCAGGAAGGTTTGTGATGGTGGCGAATTTTTGCATTTTATATTTTACTGCTGTGAAGTCGCAGTGTGGCGCCAACTACCTATTACATCTCCCGTGTCTGGGTGGGATTTGAATCCACGACTTCTCGATTACCGATCGCATTTTATATTTTACTGCTGTGTAGTCGCAGTGCGGCACCATCTACCTATTAAGTATTAGGCCAGGGAAATGAATATTTTCATTTAAAAAATATTTAAAATACTCGAGAATCTTTAAAAAGGGGCTGTGGATCGTGGACTATGCATCAGGCGGTGGTAATAGTAAAACTAATAACAATATATAGCACCTTTTCGTACGATTCACAGCGTCCAAATTCTAATAGCTCAAATGTCATAGTTCAAACAATCTACGACTACGTAGTCGATGTGTTGCTTAGTATGTTATGCTTATTCACATTGTAGACTAGAGAATGACTAGTCCAGTCTTCATTCAGTCATCACGACTGCTGATTACCTACACCAATGCTTGAGACAGATGCTGCCAACTGTTATACGTATATCGAACTTCTCAACGGGCGCTCAGTCGTTAGTGTGGAGAATTCTGTATTCTGGAAGTCCTGGTAAAGACACAATGAATGAATGTTTATTTGCTTTAAATAAGGTATAAACAAGATGTTATATATTATTTTTACAGTATCTTCTTATTTAGCTACTTTAATAGCATGGAAATGTTTACAATAAACTTAACTGCTACTACAATTTTAGCCATGAAACAAGTAAGTATTAATATAGAACTAGCGACCCGCCCCGGCTTCGCACGGGTGCAATGCTGATACTAAATGTACTACAGAAGGTCTTTGCGCTTTGTCCTATCCAGTCCTTCCCCAGTTATAGGCACACGCCGCCAGCTCCGCGGCCGGTACCGCCACAGCCGTTATGTCCCTGCATTTTAAATGTGTAATATCTTCTAAACTATTCATTTAAATTACATGCTGTGAAGGGCCATATTGATCTATATTAAATGCGCAATGTATTTAAGGTACTTAATTGGATAAGGATTAATTCTGTATTGCTTAAAATCGCTTCGTAAATAAGGCATTATTTCTTGTAAAAAGCAAAGGATAAAATAACGGTTATTGTGTGTTACCACTAAGAGATAGACATATACCATCGCGAACTTTTTTGTAGACCATTTTAAGGTGAACAATACTGTACTACATTATTTTGATCTATCTCGTTGGGTTCAGCCAGCGTTTGCAATGAAAGAGCAAAAAAAATGTGTTTATTTACGACATCACATTAGAAACCTCCAAATTATCAGTGTTTTTCTACTATGTTATGCATATATTATACATATAAACTTTCCAGTTGAATCACTCTATCTATTAAAAAAAACCGCATCATAATCCGTTGCGTAGTTTCAAAGATTTAAGCATACAAAGGGACATAGGGACAGAGAAAGCGACTTTGTTTTATACTATGTAGTGATAAGAATAGTATACAATATTTTATGTACGTAAAGCTTACTTAATAAAATGCATGTACAGCTTGCACAGGTAATGCGTTGCACATCTGTGTGAGTATGAGTTCCCCTCAACTCTTGTTGGGTTGAGGGGAACTCATACTCACACGGATGCATTTCAGGCGCCTTGCAATGTGCGCAAGTGGGATGGAAAGCACTTTCTATCTCACTCGTAGACATTAAAATGCGTCTCTGTGATACTGTGTTTGCCTCAACCACAGTGTAGGTAATAGTAGTACGTGCTTCAACTCGAACAAATTACTCTTATATTATGTAATAAGAAGAAAAGATTAAGTAATGTGTAAATAGTATGGCACTCACGTGCGGTCACAGCTGGCAGCGGTGGCCGCAGCCCGAGGGGCAGAGCTGGTGGCGCTCCATCCAGTCCTTCATGTGCTGCAGGTGGCCGCCGTGCGAGCAGCCCTGGCACCACGCGTACAGCCCGCGGACCACCTGCACACCACAATGTACGTCACAACACACGGGCGGCCGCAGCACACGGCTCGCTGTATATATATAGTGTACTGGCCTGGTGGCAGACGCCGCAGAGGTCGGCCAGCTGGCGCGGCTGGCAGCGGCCGCAGCACACGGCTCGCTGTATATATATAGTGTACTGGCCTGGTGGCAGACGCCGCAGAGGTCGGCCAGCTGGCGGGGCTGGCAGCGTGCGGCCGCAGCACACGGCTCGCTGTATATATATAGTGTACTGGCCTGGTGGCAGACGCCGCAGAGGTCGGCCAGCTGGCGCGGCTGGCAGCGGCCGCAGCACACGGCTCGCTGTATATATATAGTGTACTGGCCTGGTGGCAGACGCCGCAGAGGTCGGCCAGCTGGCGCGGCTGGCAGCGTGCGGCCGCAGCACACGGCTCGCTGTATATATATAGTGTACTGGCCTGGTGGCAGACGCCGCAGAGGTCGGCCAGCTGGCGGGGCTGGCAGCGTGCGGCCGCAGCACACGGCTCGCTGTATATATATAGTGTACTGGCCTGGTGGCAGACGCCGCAGAGGTCGGCCAGCTGGCGCGGCTGGCAGCGTGCGGCCGCAGCACACGGCTCGCTGTATATATATAGTGTACTGGCCTGGTGGCAGACGCCGCAGAGGTCGGCCAGCTGGCGCGGCTGGCAGCGTGCGGCCGCAGCACACGGCTCGCTGTATATATATAGTGTACTGGCCTGGTGGCAGACGCCGCAGAGGTCGGCCAGCTGGCGGGGCTGGCAGCGTGCGGCCGCAGCACACGGCTCGCTGTATATATATAGTGTACTGGCCTGGTGGCAGACGCCGCAGAGGTCGGCCAGCTGGCGGGGCTGGCAGCGTGCGGCCGCAGCACACGGCTCGCCGTATATATATAGTGTACTGGCCTGGTGGCAGACGCCGCAGAGGTCGGCCAGCTGGCGGGGCTGGCAGCGTGCGGCCGCAGCACACGGCTCGCCGTATATATATAGTGTACTGGCCTGGTGGCAGACGCCGCAGAGGTCGGCCAGCTGGCGGGGCTGGCAGCGTGCGGCCGCAGCACACGGCTCGCCGTATATATATAGTGTACTGGCCTGGTGGCAGACGCCGCAGAGGTCGGCCAGCTGGCGGGGCTGGCAGCGTGCGGCCGCAGCACACGGCTCGCTGTATATATATAGTGTACTGGCCTGGTGGCAGACGCCGCAGAGGTCGGCCAGCTGGCGGGGCTGGCAGCGGTCGCAGGCGGCGTGCGGCCGCGTGCGGCGCCCACAGCGGCCGCAGCACACGGCCACACTCGTCGACTGCTGCGACAGCGACCACACGCTGTTCAGCCACGCGCACCGTATCACCTGCACCACATACACTACACATTGGCCGATTGGACACAGATCGGTCGATCCCACGCACGCATTCAAGTCCACCGGTCCGCGCCGCTACTAAGCATTCGTAGAACCGATTTGTACTTCGCTACTCGGGTATGACTAAGCGAACATGGAGATATGATTGCAACCTAAAGCTCCTCTGTGATGCACTAGAATGTACAATAACGCATAGCTAACTACTTTTGTCTAATATGACGTTTTTTATTTTGTTTAGGGGAGATTGAACGGATAGAAGTCGTTCGCCTTAGGTTTGTGGATTCATAAAGAGAGCATTACCTTCCATCGTATATTGTTTAGAAAAATATCGTAAGATCCAACTCTATATAATGTAAAGTTCGGACATGTTCGGAAATACTTCCGAACGAATATATAACCGAATATATGACCGAATTATTTGTTCTGAAGTGCTATAAAATAATAATTATATACAGTGTGTGGTGGCGTACCTCGGTGGCCACGTTCCAAAGTTTGTGACGTTGTAGTAGTTCGATGTAGCCCAACAGCCATTGCTCCTGCAAGCTCTCGTCGATGTATGGAAACAAATCACTCCTGAAGCAAACATAAGTATTAAAACTATCAGATATACAAATGGATATGAACGGGACAGATGCACTATGCGTTTCCACCAATGTGTCTCAATGAACAATGAAGTCCACTGCAAAACTACGGCTTCATTTGAACCCAACTTGGGACGTCTGCGCCACAGCGGGCCACGTGCAGGGCCACGTGCAGGCCGTACCTGTACTCGTGCAGCGCGATCATGACGACGGCGGCCGTCTGCACGTCGCCCAGGTCGGCGTGCTGCCGCAGCGTCTGCGTCACAGCGGGCCACGTGCAGGGCCACGTGCAGGCCGTACCTGTACTCGTGCAGCGCGATCATGACGACGGCGGCCGTCTGCACGTCGCCCAGGTCGGCGTGCTGCCGCAGCGTCTGCGTCACAGCGGGCCACGTGCAGGGCCACGTGCAGGCCGTACCTGTACTCGTGCAGCGCGATCATGACGACGGCGGCCGTCTGCACGTCGCCCAGGTCGGCGTGCTGCCGCAGCGCCTGCGCCAGCAGCGGCGCCATGTCGAGGCTGGCGCGCGCGCCGAACGCCTCGCGCACCGACAGCCGGCTCTCGCCCTCCTCCGGCTGGAACACCACCGCCACTTACACTACATCACACCACACTACTCGGAAATACTGGGAAACCTAATTACCACTTATCGAAGTCTCCAATAGATACCAGACAATTTTTTGCGGAAAAAGCCGCAACTAACAGCTAGATAAATATACATGCAAATTTTGTCTGAAATTCCTGCTGATATTCCTAAACTTTTACTTAAATTTGATTGAAAAACATGAATACGACTAATGGTTTCTCGGTTTCGGCTTTAGCTTTAGAGTACGCAGTACGCATGAACCGACTTGTCGGTAGGTATTTCTAATACGATTTGGGAGAACTGAAATTACAGAAAAAAGACTCAATGAAAAACGCGGCGAGGGCAAAATATAAAGCTAACCCGTGCATGTATCGCGACCTGTATGTACGTGCTCGTAATATCTGCAACAAGATGTGTAGGGAAGCACAACGTCGCCACATTCATACATCCGTTGAAAATGGAGATCCAGCTAAAGTCTGGAAGTTTCTAAAATCACTTGGAGTTGGAAAAAATCCTCATAATAATCCTGTCAACGTCGATATAGAGGCTCTTAACAGTCATTTCTCCTCGTCTGCTGCTTTTGATAGCAGCACAAAAACTAATACTCTTAACTTTCTTTCATCACTTCCAACTCCAGATTATCCACCCTTCTCGTTTACTCAGTTTTCCAGTTGTGATGTTGAGAAGAACATACGTTCGGTGGCCTCAAATGCCGTGGGGGATGACAGCGTTAGTCGTGCTATGATACTACCCATCCTTGATATTATTCTTCCCATTATCACGTTTATCCTTAACAATTCTATTACCTCTGGAGTTTTTCCTGCTGTTTGGAAAAATGCCCACATTGTCCCTGTTCCCAAAAAACCCAATCCTTTAACTTTTTCTGATTTTCGGCCGATCTCTATTCTCCCCTTTTTATCCAAAGTTCTTGAACGCATGGTCCAGCAGCAATTAAGTAATTTTGTAAATAAAAATCAAATCCTTAGCCCATTCCAATCTGGTTTCCGTCCTGGTCATAGCACGACTACTGCACTTGTGAATATTACAGATGATATCCGTTCTAACATGGACAATTCACACCTTACGGTTTTGACGTTGTTGGACTTCAGCAATGCTTTCAACACTGTTGATTTTGATGTATTGTTGTTGCAGCTGCGTTCTCTCAACATATCTCCAATGGTAATTGATTGGTTTCATTCTTACCTGTTTGGGCGTCGCCAGCGCGTGCGTATTGATAACACTTTTTCTGCATGGTGTTCTATTGGTGCTGGCGTCCCACAGGGTGGCGTGTTGTCTCCTCTTTTATTTGCCTTATTCATTAATTCCATTACAAAAGATCTTCGCTGCTCCTGCCATCTTTATGCAGATGACCTTCAAATATATACAAATGCTCCTCTGACTCAGGTACCTAGGGCAATATCAACCATGAACGAAGACCTTTCACGCATAGCCAAATGGAGTCAATCGCATGGCCTAATTGTGAATCCATCTAAAACACAAACAATTATTATAGGTAGTTCACGTTTAATAACTAAAATCGATTGCGATAGCCTTAGTCCTGTAATTTTCAATGGAACTCTTATTAAATACAGTAACACAGTGAAAAACCTAGGAGTTATTTTTGATAGTAACTTTTCCTGGTCTCCACAAATTGCTAATATTAGTAAAAAGCTTTTTGGTGCCGCTTCTTCTCTAAGGAGGTTAAGGAATTTCCTGCCACTAGATACCAAAGTTGCGTTGGCTCAATCGTTACTTCTTCCTATCCTCGACTATGCCGATTCCTGTTATCTTGATCTTACTGAAGATCAACTTAACAAACTTGAGCGTCTTCAAAATCTTTGTATCCGATTCATATTTGGACTTCGCAAATATGACCATGTCTCCGAATTTCGCACTCGGCTCAAGTGGCTCCCTATAAGACTTCGCCGGAACTGGCATATAGTTTCCCTTCTGTATTCTGTCCTTTTCAATCCGTCTACACCTAACTACTTAAAAGATCGCTTTGTATTCCATACTGAAACGCAAGGTCGTGCGTTACGTAGTAGCCTTCTCCTTCGCCTTAAAACGCCTACTCATTCTAGTCAATTTTACTCAAAGTCGTTCTCGGTTCAAGCGGTTCGTCTTTGGAATGCTCTGCCATTGAATATTCGGAATGCTCAAACTCTTACTTCCTTTAAAACTCTTGTAAGAGCTTATTACCTTTCACTGAATTCTGTTTAATTGTCTGTATATGTTTACTGTATATAATCTTATAACATAAGCACCTGTTTTGTATGTCCCTTGTTCCGACTTCGTTATATTCATTAACTTTAATAATGTGTATGTATGTGTGTATGTATGTGTGTGTGTATATGTGTATGTATATATGTGTATATATGTATGTATATATTTGTATGTATATGGGTATGTATCTTATATATGTTAATACGTGTATTTATTTTTTTATTTGTGAGACCTTTCTCACAATAGCTTATTATATCATTTACTTTTATTACAATGCGCCACCTACCTTTTTTTGCTTTTGTTCATTGTTAATGTAATATATATGGTTGCCTGGAAGAAATCGCATCGCGATAAGGCCGCCCTTTGTACTCTAATTCTGTATGTACTTTTGTTTGTATTTTATTATTGGTGCAATAAAGTATATTGTATTGTATTGTATTGTATTGTGTTTACGCAAAATAAAGCTATTCAAACTGTCAAATAAATAAACTATGCCTGTTACATAATTATTCTGAAATTTTTATACTCGTAAATGATATTTATTTACATCTAAAGTTGCGTAAAAATTGGTGTCAAAAAATACTTTCCAATTTCCAAACTATTGTTTTTTTAACTGTGATAATGAGCAATAAACCTAAATTTGTTGGGAGAAATCCATATCATACGAGGGTACTCACATTCCCGATCTCGTTTATGTACGAAGAGCGTGCCAGAAGGGTCAATATTAGGCCCATTACTGTGTGTTATCATTTCAGTATGAACAATGAAATCGACGTGCAGAGTATTACTTACGGCGTTGAGAGAGGACTGGTGACTGTAACTGTGGAAGTGGTCCCGAGGCGGCGCCGCGGAGTGCGAGTCGCTGGAGCCGCTGGAGCTGGACGGGGAGGAGCCCGAGCCCAGCGGGGAGATCGGGCCCCGGGAACACGCTGCCGACAATCGCAAATACACTACACATTCGCAAATACACTGCGCGTTCGGCAACGCGCGTGTGATGCCTCTGGTGTTACAGGCGTTCATAGGCTACGGTAACTGCTTTCCATCAGGCGGGCCGTATGCTTGTTTGCCACACTGCAGCACTGGTGGTATAAAAAAAAAAAAAAAAAAAATTGGTTGCCTGTAAAGTCGGTATACGGGCGAAAGTTTTACGTGACAACGACTTTGAGTGGTAAAATGTTTTCGAGTGGAAGGGACGCATGCCTTTCACTTTTTATGTCTGTCTCTCTCGCTCTTAGAAGGGACGCGTGCCTCTCACTCGCTCTCATTATGAGCGCATAACGTGAGCGCGTTTCTTGAAGTGTCACCCGGCTAACCAATTTATAAGACGTTGTCACGTCAAAAAAAAAAAAAAAAACATATACTCATCGATATCGATATAAACAGGGTGCATCATGTACAGGTGACTACATACCATTATTCATCTATTTCGGTTTTAATTAATTTCCATGAGAATTATATACAATTTACTAGTTATTACAAAATAATAATCTGATATATGATAATAATAATGATGAGTCACCATCGTGATCGGAATGGTGTAGGTGGTGAGTGTGGTGCGGCGGGGGCGGCGCGGGCGCGGCGGGCGGCGGCGGGGGCGCGGGGCCCGCAGCGCCGGGAGCGGGCCCGGGGGGCGCGGGCCCCGCGGCGGGGGCGGGGGCGGCGGGCGCGGGCGGCGCGCTGCGCAGCGGGAAGGCCTCCTCGGGCAGCGTCCAGTCCGTGGCCTCCACGTCCACGTAGTGCGCGGACGCCGCGGACACCCAGCCCGCGTTCTCTGCAACGACAGCCGTGCACGTATATACCGAGCCTCGTACGCGTCGTGCTCACTTCGGAATATACTATTCATATATAGTTTTATGTGACCTTTTCGAGGCGTTCGATTGGGCCGATCGTCACTTTCGCTCGAGCTTAATCACTAAGGTATTAAAGAGAAAACACTGAAAATTATTGAATCATACCTTAGCGATAGAACTCAAATAGTAGATACAAACAGCCCTAAATCCTGTGGCTCCAATGTAAAAATGGGTGTACCCCAGGGATCAATTTTGGGGCCGTTTTTGTTCCTTACATACATAAATGATTTGCCCTACTTAGCTCTCAGATATTATACTGTTTACCGATGACAGGTCGCTTATATTTGAAATTTATAGGCAAAATATCAATATGGACGAGATCAACAGTACACTTTCCGCTATTCTGGACTGGTGCACAATTAACAATCTTTTATTTAATGCAAATAAAACTAAATGTGTTAAATTGACACTTTCTCATGTAAAGCAATTCGATTCGAGTATTGTTAAAGATAACAAAAACTTAAACTTTGATAATGATACAGGATTCCTTAGTATTACAATTGATTCGAAATTACAATGGGGTCGCCAAATAAATAAATTGGCCTATAAGCTTAGTTCTGCTGCTTATGCAGTCAGGAGAATCAGACGACTAACAGACGTAGCTACTGCGCGACTGGTTCAATTTAGTTATTTCCACAGCATTATGTCATATGGTTATTACTGTGGTTGCTAATCATCAGAGTAACCTAAAAATTGATAATACCTTTTAAATTGTTGAACCTATCCCGCATCGATTCGATACATTTCCATACACAGATTTTGTGGCAACTCTATATATACTTACTTAAAAATCAGTCGTCTTGTCTTCACCACGGTCAGGCACAAAATTTTCCCATTCTCGTAAGTACCACATCAAAATTTTCTCTTTCTCGCATCTTGCATGTGGATGCGAGAAAGAGAAAATTTTGTGCCCGCAAGTAACGAGTCGAAAATATTCAAGGGCGGTTCACCTGCAAAGTTGGATTGGTTTGGGTAGGGATCTTCGGCTAACGGCCCATTCGCACCAGAAACACTGAGTTTATGACTGTGACCTGATTGCATGTGACAGTAAATCTCACCGTCGTCATCCCTCATCTGCCTGTACTTGGCGGGCGGGATGTATATGCGGAGCGTGGGCAGGCCTAGCACGCCGCTGTTGTGGAACTGGCTCTCCGACCACTCCTGGACCTCTTCCAGCGGCTCCTCCTCAACCGCGCTACTGAAAATATACATAGTTCAAAGGTTTATTCAGGCATACGTCACAGCTCAACCGGATCATTTGCGGTACGATGTTTAGGGCCAAACCCAACTTCACATGCCGACTAGAGAAAGAAGCTATGGCAAAAGACAGGTAGGATACAGCGTATTTGTAAGGTGCCCGACTGGGGAAGTATTTCCACGTCACAGAATACTGCGGTCAAATAACAATTCTCTTGAGGATTGTTATGTTCTAGCGAGTGAGTGAAGTCATCAGAAAGAAAGGAGTTGCGTTATTTCATCCAAATATCAAACATTTGGATTTTTAATGGATCAAGTGAATAAACTTCTGTACAAATAAAAAAAATACTGTCGGAGCCGTGACGGGATGTAGTGGACGAACAGACTTATTGTATCATTATTTTATACTTCACTGCTATCCACATAAGCCTTGCTTTGGATCACTTGTGCAGTTTACATCGGAATATTGGTTTTCTGTAATCTTTACTAGATCATCGGGCAATGTTTGTATATTCTTTTTTTATTTATTGAAGTAAAACTTCTTTACTCACTCTGGTCTTGGAGAGTAAGCTGGTGAATGCGTGATGAGAGCGATACGTAAACGGCGAACGGAAGTTGAGAGGGAGATATAAGTTAGTAGAGCTAAAGAAGTTTTACGTCAGTCGTGTGGTCTAAAACACACTTGTTTTTTAGGGTTCCGTACCTCAGAAGGAAAAACGGAACTCTTTTAAGATCACTTTGTTGTCCGTCTGTCTGTCTGTCAAGACCCTCTATGTCGAGAATGCGTGGAGGTATCAAGCTGAAATTTGAACTGTATATTCAGGTCTAAGGTCCCATGAAGTTGTAAAAAAATCAAGAGTTTACGTAAAAAAATGATACGGCCGTTTATTCAGCAAAAAACGCATATTTCGACACATTCTCAAGGGAATCAAAACTCATAGGGTACTTCCCGTTGACCTAGGACTATGAAATTTGGCACGTAACATCTTTATAGACTACAAAGTCTACTTGTTACAAGAATAAATCTCAAAATTATACATTTGTAATTAAATCTTAAAAAATAGGGGGTCTATATTTTTATAGGCGTCGAAATTTTAAATTGAAACTACTAGTTCAAATGGGTTATGAAAGGGCTTGATGTGCACATTGCAAAATAAATATTTTTTTTTTCCGACGCATTATTTCTTATTTATAATGAAAATTATCAAATTTGTAGTGATCCTACGTACGGAACCCTCGGTGGGCGAGTCCGACTCGCACTTGTCCGGTTATTTTTATCATTCTTTAGAAGTCTTGTAGCATTGTATGCTTACTGAATATTATAAACAACCAGTCAGATTTTATATATTACCATAGTGACGTGACGTAAGCAGGTAGATGTTATTGGAGTGTAAGTGGCGTATCGCCATATTTAACCCTAGCCACCTACCGTTCGCTCACTCCCTATAAACCCTAACCATTCATCGAAACGACGAACATTTTAAACAATAGGTTTTCATGTAGTAATATTACTTTTCGTTATGATTTTCCATATACATGTGAAGCAGCTGTTGTACTATAAAGTAAAACAATTAAGTTCTAGTTTATTACAAAATATATTTATTTTATAAATATATTTTGATATATTTATAAAATACTAATAATAACTCTTTTAATAAGGCACTAGTTTTTAAGAGATCATTGGATTTCTTTCACTTACAACAACTTATTTACAAAATATAAAAAATAAAAACAAAAAAATAGGCATTTGTTCTTTGATTTACTTTTAAAAACACTTTAAATATTTAGAAAAATATAAAAATACACCAAGTTTTGTAACGTATTTTATGCAAAAATTAACTTTAAGGTCACCATAAATGCACCTTTTTTATCTTTTTATGTAGGAACATAGACCACAGACTTGTCTTTTTATACTATTTAGTGCCCCTGCTGGTTGGAGGTCATTGCTGGACAATAACTAATCATGACCATCATCATTTTTTGAACATAACTGTAACACATTATCTATCCAAGTAAAAGAAATTGAAGAAGTTGAACGGAACAAACGACTCTTCTGGCTGGTTATCACTTTGAACATCATCCACTTTGACGTTATCTTCAATTTCACTATCAGACAATTCATGTGATGCATTGACGTCTTCCTCCTCCAATAATTAATGCACTATACATTCGTCAGACAGAAATCGTCTTGGATTCATCATAGAAACTACAAGAAAGAAAAAAATCTGTTGTAAAAAATCCACACAAACCCTAACCATTCGTCGAAATGACGAGCATTATTTTAATTTCCCCCGTTATTACCTCCCCCTAAAGAGCTAAGCGAACACTGAGTTGACAAGCAACGTTGCGATGATGTAACCAAGCGTGCGAAATTAGACAGGGAATTTTCTGTCGCGTAGTCGTCGAATCGACGAAGGTTAGGTATCTAGGGTTAAGAGTTAAAACTAACCTCACCTGCACGTGGTGCATCCTGCTGACTGGCAAACGAGGCTCTGGCAAAAGGGAGGTAGGGCACAATATACCGACCTGTAGGTGGCGGCGGGCGGCGGGGGGTCGCGGGGCGGGGGTCCCGCGGTGTGTACCGACCTGTAGGTGGCGGCGGGCGGCGGGGGGTCGCGGGGCGGGGGTCCCGCGGTGTGTACCGACCTGTAGGTGGCGGCGGGCGGCGGGGGGTCGCGGGGCGGGGGTCCCGCGGTGTGTACCGACCTGTAGGTGGCGGCGGGCGGCGGGGGGGTCGCGGGGCGGGGTCCCGCGGTGTGTACCGACCTGTAGGTGGCGGCGGGCGGCGGGGGGTCGGTCCGCGGCGGGGGGTCGCGGGGCGGGGGTCCGGCGGGCGCGGGGGTCCCGCGGGCCGCGGCGGCGCGCTGCGAGTACACCGCCTGCACTATCTCCCACACGTGCGCCACCTGCCGCGCCCGAGTACACATACTTAAAGGGATATGTGCTGTGGAAGTGACGTCTCTTTCGACAAAAATCGTATCGTAACGTAGGAGACTAATTTCAAAATAACTGTGCTCAGTGTGTTACTAAGTCGATGAATAGTAGTTTATGAAACTGTTGCATAATAAGGGTTCTTAAAATACGAGTGTGAGTTTATCCGAAGGCGAATGTGATAATAGTAAATATGTAAATTTCAGTATGAGAGTAGATATATATTTTTATCTTATTTTACCTGTATGCTGGTAAAATAAGATAAAAATATATATCTACTCTTAATGTTTGTTTTAGAAGTAGAAACGAAGAGTGCAAAATTTAAACATTTTGAGTTTGAAAGATAACAAACAGAGCTTAGGTTTTTTTATTTATCTTCAATGCTACGATACGATTTTTTGTTCAAAGAGGCGTTAGTTTCGCAGCAGGGGTATCGTCTTAGATTATAGACACTCTGACGTCATATTAATAATTTTGCGCCCCCGAACACGATTCGTCGCGCATTTGTCGCAACATAACGAGTAGTCGAGAGTTGTATGTGTTCGTACTGCATGCAACAGGATAAAGTAGTATACATCACTCGGGGGCAAGCTCAAATTACATCACTCGTGGCTGTTTAAAAGTCTCGCCTGCGGCTCGACTTCGAAATGCTCGCTGGTGATGTAATCTGTACCTTACGTGTACTACTCTTTTATAAGGGTAAATCGTTCACGTAAAGCAGCTTTAGTGTCGTGACACATCTGCGGGACGTACGGCGCGGAAGGTTCAGCGGCTGAAGTTTCAGTCATAATATTTCGGTATGACAAAGCTAAGAAAGCGGCGTCTTGTTCAGCGCGCTGCGCGACGAAAAATTACGTGGCGTCGTCGTCAGTCGGTGTCGTAATTTTTTCTGCGTCAAACATTTTCTTATTGAGAATAAAACATCGTGTGTATAGCAAAGTCAACGAGCGAGGGCGTGGCTGCATGCTGTCGGCTGCTGTACACCAGCCAATAGCATGTCGCAAGAAAGCGACGCTGTCGCTCTTCGCTCGTCGCCGCCGCGAGAAGCACACGCCGGACGCTCAACTACGCGCGCCTTAACGCGTCGCGTGATGTGCCGCTTACTATGTAAAATACATTGAATGCGTTTTTGCTAAAAAAAAAAAAACGCCAGAAGGAAGGTTCGGCGGTATGTCGAACACTACGTAATTTGGGCTGATGTGTCATAGGGGACTTGAAAAACACTGCGAGCGTATTGAACCGGACGTTCGGTGCCGTACGTTCCGCAGATGTGTCGCGACACTGCGACGTGTCCGCACCATGTGCCTGTGCTGGCTCTTGGCGACGAGCGCGTTGTGCGCGGCCAGCTCGTGCGGCGGCTGGCCGCGCATGCGGTAGCGGCGCGCGCACTCCAGCAGCTCCGCGCCCGCCTCCGGGCAGCTGTACCTGCTGAGCGCGGAGGCGGCGCCCAGGGGGAATGCGCGCTCCAGCGCCGCCTGCGCCGCGGCCGACAGGGACCCGGCGCGCGGCTGCTTGCGGCTGCGGACAACACGCGCACGGTTACGGAAGAACACCTTCAACATTCTATGACGGCCTTTAAACGACCGATCACAAAAAAACATTCAACGTTATCTAACGCGAAGCTTCAATACTAAGCTAGTCGCTTGTACCTATTTCATTTAGGTACTTATCTATTACAAATTTATTCAAATTTAAAAATCTCTTATTCATTATTCATTGGCACCTCCCCTCTAAATACAATTCCTTTACGAAGATCCTATATACTTTGCTTTGTTTATCAAAAACGACTAACTGTGCCAGCGATATTTGGTTCATTGATGTAAAATGGAACTCGAAAGACCAAAACAGGTATTTATTCCTTCGAGCCCTATTTTACAAGCTATGCGATATTGTAATTGTAATAACTTGTACCTATTAGATTTATATTCTGTAACTATAATAAGATTAGACAAGTCGTACAATTACTTGATAACCTAGTACTATAAAAAAAAACTTACGCGAAACCTGACAAGCGTCTATCAAGCACTATAGCAATGAAAGTGTAGATAACCATAGCAGTGACGTCTAAAGTATAACAAATCTGTGCTACTTCATTACCCATACCTAAACTTGTACTTATTAATGTACTTCAAATTATATTTGTCCAAGGGTGTACTAAGCCAGGAAATCAAACTACCGTTTAACTCCGGAACGCATAGACGTTTAATAAAAATAAGTAATTCAATACCACTATACACAAAAACACAACCATAGCGCGATGGAAAAACAGAACAGCGCCATCTAGTTCAATTAATCGGAACTATCGGTACATACATTTTATTTTATATTTTTACAATATTAGACATACCGCCCACCAAAGGACCGATGGTCCTTTCCGATATACAAGAAATCAAAACAATTCTCAAAACATTAAATCTATTTAGCTCAATCTGGAAACAAATTATACAACACTCAATTTAACTACTTTACTAATTGACATAATATTTGTGTGGACTGTAACCTTAGGGCGCAATTTTTACGACATATTAAACTTAAAACATTCTGTGTGGACTGTAAACACAGGTGCTATTTATCTATTATATGATAAACTTCTATAAAAAAAAACAAAATATAAACTCAAAGTCAAACCAAAACGTTTTTCTAATAACATAACAAAATAATTCTAACAATTCAGTTGTCAGTATTCATAGGTAGGACACACAATTTAGAAATTGGACGCTGAATTATAGCATTTTTACAACGTAGTGTTACAACTCGCGATATGTCATCCTTGCCAGGATGAGTATTTATGACACGACCATAAAGCCATCTAGTTGGAGGTAAATTATCCTCCCGTACTAATACTACGTCACCTATTTTCACTTCAGGAGAACGATTTTTCCATTTGTATCGTTGAAAGAAGTTGCTTAGATATTCCTGGGACCAACGCTTCCAGAAACTTTGCATCATTCGCTGGGTCAGCTGCCAACGACGTAAGCTAGTTGCTTGCACAGGTAAGTAATTGTGATCAGGAGCATTCAATAATGGCTCGCCTATTAGGAAATGTCCCGGCGTCAGGGGGACTGGATCGTCTGGATCTGCACTACTCTGGGTTAGAGGACGTGAATTAAGACATGACTCAATTTGTGACAGGACTGTAACCAGCTCCTCGTACGTGAGGGTGGAGTCCCCAATGACTCTGCGAAGGTGATATTTGGTGCTTTTTATCCCTGCTTCCCATAATCCACCAAAGTTAGGAGCGTGAGGAGGGATAAAGTGCCATTCTGTCCCATTGTTAGCTAAGGAAGCCGCGACTTCATTAGGAAATGAAGAACGTTCACTCAACAACAAGGTCTTTAATTCCCTAGCGGCGCCGACAAAATTTGTGCCGTTGTCGCTCCAGAGATGCAGACAACGACCTCTACGGGCTATGAAACGTTTGAACGCCGCCAAAAAGCCTTCTGAAGTAAAATCCGACACTGCCTCTATGTGTACAGCTCGCGTGGCCATGCATATGAAAAGGCAAATATAACCTTTATAGGATTTATGCCCCCTTCCCTTGGCTGTCCTTAGATTAATGGGTCCGGCATAATCCACTCCTGAGTGAAGAAACGGTTTCATCTGAGGAGTTACTCGACACATTGGAGGTTGGCCCATTAATTGGGTTCTAACTTGAGCTGCATTGCGAACACAAGGTATACAATTATGAATATGAGATCTTACTAAGTTTTTCAATATTTGGACCTAATATAGTTGCAGGTTAACTGTTGTCCGCCATGTAATGTTTTCTCGTGGGCATCGGCGACCAAAAGTTTTGCAAGATGTGACTCCCCCGCCACAATAATGGGGTGTTTACTGGCTTCAGGTAAGCTGGAATTTTCTAATCGACCACCAACTCTTAGTGTGCCTGTATCATCAAGATATGGATTCAATGTGGATATTTTGCTTTTGTTACTAACCTTTTTATTTTTCAGGAGACTAGAAATATCATCGAGAAACCACCGACGCTGTTGCTGCAGAAGACAACACTCAAGCGACTGGAGGATTTCAACAGCTGTAAGGTAAGTACCATTTTTTATATTAGCTTTAGTTAAATCTTTTACACGAATAAATCTTTTACAATATGCTATAACTCTTAATATAATTCGTACTCCTTAGACTAGAAAACTTTGCGCACAGATCTTCAAATTCTGGATAGTCTTCAACTCGGGTAGTGTAGGCTTTTATGGGACGACTCTCTAAATCAGTTTTAGTACAGATGGAGCGTGGTTTTGTATATTCTATTGTATTACTCCGAAGCCAATCTGGACCATTCTTCCACAACTTGTTGTTTAATAAATCGGACGGCGGTACACCGCGCGAAGCGCAGTCGGCTGGATTATCCTTAGACTGTACATACGACCACTGAGAAGAATCAAGCAAGGTAAGAATTTCGGACGTACGATTTGCTACGAATGTCTTCCATCGACTTGGATGATCATTCAACCAGGCCAAGACAATAGTCGAATCAGTCCAGGCGTGTACGTTTGACTTATTAACTTTGAATGTTTCAGCTACTTCAAGCAGCAGTTTCGTGACCAGAACAGCTCCGCACAACTCCAATCGGGGAATAGATATCTGCTTTATAGGTGAAACCTTGGTTTTGGCAGTTATCAGGTGAGAATGTACCATATCAACCGAAATGCAATACGACAGCAGCAAACGCTGCATTAGATGCATCACTGAAGCCATGCAACTCAACCTGCAAATCGTTCTCAGTTCGTTGGACCCATCTAGGTATGTGAAAATTGGTAAGTTTACTTAATTCATTTCTATAACTTTCCCATTCCCTACAAAGCTCTGTGGGCAGTTCATCGTCCCAATCCAGACCACTGATCCAAAGTTTTTGAATAAAGATCTTTGCTGTTATAATACACGGGGCGATCCAGCCCAATGGATCATACAATCGACAGATCTCAGCAATAATTCCGCGTTTAGTAGTAGGTACAGGCGAATCTGAAGAGAATTTTACATTATAGTCAAACTCATCTCTCCGGCGATTCCAAGCAATGCCAACCACCTTGGTGACATCGTCTTCTTTAAATTCCCTGTCCACCTCCTTGTCTTTTCCTTCCAGCAATCCTATCCTGTTGCTTGCCCATTTCTGTAGTTTAAAACCACCCTTCATTAACAATTCGTTCATCTCCTGGTACAACCTCAGTGCTTCATCTTCCGATTGGGCCCCGGTGAGAAGGTCATCCATGTAGAAGTCAGACAAAACTCTACTTGCCGCAAGCGGGTAATTATTACCTTCATCTAATGCAACTTGTTGCATTGCCTTAACCGCTAAATATGGGGCACAGGAAGTACCAAAAGTAACCGTCAATAGTCAATAATCGCGTATTTTATCATTTGGGTCTGGTCTCCATACAATGCGTTGGTAGTCTACGTGTTTTGCCGCAACCTTCACTTGTCGATACATTTTAACAATATCGCCAATTAAGCAAACAGGGTACATGCGCCAACGCATCATTGTATGTCGTAGTTCGGGCTGTATAGTCGGTCCCACCATCAAAGTATCATTTAAAGATACACCGTTAGCTTTCTTTTCTGAGGCGTTGAAAACTACACGAGTTTTCGTGGTAGTTTTGTCAGCCCTAATTACGGCATGATGAGGCAACCACAATGATTCATCCGAATGTTCTGCGTGATCCGGAACTTTTTCCATGTGTTGTAATGTTAGATATTCTTCTATTACTTCCGAATAATCCCTTTTCAAATTTTCATTTTTCGCGAATCTCTTTTCTAAACCATATAATCTTTTTACCGCTACCGATCTTGTATCGCCATAATCACGCAAAACGTTCGGACGAAACGGCAATTCTACGACATAACGACCGCATTCATCTCTGCTAGTCGTTGCTTTAAAGTGTTCTTCGCAAGCTTGTTCTTCGACAGTCATCACCTTTTTCGTTATGAGGCTAGGCTCAGACTCTATCTCCCAAAACTTCTTCAGCAATTCATTCTCTTCTAGCTTGACATGTAGATTCACGATTACATTATGACAGGTAAGCTTGTTTTCATAGCCGCTCACCTGACCCGACAACACCCATCCAAGGTAAGTATCCTGCGCAATAATTTTACTGGTAGGGCTCTTAATCAACCCTTCTTTCAGGACATTACAATACACCTCAGAACCTAATAAAATATCAATTTTATTAGGTGAATTATATTGTGGATCAGCCAACATGATGCAGCCTAATTCTGTCCACTCTGGCAGAATGAATTTCTTTTCAGGCAACACTGATGTCACCGTATTGAGCACATGGGCTTTCACCTGTAGCTTGAAATTAGGATCACAAAGTGACTGAATATTCACCATGACCATGTACTTAGAGGTCAAGTCACTTTGATTACCACCTAGACCCGAGGTTTTAGTTGCAATCTTCTTCAACCGCAACAACTGTACGGCTGCTTCAGATATAAACGATGCTTGAGACCCTTGGTCAAGCAGAGCCCTTAATATCTGAGGATAACCATTTGTAGACTCAGCCTTAATCAAGGCTGTGGCTAACAAGGTATGATTATGTACCTTCCCTGTCACAAAATGGTTCATAACATTTGTGGTCTCATTCGCCTCAACAGACGATTCCGGTAGGTCTTGTTCGAATCCTGGCTCCTCACTAGCAACTGCGACCGCGGCCAGTGAGTTGGCTTGTCCGTGAATAAGTGTGTGATGTTTCCTATTGCAGATCCGGCACTTAGTAGGCACTCTACATATCTTACTTGAGTGACCGCTACCAAGGCAATTAAAACAAAGCCGAAGAGATCTGACAATATCCTGACGACTGGCAATTCCTTCTTTGGCAAACTTACTACAAGTATACAATTTATGGTTCTCACTGCAATGAGGACATATGACGTTTGAAGTAGTGTGCAAGACTTTTGTGTGTGTATGATTAGGATTAGGTTTAGGTTTACTCTTTGGAGGCTCAATAAACTCTAACGCGCGATAACGAGACTCTAAAAATTCTTTAAAATTTAAAAATGATGGCAACTCTACACAGGAATTAGTAATGTGTAGTTCCCATTGTTTACGGGTTTCAGTGTCCAACTTCTGACTAATAATATATATTATGATTATGTCCCATGTTTCTACCTTAACACCTAAATTTGACAATTCATGAATACAATCTGAAGTAGTATCTAATAAATCTTTTAACAATTGAGCTGATTCAGATTGCATTGTGCGTTGACTAAACAAACGTTTCAAAATACAGTTAGACATAAATCTTTTGTTATCGTATCTGTTTTGTAACATATCCCAACATTTTTTATAATTGGATTGTGTAATTGGAATATGTTTAATAAGTTGTTCAGCTTCGCCTTTTAATTGCGTTCTTAAATAGTGTAATCGCTGAACGTCCTCAAGTGTAGAGTTATTATGAACTAGTGAACAAAAGAGATCTTTAAATGGGGACCACTCGGTATAATGACCGCTAAAAACAGGTATTGATATCTTCGGTAAACGAACGATGGACTCCTTGGTCCCTTCCTGCGATCCCAATGACCTGCTTTGCTGCGATGGTTTCAATTCCATAAGAGTAGCTTTCAACTCTCCTTTGTAGACCAGGTACGTCTCATATGCCGTATTAAATATATCCTTTTGCATGTAATCTGTCTTATCTAAAATTATGGGATCATACTTTGATATCAAATTTTCGTGTCTCTTTGTGAATTTATTAATTGTTTCTTCTAAACCTTCCAATCGAGCTAATATGTAAGATTCCGTGATTCTTTCCTTAGGGGATTTCTTAAAATTACTCCTTCCTTTTTCAATTTGATTATTTAATTCTTCTAGTACTCTTAAATCGCCTTCCATTTTAAAAGTGTTTGGTTAATAAAATCTTCGAAATTTTTCTAAGTCCAAATTTACTGAATTTTTTCTAAGTGTTTAAAGTCACTGTTCCTCGTTATGAAATCGGGCATAGATTTGGGGTCACGTCGTTTTTTACGAAATTATTCTAAGTCCTAAATTAAATTTTAGAATTTTACAAGTCCAAATTTTACTTTAAATTATCTAAGTCTTTTTTCACTACACTGATTTATTAAACAAATTGTACTTACAGTTTGTCTTGCACTTAAACACTTCACTTTAAAATCCAATCTTCAACTATAGTTACCAGCGCCACCTTGCGTCGAACCAGGGAAGTTTAGTTTACTCGAACTCGTCGATACACCACATAGGTGCCAGCGTCACCACACAACAATTCGTAGAACTTTATATTTAAACTATGAATGACAAGCCAGTGATTTTATTTTTCTTCAAAAAACGCTCCGACTCGTAGGGACCCTGTCCAAGGGTGTACTAAGCCAGGAAATCAAACTACCGTTTAACTCCGGAACGCATAGACGTTTAATAAAAATAAGTAATTCAATACCACTATACACAAAAACACAACCATAGCGCGATGGAAAAACAGAACAGCGCCATCTAGTTCAATTAATCGGAACTATCGGTACATACATTTTATTTTATATTTTTACAATATTAGACAATATTTCGATTCAATTAAATTTGAATGGGGCTCGAAAAATTGGAATCGAAAGTAATTGTACGACTTGTCTAATGTTATTATAGTTACAGAATATAAATCTAATAGGTACAAGTTTTCACAATATTGATTATTCTGTATTCTACAACAACTTATTCAAAACCACGCGAGCATCAATTAGACACCGGAGCCATGATATAGGTTCGGCGGCGAGTTACCCGAGGCCGGGCAGGTGTCTGTCGGGCGCGCCGGTGGCGGGCGCGGCCAGCAGCGCGGGCAGCGGCCGCTGCGGCGCGGCGTGCGCCACGTCCGAGAAGTATAATGACGAGTTACCCGAGGCCGGGCAGGTGTCTGTCGGGCGCGCCGGTGGCGGGCGCGGCCAGCAGCGCGGGCAGCGGCCGCTGCGGCGCGGCGTGCGCCACGTCCGAGAAGTATAATGACGAGTTACCCGAGGCCGGGCAGGTGTCTGTCGGGCGCGCCGGTGGCGGGCGCGGCCAGCAGCGCGGGCAGCGGCCGCTGCGGCGCGGCGTGCGCCACGTCCGAGAAGTATAATGACGAGTTACCCGAGGCCGGGCAGGTGTCTGTCGGGCGCGCCGGTGGCGGGCGCGGCCAGCAGCGCGGGCAGCGGCCGCTGCGGCGCGGCGTGCGCCACGTCCGAGAAGTATAATGACGAGTTACCCGAGGCCGGGCAGGTGTCTGTCGGGCGCGCCGGTGGCGGGCGCGGCCAGCAGCGCGGGCAGCGGCCGCTGCGGCGCGGCGTGCGCCACGTCCGAGAAGTATAATGACGAGTTACCCGAGGCCGGGCAGGTGTCTGTCGGGCGCGCCGGTGGCGGGCGCGGCCAGCAGCGCGGGCAGCGGCCGCTGCGGCGCGGCGTGCGCCACGTCCGAGAAGTATAATGACGAGTTACCCGAGGCCGGGCAGGTGTCTGTCGGGCGCGCCGATGGCGGGCGCGGCCAGCAGCGCGGGCAGCGGCCGCTGCGGCGCGGCGTGCGCCACGTCCGAGAAGTATAATGACGAGTTACCCGAGGCCGGGCAGGTGTCTGTCGGGCGCGCCGGTGGCGGGCGCGGCCAGCAGCGCGGGCAGCGGCCGCTGCGGCGCGGCGTGCGCCACGTCCGAGAAGTATAATGACGAGTTACCCGAGGCCGGGCAGGTGTCTGTCGGGCGCGCCGGTGGCGGGCGCGGCCAGCAGCGCGGGCAGCGGCCGCTGCGGCGCGGCGTGCGCCACGTCCGAGAAGTATAATGACGAGTTACCCGAGGCCGGGCAGGTGTCTGTCGGGCGCGCCGGTGGCGGGCGCGGCCAGCAGCGCGGGCAGCGGCCGCTGCGGCGCGGCGTGCGCCACGTCCGAGAAGTATAATGACGAGTTACCCGAGGCCGGGCAGGTGTCTGTCGGGCGCGCCGGTGGCGGGCGCGGCCAGCAGCGCGGGCAGCGGCCGCTGCGGCGCGGCGTGCGCCACGTCCGAGAAGTATAATGACGAGTTACCCGAGGCCGGGCAGGTGTCTGTCGGGCGCGCCGGTGGCGGGCGCGGCCAGCAGCGCGGGCAGCGGCCGCTGCGGCGCGGCGTGCGCCACGTCCCCGCGCGCCGACACGCACACGCCGTGCGGGTTGGCCCACAGCACGGGGTGCGCCGCCTCCGAGAAGCGGTGCCGGTACAGCGAGCAGTCGCGGCTGGTGGACAGGAACGAGTGCGGCGACGCCTGCCACGCCACGCCCGTCGCCACGTCGCGGTGCTCGGCGAACGTGGCCAGCGGCACGTGCGGCCGCCGCACGTCCCACACGTGCACCGCGCAGTCCAGCACCAGCGCGCACGACGCCACCTGGTACCTGCCAAAGTACCGCGTACGATCACCGACCGCAGTCAACCTGGTTTATACGATGGCAGTGCCTGGACCCGATCACTCAAAATTTCGGAACCAGTAATTGTATACATGGATGGACGAAAGAAGCGTTGTCGTTGACTCTAGAGTTACGTATTGTCGATGGCGGAAGCGTACAATAGTTTTATTGAAATTCTAAAAAATAATTTTGTTATTGTTAAAAGGAGGTATCTTTAATGTTCTGGAAGATTCCATATACATTTTGGAGTGGGGATTGGTGGCAATGACAAAACGGGTCCGCGCGCTCGGGGCGGCCTTTTTCTGTCGTTGGGAGCCCCCTAGTACAAGACACCAGACTCTCCGAACGTCGGCAGGACACGTCGAAGACTGTGATTCCAGGCACCCGGTGAGCCCAATTCGCAAGCGGTTAGGGCGTCGTCTTCTTGGTATAGTCGTGTTACCGAGGCGGTGTGTTGTTACAGAATTCGCCGTCAGCCCGAAGCGCCTGACGAATCAGCCCGCCCGGGACGGTCCACATAACCTCGTTCGACAGAACCGGTGAGTTGGTATCTGCGAATAGGCGTGGGGCGAGAAACCAGTGGCCGTACTGTTTGTGAATTGTGAAAATGGTGAATTTCAGTGGACTACGTCACTCCGGGTTCGACGTGCATATCCTGTCGCGTTCTCCTTGACGGTGCTCCTCGCGCAACCTGCAGCGCGGGCATCAACGCGCTTTCTGCGGCGCCATTCGGCCGCGCTATTCCCCAGGCCGTGGATCGAACCTCCAGTCGGTATGTAAATTTTGTTAATTGCTTAGGGCAGTGTTAGATTAGGCGCACAAGTGATTCCCTGTGCTAATGGCGGACATATTGTCCACAGGGAGGTTTTTTAATATACCCTCTTCACTCCGGTCGTGAGACTGACTGCGCAGTGGTGACGTGGCACGCCGTCCGAGCCACTCCGACACTCGGGTCAGCTTGATACAGCGGCCTCAAGACCGTATAGCTTGAGTACAGCTAAGTGGTGTTACCGATCGAGCAATTTATGTGGACTTTTGCCGTAATAGTGAATTTCTGTACTAAACCGTTTATATTATGATCGCAATAAGAATGTAGGCTTTCTGACTCATCGCCCTGAGAAACTAAATTGTAACTTGCTCTGCCGCTGCTTTTAATTACTGTATTTTTGACCTGGCATAAACAGGTCTGGCGCCCATTAGATATTTTGTTAACTGAAAATTGTAAAATTAGCTTTTAAGGGCCCAGATTGTCTAGGCGCGACGTCGGTTTCGAGCGACCGCAGCGCTACTGTTTACTGAAACAACCGACGGGGCGGGTGAATGACCCAAAGACAGCGCGATTGTCAAAATGTTTTGCGACAAACGTTCCAATTGTTATTGAAGTTGAATATTTACAGCATAACAAAAATGTTGAATTATTGGAAATAAACGACGAGTGTAAAATATTCTAAGACTAGTTTTTCGTTACAAAATGATAATAAATATTAATTACTAGATTAATAAGAGTAGTTGAGACACAATTTTTATGTTTTTCTATTTATATTAAACAATCAAGAGCAGGTCTGGACTGACCTTTTTGTATTCTACTTACCAAAAATTCCAACTATGTATTTATTTGTAATTTTCCTACCAAAGTTTATTCTTATTTCGTAAAATATTCATTCAACAAAATAATTGCAAATTCAGTAGGAAGTACGGTCGAAATAACATCGAGCTTTCCTCGCTAGTGTATATCTCTACGCAAGGAAATGTGCCTATTGCGTAAACTCAAATAGGGTGGTGGCACCAATTATCGGCCATGTCAACTTTTTTTGCTTGTAATTTTTGAGTTAATAACTTTTGCTACGCTAGTATACGAAAGTATAAAAATGATTCATATAATTAAAAGTAAGTAAACAATAACAAATATGAGTCGCCATCTAAAAAGCGTGCTAGGGTTGTACAAAAATAAATGAAACACAAGTTTATAAATTATTAATATACTAATTAAAAGTAAGTAAACAATAACAAAATATGAGTTCAAAATTCTAATGTTTTTTCATTTTAACGATTACTGATCAAATTTTGATTTCTGCTAATTTGATGATAAAATCAATTGCTATTGCAAAACTTATCAGAATGAGTACCAGCTGCCCGATTCACGTAATAAAAACCGTAGCGTAGGGACTTAAAAATGTCACTTCGTTTTTTGCAAATTAAGCCCTTTTAACCGACTTAAAAAAAGAAGAAGATTCTCAATTCGCTGTATTTTTGAAACAATTTTGATGATTCTTTACACCAGGTAACTCTTCAAAATCGTATAGGAATTGTATAGTAATTGAGCTATTGAAAGATTTATGACAATCCAAGACTAGATAAGTAAGTGCGTTTAAAACAGAAAACCAAAAGGCGATTTCTAAGTTTCTAAGTTAAAACGACTTTTGGACTGGCGTGTTTACGTGAATCGACCGGCTGGATAGTTAAGTTACCTCAGTCTCTTTCAAAACCATTAGGCGTTCTTCTCTTTCAAAACACGTAAAGCTCTTTCTTTCCTCTCTTTCATAGCCTCTATGATACTGGGCGCGTCACGAATGGGCATGCTTCGTGACTGCCGAGGATCAACTAATTCTGGATGTAGGCAATCGTAATAAAACCTAACTAATTTCATCTCCATTTTCTTCTTCCAAAATTTGTCGTCCTTTTCTAAAATATAAACTTTCATAGGTACAGTAGCACCAAACCAGATGCCAAGCATGCAAACGTTTCTTTTAGTAATATGTACCTGTCCCTGAATTTGGAAATACCAGTTATGATTTTTATTTATGACATAACTCTTGGAAGCCTTGCCCAAAAGGTATGTTTGGCCATTGCTTCATCAAGAGTCATGCCAGCTAAAGAATGTGGGCACTTAATTTCAATTAAACCGTTTGCATAAATGCCATCTGGTGTATTACCAAGAAATTCATATTGATCGTCGACGAACAAACCGCAACCTTGTATACGAATATTCTTTTGAATTTCTAACTGTCTAATTTCGGTTTCTTCGTTTTCGATACCGTACCGTACAGCAAGCAAACTGAAGATATTACTACCATAAACGATTTTACCAACAAAAGCAGCACAACTTGTGCTCTCTCGTTTTTTACAAACTTCCCCGAATGATGATGAGGTTAGTAATTTTCTCCTTGTACTCATCCACTCAGCACTACTTCTTTGCAAATGGGTCGACCTTTCAAGCTCCTCTCTTTCAGCACAAGACAACTTTAAATCGGCTAAAAAAGATGGCTTGGCTTTCTCATATAATTCTGGACTCAGATCAGGTTTTTCGCAGTTTGGTCCATAGTGAGCGTCTTTCGATACAGTGTTGTGGCTTTTTTTCAATCTTAATTTAGGTTTAGCAATTAAACGGTTTCTACGATTACAATTTTCCACTTTCGCGATCAAAGGAATCGGACTACATTTAAATATGACTTCATGAGTTTTACTATGAATCGATCCCGTATTAAAAGACACAACAGCAGCTGCGCATCAGCCCGCATAAGAACCACGGGAAGAATAATTTACACGCTTACCCCCAACTAATTTGGCAATTACTCCGTTAAAACTTTCAACTATATTACTTGTGCAATTATGAATTAAACTTCTAGAATGATATGACAGTCTTTTACTTAAAATTTCTACCGCGTCCATTAATCCGCATCCAACAATTGTTGGAAGTAATCCAACAGGTTCTATTCGACGAGTATCAGGTCTACAGAAATACTCCTTGCAATGTTGGTGATTACCAAATACGTGTTGTGGACCATTTAGGATATCTTCACTAAGATTTTTTATTTTTTCTTCGAGTGACTGATTTTGATCCGCCCAATATTTAATCGCGCATTTTACACCCGTTCTTAAACGCAAATACCTTTCTTTTAGGAATTTCCGCAATTCGCAAGGATACTTAGTGTCTTTTGACAGTTTCTCCAAGCTATTGCAGTAGTTTCGTAAAAGATGATTTTTGCATTCAATTTTCTCTACTATTAAATTATCGTACGGACGCGAATCTAATATTTTTTTATAAGTACTAGAATCGCCGTCTGCTACAAATTTATTATAAATTACACCGTGATCAACAATGGAACGTTTAAACCCCTCAACTATTATGGTCGATTCCATCCCGGTAGATGATCCTGAATAATTCTTGAAACAATGGTGTTCCGGGGGCTGACTGTTGTTCTTTGCGGCTCGTGCACAGACTACGCAGTATTTATTTTTAACTCCAAAAAACAATACTTTATTAGTTTTAATGCCAATTATCGCAGCTGCGCCGGATAAGGCGGAAAAATTCTTACCATAAGATCTCTTCCTCCAACAACCGTCAACAGCAACAGATATTAATGGTGTACCATTTTTATCAACACTACCTATAGACTGCGTACTCTGCTTCTTCCTTGACAGCTTCTGCCATGGAATGTGTTGCTGTCTTTTCCCACCAATCGCAAACCGTATTATTAATTTCATTGTATAATGAAGGTGACATGATTGGTAACGGTTACTGCGGCAGTTAATGTTTTTAACTGAGAGTAGCTCCCACCAGATGATATGATACCAGATACAATTTGATGATTCACTTCCATGCTATCTTCTTTCTTTTCAACCAAACACACAGTAAACTTCATACTACACATACTACATTTCATGAAGAGTTTTGAGTCCAGACCAACTTTTACTTCACCTATTATACTGAGGTAACTTAACTTACAATCCATTGGACCGTGGTCCCCTATGGCCTGAAGAGCTTTATAAAAAAAAGAAATATCTATTACTCTACGCCCAACTTCCACTTCATCCACCTTTCCCTCTTGACTGTTTTCAATAACTAGTTCCTGTAAAGAAAGATAATGGCTTTATTTTGTTTTATAAAAAATAATTAAAAAAGAATGGGCCAAATTTCTTCAAACATAGCTAAGAACTCCCTTAGAATACATCTTTGAAACACATAACACTAGATCAAAATCTTGAACGTTTTATATAAATAAACGTAATAAAAACTGGTTGTTTGTAAAGTCGGTTCAGGACAATAATTTTAATAAAAAAAGCTGTTGTTTCATTTTTAACCTTATTGATATTCCTGTTAACATAAAAAATAGCTAAACATGTTGTTTAGCGTTTTCATGCATTTTCCTAATGTCGGCCGGGTGGCCGATATTGGGATTTATCAATAAATAAAGATCCCTAACCTCGACCCTGCGATTATTTCATAAAAAAGACAAGTAAATGTAAAAACCTTGGTTTTTCTTCAATAAAAAACAATATAAAATACCATAGGTATGTTTAATTCCATTTAAATACTAACTAACTCAATGCGCTCGCAACCGGGATTTGACTCGCCACTGCCACTAAACGACACAAGTCGGTACCGGCGCGTGCTCTATTGCCAACTGAACGTTCAAATATTGAAGCACCCGCACCAAAATATGGATTATTCGCATATAGAGTCGCTTTTTGAATAAAAACTATTATAATTTTAGGGTTATTTTAATAGTTAGGGTAAGTGCTCCAGTGAATTAACACCCACCAGTGAATGAACAAAACACACTTTTTTCAATATAATAAGAAATCTAAGCTTTTCTACTCAAGCCAGTATTTTTTTCTCAATCGAAACATTATATTACGTCAACTGAACACACAGGTATTTGCCTGTGACCTATAGTTTCAAAATCGCGACCGCCTAAAATGAAAGTATTCTGTCGTATTTTTGATTGTATGGAGCAGAATTTAGGGCATTGCTGAGACTTCGTGTTTTGATATTCACTTTGTAGACACTATAAGTGTGATAGTGTTAACAAAATTTGATAGTAGGATGTAAAAAGAACTGTTTTATCTTACAAAAAGCAGATTGCATAAATTTTAATTATCATAAATAAATTATAGGGGTGTTCGATAATTGGATCACGAAATTGAAGAAAATCTAGTCAATGAACACACAGTTTTAAGCATTTGGCATCTTAGCCTTAATGCAGTTGGCTAATTTTTTGTACACAACTTTTATAAACGGTTGTCAATTTTTTGACCAATATTCGAACGAGGTGTTCTTTTATTATTACCAGTTTATCCTCCATACCTAGCCTGATATCTTCAGTAACTTTTAGAAGTGCAGTAATAGTACTGTGCCCAGGACGAAAACCAGACGGAGTGAACTGATTAAATAAAATAAATAAAGATCTCCACATAGAAGTGCCTTTCAGCTAAAACGACCATGGAAAGACAGCAAAATGCAAGCTAAAAAGAAATTAATAAATAATGATGACATATAGAACCAATCTTCTATTATAGAAATATAATAGTTTAGAAGAGAAAGGAGAATCTAACATGGAAGTGATGAATAATAATATTAAATATTTTATAATAATAATCCAGTATTAATATTATGTTTTAAGCATTTGGCATCTTAGCCTTACGGTCTGCCCGAGGGGCTATGCGAATGGGTTGCTAGCTTCTTGTCCAGCAGAAGCATTAGAGCCGTTGCAGATGGCAGTTGCTCCGATAGCATGGACATCAATGCTGGCGTCCCGCAGGGTTCTGTATTGTCCCCGACGCTGTTTCTGCTGCATGTTAATGATATGTTGTATAATGACAGCATTCATTGTTATGCGGACGACAGCACCGGGGACACTTATTACACGGGCCGCGCAAATATCCCTCGTTCTTTGGTGGAGGAGAGCCGCGAATAACTTGTGTCGCAAATTGAGAGCACACTAAGTAGAGTGTCCGACTGGGGGCGACAGAACTTAGTGCGATTTAACCCCTCTAAGACACAAGTCTGCGCGTTCACCGCTAAGAAAACCCCATTTGCTGTGGCTCCACACTTCGAAAACACACCCCTCACCATCGCCAATAGTATTGGTATTCTAGGAGTTGACATCTCCAGCGACGTCCAGTTTCGATGTCATCTGGAGGGGAAGGTCAAGCTGGCATCGAAGAAACTAGGTGTGCTCAACAGGGCGAAACATTACTTCAACCCGCGGCAAAGACTTATACAAAGCTCAAGTTCGGCCGCATATGGAGTACTATTGCCATCTATGGGCGGGAGCGCCTAGATACCAGCTTGCACCCTGTGACTCGATTCAAAGGCGTGCTGTGAGGATTGTTGACGATCCCAAACTGACAGACGGTTTAGAACCTTTAAGTCTGAGAAGAGATTTTGCGTCCCTTTGTGTGTTCTACCGTTTGTACAATGGGGTGTGTTCAGAGGAGTTGTTTGACATGATGCCCACGGCTTCCTTCTACAGTCGCACCGCTCGCCATCGACAGGGAATTCATCCTCACACTTTAGAACCGAAATGGTCACGTACTGTGCGGTTCCAGAGAAGTTTTCTTCCACGTACTATCAAGCTGTGGAATGAATTGCCTGTTGAGGTTTTCCCAGGAGACTACAGCATGGGGTTCTTCTAAAAGGGCTTGAAGAGGTTTTTACAGGGTCGGCAACGCGCATGTGATGCCTCCGGTGTTACAGGCGTCCATAGGCTGCGGTAACTGCTTTCCATCAGGCGGACCGTATGCTTGTTTTCCACCTTAGTGGTATAAAAAAAATGTTAGATAGTTCTCTTTAGGTTTTAAAATATCAAGTAACACGCAATTATAATAGTAATCATATCGTCTATTTAATATAATAAAAAAATATATATATTTACAATAACAATTACCCAAAATAAACTCTTACATAATAATTTATATATAGAACTGATATATAAAAGTGGTAGTTCATTCAATGGGTTTCAAAAGGTTTATTCACTGGATTTTTTTGTTCATTCTCTGGTGATTTGTGTGTTCAATGCTGATAGTATGCAATGCATATTTGTATAAAATGCAGATTATCTCAATAACTATCAGCATTTTTGCTAAAATATGTATACTGTATCAATCATGAATAAATTGTGAACATAATAAAATAAAATATTTTTTGGTTAGGATCTCATAAGTAGCTGGCTGTAATTTTCAAAGTTTGGAATGCCCTTAAGGGTTCATTCAATGGAGCACTTACCCTATATTCCATTTTCTCGCAAAGGCCGATATTAGGAGGAGGCCGATACTAGAAGACTTCACCCTACTGAGATTTTGTCTTCGTCCATCACTAACTAGGTATTTTTTTTTTTTTATACTACGTCGGGTGGCAGACAAGCATACGGCCCGCCTGATGTGAAGCGTTTACCGTAGCCATATTAACGCTGGCAACATAAAATATTGCTCGCGCGCCGCCACCCCCGCTGCCAATGCAGCATCTCCTTCCTTTCTGGTGACCTCACTCACTCGCAGGAAGACAACAGCCCTCAAGGAAACCGTTATTTGGCTGCGGTATTCTGTGAGGTGGAGGTACATTCCCCAGTCGGGTAGCTTACAATTACGCTCCCTACCTCTCTTTTCGCCAGAGCTTCGTTTGTCAGTCAGCAGGGTGTACCGCATGCAGGTGAATTTGGCTTTGGTTTAAAGATCTTGATGAACCACTTACACCCCAAGGTAGTTTGTTTATTTATGTAATAAGTCTACAAGAATTACGTATAACAACTTACGTCTATAGTGTGTAGTCTAAGCATAGCAGTGTTGCTTGGAGTCTCGGCCTGAAGGTTTTCTTTATTTTCAATACTGGAAATATTATTCATCATTATTATCCACTTTATAATTATTTTGTAATTTTTGTACAACACCAGACCCTAGGCGCGTCGCGTCTCTTTGGCGGTAAGTATGTCGACAAAGCCGCGTGCCCGTGCTATTTCTGTTATGAAACATACCTACTTCCACAATCTGATATTTAGACAATAATGATGAACATGAAAACGAATACTAGGTAGAAATTGACTTTATTACTTATAATACAAACCAATATTTACATGCTATTGTATATGTCTGAATCAAGCGATCTAAATCATATGACATAGGTATTGTATTAGCTTTGTAATGTACCCTGTTCAAATGAAAATAAATTATATTATTATTACTACTTAGACAGGATAAGCACACAAATAAAACTAGGATTTTTACATGACACTTTCACAGAAATCTCGTAATTTTTTTCTAGGTAGGTATTTAGGACAAGACGTAGTAAAGTAGGCAGATAAATAAATAAGTAGGAAGGAACTTACATTTTTTCCGAGATCTTTTGGCTTTCATATTTTTATAATGCGTACTAAACTTTCTTTTCCCTGGCAAATTCAAATTCAATCAGTCCTGCGAAAAAAACCCTCGATTACCGACTAGATACGTTTATGATATTGGCTATAGCATGTTGAAATCATGTTTCAAGCCTGAATTGATACATATTTTACAAGGTTCATAAAATAACCTACTCAACAAAGTATCTAATTCATTCTTTGTATTTTTTACGATTTATATACATTCATTATATTGGTAAATTAGTTATACTTACAGTTTTTCACAAAAAACACAAATTCACAACACGTAATTATGCTGGAGCATCCGACGCGCGTGGTGTCACCTTGACATATAAAAACACACTGGCGAATTAGTGGCGACGCTGGGTACTAATTCGTAATATCGGAATGTGCGTCATTTTTCATACATTTTTCTATGGAGAATTTACGTAAAACATATCTAGATTTTAGGGCTTTAAAAGAGGAAGTCTTTGTTTGTAAAGGTACAAAAAAAAAGTATATGTTATATTTATTGGTTTCTTCAGTGTTCAAAAAGTGTTTCTTTTTATCAATTTGTGTTGATTTATTGGGTTAAATCTGAAAAATACGAAGGCATGTTTTTGCATTTTTTCTCAATTTTGTGCGTTTGTTGACCTTTATTATAAAACAACTATTAGATTTTAAGAGTTTAATATAATCATACAATATTTTTTGGTCTTTGATTGTAATATATACAAATTATCATTGATATCAATCATATCTAAATAGGTTAAATATGAAAAATCGTAACACTCTTTTCACAGTTTTCACGATCTGGCCCCTTAATATATATATGAAATGTGAATTTGTATGTGGGAGACAATGGAGATGTTTTGAACCATAGGAATAAACTCTGTCTGGCGATTTGTAACTTTCATTTACTTCCCACCCTCAGATTTGTGTACTAAACTTATACTGAGAGAGCGCTTACCATAAGCGGGTCTCTTGCCTTACTGTTACTTATACTTCCAATTTCAGGTTTCAGTACTATTACTTTACTTACTCTCTCTCTACCTTTGTTCTCATTCTACTCTTCCGCTTACTTCCATTTACTTACTTGCTCTTTTAAACCAACTTTAAATTTAAAACATTACAAGCTACCCTGTGCGATCGCAAAACTGAAGAGTGAATCCGCTCAAAAACCCTGTGAAAGATGTGGCTTAACGTCGTAGTCGAAAAGAAATGGAGGCGAGCTGAGCGTATTGCTGGCATGGATACGCGGAGAATACTAGAATGGCGACCACGCGCCCACACTAGACCGCAGGGTAGACCACCTAAACGAAGGGTTGATGACATTCGGCAAGACGAGGCTGGATGAGGAGGGCACGAGACCGCCGGCATTAGAGGAAGTTGGAGGAGTCCTATATACAAACACAAATACAACCAGGACAGCTTTAATAATCGATCGAACTGGATACATGTAGACAGGATCGACATAAATAACATTGGCAGTTGCTACTGTAGACGGTGTAACAAACTAGCAGTGACGAGTGTCCAAACGACGCCAGCCGCACTGGACTGATGTACTGGGCCAGATAATAGAAAAGGGTGGCTACTCAGCTGGACTGCAATGCGAACGCGAAGCTAGCAACGGACTTGGTTATTTTATACTGTACTGTACACATGTAACTACTTGTACAATGTTACATGTGGTTATAGGAGAGTGCCACGCGCATCTGCTGCGATTCGGCTCATATAAGATCCGTGGAGCCGTGAAAGGTGAAGGGTTTCTCCATTTACTGCCATCGTGTAAACCAAGTACAAGCTAACAAACACTATTTATTATATTTCATATAAAAAAGAAAAAAAAAACATAATTAGCGCTAACTTACTTTTTCTGCGGCCGCCACTTGACGTGTCCGACTGATGCAATCGTGTATATGGTGTGTTCCAAGTTAGGTTTGGCGTGCACGTCCCATACCTGTAGCAGAAAGTATATAGTGAACAATAGGCTATTTTCCAATGTTTAAAAATTGTGTAAATTATTTAACAATATCGTAAAATACACAAAACTATAAAGATCTGCAAACTTTCATTCTAATATCTTCAGTCAGACTTCTTTTAGAGCCGATTTATGTTTGGCGGGAAAGTCTATTTTAAAAGTATGAAATTATTAAAAAATAATATTTCCATTGGAGAAGCAATAAAAAATGCGAAAACTTTTATTATGACACTAATTACATAAACGTAATATTTAACATAGCTATCGTACAAATTTCTGATTTGATGCATACAAAATACAAACCTGTGAACGTCATAATTCGGTAGTCTTTTGTATTGAGCGTTTTCGGGACAGTCTTAAAATTGTGATTTTCAAATTACCATATCTCGAGAGATTTTTGTGCTTTCGAAGTAATTCTTTCACCTATGCTTATATTATGGAGACGTCCCTACATATCAAACCGAAAAAAATGTTAGTCAAATAGCCTATTTACGGAGACGGTAGACGGCAATATCGATGTGAAGGGTTTAGTTGTAACCATTTTTTGTAACCTAATACATTAAATATTGCTGAACAATTTTACACAGCGCCATCTAGTCCCAAACTAAGCGTAAAGCTTGTACTATGGGTACTAGACAACTGATAAATGTTCTTAAATACATTTTTTTTTGTAAATACATACTTATAATACATAGAAAATACCTAGACCAAGACAAACATACATGTTCATGCACACAAATGTTTGTCATGTGCGGGGATCGAACCCGCGACCTCGGAGTCAAAGTGGCCATTGCTAACCATTAGACCACCGAGCTCGTCAACATACGTAAATACATTTTTTTTTTTGTAAATATATACTTATGATACATAGAAATCGACGAGCTCGGTGGCGTAGCGGTCAATGACGCGGCTTCGACACCAACGCTCGTGGGTTCGATTCCCACATAGGACAAACATTTGTGTGCATGAACATGTCTGTTTGTCATAGTCTGGGTGTTTTCTATGTATCATAAGTATGTATTTACAAAAAAAAAAATGTATTTACGTATGTTTATCAGTTGTCTAGTACCCATAACACAAGCTTTGCTTACTTTGGGGCTAGATGGCGCTGTGTAATTTGTCTGACAATATTTATTTATTATTTATTTATTTATAGAAAACACCCAAACTAAGACAAACAGACATGTTCATGCACACAAATGTTTGGCTTATGTAGGAATCGAACCCACGAGCGTTGGTGTCGAAGCTGCGTCATTGACCGCTACGCCACCGAGCTCGTCGAATGCGGGTGACTGAAGTGTTTGGCACCCCTCTCTAGAACCTGGACCCATGACCTCAAAAACGTGGGTGTATACGGAAACCAGAGGATCACATAGGGTGGAAAATATTAGGGAAGGTCTATATCCAGTAGTGGGTAGATAGATACAGATTGATAACGCTGGACGCATGGCCGCGCGCAGACAGCGTTATCGCTGTGACCCAGTTTGTTGAAAGCTTATTTAGTTGTAAAATACATATGCGCTTCTTGTAAGTAAAGATTTTACTTTGTTTATGTTTATAGTTCCAAAAGTGCATAACAGATGGCGCTGTGCAGTTAATATGCGCAATTAAATCGCGCTATTAAGGTTTTTTCTGTTTTTATGACCCTGTGCGGTCAAGTGTGTGTCTTCGTCTACTCCTTTTGAGGATAGATCAGGTTCAGGGTGTGCGGTGTACGGGTTGGTTGGCAGCAAATAATTTTGTTGCCACATGGTATTAAAATTTCACCACCCGCATCGCCACTCCACTTTTGTACTGGGTTGTACAAGAGTTTGGTCCTTCGAGCCGGATTTGGATTAGTTGGAAGGTGACGCACGGGAGTATAGTGCGTTTGTGCGTCATTGTGTTTGGCTGGGCAAGTGGATCGCTTGCGCAAACTGGCCAAAGTTTTCAGCTGCAGCAAGGTGCAAGGAGGTGCACCAGGCCACAGCAGACAGTGCCGAGGCGGCACCTGTCAGGAACGAGGCGGAGCGCGGGATGCGCCTGCACATGCTACATACAGTCCATTGAGTAAGGTGATACCAGGAAAATTTGTGAGTGATTTTAAACCTTATTACATAGAAAAAGTTAACTTTGAATAAATCAGTGATATTGGTGATAATTAGTAGTGCTACATTTTGAAGAGGAATTTGAACTTTATTTATTTGGACATTTTAACTTTAAAATTTCAACTTAGAATAAATTGTTATCATAGACTTAGTTAATTTTAAGCAAAATAGTTGTCAGACGGGGAACCTATGCCCGATTTTTCTTTTGCATTGTGTGTCTCTAAAAGACTTAGAATATTTTTAAAGAAATTTCATTAACTTGTAAAATTTTCATTGTTGGGTTTGGACTTAGAAAATTTTGTTGGAGTCAAACACTTATAAAATTGTGGTTTGTTTTTAAACTTATTTTTTTTTCGTGAGGTGTCATATAAAGAGTAGTTCTGTACATCTTATTGAGGAATAATAAATTGTGAATTCATAATTAAATAGGTAAATTTGTTAATAAAAAAAATGGAAGAATTAATTAAAGTACAGATTAATACACATAGTCGCATTTCCAAGGCTCAACAAAATTATAAAAAGTCTCCGAAAGAGCGAATAACGCAACAATACGTAGAAATTAGAATAGAAACTTTAGATAATTTATGGGATAAATTTAATGACACACATGAAAATATTGTAAGGCTATGTAAAGATGAAGAAAAAGAAAGGTACTTTAAAGATGATACGTATGGTTTAGTTGAAGAAGTGTATGTGGAGTACAAAACCGAGCTTAAGTGTGTGCTGGATTCCTTTCTTAAAAAATCTGGTAAAATTGGTACAAAGGCAGCAGAATTCAATACTGTGCACGGGGTACCTTCAAATATTCAGTTGCCACGGATTGTAATACCTACGTTCACAGGTCTTTATTCGGAATGGACCACATTCCGTGACTTATTTTTATCATTAGTGCATACCAACGCACAGTTGGATGATGTGCAAAAAATGCACTACTTAAAAGGATATCTGTCCGGGGAACCAGAGCAGCTACTCAGACAGATTCCCATTTCGGAAGCAAACTATGAGAGAAGTTGGATGTTATTGAATTCGAGATACAATAACAAAAAAATATTGTGCAATTCAATTTTGAAAACATTATTAAGTCAACGCAACATCAGTGGGGAATCGGCAAATATGCTAAAAAATCTAATTGATACCACCACAGATTGCTTAAGCGCGCTCACAAATATTGGGGTAGATGTAAGCTCGTGGGATATAATTGTAATCCATTTATTAACATTGAAGCTTGACGTGGATTCCAGAAAGGAGTGGGAAATCCACATCAGCAATGTCAACGGCCTGGATGAACTTCCAAGATTTTCCCAATTCACAGATTTCTTAACCAAGCGATATCGCGCGTTAGAATTTCTGGAACCCAAGTCAGCAGCTTCAGGTAAATTTCAAAATGCTCAGATACATGGTGTAAGTAAGCCTAAAGTTCTTCACGTAGCTAACCTGAAATGTGAATATTGTACAGGTAATCATAACATTTTTAATTGCAAAAGGTTTGCAAATGACGACGTTGCTAGTCGTAGACAATTCATCGAGCAAAATCGTTTATGTTTTAATTGTTTTGGTCACCACGCGGCTAAGTTTTGTCAAAGTAGCTCAAGTTGTCGAGTTTGCAATCGGAAGCATAACTCGTTGCTTCATTCTAACAATAATAACTTTGAAGGTCCAAATGGGTCTGGGGATTCATCCAACGGTAATATTAGTTCCGTGAAATCTAGTAAGGTTTTTTTATCGGCGTCTGATGAAGGTGGCAAGGATTCATCTGCTAGTGAGATGGCGGAGTCATCCGGCGCGATAGATAATAACACTGTAGTAACATGTCATTCGTCAGGGCAGTTACCTGTCCTTAATCAAGTACTTTTGGCCACGGCTCTGGTGAAAGCCGAGTCATCCAACGGAGAACATCATCTTATTAGGGCATTACTTGATCAAGGCTCCCAAGCCTCATTTGTTACTGATGCAGTAGTTCAAGCCTTAGGTATCAGGAAGATACCAGTGCAGGGTCGTGTATCTGGATTGGAAGGCAACGAAAATGTTTCGGTAAAATACATGGTTCAGTTAAAAATTCATCCCAGGTTTGATTCCAATATAGTAATCACGCTTCAAGCATACGTCATAAAATCCATTACGTCATTTCTTCCAAGTAAGAAGGTAGTTGAATTGGACTGGATAGAGGCAAGTGATATGGTTCTGGCTGACCCACAGTATCACATACCTAATCAAATAGATATTTTATTGGGGGCTGATGTGTATAGTCAAGTTATCAAGAGTGGAATCAAACGAGGACGAGAAGGTTCGCCAGTAGCGCAAAATACGTCACTGGGTTGGGTCCTCTCAGGCACTATACCACAAATTCAAAATGGCAACATTGTTGCAATGCATGCCGTCAAGGAAAACGATGATTTCCTGAAAGGGTTTTGGGAAATGGAAGCTGATCCCAAGAGTTCATCAAAAATCTTGTCACATGAAGAAGAAGAATGTGAGAGATTTTTTGCACAAACAACGTGCAGGGACTCGCAGGGTCGCTATATAGTGAGGCTTCCATTTCGTTCTCAAATCGAGTTTGAGGATTCAAGGGAAATTGCGAAGAGAAGGCAGAGGTCATTATATACAAGGTTTGGAAAAAACGTGACTTTGAAGGAAGATTATTCAAAGGTAGTTCCTGTAGAAGAGAGGAATAGGAAGGGAACATTTTATCTTCCTCATCACTGTTGTGGGATGAGCAATGGAATAGAAAGGGTCAGGATAAAGAAAAACTTGAAAAAACAATAACAAACATTCAAGAATATCGTTTATTACATGAAACCTTTGGAACAGATTTCATCTCCCTACTTGGCGGTGGCTCTTCAACAACTAGCTTCTGATGAATGTGCGCAGTATCCAGGAACATCTGAAAAAATATTAAAGGATTATTATATGGGTGATCTACTCATGGGTTGTCAAACAGTAGATGAAAGGAAAATGATTTATGAGGAAATGAAAATGATATTAAAGAAAAGATTTGAGCTTCAAAAATGGATGTCAAATAGCAATGAGCTCCTAGAAGGTTTAGGAAAAGGTGAAAAAGGAAATAAAGTAGGAGATGTAATATTAGTGAAAGAAAGTGACTTACCTCTTTGCAAATGGCTTCTCGGTCGTGTGGTGACTAAACATCCGGGGTCCGACAACATCACGCGTCTAGTCATTTTGCGAACTAAGAATACACTGATCAGAAGGCCAGTGTCAAAAATTTGTATACTTCCTATAACGGAATAATATTAGCATAAATTTGTTACTTGTTAAGTTTGATTTATAACAGTTACCACTTGCCAAGGACCATCAGGTTAAATTTCTTTGGATATTTTGTTAATTTAGCTCATGGTGGGCGGTTTCGACTTTAGTAAAGGACTATATGGTTCATATTGTCCTTGGTGGGCGGTATGTTGAAAGCTTATTTAGTTGTAAAATACATATGCGCTTCTTGTAAGTAAAGATTTTACTTTGTTTATGTTTATAGTTCCAAAAGTGCATAACAGATGGCGCTGTGCAGTTAATATGCGCAATTAAATCGCGCTATTAAGGTTTTTTCTGTTTTTATGACCCTGTGCGGTCAAGTGTGTGTCTTCGTCTACTCCTTTTGAGGATAGATCAGGTTCAGGGTGTGCGGTGTACGGGTTGGTTGGCAGCAAATAATTTTGTTGCCACATGGTATTAAAATTTCACCACCCGCATCGCCACTCCACTTTTGTACTGGGTTGTACACAGTTACTTCATAGTTCGTCTGCTAATTATGTTTGAATAATCGACAAATGTAAATTGTGATTATTTGATTGTATAATAAATATAATTTATTGTTTAGCTTGAACATTTTCTACTTGTATAGTGACATTCATAAGGGAATCTACAGATTATCCGGGATGGAACTTATATAATTTAGGGTCATGTAGTACCTACATCAAATTTCACCGACAAAACACCCCCTTAAATCTATGTTAATAATATCATTGGCAAAAAAAAATGTTATTCTTGGGGAACTAGAAGTCCTACGGTTATAAAAAAAGATTTCAATTGAAAGCTGACAATATTGTCTATCAGCTATGAATAGAATTCTGAACTAAAATAACACTGTTATTTAGTCGCTGTAGTATGCACGCATTAAGATGCAATGTGATCACTAATTTATACGATGTTACGGTTGAGACCATACAAATGCACATCGTTAATGTTCAAGTTTTCACTTCTGCCGGCACTCCCGGAGTGCGACCCGTTTTTTTATTTTTGTATCAGTTACAACTTTTATGTAAAATTAATTTATTTGAGCGATTTTATGCATAAAATTCGTCAAAATTTCTAATCTTAGGTATTTTATGTAGCATATCCCGTTTTATGGCGTACTGGGATATATCGGTTTATATTGTCATGTCATGATACAATCTCTAATTTTTCTTGCGTTTGTTAGTTGTTGGTTCCTTCTTTACATAATCAGATGGTCTAGGAGATAAACAGAATCTGATTATACGATGAGTGAATATTAACTCTGACAAGATAAATATTGTGTTTGATATGTGACCGCAAACATTATCATAGTATGTCCGATCTGACCTCACGTCTGGTAACCTATTTGTGAAATTATTCGACAGTTTATTATTAATATTTTTTTGAGTTAGTTAGACCACATCTGCATGTATCATGCGACCACGGGCCGGAGTGGCCGTGATCCGGCGCAGGGCTCGAGTTACCTTGATGGTTTTGTCTCGCGAGGCGGTGGCCAGCCAGTTGACCTCGTGGTGGCAGTCGCATGCCGTGATGGGGTGTAGGGCTCGAGTTACCTTGATGGTCTTGTCTCGCGAGGCGGTGGCCAGCCAGTTGACCTCGGGGTGCCAGTCGCAGGCGACCACGGGCCGGAGTGGCCGTGATGGGGTGCAGGGCTCGCGTTACCTTGATGGTCTTGTCTCGCGAGGCGGTGACCAGCCAGTTGACCTCGTGGTGCCAGTCGCAGGCCGTGATGGGGTGCAGGGCTCGAGTTACCTTGATGGTCTTGTCTCGCGAGGCGGTGGCCAGCCAGTTGACCTCGGGGTGCCAGTCGCAGGCGACCACGGGCCGGAGTGGCCGTGATGGGGTGCAGGGCTCGCGTTACCTTGATGGTCTTGTCTCGCGAGGCGGTGGCCAGCCAGTTGACCTCGGGGTGCCAGTCGCAGGCGAACACGGGCCCGGAGTGCGCGGTGAACTGCTGCAGACAGCGCTCGTGCCGGCGCACGTCCCACAGCTGCACGCTGCCGTTCTCGGAGACGGCCGCGAACGTGTGCGCGGTGTGCGGGCTGAACTGCACGTCGCGGATCGACTCCGTGTTGCTACACATAGTAACACACTATGACATAACTATTGCATAAAAACGCATTAATATTGCCTAATAATTTAGGCATTAATTATATAACAGGAGTGTAGAACGTACACCGCCACGCTATTCGCTGCGGTTTGACGGACGCCAGTCTTCAGCCACCCTAAGTTTGACTTGGTCTAACAACTGTCATCTGATACCAACAGCTGGGATCGACGGCTTATCGTGCCCTCCGAAAGTATTAAGGCTTGCGATAAATAAACCCCATCCATGGACAAGTCAGAGGCGGCATTGCTTAACTTGCGTGTTTATTTAGTCTGACACGCGCATCATCGGTCTCCTTTGTTTGTTGGCTAAAAAATCTATTAGAGCAAAAATCTTTAATACTATCTTCAATATCGTACATAATGAAACTCACCTGATGAATGTGCGAGCTACTTCCTTCATGCGCAGATCGAAACATTTCATCATGCCATCTTGGGACCCGGAGATAAGGAGTGCGGGCTCCGTCAAATGGAAGCTCACCTAGTACAAAGAAATTACATTTCTTATGTGATTAGATAATGTGTTTCTTGGACAATGAGCAGACGGGACGAGGGGCAGGGGGAGTTGGTCTATTGATGGATGCGTTTATTGTATGTGTTTCGCATTGTTTATGTATACAAATATCTTTTCTCTTTTTTCTATTACAATCATTGAGAAGGATGAGCTAGTTTTTTGGATTTTTCTCTGAAATGAAGGCTACCACATACTTTGGCAACTCATGCTAAACCACTACAATACAAAAACAAGGTTGCTTCACTGTTTATTCTCTAACTCTTGCAATTATAATCCTTTGTTAATTTTAGTGGGATTTGTCATACCTGTTAAAAAAGTTTTCTGGATAATAAAACATAATAAAACAGAGTCTTGTACCTGCTAATACTTAGTTTATACCCACCTTATTGACAGTTCTTTTGTGATCACTAAATACATGTTCCTGTTTGGAGCGACCAGAGCGACCTAGGTTCCAAACGACCACAGCTCCGTTCGTAGCAGCGGTTGCTAATGTGTTTTCTAAAAATCAATTGTTCAGTTTTATTAATTTATTTACAAAATAAATAGAACTTTATTATAACTTTGACTGAATTAAATAAACAAACAGAACTTATGCAATAAAGAAATATATATATCTAACAAAGCTGTTATTGTACTATGGGTACTAGACAAGTAATAAACTACACAGATATTATTTTTGTAAGTACATATACACCCAGGCCAAGACAAACATGTTTATGTACACAAACATTTGTGTTGTGCAGGGATCGAACTTGCGACTCTTGGTGCCATAGTAACTATTGCTAGGCCATTTGACTACTGGGCTACCAAGTGAGTATGAAACAGTTCAACTCCTGTAGCCATCAAAGAATAATTTTAGTGCATAGTAAATGTCAAAATGTGATTAAAATTCTTCACATTAAACAGTTTCAAAGCAGTTACTTTGTACTTTTTGGTGGAGCAAAGTGTTTTAGTAGATTCAAATTTGAACTTTAATTGTATTATAAAATTTTATAATATAAACTGTTTTTTCTTTAAAAGCATCACAGGGATGAAAAAGAAATTAATAATAATAATACAATCATCATGATCATATGAATATAATCTCCCATTTATGTCTTCCATATAGCTTAAGGCTTTCACAATGATTGATCATCAGAGGATTACTTGAAGAACTTTGTTCACCCTTGGGTCCCTGCAATCTTCACCATATTGTCAGTTCACCCAGTGAGGGCTATCATAAGCTGATTTTTTTTTTATAACACCTAGGTTTATTTGATTCTAAATATCGGAAAATAAACGAGATATCAAAATTTTAAAACCTGGCTATGTATCTCTGAAGAATTCATATTCCTTATCTAGTCTAGCTTGTTTAATTTGGTTTTGTTCCAAGATCACAGCGGACTCTGTTCTACAGATGAGTCAACTATGTTAGCTACTTTATAAAAACTTTTTCACGCCGTTTTTGAAGAACCTTAAGCTCTCGGGTAAATCTCGACAGTGAATTCAATCTACAACTTAAAAGTGAGTGGGAAAAATCATTCTGGAACTGCATCATATGCAACCACTTAGTTTATTTTTAAACAGTGATCATTCTAAATAGATTTGTTTGTTGTAAAACATTTGACGAGCTTGGTGGTCGAATGGTTAGCAATGGCAACTTTGACTCCCGAGGTCGCGGGGTCTGGTTGTCTTGCTGTGGGTGTTTTCAATGTATTTTATGTATGTATTTACAAAAAAAATGAATTTAAGCATATTTATCAGTTGTGTAGTAATCATAACACAAGCTGTGTAAATTGTCCAGAAATATTTATTTATTTTTATAAGATGTTTTTTTTTACCTTCAATGGAGCTCCAGGCTACATCTATTGACGAAAAGTTGAGGTTTAAATTTTTCCCAACCCGTAGGTTGCATACTTCTGAAAACTCATTTTCGCCAATTGAAAAGACTTTGAATACTGGAATCAAAACAAAATTTTAGGAATGCTAATAAAATAAATGCAAATTTTTAAAATGCGGCTTTTTAAATACCGGTGTATATATTTACCATTTCTGCCAGCAATGACGACTTGAGTGCAGTCTTTATTGAGAGCCAGAGCGTTTGCCGGACCCTCTTGCGATACGCAAATTGTATTTGACGGTAACATCGTTAAAAATATTCGTCTATTTCAAGAAAACAACATCACAGTTTTTTTATAGTATCCTGACAACCGAATAATGTTAAATGGTTTCTCATTCACGGAATACCAAATATTGTAAATATTTTACAAATAGACAAAAAGGCACTATTTCTCAAAATTTGTTATTTTCGAATTTTATTTTCTTTCTCTCTTCACTGCGATTTGTTTGTTTGGTGCTCTAAACCAAAGAGTAATAGTACACCATCTGTGTAGTACACTCTCTACAGGAACTAATAGGAAGTTTATACCACAGACAAAGAGTAAAATAAGTTCCACCACAGATTATATCGGTGGAGTATTATAAATATGGGTATCTAACTAAATATATATAATAGTCTAAATGTATATGTACAAGGATTATTTACATAATATGTAATTATTATAAATATAAACAAAATTGTTTAAATTTTTATTTTGTTAGATTCAATAAATTTACACAATAATTTGTACACATTGAAGTCATTACAGGTAAGTAAGCAGGATACGGATGTTGGAAAAGGGATGGAAAGCAGGATAAGATCATTTACAAAAGAAGAATTATTATACAGCGGACAAACAAAGAAAATGTGATTTAGGTCCCCCACGTCAATTCCACAAGAGCAAATGTCACTGTCGATTATTTTAATCTTAGCCAAATGAGACGGCGCACAGTGATGTCCGAGTCTCATTCTAGTTAAGATAGTAGCAGCAGTTTTATCAAATTTGAACCTATAGAACCAAGGTTTCAATGGAATAGTTGATTGTATATTAGAATAATATTTCCCTTTTGTCTCGCGACTTTTAATCCAAAGTTTATTCCACGCCTCACGGAGATAAGTCTTGGGTAAAGTGGCAAGATCATTGGAGAAAATTTTATAAGGGTACATGTCGCCGCATTCGACAGCCTCTTTAGCAATTCGGTCAGCCTTTTCATTTCCATTAATTCCACAGTGGCTGGGAATCCACGATAAGACTAAGGAGATCCCTAGCGTCTTGCATTTGAAAATAAGATTTCTTATCTGAATTACAACCGGGAGAATGCCTTTTGAATTAAAGAGAAATTTTTCTGTAGCTTGCAATACACTTAAAGAGTCGCAAAAAATGACACATTCATTTAATTTCATTATTAAAACATATTCCAAAGCTTTTAGAATTCCGAAACATTCTCCTGTAAATACCGATGATTCTGGGGGTAGTTTAACTTTTTGTACTATATTGTACTGCTGATGATACACACCTATCCCCACACATCCCTGTGGACAGAGTTTGGACGCGTCTGTGTAGATGTAATGCCAGTTTTGCCAGTTAGACTCTCTCTCGTATTTAAAGTTAGCGTTGGGGTCCGAATCATTATTGCAAAAGCCTAGGTGTTTCCTAACAGAAGGAGGTTCTATTAATGCTTTGTAATTCCCTTCAAATATAGGAAAAATAGGTGATGTATGGATAGGAGCTTCAATGGACAGGTACTTTTGGTAGCTATGGATTAAACATGGAGATGATTTTTTGGCCCAATATTTAGATGAAGTAATTGCACTTGTTAATTTTTGTAACAGGATAATTAGAGGATGATCTTTAAAGAGCAAAATTCTAAACAGATATTTATTCGATAAATATTGTCTACGCAACTGCAAAGGTGGGTCCACGCACTCCACCTGCAAGGCATTTATCGGGCTAGATTTCATTGCTCCTGTGATGATTCTAAGTGACTTAGATTGGATGCCATCCATTTTTTTCAAACCCGCAGCATTTCCGGGCTCCAATAAGAACGTGCCGTAATCAAGAAGACTTCTAATTAATGCATTATACATCAATTTTAATGAAAAGGGATGGGCGCCCCACCAGACACCAGTGATACACCTAAGCAAATTAAGGCGTTTTTCGCATTTTCCTACAACGTAATTACAATGCGATAAGCCTGTAAGCTTTGAATCCAATATGACTCCAAGAAATTTTACTTCCTTTTTCACAGGAATAGCTACGTTATCAATTGTAACTTGTACTGCGGGCAAGGTACGTGATCGTGAGAAGAAAACAATTGTGCTTTTCGATAAAGATACTTCTAATCCATTTGAATTTAACCATGTGTTAAGTGCTCCTAAAGAACTAGATAATGTGGAACATGCTTTAACAATAGAGGGATTTGAATGATAAATGACTATGTCATCTGCGTACTGGAGTATTTTAATTTCACTGCCAATTGCAGAATCTATATCTGATGTATACACATTATACAATAATGGGCTGAGAACAGACCCCTGTGGAAGCCCCCTCCCTGCAGTTCGAGACAATTTAGTGTTTTCATTTACTTCTAGATGTATTATCCTTTCTGAAAGTAAATTTATAATAAAGGTCGATAAAAGTTTTGGGACTTTTAAGAGATCTAGTTTTTCACTAAGAATCGGTATTTGGACTTTATCGTATGCAGAAGATATGTCCAGGAAAGCAGCTATAACATTTTGATTGTCTGAGAAAGATAGACGGATATCTGACGTAAGTACGCTTAGGTTATCAAGAGTACTCTTTCCTTTTCTAAATCCCGATTGGGTCGATGACAATAGCTTATTACTTTCTAGATACCATTCTAATCTAATCTTCACTAAACGCTCAGCTATTTTCCCTAAAACTGAGGATAGAACAATAGGACGATATGATGAAACTTCTGTGGGTGGTTTTGATGGTTTTAGAATTGGTATAACTATATGTGTTCTCCATTCAAGGGGAACATCACCTGTGATTAATACAGAATTAATCAAATCTAAATAAAAATGTAGTGAGGTGTCAGATAAATGCGTGATGAATGAATATAAAATGTTATCTTCACCAGGGCTGGTATCTTTTAAATTTGACAGGACACCTTTTAATTCTGCAAGTGTAAAAGGGGCATCTAGCTCGGAGTACTGAGGATATGTAGCATTGTTGGAATAAGGTAGAGTGCTCCTAGATCGTAATTCTGGTGCGTAAGGAGGAGCTAAGGTATCTAGAAATTTCTCCGCTAAGTTTATGTCTAAAGTTGTTTTATTATTACACTCAGTAACTGCTGACCTAAACCTCCGAATATTCCGCCAAACTACGGATGGATGGATGTCGGGGGATATGGATGCACAAAAGTTTTTCCAGCCGTCGGATTTCTTCTTTTTAAAGAGTTGTTTAGTTTCTTTACAAATTTGTACAAGATTAGAGTAATTTTCAACTGTCATAGAACTACTATATTTCTTTTCCGCTTCTTTTCGTTTCTTAGCTGCTTTTGTGCATTCATTATCCCACCAAGGGGGGGAAGGTATACGCTCGGAATTATTTTCTACTGGGAACACTGTATTTGCAACGTCAATCAAAATAGACGTCAACTTGTGAGATCTGTCAGAAATGTCAGAGTATGTGCAATTTTCATTGTTGTGCTCAATTTGAGAATTTTGGAATGCTATAACTTTGTTTTCCACGAGATTTTTGAATAGATCCCAATCGCCATTAGATGTTCTAAACTTTACTCTTATTTTTCTTTTAGGCTGCTTAGCGCAATTATCTAAGAGGGTTATTACTATGGGGAAGTGATCACTACCATATGTGAACGGTAAAGTACTCCATGTTGTTGCAGAAGCCATGTCCGGAGTACAGATGGACATGTCGACAACACTGCTGTTGACCTGGCCATCCGGTCCCGGTTCCGATCGTCTGGTGGGAGAACCTGTGTTTAGTATGCAAAGATTGTTCGAATCAATTAAGTCCAGCAAGTTCTCTCCATAACTAGTATTAGCCGAGCTTCCCCAACATTGATGTTGTGAGTTCAAGTCCCCTAAAATAAAAAATGGCCTTGGTAGATAAGAGATAATAGAATTAAGTTCATTATATACAGTATTAGATGGATGAGGAATATAGACAGAAAGAAAACATATATTATTTACAATAGTAGCAACAACTGATAAGTCATTGCTGTGGGAAGGAAGAGTAAAGGGAGAGTAAGGAATAGAGTTATGGATGAGAATGGCGACACCGCCATACCCATCGGGTCTGTCTTCTCTGAGACATGAGTAGCCAGACACTTTAAAAGTATAGTCTGACTTCAGCCATGTCTCAGAAAGAGTGACAATAGATGGTTTATATTTATTTAATAAATAGATTAAATCACTTTTCTTATTTATAAGACTTCGACAGTTCCATTGGAGAATTTTGGAGCTGTCCATTGTTATTTTTAACTAAATTTAAAATGTTGAAAAGAGAGGCAACGTTGTCCGGTGATAATGAATTATTTTCTGATAAATAGTGTATTAGAGCAATTATCATTTCGGTTATGCTTTGGGGTTTCTCATTTGAAGAGAGTGCACATCCATTATTTAGTTGTGAGCTGGGCTCACTGATAATGTCTTCGTGTGCTGACTTATCATACCCAATATTATTATTCTTTTTTGTGACAGTGTGTGTGTGGGGTTTATTATAGAATGTTTTTTTGTATGATTTATTTGTGGATGAGTGAGATGAGAGATGAGAGAGAGAATTAACAGGAGTTCGGTTGGAAGTATAAGAGTGTGAGGGAGCTGAACTTAAAACATCTGCATATGATTTGGAAGAAGGAGGGTGTAGCTTAGATGCCTCTGCATATGATACACAGCTCTGTGTCATAGTTAATTTAATTTGCTTTTGCCTGTGATATTCTGGGCATGATTGACTGGTAGCTAGATGGTTGCCACCACATAAACAACAGGAATAGTTATCATTTTCAATATTGCAAACATCAGCAGTATGTGGTTGTCCACATTTAGAACATCGTGGCTTTGCTCTACATTGCACCTTAGTATGTCCGAAACGGCAACAAGTAAAACACTGAATGGTGGGATAGGTGTATAACTCAACAGGCAGTGAATTGTAGCACATAAAAATTCGCTTTGGAAGCACTTGTCCATCAAAAGTCAGCACTACTGTTTGCGATGGCTTCCAGACGGGATTACCATCGCTGATTGTCTTGTAGTTTAATCTTCTTATTTTAATAATTTCACCACAGCCAATAGGTACACTTATTGCATTTTTTATTTCCTCTGGAGTCCAATCGTTGGGTACTCCACGAACTAAGCCCATGCGCGTGACATTGAATGTTGGGATGAAAGCTTTGTAATTATTACTTTCTAAAATTTTGTTAGTAACAAAAGAATTAGCATCTAAGTAATTTGAAAATGCAAGAGAAATCCGATTCCTACCTATTTTTTTGACACTACCGTTAACAATGTTGTAAAATTTATTCTTTTTCAAAAAATTACCAAATGCAACTGGGTGAAGTATGGTTCCATCATTCAAAGACGTTTGCTCTCGCTGTACATGAACTGTAAAAGGTGAAATATCAGTACATTCATACAATTTTCTCCCTATTGGTGGTGGACGAGGGGGAGCCAAATCGGCACTGACCTTATGGCCATTATCATTTTCTGTAATTTTGCTAACAATTTTATCAATTTTTGTTGAAGACGTTGGATTTTCACAATGACAGTCAGAGTCTCTGTGAATATCTGATTCTACATTATTATCATGTTTTTTCCTTCTTTTTTTATTACAATTTTTACACATTTTCGTTTGTCTTATAACGCGGCGTTTGCGATTTTGTTTCTGAGAGCTATCCGTATCCATACTAGACTCATTTTCGCAGCTTATGGTTACATTGCAAGCGATATCCTGGAGGCTGGAGCCCCCGGGGTCCGGGGGCTCATTCATGTTAAAAAGCTCAGCAAAAACTTACCAAAATGTCTCCAATCTATATAAATATAACTATTTTACAATTAATTTACAACTAAATATACAATACACTACTCCACTGATCGAATTTCAACAATAAAAACAATAAATTATAAAAAGACACTCCCGCGTATTTCGAGGTTTCCCGCCCTTTCGATTATGTACTTTGTAACTTTTCTTTTTTTTACGAAATTATTTATCAAATGGCTTTACGACTCTGGAATCAATGTCGTTTAGAACCCGTATTTGTATTATTTCTTTTTCCCGGCTTCAGGGCGAAAAATATCGTCAGGAATCTAATCTTGTTCCTCCATGTGTAAGAAATCTGCTAGCTAACTACTAGCTACTAGCCAACAGTAAAACAGATAGTGCAATTTTTCTACTATTTTGTACCACTGCTTGGAATAACTCGACAGCCCCGGGCCCCGATTCAAGCATTCTACTAATCAAAGATTCTACTAATTTCATTCACTCAAATGATTACTTGCACCATAAAATACACTATCTCTTATACGAATCTATATCATTATACATTATAATGTAAAAATTTGTTTATAAGCACAACCGCTCACTGAGTTTACGCCAAAAAGTATTTGTTGGTGTGTTGTATATGGTGCTAGATAGAGCAAAGTCCAAGCCGCCAAAAAATTTTATATGACTATGTAGCCTAAAATCGCTCAATTTTTTTCAAAAGCAGCGCATTTCATGCTTCAATTAGCGCTTTTCAGTATTGTTGTGCTTACTCATCTTTCGCTTAAGCCGTGCACCACGAGACGAGAATGACTGAATGATTGCCTTTGACCTTAAAGATTTAGTCAGCTACTTTTACACCGAAATACGTCCTTACGATTGGGATCTGAAATTTTTGACTGCAAATCGGTTGCCATAAATGGTTTAAAAAAAATATAAACCACGAATTCTGGCACATTAAAATAATATGATACACCTATAGAATTATATAGTACAGGTTAATAATTATCGACTCGCATGTCCAGGTTTCCGACCCATGGAGGCCTCTGACGTCCGCGGGACATTTTATGCCTAAAGTACGGACGATCGTCCGCGGACGCAAACGAAAATCGTTATAACTGGCGTAATACTACAGCTATATTGAAATAAAAAATACCTATGGATAGCTTATAATATACAGAATGAGACTACATTGTCACAAATTGCTATAATTGAAGCTAAAGTAAAAAAATAAACAAAATAAAAGTCAAGTATATCAACATTTTGCTCGAAAATTTTTTTTCGAAAAAGTTTTTATCAATAAACTTTTCATTTCGAAGCAATCAGACTTATATTGAAATAAACTAGACTATTTCAGCTTTAAAATGACATATTAATATCTTTCGTAGGTTTACACAGAGTGGAGAAATAAAATAAATAGTATCAGTACTACTCACCAGTCACGGATTCGTCTCCATACAAAAATCACGACGAAACCCGGCGGCCGCGCTGACATAAAATGTCATTATTTACACATCCCACTATATTTCTGTTAAAAACTATTTTTTATATGTTCACAATACACTATTATTCACTTATCTTGCTTTTAAAACACTAAAATAGCATATTAATTATTGGAAACAAACAAACACAACACCGCCATTGTTCCGTGTTCCGCGCGCGCCCACTTTTCATGTTCATAAATAAACATGAGTGTTTCGAAACTCATTTAACTAAACACACACACGAAGTACACATCACAACGATTCTTTTGATATATAATAACCGTAGAAATAAACACTTTAATCACAATAAATAATTAAAATACTCGAGCCGACCGCCAAAAAAAATGGCGGCGCGCAAAAAACTTGACAATAATAAACAAAACTTTTGATTATAGAAAAATTTTGTACTGTCAGTGTCACTTTTCAAATTTTTGACGTCTAATAGACTATATCCATCTTATTTTTAATAAAAGTTTCAAGGCTCTGGATAATGAAAAGTTGGAAAAATAAATTTTTGAAATAGGGTCGGCGCGCTGTGATAGCAGACTATCTAGGGATCCCAGGACGTTCGAGAGCGCTTTTTTTTGAGATAGTAGAGTATCCTAGGACGTTTGAATGGAACATTCCATCCATTCAAACGTCCTGGGATACTCTACTATCCCAAAAAAATATATACTTTATATTTTAAAGAAGAAGAAGAGTCAAATAGACAAGAATCGGACATTAAAACAATGATTTGGCACAGTTAGAATTATACCTTGTACATTATAGTCAGTTCAACGGCTCACAGACAGAAAAGATTTTTTTTATACTACGTCGGGTGGCAGGCAAGCATACGGCGGGGCCCGCCTGATGTTAAGCGGTTGGCGTAGCCATATTAACGCTCGCAACATAAAATAACGTTCGCGCGCCGCCGCCCCCTCCTTTCTTGTGACCTCACTCACTCGCAGGAACACAACAATCCTCAAGGGAATTGTTATTTGGCTGCGGTATTCTGTGATGTGGAGGTACTTTCCCTAGTCGTGTAGTTTACAATTACGCTCCCCACCTCTCTTTTCGCCAGAGCTTCGTTTGTCAGTCAGCAGGGTGCACCGCGTGCAGGTGAAGTTGGCTTTGGTTCAAAGATGTTGATGAACCTCTTACACCCCAAGAGTGATAAAAAAAATGGCGGCCTGTCTTTTTTTTTTTCAATCATAATCTACAATATCAACAATAATGTGTGTATATTACATAATCCCTACTTCCCTATTAATAATAGGCAATAAAATGTAAAAAGTAAGTTTTTTTTTTTGTTGTTGTTACCGATACCGCAAAGGTAAAATGGTTATTCCATCGGGGTAGTAAAGCATAAAAAAGATAACAAACTATGTTTAGTTCGGGGGCTGACTTTTGAATTTGATTTGATTCTGATTTCGATTTTGATTTGAGTTCGATCTGATTTCAATTCGATTCAAGTTTTGTACTTTTGAACGGAATCGAAATCAAATCGAAATCGAATTTAGGATCGTATTAGCATCAAACGCTGACGTAACTTCCGGCATATGGGCAAAAGTTAGACTGTTTTCGTTGACAATTTCTTGTAAAATAATTTTATCGATTTACCGAAATTAATAATAATTAAATTGTATTAATACGTATTTCTCTAGACTCGAAGAAAATAAGTTCACTTATAGGGCATAAGTCACGTAAGAGCCTTTTATATTCGAAAAAAAAATGTACAACACACGGAAAATGTGAATTAAAAACAAACAAATGTCATGTTACGAAATGTCAAAATAAAGTTTCTTTCCCGCGAAATTTTAATTTCTTGTTTGTTTAATGTTTGGTACAAGTGTATAGTGAGCTTTTGTAAAAAGGTAATTATTTAGTTATTGTAGTTATGATCTCCAATAAACTTTTAAATTGGGATATCTTCAATGTTAATATTTCAATAAAACATATGTTTTTTGTAGAAAATGCAACCCACCCAGATACAAATGCAATCTTTGCTGGAATGCTTGGAAACAAATCCTGGAATTTCTAAAGGACATTTGCGCACCGCGATGGGAAAGTAAGAGGCAAAGAGGGAATGGCAAGAGTTCTCCAAGGTCTAGAATTCATTAGGATGTGTAGTGAAAAATGGGGCGAGGTGAGCTAAAGTAAGTTCATTTAGTAGACTATCATAATTCTCTCCATTCCAAATGGTAGACTAATACAGAATGCAATTACCATATCTTCGTCTATCGTACGGTTGGTTCCCTAAGATAACTGACTAGGATGGTGAAGTGGTCCGTTGTCTTAGGGAACCAACTGTATTAACTGACTTCGGTTAAAATAATCTGCAAGTTTAATGAAATCTATTAAAAGCTTTAAAAGTGTGCGAGGATGGATGAATCCACTAAAATGATTGAATGAAACTTGGCGCATAGAATGAATATTAAGGATTAACATGAAGGATCCTTTTTATCCCAGTATTGTCAAAAGATAGTTAATATATATTCATTTTTATTGAACATAATCCTAAGTTAAAGACCGCTTTCCTTTGCAGTTTTTGGACAGACAAAAATTATGCTGTAAACTGGCCGAGGAAAGGACTTTCTTCCCACTATAAGCCCAATCGAGGAGCGGATGTTAGCTTTGTTGTGTGGCAGTTGCTTTGCCACTACGTGATATGGGATTTTCTGTCCCTCTTGTTGTAAGTAACTCATACTTTTTCAGGTATAATATTTTTTTATGCTTTTCTCTTCTTTCTTTATCTTTTGATACATTTAAGTTTCTATTTATTAGAGCACCCAGATACAGAAGATATTATTCACCTGTAGTTCCTTTTGAGGATAACAAAGTGATGGAACTCTTGGAAGGCAGTTTTTTTTTATTTAATACAGTGGAAATAAAAATAAGCAATGTAGCCTGTCCATGGATGGGTATATTGATAGCGAACTCCTTCGTGCTTCGTAGGGCACATTAAGCTGTCAATCCCGGCTGTTCTTTTAATGATAGTCGTTTCCCCCAGTGTGTGAGTTACCAGGAAGCCTTCCTGGAGGAGGTAGCAGATAGATAGATAGATAGATTCATTTATTCCTCAGAATACGGTATTAACATGATCGTACAAGGCTGTATGGTGCAAACATATTCTGCCAATGTTGGCGTAGGAATTATTACATGATTATGTTACATGTAAACTAGCATACTTACAACTTTATAGTAATAGTGGTACTATTAATTGATATTTATTTTGTTAACAGATTCTCAGCCCGGTAGTTCACAATGAACTGTCGACCTGTCTACCAAGACCTTTGGGTTCACCAATTCTTCCATTACTCAGCAACGCATCGACACCATCCCATCCTACAAATATTACTCGACGTCTTCAGCAGCCCAACAGAGCACAGAGACCTGCTACATAGTCAAGAGAAAGGGCCAGACAAGGGTGTGAGACTGGTAGACATTGTACATCAGTGGCCGCTCACATCTGCAAGATGAGTGGGATCGCCTAGTAGATATTGAGGCGAAAACAATAATCGCATGTGCTTAGTGTGTTATGCACTTTTGAGTGCATTTATGATATAGTGCGACTACAAGGATAAGAAATAGTAATTTGTTTTTAGCATAGTAATTTTGTTAAATAGTATTGATTCTATCAACAACTAAGATGTATGATTGTTAATATGAAAATAAATAATGCTATTACAAAAAATATTGATTCTGTTAAAGGGTATATTAAATGAGTTAATAATAAAAACATAACAGTAGTTTGAATATTTATTTATGTATTAAACCGTTTGGTCTGCCATAACGGGTCCATGTTTGTGCTCTAGCAAGATTGCCACTTCTTAACTCATCAGTTTATCTCTGCTGCTGACGCAAACCGCTTGCATGACATATTGTGTGCGACTCCTGTAATTCTTGCCTATGTACCTCTTTTTATGCAACACAGTGCAAGCATTAATAATTTTTTCCACTCGGTCTGGCTTATAATGCATTACGGTTGTTTCAATAGACATCACCGAGCATTAAGAAGATCGATGGTCCCCTTCACTCTATTACAAGCAGACAAGTAATGCTTTTGTGTGATGCTTTTGGGATCATCATAAACTCTCTTTGTGCATAACCAGAATCACCTGAAATGACGAAATTATTTTTGTTAGTCAAGTTAAATATTCATTGTAAACTTTCTAGTTTCAGTTGTAGGAATAAAATAAAATTTTATAATGAAGATTATTAAACAAAATACACATTTAATAAGAATTGACTGATAAAAAATTGGTTGCCTGTAAAGTCGGTATACGGGCGAAAGTTTTACGTGACAACGACTTTGAGTGGTAAAATGTTTTCGAGTGGAAGGGACGCATGCCTTTCACTTTTTATGTCTGTCTCTCTCGCTCTTAGAAGGGACACGCGTCCACGACACGCTTACAATGAGAGCGAGTGAAAGGCACGCGCCTTTCACTCGCTCTCATTGTAAGCGCATAACGTAACCCAGTTTCTTGAAGTGTCACCCGGCTAACCAATTTATAAGACGTTGTCACGTCAAAAGTATATACATATAACACATAAACTCACCAAATAAACACACCATTTCCTCTTTGTCTTGTCTGTGACTGCAATAAACTTTTCACTTCATGGTTGATGGTAACTATGAATCATGCGTGACACCAGCTTGATATGTACCTATGCTGATTATATTTAAATCAAAATCACATCTGTAACAAGAAACAAGTTATTAATAAAAAAAAATTAAAACTGATGTTTAACAAATTCTAATCCAAAAGTAAATTCAAAGACAACTATGAGATTGCCATTTAAAACTCTTAATAGGTTTGTAAGATATTTTTCTTCGTGCTGCAATATAAATTTATTGAATTAAGTTTAAGGCTTAACTTTGTCCATGTAAACTGTTTCACATATCTTATTAGCCACACAGAAAAAATATACAATCAAATAACAGATGCAGTTAGATTTGTTTAATAAAATTTAGTGACTGTTAGTTCACAAGATAAATTTTATAGCCCAATAAGGGAGTTGCAATACAAAAATAATTACTTACAATTTGAACATTTCGAGACTGGTAATGTTGTTTATTGAAATACCACTCATCATTTTCTGATGGCCGAACCATAGCTACTTGGGTTCCATCAATACACCTAATAGTTTCTGGCAATTGGTATTTTTCATAGAACCTGAGGCATAAAGCAAAATAAGAAAAAAATAAATATAATTACTTAATATAAAGTGTAATTTTGCCAACTTCTTTAGAAAACATTATAATTACTTAGTAGACTGAAATCTAATATGTAATAAATCAAAAGGTGTAGAAAAAAATATTCTTATAAATTAAAAAAAAAATAGAAAAATTCACCTCCCCCGTCTAGGTGGGATTTTTCCATTTAAAAAAATATTTATAATATCCTGGCCAGTTGGCCGAAACAACTATATAAAATAATAATAAGAAAATGTTCTTACTTCAATTTAATTGCATTGTTTTCTCAAGTGCCAGGAACCTTAATAATTTTAATATATCAGAATGATTTAGTGCAACCGTAACTTCTCTTGTGCATTTTGAGACAGATTGCAGAGACATTGTAGTGCCATTGCTGCCTGCCTGTGGCTAAAATGATACCTGTAAATAAACAAGAAATATCATGAGAGGTTTTGACTAAATGCTGCTAGATTACATGAAGCTCAAAAATGAGACTATATTGTAAATTACTAGAAAGTTACAAAAACAGAGATTTAGCTATTCTATTCCTTGCTTAAAAGCATGCAAGTACAGATACTATTTTAATACGTATCCTATAGCAAAAGTGCTAAAACTTAACTTACTTTGTACATAATTGATAGATCACTTGATATTTTCGGTCATTGTAAATAAGGTGTCAAGTATCTCACTAGAGTCCAAAAGAGGCTTTTGTTTAATCTGTAATTCTTCACAAATTCACAGTCATCCATCCAGTCCAACACGCTCACATAGTGAGCTTTAATCATAGCCTTCCTGCGATGTCGTTTGTCGAGACGACAAGCTTCTTCAATCAAGATACATACTAGCAAATCTTGTCATTTTAATTTTTAACGCTATATAAATACACTTTACTCAATAAACAAGCGAAAACTTAATAAACTTTGAGAAAACTATGAGAATTAATGAGAAAACCACACAACACGATACCAAGCGCGGAATCGAAAATTTTGACAGATGAATTCGATCTCATTCTCGATTTTGGCGCGATCTCAAACTTCAAAAGTACCATTCAAAAGTGACATTTGAGTTCAAGTCGATTTCATTTCGATTTGATGGTGATTTCAATGTCAAGAGTACCATTTGACATCTATTCGATCTCATTTCGATTAGATTCTATTTCGATTGCGTCAAAAGTCACCCTGCAGATTAGACCAATAAGATTTAATCTAAGAAGCAGAGTAAAATAAGTTTCTTTTATTGCTCACAGGAGTTACACAACTACATTTAAAAGGTTGACACAGAGATAATATTATCAGTCATTCATTACTTCTACATTTCTGATTAGGAACCAATGGCAGAATTTGATCTAAAATTTTTCACATTTTTAACCGTCACTATCAATAGATTCATCAAATTCAAAATAATTTATTTGCAATAAATAGGGTAACATTTAAACAGATGTTATTTATATTAAATCACCAGCCTATTTAGCCAATATATAGCGTGCAAATTTAACAAATTTTAGCCTAATATTTATAATTGATCAATTAATATTAAATTTGTTTATAATGTTCCACTAAAAATTATTTAATGTCCCAATAAAGTGGTCCCACTGAACATACGTCAATAATGTCTAAAATAGACTTGCGCAAAACAGTTCACTGAACTGAAAAGAGAGATGCAGTTCGTTTGACGCAAATGAACTACATCACTCATCTAGTTCATTGTGTTGTACTTCGTAGCACGACCATGAACGCATTAATTATATATTTAGGTGGTAATAAAATCCTTTCAATTTGTACTATTTTATACCACCATTTTAAAATTTTGTACCTCTCAATTTTTGGAGATATATTGGTCGTGCTGGCAAGATTCCTTCCCAGCACGACCAAGGCAAAATTACAGTTAGCAAGGAAGTTGATGAAACGGGGGCATGTCTAAAAATTTGTACTCATTTTATACTTCTTTTCCATTACTGGCAAATTATCGTACAACGATAAAAAAACAAAAAACATTTTCTGCCTATATAAACCCGTCTATGACTTTTATACTTGACACTAGATGGCGTTAATGTAGAAATTTTAAAATATAGATACAAACACAATACATCTATATACATATATAAAATTCTCGTGTCAAAGTGTTTGTACTAAACTCCTCCGAAACGGCTTGACGGCTTGACGTTGAAATTTCTTGTAATAATATAAAATAATAAAAGGTCGCTTGTTGGTTTGCAATTTCTTTATTGAACTATTTTTATTTATTATTATTTTTAAAAATGAAAAGCAACAACAGAGAATTTTGAGGTTTATCTTTATTATAACAATTAAATTGTGACAAATGAAAAATGCATAAGTTATGTCTTATTCACATAACTTATGCATTTTTCATTTGAATAATAAAAATAAATTACCCAGCTATAACCAATCAAATCATTACATATATTATTAAATATATGATCTTATTTTGTAATAATTTTTATAATAATATAATAGAACTTTAGTATCACAGGTCGCGGGTTCGATCCCTGCACATGACAAACATTTGTGTGCCGAAATATGTCTGTTTGTCGGGGTCTGGGTGTTTTCTATGTATAACAAGTATATATTTACAAAAATATATATATATTATAAAAAATGTGTTTATCAGCTATTAAGTACCCCCTAATAAGCTTGTACTATGGGGTACTTAATAGCTGATAAACACACGTAACTTAATTTGGAACTAGATGGCGCTGTGTATTTCCTGCAATATTAATTAGAAACAAAGTTGAAAAATCAGAAACGGATCAAAAAATACATATTTAATAATATATGTAACGATTTGATTCTTTTCATAGCTGATTTATTTGTACTATTTGTCTCACTTTTGCATTTTCATTCATGTCACAATTTAATTGTTATCATAAAAATAAATCTCAAAATTCTCTGTTGTTGCTTTTCATTTTCGTGTCTTTTATTATATTTAATTAATGTTCAATAAAGAAATTGCAAACCAAGAAGCGACCCTTTATTTATATTATTATGGCATTGTGTTTGTATCTATATTTTAAAATTTCTACAATTAACGCCATCTAGTGTCAAGTATAAAAGTCATAGACGGGTTTATATGGGCAGAAAATATGTTTTTGTTTTTTTATCGTTGTACGATAATTTGCCAGTTATGGAAAAGGAGTATAAAATGAGTACAAATTTTTAGACATGCCCCCGTTTCATCAACTTCCTTGCTAACTGTAATTTTGCCTTGGTCGTGCTGGGAAGGAATCTTGCCAGCACGACCAATATATCTCCAAAAATTGAGAGGTACAAAATTTTAAAATGGTGGTATAAAATAGTACAAATTGAAAGGATTTTATTACCACCAAAATATATAATTAATGCGTTCATGGTCGTGCTACGAAGTACAACACAGTTCATTTAGTTCAATTGCTTCATTTAGTTCAATTACTTCTGTAGTTCTTTTGACTCACTTAGTTCGTTTAGTTCAATGTATCTTTGATTCAATCTACTCAGTATTTCTGTTGACTGTTTCCTTCTACATTCTTCTCAGTTCTATTGCATCATTTTGATGGCATTGTATTTTTGTATTAAGTAAGTACCTATAACTAATTAAATATTTTATAAATTCCTTACAAATATTGATTTTCCTTCAAACTTTTCACAGGCTTAGGACTGTCAACCTTGAGTAAAAAGAAATTACTTAGTAGTTAAAATAATAATTAATATAAAAATTGAGCCTATTTTCGCTAACGGCTTATGGTTCTTATGTCCTTAGCCTTCGAGTTATAATTCGGTCAGTCAACCACGCACGAAACTATCTGTCTCGTTTTATCTCGAACAATTTCAGAATCTTCCGTCCTTTTCGCTCTCTATTTGGCATTACAACGTATCTCTCTCATTCTAGCTCGTACGCTTTATGTATTTCCGTTCTTTTTACTCTTTGTCACTCGATTGAACTAAATGACGCAGTGAACTACATGGGACAAGAAAGAGTGAGTGACAAGAACCGGCTTGTATGGTGAACTAGTACAATTGAACTACTCAGTCAGGAACTACACAAGTCTAGTCTAAAATGACAACTGCTCTTTGACAGTTTTGACAAAAATAAAAATCAAAAATAATGAAAACGAAATATTTTTCGTTTTCTTAAATTTTCATTAAAAAATCTGATACGTAATTTGTAAATAACTTGTAATAGCCTTTAATGTGACTGCAAATAGTTATGTGTGTCCTGAAATTTTGAGTCGAGGCAAATTCTCTATTTGGAGGCAATGGAAAGTGGCGACAGGATATTGGTTGCTGCGGGGCTGACGGCTGCGGTGGTGGTCGGAGCTTTCGTGCTGTGGGGACCTGGGGGAGCACCGCGCGTTCGCAAACGACGGGGCCAGATCGCTGGTCTTCAAAACCTAGGTCGAACATGTTTTCTGAACACGTTGCTGCAAGCTTTAGCTGCATCACCCGTGTTCATAGACTGGCTGAGAAAATACGCCAAAGCTGATGCGCACAATAGTATGATTACTACGTTGTACACTGTTATTGAAGGTTCGTTTTATGCTGTAATTATGTTAAGTAGATTTTGAAGTTATTTACATAGTGGTAATAATTACTTGGCTATAAAAAAATATTTACGTAATTGGGTATGAAACTGTAATAAACTTAGCTTGTATTGTAATGTGGGAATAGGTAGCTCATACCCATGTCCGTGTTTGTGATTGTGAATTCCATGCATATGATTGGCTGGCTTAGTCCACTGATAGCTGTTTGCGGGGCTGTGTCCCATGCGTGTAATCATACCATTAGAATATACTCAAACAATAAAGTGTATCTAATGAATTATGAATGTCGGCACAGATATGAACAATCAGATTTCTTACATAACCTGGTTTTAGCATTTCGTTATGAAAATATTAAAAAATGACATTAACGGCAGCTTCCAAGCCACTGATTTAGTCCAAATTACAACAAAATTAAACAATTGGCGAGAGTTTCTACAAAAGTACTCAAAATGAAAATATGCCCTGATGTTGATGCTTCGACGACTCGCAACGGAATGAGAATCGGCACGTGTTCGCGCCGGTTTTTATACTTTTCTGGCTGTCACTTCCAACACGGCCTTTCCTGACAGGAGGCCGTCCTCGGGCTCCCTTGCTTTCAGGTTCTGGTTCTTCACCGCCTCGAGATGTGTTAGGGACTACTTCATCTTGAGGAACCGGTAGACTTTGCAGCTCGAGGTTCAGCTTCAGTTCGCCGACATCCACCTCGTCTGACTCTGGAGGAACATCATCATAAGCTGCGGAACAAATGTTCATCTTATTATGTGTCACCGCAATGGCAACTAAGTGAGGTCTGCGCACTAACGACATATGCAACGGGGTCTGCCCACTAGAGTGACTATGTGAGGTCTGCTCACACTACTAGCATGTACGGTACTAACGACGTATGCAATGGGGTCTGCCCACTAGAGTGACTATGTGAGGTCTGCTCACACTACTAGCATGTAAGGTCTGCTCACATGATTAGCATGTGAGGTCTGCTCACACAACTAACAGAATACGACCGATCTGTTTTAACCACAGTAGGACAAATATTTCGCACCCAGCACCGTCAGTGCTTGGCAGCGATCCCAGCATCGGCTGAACCTCCCGGCAGTGCTCCCAGTATCAGCTGGAGCATCGACTACAGCGCACAGCATAGGCGCGTAGCGGCACATTTAGCGTCAGTGAGTGCGTCGGCCACATGACGCAGCGTGCTCAACATTTGCCGGAGCACTAGTCACAGCCTGCCGTACAAGCGCACCCAGCATCTGCTAGAGCGCTCGTCACAGCGCGCCGCAGAGGCGTGCAGCAGCACACCCAGCATCAGCTGCAGACGCTGCTTATGGGCCAACATCAACGAGTCGCAAAGACCGTTCAGCCCTAGCCTGCAATCAATTGAAACAAAACAATCGGATCACCACTGACAACTTGACAAGGTCACATCACACTATTTTTTTTTTTTTTTAGGGGACGGGGGCCCACCACACATTCCCACCACTGTGTCTCCTGTGTAGCCAGGATTAACAGCGGCGACCGCCAAAAAAGGCAATGAACAATGAAGTCCATTGCAGTCCCGGGGGTAAAACTACGGCTGTCTTGGCACTCACAACGAATTTAATCAGAAGAAATTAGTAGGAGTAGGAAGCTTTTGGAATTTGACTTCCCCTCTTAGCAATGTGAGAGACAGCAATATGGCAAATAAGGCATTAAAAGCCTAAAGAGATGGCTAGTCAAGTGAAGCTCAACTGCCGTGCACCACGGATTTTAAGTTTCTAACACTATTGGGGACCAATCACACTATTGTTGGCTTATTCGTTAACCAATTTTAAGATTCTGCGTCTAAACCTTAGTGACCTTTGGACGGCGCATATATTAGCAGGACTCCCACCCAGATAGTATATGTCACAGAAATGCCCACTTTTATTGTCCAAACAAAATCTAACTCTTGAAGGTACACCCACCAACTACCTTACCATGGGCTACCTAGTTAACTAGTTTGTAACAATTTTTGCTCAGCAGAATCGACAATGCTTTGATTTTACTATCGCTCGGCTGTACCTGACTATGACTTATAGCGCGACCTAAGTATTCTATCTTAGGTGACAAAAACAAGTAGTTCCTCAGATTGATGGGCAATCCCATCAGCGTTTGGAGTGCATTACGTAGAGTCGTTATACCCTCATCTACCATATCGCAAAGCAAGTCACGACCTTATGACGAGGTTTTCTACAAAAACCATATGGCTCAATTTTAGAAGAATTATGGACAAAACCCTTTTGACCATTATCGCCACCATTGCGAATCAGTTTTAGGTCCCTTAGCACAGTTACCATCGTTAAATCTTCGCTTCAGAATGATATCATGATCTACTTGTGACTTTTCGACATAACTATCATAGGATGCGAACTATTACTAAACTTTTTATTGGATGTATTTGATTTAACGTAAATAGAAAAGAATGCCACTAATTCATTTGGCTTTAGTTTTGCATTCTTGGCAGAGGCACGGATTTGTGGATCCGTAATACCCCTTATCACCATTGCCGAAATTAGCTGGTCACTTAACCTTTTGACTATACGTAACTTTAGTAAAGATCGGCGAGCTAGTACTCATGACCTCATATAAAACGTTTGCTATATCTGGCTTCTTAACGCAATGAAGCTTAAATTCTTAATAGCCAATGCGACGACAGTGATTTAAAAATAGCTTGGTTAGATCTCACCATAGTATTGATTGGATCGTATAGCATTCATTGTACGATCAGTCGTGCTGGGGCCTCGATCCGTAGTAGCACTCACGGAGTACCCCGGCGAAAGCGAAACTACAGAGCGCTAACTCGCAGCACCAGCTCTCACTCAGTCGCAGCACCCAGACCATCGGCACAGTCTCTGCCAACGGCGGCTGCAGCGGCGACGTCACCAGAGACGCAAGGCCACTCGGCCCACGTAGTCGAGACGACTCGAGACGACCGACGCTGTGTGTCAATTGATCTAGAATTTGTTGCATTTTTTGAGTTAATACATTGCTAGAACAGCTACGTCGTCTGCGTTTACGACTAGAACATATATCATGACGTCTAGAACATGAATCACGATGTCTAGGACGAGCATCACGGCTCCTAGAACGATTACTTCCGGATTACGGCTACTAGTACTTATTAGGCATTGCTATTGATTTTTGATATGCCAACACACTATATCAGAGTTGAAATAAAACGGTGAAACCACAAAATAACGTTTTCACCAACGAGAATGTGCTGCTTTTCTAATTTCGTTAAATAAATCGGAACGTACTCATCAAAAATTACAGACATGTAACTGTTTCCATAAACATCACCAAACGTAAATAACAAATCACAAAAATATTCCAATTGCCAAACTGAATAGACAAGTTCTTAAATAGCAAAGTGGGTAGTTAAAATTAACTTCATTTTTATTGCACGTCTCGGATTTTTATTTGGCAAAACAATGTTCGATCTTATGCCCATGCTTGTTACAAAATGAACACAACTCGGGTATGAATGGTGACTCGATGGTACAAACATAGTTTTTGCATTAGATAAACCACTAGTACTAAGACTTTCGCCTGAATTCATTTTAGGATTGCAAAAATCTAGCGTCATCTAAACGTTGTTTACGTAATAGGATTACCAGGCGTATGCTTATTTTGTTTTGACCAAAAAAATATTCTTTGGGCAGTACGCAGCATACTAGATGCGGAAATCAATTCGTCACTTAGTCCCTGTACTATACGCAGTCGAAGTAACGATCGACGGGCGTAATTAGCGTATGTGGAATAACTATCTGAATTGATACTCATCACCTCAAATAAAATATTGGCGATATCGGGTGTTTTCGGACACAAAGGTTTGCACTCACATTCGCCCCAATTGTTTAGGCATTTAGTTCTACGGTTAGACGGTCAACTTCATTGTGCAAACTTGGATAAAAATATTGGTTGGATCTCACCGAGGTGTTGATGAAACGAATAGCATCCACGAGATGATTCGTGACCCCAAGCGGCATGCTCGCATCGCTGACGGCCTGCTCGGAGATGGACTCCGCAGCATGGGTAGGCTCTGCGGGCGCCTCGCTCGGCAGCACCGGCGGCAGGGACGCTGGTGGCGGGCCGCCACCTTGTCCGTCGTCTCGACAGGGACGATGCTCGGCATCGTGTACGGGCCGCTGGCCGGCACGATACCTCGCACCGCATGCCAGATGCACGCTGAGACGGCGTCTCACGCCGTGAGCTCACTGCACGCGATGGCAGCGACGTGCTGAGCTCTGGCCGGCACGATAACTCGCGCCATGTGCCAGATGCACGCTGAGACGGCGTCTTGCGCCGTGAGCTCGCTGCACGCGATGGCAGCGACGTGCTGACCGCTGGCCGGCACGATAACTCGCGCCATGTGCCAGATGCACGCTGAGACGGCGTCTCGCGCCGTGAGCTCGCTGCACGCGATGGCAGCGACGTGCTGACCGCTGGCCGGCACGATAACTCGCGCCATGAGCCAGATGCGCGCTGAAACGGCGACTCGCGCCGTGAGCTCGCTGCACGCGGTGGCAGCAACAGCGCGCTGGACTCACGCCGGGATGGCGGTGGCGCGTTCGACACGCTCGGCGAGCGCCGGGCTAGTGGCGTGCGCGGCGAGGACGCCGGACGGCCTACCGACCGCCTAGGTCGGCTCCCTGCACGCACTTCCAACGCTCGCAGTCGGGATCGCATTGCTGCCATCTCCTGCAGCAGTTCGTTGTCTGGAATGCGATCCCGGCGTCTGGAATCGCGACGCCGACCCTCGCCCTTATGACGAGCTCGACTACGGTTCGACATCTATGAAAAACCTGTAGCTGTCAAAGATAGGGCGGTTAAATGGCGATGAATCCTATCCAACTTCTGATTTTAGCATTTCGTTATGAAAATATTAAAAAATGACATTAACGGCAGCTTCCAAGCCACTGATTTAGTCCAAATTACAACAAAATTAAACAATTGGCGAGAGTTTCTACAAAAGTACTCAAAATGAAAATATGCCCTGATGTTGATGCTTCGACGACTCGCAACGGAATGAGAATCGGCACGTGTTCGCGCCGGTTTTTATACTTTTCTGGCTGTCACTTCCAACACTGGAGATATGATTTATTGGATAAAAACAATGCACGCACCATAATTTGAGGTTCTTATACTTTATATAAATTATAGTAGTTCATGTAGTGCCATTAAACTTTAAAAAAAATGACAGGGAATGATTTAATTATAATACCATGGGGAACGAGGTTACCAGAAAGGAAGGAGATGTTGCGTTGGCAGTGGCACATGAGCGATATTATATGTTGCGAGCGTTAATATGGCTTCGGTGACTGCTTTACATCAGGCGGGCCGTATGCTTGTCTGCCAACTGACGTAGTATAAAAAAAATATGAGTTTAATAAATTTTATTACAGAACAATCAACTGGAAGTTTTGAATCATTATTTAATATTTAAACAGTAAACAGAAATGGAGAAATTCACCACCATCACAAACCTTTCAGCAATCGCTCATTTAGAAATGGCGCTGTAGCAGTTTTCGAGAGATTCTGAGCTGATACCCTACCTGAGAGGGGATAGTGAATTATGCCCCTTAAAATATTTTAATAATCTAATTATCTATTCCAGATTTAAATTTTATATAAATCTGGAATTTTAATCTAATAATACTTTTTGTTGTACAGTTGTAAACGGCACCCATGAGTCAGCTCGAGGTACTCCGGTGTGTCCGCTGGGGGTGCTGCAGTCGCTGCGGGCGGCCGGCTGGGTGGTGCCTGCTGACCAGCAGGATGCACATGAACTGTTGCATGTGCTGCTCTCATGTATAGAGGAGGAGACCACTGCTATGGCTAAGAAGGTATGTATAAAAATATGTAGGGTATAACATAATTTACTTTAGTAAATTTAATGTATGAAAGTGGTAATAATAATCATCAGATTTGTCTGTGCGAGAAGACGTGCATCAGATCATCAGATAAAATCAGAATAGACTTTAGGTAGGTCTCTGAACCTGTGCAAGCAATCAACGCAAGACCATAAATGAAAATTTTGTCCTATCATATATTGAGATCCTATGTTTGTAGTATAGCGAGTAACTGTGCTGGAAATTGTAGTTATTTTTGAATTTATAAATCGTCTTTGATGCAAGATGGTAGCGGATACTCTGGCACACCGGATCGTCCTATATGGACTGACATGCCGTCGACCCGCATGAGCAAACTTTACAGTGAAATATCAGTCTCTGTATTCCATATATTTGGCAACGAAATCAATATATTCACCTGCGTATAGCGGAGGCGCCGCTGCGACGATCGACGAGTCTCGTCTGGATATGTAGAGGCTCGCTCGTGCTCGGCACAATCTCATACTGAACATCATACTCATACATACTACCGAATTCCCACTGAAATAGTAGCGGTCGGCGGCGGCCGGGAGAGCGATCGACTATATTCGGGACTAGTGGAAAGGAGGCTAGTCCGGTCTCTCGGCGCCGCTCCTCCTTTGTCTTCGAATGACTATGATTTGTTTGCTCGTGGTGTTGATGACCGTGTCCCCCCGCAGCCGGGCTGCCTGTCGGACGCGCTGGGGCTGGCGGGCGGGCGCGCGTGGTCGGCGCTGGCGTCGCCCGCGTCGCCGCCCGCCGCGCCGCACCCGCTGCGCGCCGACTCGTCGCCGCCCACGCCGTCGGCGGCCGCGCCCGCCCGCCCCGCGCGCGCCGCCTCCGCCGCCCGCCCCCCGCGCCCCGCCTCCGCCGCGCCGCCCGACGAGCCCGACCTCGTCGACCCGGGTATCGCACCCCTTCTATATTTACTACCCCTATCGACACTATCGACACACTAATTACGATGGCTATAAAACTGAGTCTCCACCGAACGAAAGTTGCCAACTTTTATGTTGTCGACGCGCGTTGGTGATAAAAGTTTCTGTAAAGCCGAGTCTATACCGAACACGAGTTGCCAACTTTTATGTTGTCAATATGTGTTGGTAACAAAAGTTTCTGGTGAATACGCGGCCTTAGATGCGATCCGATTATTATAAAACTAGCTTCGTAACCGTCGCGTAGCTAACGACAGCAATTTGTCTAATGCGAAATGATTATTGTAGCTCGTAAACAGCTGCAAATGCAGCATTTCCTCAAAGACATGTAACTCGGTGTGATCTGAAGGCTCCCTGGCGAGATGGCTAGGCAAAATAAGTTTAGATTGGACATGGAACATTTCACAATTAGAGTCAGTTCTGAGGTGTTTCTGACTGCGTGACGTTTGGAATGTGTCCCAGAGCCGGCGCCGGGCCCGCGGCTGTCGAAGGGCGTGTCGCGGTCGTTCTGCCACCTGAGCTCGGTGGGGCGGCGCTGGGCCGCGGCGCCCCCCGCGCGGCCCGCGCCCGCGCCGCCCTTCCGCGGCACGCTCGCCTCGCGCCTGCACTGCACCGTCTGCTCGCACAAGGTCACTACACACACACACACACACACACACACACACACACACACACACACACACACACACACACACCGACCGACAGTCTTTTGCTCTTATTTCACCCACTGTCTGGGATAATAGGCTATTTGACAATGTTCAAAAATTGTATAAATTATTTAACAATATCGCAAAATACACAAAACTATAAAGATCTGCAAACTGTCGTTCTAATATCTTCCGTCCGACTTATTTTAGGGTCGATCAGTTTGGTGGGAAAGTCCATTTTAAAAATATGAAATTATTAAAAAATAATATTTCCATTGAGGATCCATTTCCAAGAATAATAAAAGTTATAGTATTTTTTATTGTTTATACTGTAACTTTTATTATGATACTAATTACCTACATAAACGTAATATTTAACATAGCTGTCGTACAAATTTCTGATTAAACATAATACAATCGTGTGACGTCATAACCTAGTACATGGAGCGTTATCGGGAAAGTCCAAAATTGAAATTTTCAAGTTAACATATCTCGAGAGATTTTATGCTCTCAAAGTGTTTTTTTTCACGTGTGGTTTTATTATTATTGTGGCGTCCTATTATATACAGTGCAAAAATGCTTAAAAAAAAAGTTTAAAACAATTTTCATTAATATTTGACCAAGCCATTTCTTTCGCAAATTCTAAACACATATTTACATGTATCTGTACATTGCTGTACTTGGATCCTACTGTGCAATGTTCAACTTGCGAGCGAGGTTCACTGCCACATGACACATGACAATGATCTCATGCTACAGTTTTCAAAATAACCAATCATATCGTTGCAGAGTCCGGTCCGTTACGACAAGTTCGACAGCATCTCGTTGTCGATGGCCAACGCCAGCGTCGGACTCACAGGCACCTACAGTTTGCCGGGTAAGTGGCATTAAAACGAAAAAAAAAATGTTTACATAAAGGAGGAATTCGATGGAGTCATAGCTCTCAGAGTCAGTGAGTTGAAGTGGCAGTGGGCTGGCCACATCAGTCTACCGTGACAGCGATGGCAGGTGGGGGAGGAAAGTCGTAGAATGGAGGCCACGTATGGGGCGACGAAGAACGCACAGAGCGCCCCATCTCTAGATGGACCAACAACCTCAAAAGAGTAGCTGATAGCGATTGGATGCGGGAAACGGAGCATCGCATATGGTGGAAAGCATTGGAAAAGGTCTATATCCAGCAGATACAGGCCGATGATGACATAAAAGTAGTAAAATTGCAATTTAGAATTTGTTTTTAGATGATATTATAATTTTTTTATATAATTATCGGATTAAATCCGGCAATATTTCCCGCAATAGTGAGATAAAATCGAAAAAATCGATATAAAAATGTAAAAAACCTCTAGTTCTAAAGAATTTGAATTCGGGGCCGTAAAATTATTGTTTATTTAATTTCTAGGTCTCCTACGCGCGTTCACCGCGCCAGAGATGGTGAAGGGCGTTCGTTGCAACAAGTGCTGCCCGGAGCCGAGCGGCGCTGACGGCGTCTACACCAAACACATACGGACCGTCAGCTTCGGGAAGGTATTTTACTAAATATATATATGAAATTGTCACTATGAGAAAACATCAATATTTGGTGAGCGCGGTTTTGCCTGTAAACAAATTTTCATAATTTAATGTAGTTATAATGATATTGATTCATAATAGAGATAGTGTATAATGCTGCAAATAATCATTTGAGTGTATAAAATTAGTAGAAATCTTAGATTAAAAGTGTTCGAATCGGCTGTCGAGCCATTCCAAGAAGACAAACTCCAAAGGACATCGGTTCCAGAGCCGTAAAGCTACTTGATAATAAAATGATGTCGTGTGCACGCACGTGCAGCTGCCGGGCTGCCTGTGCCTGCACGTGGCGCGCGTGGAGTGGGCGGCCGGCGCGCTCAGCAAGCGCGCCGAGTACGTCGCCTTCCCCGAGACGCTCTCCATGGCGCCCTACGCCGCTCAGCAGCAGCCGCAGGTCAGACAACGCTCTCTTTACAGTGGACTCACGACCCTGTACAGTACGCGTTCCTTTCCATCCATCTCCTTGATAATTTATCAATTCTCATTGTAATTTCCATAGGGGTCATATAATTGTAGCAGCGAATGATCGATTGCCTTTTCCGAAAACGTCGATTTCGTCTCTTCTAATTAAACGTAAAGAATTTGTGTATGCATATGAAGCCCATATTAAATTCTGTGCATTTATCGACCTTTATCCAAGACAAAATGGCTCATTTCTTGCACTTCTATTAATTTCTTATAGACGTAAATAAAAGTGCTAAATCAGCCGAGTCGTTCGGCGGGTGACTTGACGTGGGTGCTATGTGGCAGATGGACCTGATGTCCCTCGTGGGCGACGGGCGGCTGCGCAGCGGGCTGTCGGCGCTGAACGCGGGCGGGGCGGGGGCGGCGGCGGGGGCGGGGCTGGAGGCGGAGCGCGCCGCCTACCGGCTGGTGGGCGTGGTGGTGCACGTGGGCGGCCCGCGCTCCGGACACTTCGCCACCTACCGCCGCGGGAACGGCTTCGAAGCCAACAGGTACATTTATTGTATCTCACATCACGATTTTTGTTTAGGATTTATTTCTACAAAGTCTATTAGATAAAGTCGGACCCTCGGACGGCCACGGGCGAAGCGAGGGCCCTACTTTTCCCCATTTTCTCAGCTTTGCATGCCATCAATTATTTCTGTTGAGTTCAGTAAAAAATGAAGGAGTAGCAGTACAGTGTGTATATGGTAACTGATAAACGATATTATTTGGATAAATTACCTGACATTGACTCATATTTTCAATTTCATAATTTTCTGCATTGATTACTTTTATAAACCATACCTTTTTTACCTGGCTTTCCTAACTTTTTATTCTATATTTATTTAATTTTGACTTCAACTCTGCATACGGACCAATAACCAATAGCAAATAAAAAAGATACGTAGTACTAGTATGTGCTATAAATGATGGTATGGTATTTAAGTATTTAATATTGTATCACTGTATAGCATAACGCGTTTCGTCGCTCACCTAGGACGGTGCGTATGATGGATACCTCAACGAAACTCCAAACATTGACGTTTTAAACGTTTCGGCCAACGTTTGGAATTTTGGAGTTTCTAAATGCTAGAGTAATTTATAACCTGAAAAACATTTTACCTGAAAAGCAAAGCGATTCATTAAAATAAATATAGGAGTGAGTGCGATCGATTGGGACCGATCGTTTAAATCGGTTACTTTATTAATGCAGATTTGATGTAGTGTGTCGGACAGCATGTTATATGTGTGTGTGTGTGTGCGGCAGGTGGTGGTACACGTCGGACACGCTGGTGCACGAGGTGTCCCTGTCGGAGGTGCTCCGCTGCTCGGCCTACATGCTGTTCTACGAGCGCGCGCGGCCCGAGCCCGCCGGCCTCGCGCCCGCCCTCGCGCCGCTCTCCGCCGCCGCTGCCGCCGCGCAGCACTTCTGAACGCACGCGGGAGACACGTCGGCCTGAAACAACGCCCGCAACCGATCGGGACAAATTCCTACCTCGAAACGTCCGGTATTGTACAGATACTTCGGAATTTCGTTTCAATGAACTTCCCCGACTCGATGTACCGAAGAATGCGAGCCGAATTTTAATGATGAAATTTTTGGATTATCGATATTTTATCACTTTACTTACAATTTAAAATAAAAAAATACTGCAAAAACACTGATTAGCTGTATACTAGATACTGCTGTAAATTTTACGTGGATACGTCTATGAAATTATCGGAAGAACGACACGAACTAATGTTTAAACTGAATTTATTTTAAACGAATTATTTCAAATACAACTTTCGAAACACTTAGAAAACTAGAAACGTTTGATATGGTTTTACTCATCTTCACGTGAAACATGTTACGTACGTTATATCGACACAAGCCTAAGCGCTAGCGATCGTCGATATAGTAGTAATCGTACTTATCGACTTCGTTCACGTATACATCAACAGATGGCGTTAAAGCATAAACTTCTGTTCTCGAAATATACCCATTACAAACGAAAACGCGACATATCCACGTCAATAAATTTTACTTAATTAAAATTGTTTCAATAGAGGCTTAGGATCATAATTTGCAACGTTGAACTACGTTTCACAGATCCACTTTAACTACCATAATATTAATACGTAACGTAATAAGTCAAACCCATAAAAAGAAGTCAATGCGTCTTTTAAAAGGCTTTATTTGGATTTGAGGCTCAATTTATATCTTCCTCCGTCCTCTTGCATTTTTTTTGTATCCATTAGGATAAGAACATTACGGATACGATCTCCACAACAAGACTTTTATGCACTTAAGCAGGGTGAATTTGTAACTAATTCCACCCAAATCCTGGAGAAAACCAAGTAATCTCTTAATTCTGTTGGCGATTTTGTGGAAGAATTTTCTTAAGACTGTTTCACCCTGTATAAAGCCGCACTATTGCACTCTTCGCTGATTTATATACATGTATAGGAAATTTTTATCAATCGAATTCTATTTTAAAGTATGTAATAAATAATATGTGCATTGGATGGTAGCAACTAAGATTTAAATCCTTATGTGTAAGTGATTTTATTCTTGAATCAGGAAATCGGTTGCGAATGAGATATCTATTATAAGTTTTACTGACGTATGCCGCGAAAATTAACAAAGTTCTATTCGAGCGAAGCCGGGATAGATAGCTGGTCTAAAATAATTTCGATTGATAAAAATGCCCATATTTTTTTTCACTTGTTTCATCATAATTTTCTCTTGTTTCTAAGGGTATAGTTAGGGAAATTTTGGCTGTGCAGGTCGATGTTTGGCAGACCTGTCATTCGAATGCTATTACATAACTATGTATATTTAAAATGACTTAATGAATTCACGGAAAAAAAATTCCAAACTACACTAATCGCGACCTACTCAGGAAAATTCGACACAGTTAAATTTAATCGTTTATTACTTGTTATATTTCAAATAGAAATTCTGACTTTTTGCTTTGATATTTGTTTGATAATGCAATGCTAAACACGTGTGCTGGATAGTGTTAACAGTAAGATATATTTTAGCTCACTAATTAACGTTGATGTTGTCTTCTGTTGAGACTTCCTGGGCTGACTAACTGCACTGATACAGCTAGGCGTTAGAAAGAGATGGTGATCTTGCTTCCTTGTCGCACGTAAAGCGAGGTGGCTAATAGGAAATTTTAATGCTCATAATTATAATTCAGTATTTTTGAAAGTCTGAAAATGACTGACGTCACATTTTGGTGTTTTTGTAATTTTAAGTCAAGTGCACACAGTAATCTGACACGCCGGAGTAAATAAATAATAAATAAATAATAATAATAAGTAAATAAATATATTATTAAACCTCGCACTTAATAAATTCGGCGACGTATACTATCAAGTCAGGCTAAGCGCAGACACAGATAACAGAATAAGTGATACCCTAAAAGTTGAAGGTGCAGAAATTATAATTACTAACTAGCAAAGGCTCAGTTTCATGGGTTGATAATTGCTTAGCACGCGGGGCCTCCTCGCAAGCGAGATATTGGTGAGATTACTTGGTACAAAGTGTGGTCGATATAGCATTCGGATATTAATTGAAGGTGCAAAATTCCTCGGCGTTACCCTGTGACATTTGTAAAATATTGAAAATGATTCCCGCACGCGGCCTTTATAGCTTGCGTAGATAAACAATCTCGCGCATCCTGCACGCGGGCACTATCGACCAATGAAACTGAGCATTTATTCTGGCAGCGAGACTAAACAATACGAAGTGAAACAGGACCGCTTTGGAGCGACACCGTGTCAGGCGGGCATTGAAAATTCAATTGCGGTGGCGTAGCTCACGCTAAGGGCCATGTATCAAAACTTGGTGGTGGGCCCATACACTTCAGGGCTGAGGGGGCCCTTCTATCTACTCGAACCGAACATGCTGGGGGCCCTTGAAGCCCGGGGCCCCGTATCATTAATACGGCTGATACGGCGGTACCTACGCCGCTGATTGAATGTCACATGCCATGAAAAAAAGTGTGCGATGGCCGGCTGCCTGATTAAGGCAATGTGTGCGCATTGAACATTATTTTAGATGCACGTTGAACGCGATGCACTTTGAAATATTAAACTTTAATATTGGGTATCCACAAATGACATTGTTATTTGATTCGGTAATTGTTCAACATAATATCGCTTAGTATAGCATGATGGCATCTTATAGCTTTGTGTCGCTCACATTTGACTGTTTATTATGAAAATGTTGTATATAAGTTAGATTTTGAAGTTGTCGATTTGACAGTTTTACAGATCTGTTTCGAAACGATTAAGATATTTCTATTGATTTTACGAAGCGTATGACAAAAAATGTGTATAAGCGAGACTTTAAAGGAAAAATCTGTAAATATTTATTTTACTGATAATAATTACATGAAGTTTTTTTATATACATAATAGTAAACGTCAAGTTGATACTCAAAGCAGTCGAGGTTTTTATTAGTCAGGATAAACTTAATATTTTATATCGTTTAAACTAATCACGCATTTTTTCTTGTATTATTGAAATGCTGTCTAACTTTTATTGCATTTATGTAAATAAACGCTACAAATACGATGCACTTTAGGTATTTTCTAGATCGTTATGAGGGTACTTCCTTATTTGTCAGCACGACTGTATAATTTTGGTAGGAGAAAGGGGAACAGAAAAGCTCAAAGAGAGGTAGGGTACAGCGTATTTGTGAGTCTGAGGAACTGGGGTACAGTGTGTTTGGCAGCTGCCCGACTGAGGAAGTACTTCCCCAGTCGGGCAGCTGCCAAACACACTGTACACTACGGGCATCGTGTGTAGGTGAGGTTAGCTTTGACTTTGAAGATCGCAGTGAGCAACTTACACCCCAAAAGTGCTTCGTCGTATGTGCGTAACGCAGGCCCTTACGCCGGAACTACACGAACGATTGCTGACCAATGAAACTGTTACTGCTGTGTTGTGCCCTATGCGCAAAAAATCAACTAAAGAGTTGGTTGCCATTTGCGCACTGTTTACATTTCTATGCATCTATAATCTATTCGTTGAGAGTTGATAAAAACAAGTAATTGCCAGGGTTTCTAACCTTATCTTAGATTGCGGCCCGCTAATTATTTATCGATAGACAATAAAAAATTAGACGCGCCAGCGGCCTGCGCCTTTTGTCAAAACAGCTGCGTGCCTCGTACCATAAAACATAGCGAACGCACAGCGATTGCGACCTCTCGTCATACAGTATGCGACACTTAAGCGACAATCGCTATTTCAAGACTTCTCGTAATATTTATCAACTCTCGGCGAACAGAGTTTACTCAGCACTGACAAGTCAGGAAGTACCCTAAGTTGTGTGCCATATAGTGTAGTACCTGGACAAATGGACTATGTTAGTAGTGAGTGGTTCGTAGCACAAAGTGGAACCGATCGAATTTTGTATATCGTAGAACGTACTGGTACATATATATATATCACAAAAAAAAATATTAATGTATATATTTAGTCCTATTACAGCCGCCTTTGGCAAGATAATGATCCCATTTGTGTACATAAATATTGTATTTTTTTATTAATATTAAATCTATTTCTGGAGGATTAAAATATGTTCAGTTCTAGTTTGAAAATGTCATGTTTCTGATACAAAAAGTTTGCCAATTTTATAACAGTACAATAGTTATTTGTTATGCAAGGCTGCAAAGTTAATTTTTGGCGCGAGTACCTTGTATTGAAACCTGAGCAAGCGAAGGATTCTAGGATTGAGCCACGAGCGAAGCGAGTGGTTCAAATATAGAATCCTGAGCGTAGCGAGGGTTTCAAAGGTACGAGACGCTAAATAACTTTGCCGAGCGCAACACACAACTTTTCACCTCACTAAAGCGAGGAAAATGTTAGGTGCAAGAAAAACAGTTTTAATAAATAATCATCAATGGACTGGCTGCAGAGAATATAAACTATTACGAAACCAATGAGGTTCTATATATATGTAATTTATTGTACGAAACCTTTATTGAATAAAAATATTCGAATTTTAAAAACACTTTCCACGCTAGCGGATAAAGTACGATTTTCCACGCAGATTTCGAATGATAAACAGAGCTTTTACGAGCTAGTGAGGTGAAAAGTTTTTGTTTAACTTTTGGCTAAAGCCGCAATATTCAGGAAGTAACGCTATGTTAGAAATAAATAAACAAAACGCACAAACTTCTGTGTCAATATAAAATCTATTTCCATATAAATATTTGAATAATGTAACTTTGTTAAAAACGACCGTTTGTGACTGTCCTTGATTTTACGGATTTACCTTACCCTTAAACTGAAACATAAATCTTGCTGAAAAGGTCATAGGTATTAAAAAAATTTTGGTTGTCCGTAAAGTCGGTTTACGGATGATAATTTTACGTGATAACGTCAACAGAAAACATCTGCCGATGAAGTGGAAGAGAGATAGATGCGTCACAAGGCGAACGCTTAGGCCGATCGTGCCTCTATCTCGCTTGTTCCGTGCTCTTGGTTGCACGCTTGGCTCAGGCGGAACGTGACAATGAGTCATGCTTTTTTGTTCGTGCAGGTTTATCGATTTATAAGACGATATCACGTGAAAAATCTACTATATTTTTTGTCATAGAATTACGCATACTAATTAAAGATATCCTTTATATCTACATAATGCAGTGTGATGCAGCGCAGGATTCGTTTCCGTATTTTTATGTAAATAATTTTATAAACTCTTGTGACAACGTATTTTACATAAGTCTATAAGCTTTCTAATCGGATACCAGACAATTTAAGATTTATTGATTCGGTCTATTTAAGATACGCCTTAAATGTCGACATAGTCAAATTACCAAAGAAATTAATTAATTGACGAATTAAAAACAGATCAAGAGTTTTGTAAAGGCGAAATTTGGCACATTTTATAACATTAATCTCTAGATCAAATACAACTAAAGTTGGAAATACATTAATTACGACGATGTATAGAGATGAGTTGTTGCGAATGAGGTGCTTCTGGCTCAATCGGTTTCTATCGATTCACAATAATTCTTGTGAACTAATGATAAACATATCGTCGCTTAGCATACAACACTAAATAAGTTGTTTGGCGTTTCTAGTATTTGAATGTATGGGACACATCTAACACCGTGTAAGAGCAATTTTACAGTCACGCGTTTTTCGCCCCGCATGCGGATTTGTCATAGTAAAAACGCATGCGGTTTATTTACTATGAGAGATCCGCATGCTAGTCTGGTCAACATGTACCTTTTTGGGTGAAATTTTTGTATAGTCTCCGAAAATTACGATCAAGGTGTCATTCGATTCGGAATATTATGTAGAAAGTTTAAGGAAAAGTCCCAAAAAGGGCCGATAAAAATTTCGAAAGTTATAAACAATTTATTTAAAAAAAAATTAGAGCTATGTTTTTTTATATCTCAAAAACTATCAAAGAAATTCGAAATTTGACAAAAAGATCTGAAAAGAGCAGGAAATTACCCAATAAAAAGTCTCACCTGCCGGAACCGTATCTATAATATTTATAATTTTCACAGAGCCCAGAGATGAAAATAGTGCTAAAAACGGGTAGTCTGGCTTCCGCGCGTGACTCGTCACTCGGACACGGTAACAATAAAAATCATTTTAACATATTAAATATGAATATTAAGGAATAAAAAATTCTAGTACTATTAGGATACATAAATAAACAATAATCCGCAGGCAAAAAAAAAAAATATCCCCATTTTTCCATTACTTATGTATTAGTTAATTAACTTTTCTTTAAACTTTCTACATAATATTCCGAATCGAATGACACCTTGATCGTAATTTTCGGTGACTATACAAAAATTTCATCCAAAAAGGTAATGTTGACTAGATCTATGCGGGACAAAAAACGCGAGACTCAAAAAGGCTCTTAGTCGAAATTTTGTTTGTGCTTCATCGCCATATTCAGAAATACAACGTAGTGACAAAGTACAGCAACGGTATATAAAAGAAACATAATAAAAGTTAACATGTGTTGAAAGGGCCCCAATACTATCTCCGACCGATTTTCAGTTTGAGTTTGTTCAGCTAGCTCAACTTATCAAACTTTGACTTGTACATTTTTAACTTTAGTCCCTAATCGTAGATAATAAATATTCCCCAACTACGATAGTTTTAAACTCTGACCTCTGCGAATATTGATGTATTTTTGTGTACATATTGATATGTAATTAGTGTCCTATTGAAAATTAAATTTTCTATCTACCTATATCATATTAACTGTAGATTTTCCTACAAAAACAAATATTTAGAATTAACAGAAGGGTTTCTTACATTATTTGTTACTAAAAAAATATTCTTCATTGCATAATTTGTTGCCATAGTTCAAATAAAAAGTTGTCTTTGCAGCAATCTCTGAATCAAATTCATGATTGTAAAAAAGATGTCAAGTTATTGAGCCAGTGCTCTATCTATATAATTGATTACATTTTGAAAATTTGTTAACATTAATAAAATGTTGTGTTCCTAAATTATACTTATTTCGAGATATTGTTATAAAGCTTTATATTATGTGCCTAAATTATATTTACATTGTTAATTTTCAGTCTCTGATTAGTGTGTTGTCAGTAAATAATAAAATTAATATAGGCATTTAGATTTGTTGATTAGCTTGTACGTCATAACGGTAAGGGGCAGAGCAACTTGGAATCTGCCAACAAAAGATGAAATTAAATCAACTTTAAATTTTTAATTTAATTATTTAGGTTTACATTACATACATTACGTAAAATTAGACCACCTTTTGAAGGTATCCATCCTTGGTTAATTTTATGCAACTATTCAATATAGCTATTTTGGGTTGTCACATTCCGACTTGGTGTGATTATGTCTACAGAAGTAACAAGGAATCCTGTTTTATCATTTCATAGAAGACATTGCGTATTATCGTTCAGTTATTTGGCAACAGTGACTCATATTCCGAGCTGCCGTGCGCCTTACTCATATGATAGTAAATTGCACCAGTGTAGTTAAGTTGTGTAAATTGTTTTCTTAGTTCGTTACGTTGCATAATCAAGGTTGGTTGAACCGTGTCCAGTCTCGAACAGTATCTCAACTATGTTCAGATGACCGGTCCAGCACAAGTCTTGCAATGTATGCAGAGGCAGTATGTGGGTTGACGCCCCGCATCTCGTTTGAACGAGATTGTTTAGGGTTGTCAATTTTCGCCTAAAAAGAAAATATAATGACGTTGAAGAAAGAAACTGAATAGAACCTAGAAGATAATATAACTCAATACCACACATAAACATCTTAGGTATTTATCTTATCTTAGAGTGGGTTCAGTGCTACATGCAGCACCGGTGGCACGTCCACCCTCATGTATCTTTTGTGTTCTCCCAAATCCTTTAGTCACTCTCCCCCGCCTGTCTGGAGACAAGTTCCATGTACTTCAGTATGCCGCTTATTGGGAAGAGCCTGTAGTCCTCCAGACCGGTATATATAATTTTATTTATATATTTACCTAAGATGTTTATGATAGAGCTTCCCGTAGCCTGTTTTCAATCTCGGTATTTGCGGGACTGAACATTTTCAATACCGCGGCATTCGGGATCGGAAGACTGACGTCGTGGGTCAAGCAACCGAGTTGGTTGGTAACCGAGCGATAGGTAGCAGGAAGATTTGGAGAGTGAAATTTGTCGCTTCGTCCTTGTCTGCATGCATTGACAGGAATAGTGTACAAGGCTGTGCTGGTCGGTTATTGTATTTGTCGGTGACCACGAGTGTAGTACTTCCAGAGTAACTAATGTGGCAATTGTAGATAGGATGGTTTGTGTTGTAAGAAATGTTTATAAATAAATAAACCTTATTATAAGACTGAACTGTTTTCTTCCGTAGAAGTTACCTGTTGATGTATCGTCTAGAAATGATAAATCTGAGTGCTGAGTGCGAGTTTTTTGATCACAAGCCGACCAAATTGAGAAAAAGTTTCATATTGTAAATTTACCAGAAGCGTGTTACATATCCAAATTAGACGCGTTGCTTTCTTCAAAATGTGGCAAGGAAGCCACATAATTTTGATATGTATTACGCGTCCCATAAATTCACAACTTGAGAGTTCTTCTCTATTTGGTCGGTTTGTTTACGTTGAAATGATCGAACGCAAACAAAACATTCGCACGAAGCAACCTCAGTTACTCTATTTGGGAAAATGGAGAAGTGAACCGTGTAAATATAAGGACAATATGAAACATTTGGGAGTAAATCTAGAAATTTGGACTATCTCAAGTCAATGGCCTTCAGGCTTAAGATCTAGCTAGCAGTCTTCATTCATATTATGTATGTACTCGTATGTATGAGTCATAATTATCTTTTCCTGCTAAACTCAATCGCGCGTAAACTGCACCGGTGTACTCACGTTGTGTAATATTGTTTACGTTCATTATTGCGTAACGATTATTCTGGCGGGAATCCGCGCCGAGGTATACATGGGTTTTATAATGGGATAGGCCCCAGACATTGTCACGGCCGTGTTTACTCTGTAGTCAGGATTAACAACGGTAACGGCCAAAAAGGCAATTAAGTATGAGTCCATTGCTGACCTATGGTTAAAATTCCGGCTGCCTTGGAAGTCTTGGAACTCATCAGAAGAAATTACTAGGAGTTTGGAGTTTGGCTTTCCCCCTTGGCATGTGAGAGACAGCATACAAAGTCAAGTGAAGCTCAATTGCTTTGCATCACGGATGATTGTTATACACTATTGGGAACCTACAACTGGCTGCGCTTGTCTTGCGAACTGCCTCCAAATTCCAAATCATCATCATTTCACTTGATGATTGCATCGCAATTTCATAAATTGCTTTACGGGATTTAGGATAAAATGATAGCTCGTGTACGGCCGCCGTCGCTGGCCATTTCTTCTAGGGTTGTGTTGTAAATCAAAATGGCAAAACACTTGTTTCTGGGCAGCCTTATGGTGCGACTCTGTTCCTCCTTTTTTATACGACTAAGGTGTCAAACAAGCATGAAATCGTCTTTATGTCACAGCAGTTTATTTCAGCAGCTATTGAAATTAAACTTGACTAAGTATCTAAACTGGTTCACGTACAGTATACTTAAGTAAGTTTGGGGTGGAAGTGGCTTACCACCACCTATGAACCTTTGGCTCGACATCATGTTCATGTGGTGCACCCTGTTCCTTTCATGAGAGAGGTTATACACTATTGGGAACCTACAACTGTGTACCTATACAGCTGGGCTGCGCTTATCTTGCAGATTAGGAATCTAGAGGATTAGGGGTGTCAGTGGTTTATCAACATCTTTGAACCAAAGCCAACTTCACCTGCACGTGGTGCACCCTGCTGACTGACAAACGAAGCTCTGGCGAAAAGAGAGGTAGGGAGCGTAATTGTAAGCTACCCGACTGGGGAATGTACCTCCACCTTACAGAATACCGTAGTCAAATAACAATTCTCTTGAGGTGTGTTCCTGCGTGAGTGAGGTCACCAGAAAAGAAGGAGATGCTGCGTTGGCAGCGGGGGTGGCGGCGCGCAAGTGATATATTACGTTGCGAGCGTTAATACGGTTACGGTATAAACCGCTTCACATCAGGCGGGCCGTATACTTGCCTGCCACCTGACGTAGTATAAAAAAAGAGGTATGGTAACTTCATAGAAAGCTGCAGCCAAATAACAATTCGCTTGAGGATGTTTGATTACCTACGAGTGAGTGAGGTCATTCGTAGACGTGGACTCGTATCATACGTGGGGAAATACTGCGTTAGCAGCGTAGGTACCAACGCGCGAGTATTGTAAGCGTTTTTAAACCTACGGTCACCTATACAATGGACGCATCGCATGCCCACTACTCTCACCACATGTCTGTCAAGCGAGTATAGCGGATATGCGGCTGTAGTAAACTATACAGTACTTCCTGGTGACCTTACTCACTCGCAGGAACACAACAACTCTCAGGGGATTTGTTATTTGGCTACGGTATTCTGTTAAGTGGAGGTACTTACCAAGTTGGGCAGTTTATAATTAACTACCTGTCTTACCTCTCTTAGTGTCAGTGAATGTATTAATTGTTCCAGTGATCCGCGAGGACTAAATTATGGTCCACAAGAACGGCGAGAAAACACGATTCAACAATATTAAAAACATTGTAATTGTAGTGTACTATTGTATAAATGATATGACTGTAAACTGTTACTATTAGGGGTGTAAGTGGTTCATCAAGATCTTCGAACCAAAACCAACTTCACCTGCTTGTGGTGCACTCTGCTGACTGACAAACGTGTGCCTTATTTCGGCACTGCCCAGGTCTCGGATCTTGATTTTAAGTAGACAAAAAATTAGCCGTTAATTTGTCGTCCAAAGGAAAAAAATTGTCGCTTTCCCGTTAAAGAGCTATAAGGTTTTTTTTGTGGCAGTGCCGAAATAAGCTTATTTCGGCACAGCCCACTTGGGATCTATTAAACTACATAACATACCATGGTAAGCAGTCATAAAGCCTATAGACACTTGTGTCACCAGGGGCATTACTAACATGTTACAGACCCCGTAAGAACCCATTCATGCCTTGAAGAACCTCTTATTGTAGTGTCCTGGGAAAATCTTGGCCTTGTCTGTATTTGGTTTTAAAAAAAAGTGACCCATAATGTCAAAAGTCTCCACAAAACTCAATATGACAACAAAATGAAGATTCACTGTGCATATCAACAATAAATTATATAAGTAGGTACATTGTTTGAAATCAATATGTAGTAGTGACGAGTAAGATAATATTTATATTAGTATTTTCTACAATGCAAAAGACCTAATAAGATAGATAAGATAAAACATTATGTGTAGAGATCTGACGAGTGATATTTCTGAGCCCTAGTTAAGTAGAAATCGTAATGGTCGATATAGTTATCCACTACAATTAATTTATAAGGATGAGAGGAGCTCGATTACGTCGTTGTGCATATCAGTCTACTCGAACATGCTAGTTAAGCAACGTCGACCGTAGTCTTGGCTGGGTTAATTTATCTCGAGTTCCCCCATGCTTCAGAGGGCATGTTAAGCCATTGGTCCCGGCTGTTGTAATTAGATGATAGTCGGTAAGCCAAGTCAGTGGCCTTTAGGTGGCTTGAAAATACCGGCCTCTGCCTGCAGCTGAGCAGCGTGGTGGAGTATGCTCTAAACCCCTTCGATTGTGGGGAGACCCGTATCCCAGCAGTGGGATGAATAAGGGTTGTCAACGACTACAATTAATTTATAACACCTGAATCTAATGTCAAAGAGAGTGCGAGTCTGGTGTGTCCTGTAACATTGACATCAGCAATAATAGTGTGGCAATAATGGTGCTCTGTATTCTTCTTTGTAGTTATAGCAATAGAAATATATCATTTTCTCTGCAACATCTAACAAAGCTTATAGGCCACAAAACAAATTATTGAGTTAAAATTGATTTTCTAACTCGGAACATACAAACTTTTGTATTGATATATTAATTCTTCATTAGATACATATAGAAGGGGACTACATTTGTGGCAAGCAAAGAAAGCCGAAATGTGCACTGTAGAACAAATATCAACATGAAAGATAGCAGAGAAATCAGGTAGTGCGGCACTGCTATACATCAGCGTTATAAGTGGCGAAACGAGGGAGTTAGGGGTGCCCTCTTTGTGAACCCCTCATACCCTGACTACCATGAACATAGTCCTGAACTGTAGGTGTCCCATACACCTACAGTTGCACAAGGGATTTCTCTTGTTTTGATTTTATACTAAAAATTTTCAATGGAGTTACTAATGTAGACATTTGTTATCACCATCATTAACATAGAGATATTGATGTCTGTATGACTGTATGTTGTTATAGACAGACTGTTGAGATAGACAAAAATACTTATAATTAGTTGCGGAAGTAGAACAACTACTGTGAAAGACACCAAATTTCTTAGTTGATAAGGTCAATTACATTGAACATTATATTAATAGCATTCTCAGCTTTCCTGTTTAGTTAATGTAGATAATTAGAATTTCTCGTCATGATTATAAAAATAAAATAAAATTCATATTTTATTGTTGTAATTACTTAACTTTACATAACACAGGTCAAGACTCAATGGTTGCAGTTTTACAATCTGTTTAACAGAGGTATTGAAATGTGAATAGCTGGTGCGTTGGCAACATAGATGTCAACTGAAACACAACAACACCAGCTTTCGCATAAGAGAGCAGGGCACTCTCTCCAACGTTATGACATGCTATCGATGAGGGATGCACGCATGGTCGACGTAATCGCTGTAGGCTTAGCATCATTCAATTTGAATACACTTTCAATAACAGAAATTTCAGTAGAAGTTGTGTCCATACCACAAAACGCACACCAGTCATTGACTACGAGGCCTGCACCGATGACGTCACTGCCTCTGTTCACTGTGCCCGCCACCAGCGGAACTTGCAATAGGGATGACAGCTCATCCTGGTCCTGTATGCTCGTTTTAGGGTGCACCAGCCCGCCGCGGTTACTGAGCGCCGCGTACGTACCGACCAGCACGTTTCCCGCTACGGTTTGCCGGAAAACTTCTACGTTCAATGTGTCTGCTAAAATTTCTTCTGTGTCGCGATCCAAGTCTGGGTGCACGAGAGCTATGTAATCGTTGCAAGTGATAACATTCCCGAGCGCGCTGAGTCGTTCCTCAACGCGCTGCACTTTAACATTATCCGGTAAACTGTTTCTTATGTGTTGAAGCTCTGTGTCTGTCGTGGAGGCCGGCACGAGCAGGCCGTGTCTGTTGGCTACCGTCATGCGTCCGATGATGCGGCACCCGGCGATGCTCACATGCACCACGGGGACCGTGTCCGCCAGCTCCGCCTCGAACACGCTGTAGAAGTTCTCCGAGCCCCCGATGGCGGCGAGGCAGTAGGCATTTGTTAATTTACTAAACACTCCCACTTCATTATTATTTTCGAATTGAACACGAACCGCCATGATTTCCTGACTTTTTGGGACTTGATTTATATTTTCAAAGTATTTCACAATAATAACCAACACTCTCAAGCGTGTAAAAATCAAAAAACAAAATTAAATTTGACGTTTTGCTTTTCTTTAAGTAGGAAGGTTAAAGAATGAAGTTAAATGAATGATTCAAAAATTCAATCGATAGCATTTAATCGAATAGTACGATTATTCGTTCACCCACACGGTATGAATAATGATGTATTTTCACAATATAATGTTATACGAAATTATAAAAAATAAATACTTTACTAACTCATACAGTCTCCAAAATATATTTTGCGTATAGGACATCTTACAGCCACGATGTCACTAGTCACTACTCATTGATGAAAAATTATATATTAAATTGAGGCCCTGCAGAGACGTACAGCAGTCAACGTTAACCTGTCACTCCGCCCTTTGAACCGTACATAAGTCGTAAGCACGAAGTAAGAGTTGCAATCGTATTGTACTGTCTAGCATTTTTTTTATATGAGAGGAGGACAAGCATGTGGATAACCTGATGGAAATTGCTATTTGACGCTGACAATGACTGAATTATTTAATGTCATCAGTTTTGAGACTTTTTGGCGGGAACTCGTTAAGCGCGATCAGGCATTATCTCGGTCCTCAATTTCTTGTAATAACACTAATAACTCAACAGTAAAAGCGTTAGTGCAATTTTACTGTTATTTTGTGAGATTGTTTTGAGCAACTCGATATTGGCGATATACATTTTTTAATCAAATATTCCATAAATATATCAAAGCTAATATTATGTTCTTGTTATTATGAAGCGATGCCAATAATGCACTCAAATATGACAGTCTGATTAGAATTTTTCTTTCTTAACAACAAATTGTTCTGAAAAAGCATACTTATAAATGGCCTACAGGAGAAAATTGAGCTGTTGGGCGAACTATTTGCCTATAATATTCCACTTTGAATGACTGCCGCACCTACCATCCCGTAGTGTAATAATTTTATGCCGGATATTTCCCGCATGGAATTATCAAGTTAAAAGTCCAGCGGGTTCTTCGATGTTCATAATTATTAAGTCGAGTGGGCGAGGTCAGCTAGATGGTATTCCAGCAGTGATTTAGTTAGTTATTTCAGAAAACAAACAGAATAGCGCTTACAGTTTTCACCAATATTCACAAACAAACACAATGCAAAACAGTGAGAACAAAAGATTAAACTTGTGAATTTTTTTTGACGAATATCACCAATTAGGTACATAATTTACATACTTGATGAATTACGGCAAAATAATGCAAAGATAAATGTAGTTCGTTATTAGTTTAAAGTTATGAATTTATACATAATTTTAAACTAATAAGCCTCAATAATAATAAATTATATAATAATAAAGTTAAATATGTAAAGTTTATAAGTCTAATTGTACTTGTTCATACATAAGCTTATTAAACTTCGTTTAGGAACACGCACAAAGAAGGAACTCGAGCGATATTTTGTGCCAACGCAACGGCAGGAATGCACATGCAGATTGGGTGCCTTTGCAGTCTACCTACAGCGTACAGGTAAATGTTCCATAAGGTCAGGTGAATCAATACAATTATTAGCTACATAAGTCTATCAGACATGACAAGATATATATACATATATCGTTATCTGTTCATGTATCTGAAAGGGAAGTATAATGGTGGTGCAGCCACCTGATTTGTACTGGATAAATGCTTGAAATACTGGAAATATAAATTGGGATTTTTATTAGTTTTTATTTGTGTAAGTATTTTTCTTCTGTTCGGCTATTTAGCTTTATGAGATAACGTTATTTTTCCGAGGCACACCAATTAATATCCAAGGTACACCAGTGTGCCGTGGCACACACTTTGCAGAACACTGTTCTAAAGCAACGTCCAGTGTCGTTGTCACCTGGAGGCGGAGTACAAGTTTGAGTTGAAGAAACTAAGTGTGCTGTGCTTTGCAAGCATCCCTTTGAAATTTCTACTGATATTGCGTTCACAGAAGTTGATCGATTTCGAGAAACTGACTGATGCGTGTTTCTCTTTGGATTCATTTATGCTCCATTGCTAATCTATGAAGTCAAATCTTTCAAGCTGACATTAAATGTCGAAATCAAAATGTATGGTTTATGTAAAAATCTAAAAATAATTAATTAATTTTATATACTACAAAATGTTATAGTGGTCAGGATGAACAATGCGAAGATTTGTAACGCTCAACTGTTTAGTAGATAGTAACGAACTCGACTATTTTCCCAGCGATGCTGTCCAAAATCTGAGGCACGCAGTGCTGGCGCCGGCGGTCTACTCGCCAAAAATCCAAGAAGCGTTACATAACAACAACTTCAATTTTCACAGAACTTGTAGCTACGGCAACATTGTCAGAGTAAATTAAAACTTCCTAAACCACCTGAATAAAAAAAATACCATAGTCTCAGTACAAATAAGTAAAGCCACAACAGTATTGTCCTTCGTATAATATGAACACATTCCGAACTATATCTCTAGCGGATTTTACCCCCTTCGAAGGGGCACAGTACGTTCGTGCGCTCGAGAAATTGAACATATCGTATAATTACTTTATCTCAGAAGGGTGATCGTATGTTCAACACCACACTGTAACACTGTAATATTAACGGTTGCCGTCGTCACTAGTTTACAAGAGCCATCTCTTGGTATAAAGCCTCCCGACTTAAGCATAAAGACTGTTGTATGTCATACACAATTAGGTCTTGTATACTTGGTCGTATCCACATGACCTCTGGTTAAACAGTATTAGATTCCTTGCACAGAACTGTGGAACGTAAACATTGTCATTTGTAGAATGTAGATTATTCCTACTGGCAAAAGAAGTAGTGCTGAATGGATGAAATAAAAACGACGAGTCCAGCTTGACGCTTGTAAGACTGTCTTATGCTTTTTTTTTTCAAAAACGTATTCTGCATCCTCTAAAATTGCGGCACGGAGCGAGGAGGGTGCCCTGGGGCCCTACCGCCTAAGCTGAAAACGATTCACATCTTTTAAATCTAACTTTCGTTTAAGTTAATGGTACAAGTATTTAGCGTAGCCGACAAAGATTTTGGCGCTCTATCGATTAAGCTAAAGATGATCGCTACTGGCTTAAGTCTAAGCCAGATTTTCGGAATCAAAGAATCGAATCTGAGTCGTCTTCAGCATATGATGTAAGGCTCCTAGTTTGCCCTACTCTATCTCTCCCTCTGTAATGGGAGCTGCTTTTTATTGCGCCGCGGTTGCTAGATTCATGATAACTTGTTCCGTTCCAGGAGTGCAATGCGCCTGGGGGGGAGACGCTGTTGATGTTCTGGGGCTGCGGCCGCTCAGAGAGTAGGTTTACCATGAGCATGTCCGCCTCCAGCTGTTCCTCCGTTCATATGCCTGTATGTATGTATTTCTTTCTAAATTATTATTAGTACGAGTAGTGGTGGGGTGTAAGCAGTTGATCACTTTTTACTAGTTAACCACATAAGGGCCAAAACCAACCTCACCTGCGAAGGTACTCTCTACCGTCTAGTAAACAAGGGTTTGGCGAAAAAGTGTTTTTGTTTTTGAGAAACTTTTACTATAACAGTTACATGGCTGAGTGACGGACAATAAGACATTTGGACAGTCGAAGTATATAATTCAATTGTAAAGATTGACTTGCCTGTATTAACTTTGTTGTGATTGTTTGAAGCCAGTCGCCCAGACGAACAGTCACCGCGAAAGGGAGCTGCGTTCTGCCGCCCAGCAGACTGACATCAGTTGCAGACAGTCTCCAGCGGGCTTATCGCCAGGTATTTACCATGTGACCTTAGATTTGAGTCTAGTTATTTTTGTTAGCGATGGGCTTGCTTGAATCTGATAATTTGGTAGCGACCTCTGCAAGGCATATCCATTATTATAAACGTTATCAACTACGCAATTGATTTTAACGGCTGCCTGTCTAATACGTTTTTATTAAACTCGGCTTCCTTCGCGTTTATAATGGCACGATTAGACGTCAGCATTGGCTGTTGTTATTAAAGCCAAGTCGGTGGATTTTGGATAGTTTGAAGACACTGATCTTCGTCAACGAGCAGTGGAACTGCGTGGCGGATGCATTAAACCTTTTCAATTATAGAGTAAGGCAGTAGTTATATGAGCTGTAGATTGCTGATAAGTCTAGCAACCGTGGAACAGTGCACAGCTCTTCAGATGATGTTGTTCGTAGATATATAGCAAGGTTTTCTTATAAGACTAGGGTGATATGGTGATATATTGGTATGCCATACGGTTTTTGTAGAATGGGAAGTGGGGATATGTGCAAGAGTACTTTACACCAGTATTTAATCGCTTATCAGGCGAGGTGCGTTTGGCGCCCGATGTGGCATAAAAGAAGAAAAAATGTTTGTCCCAATAGTTTGCGCAAAAGCTGCGGTCACACGAGACAAACAATACTCACTTCGAATTTTGCGTATAAAGAAAGTAAGTATGACTCTACCCTCATGATCACGATGAGTGAGCCAAATCGTGGACGCTGTTTGCTGTAAATTGCTTATTTATATAATTAGGACAATCCGGCCCTAGCTTGCTGGTATTACTTTGTATCTAATATAAAAGACAACCGATACTGACTTATCTATCAATGCAACAGCTCAAACCACTGGACGGATCGGGTCGAAATTTGGTATACAGGTAGCTATTATGATGTAGGCATCCGCTAAGAAAGGATTTTCGAAAATTCTCTTGGGATACCGGGATGCATACGCTGCGGGCGTAAGCTGGTTGCTAATAAGATTGGTAACAACATTTGACACTAAAATCTCAACGTGTATTAACTACTTAGTCAATCGATATGTAGTGAACGTATCAGACGCGGAGGTATTGCTGCGGGCACGGCTGGCGGACTCGCTGACGTACTCGTCGCCGGCGTCCTCATTGCTGCAGCCAGCCGGGCGCTCCATGTCCATACTGGGCTCGGTCTGTGCGCTTCTACTCAATAAACAGGTGCTTTTATTTTATTTTTATTTTTTTATTTTATTTTTTATTTTATTCGGAAGACCAACAGCTGAACTTATCATAATACAATTTTACAGTAGCAATTTCAGAGCCAATTACAGGTCCTCACATATAGCATTATGTTAGCTTACTAGTGATGTGAACAATAAATTAGAACATTAGAACTTATTAAGAATTAAATTCTGTATAAATAATATCTAATACAATATTTAAACCAACGAATTATAGTAAAAATGATACAAAATCATTGCTACTCCTACGATTCCGTTATATATATATATATAATTATATATATATACATATATTGATTTGGAGCCAATAGCATTGCTAACCTAGTACAAACTTAGCATTGTCTCATACAACAACCGCTTCGCCTTTGTAATTTTTCTTAACTATTATTATTTCCTATTTAATTAAATTCTGTAACTTGTAAACCCTGTGATTTTGACGTAAATACGTCTTTAAATTTGTTACCATACGGAGGAGGAGGAAAAATCTGATACGAAAAAGACCGGGGATACAGTTTAACGTTGTAGTTTCGAATCTATGCTCTACATTTATAATTCAATCACACCACTGGATAGATGAAGGATCAAAGAATTTATTACGCTAAGTAAGGACTATTGTACATAGCGCGCGAGGTAGGGGGGAGCGCTGCCATTTTGAGAAAATTTTAGTGCATGCAACGTATTAAATTATCGTACAATACACGGCCGTGTCCGCGACACAGCCACACGCCATTTTTTTGTATTACCAATTAGATATTTTATTTTACCAATTAATTTAGTATATATCCACTTTTTGTCTCCAGACCACATAGCTGGTCAAAATATGGCAACAAACCACCTGACTATAGTGACGGTTGAGTTGTCTGGAAAACTTAGATTCTAATATTTGACCGACTTGGGACGGGGGCCCACCACACATTCCCACCACTGTGTCTCCTGTGTAGCCAGGATTAACAGCGGCGACCGCCAAAAAAGGCAATGAACAATGAAGTCCATTGCAGTCCCGGGGGTAAAACTACGGCTGTCTTGGAACTCACAACGAATTTAATCAGAAGAAATTAGTAGGAGTAGGAAGCTTTTGGAATTTGACTTCCCCTCTTAGCAATGTGAGAGACAGCAATATGGCGAATAAGGCATTAAAAGCCTAAAGAGATGGCTAGTCAAGTGAAGCTCAACTGCCGTGCACCACGGATTTTAAGTTTCTAACACTATTGGGGACCTAAAACATTGAGTTGTTACCTAACACATCGATACCAATAATATGAATTGCAAAATCGTCTGAACGCTTGGTAATTCTCCCTTGTTGCTACCAAATCTGAATAGTATACTACCCCGGATGCAACTTGCAATGAATTCAACATGTCATTTGACCGACTGCTCACAATCGATACCACCACGAGTGGTCCGCATACTGCAGTGTAGTTTTGTTAATTACACTAATGCGCCAAACATGCGGCCCGCCCGCCTACTATACAGCAGTTACCCTGACATATGGACGTCTGTACCTATTACCAGGAGCATCGCCGATCCTATCAAAACCTCTTCACGTCTTTTGAGGTATACAATGCTGTAGTTTCCTGGGACAACTTCAACACTTATGCTACCTACCACCAAGACTACTAGACAGCAGTGTAGAAGCTACTTATTGTTTTACCAATAAATGAATAGATTTATTATAGATTACATTCATATCAAACAGTTCCATGTGTCTTGTATGTTTCAGGGATCATCAGTTGCCGCGAAAGAGGTAACCAGTTTCACAGAGAGCCTGCATTCGGATAACATTTGCCGCATCTGTTTCGGCGGCGAGTCAGCGGAGCGCCTGGTGCGGCCGTGCTCGTGCCGCGGCACCATCGCCGCCGTGCACCGCTCCTGCCTGGAGCGCTGGCTGCTGCAGGCCGCCACCTCCTACTGCGAGCTCTGCCGCCACCACTACGTCGTCACTAGGAGCCACAAGTGAGCATATACTGCCTATAGCTCCGATCAGACATGGTCTTTCGTCGGCTTACAGCCATGACTCAAAGGGTTTATTTCAATGCAGTTGACAAGACTAATGTTTAAAGTAAAACTTTGATTAAAATATCAAAGAAGTAAACATATCGGCTATAAAAAGATAAAAATTAAGTACATAATATATGTAGTGCTGAGTGTTCCTGACAGGATTGCCCCCATGCAGTATTGAGTCATGGAATCCTGTTCCTGTGGTGCAGATGATACATTTGTATGCATGTACTAATATATATGTATGACATACATACAGATCAGATGTCATACAATGTATCATCTACATGTATGTAAACATACAAGAATACTGCTACATCGACGAATGGTATTGACTCATCAATAAGTTAATTCAGTAATTAACCTTCATCATCACTCAGTCATCTGCACTCGGTGCACTGATTAACTAACAAGGCTCTGACAAAAGAGGCAAGCAATGAGGTAAGGTTCAGCGTAATTGTAAGCACCTAGTACTGAACGTATATGTGTGTCCCGTTTGATGTGTCCGTGTGGCGGTGCAGATGGTCGTGGGCGCGCTCGCTGGCGGAGTGGGCGGTGTCGGGGCGCGGGCGCGCGCTGGCGCTGGACGCGTGGCGCGCCGCCGCGCTCGGCGCCGCCTCCGTGCTCGGCACGGCGCGCGCGCTGCACGCCTGCGACCAGGTGCTCTCTCTCGCACCTCACTCGCTCACATCTTATACTGTTTGCCCACTTTCCATCACCAAGTCTGCATTTTGATGGACCGAAGAAGCGCTCCATATTATTTATCTATCTACTCGATCCGTCAAAAGTCTAGATGACGGATCTCAGGCTCGTGGACTCACGGTCCATACGAATATATGGCGCGCTATGTCGCTCGGTCGCTCGGTCAGAACGTTGAAGCCGTGATAGATAGGTGGACAAACGCTCTTAGGGTGTACTGCACTGAAGCGGATCGGAGCGGAGAACAATGTTCAAATCGAAATGAAATGACACTTTTATAAATAGTATTCTTATTTTTTGTATTTTTTTAATATACTAGCATTTCGGTGTTGGACCACTTAATCAGATCAACAACTAGTCTTTTTTTTTAATAATCAGATAATACAACAACAATTACAATTTAATTTGTGTTCAAACTCATAGAAATAATAGTTCTAGTTTGGGATAAGAGATGGCGCTGTATATTTTTATTGAGTTTCTGAAACGCGCTATGGTTTGGTTTGTATAGTTACATAGTATCAGAGCGTGAGTAATTAAATACCCCCTTAGCAACCTAGCATAAACCTGTGTGGCAAATGTGTGGTGACTAATGTATATACTTTAATACACGGTTCGTCTGGAGTCTCTGGAATTTTTATTTCGAGTCGGCGAGTCCCTGTAGTTTTTGAATGAAGTACGGTCGTCGTACATTTGGCCTTCTAAGCTGGATAGTTTGGATGGGCTAATAACGACTCGGACCTCTCGTTCGCACCCACGGGCAACAGATTGTTGTCAAGGGCGGACACCATTGCTCGCATTGCAATACATGTTCAGTACCTATGAGCGTAGTCGGGACCAGGATGGGTGATGCAGCAGCAACAGTGCAACCGACTACACCCTAAAAAGAGTGAATGCAGTGCATCGGAGTGTGACGTCACATGCAGCGGACGAAGGCCGGAGTCAAATCAATGGATACACCTATGGATATGTGAGTGAGTGAATACTGGACATACAACTGTGAGTACTTTCTTTCATAAATTAATAGCAATCAGTGCTAATCAATATTGAGCCTTAAATACAAGAAGAAATTAACTTTGGATTTTGAAGCAATAGTTTGAAGAATTTGTAGGAAACTCGTAGACTTAGAATAATTTTAAGAAAAGTGCAACTACGGGGAATCCATGCCGGTTTTCGGAGCGGTACAAAGCGTGTTTTCAAACACTTGTAAAATTTTCGAGTGCGATCTTGGACTTAGAAAATTACAATATCTTAAGTACTGTATTGTGACTTGGTAACAGTGACTTTGGAAATTTTGTACCTTGTGTTAAACGCATTATATTACTGTTTTACTTTATTAAAATTGTTTGGTTTGAGTCATCCATTACTTTATGGTTAGAATAATATAATTAGTACTCAATATAGTTCTTAGATTATTTTATTTACAAAAATATTTACAATGGATTCTTTAATTAAAATTCAAATGAACTCAAACAAAGCAATTGCAAATGCTAGAACTAATTTTAAAAAATCACCTAGAGAACGTTTAACTCCATCTTATATTGAAACAAGGCTTGAAGCCTTGGAATCTCAGTGGTCTTTATTTGTGCATAAACATAATTTACTTATTGGTGATTACGATGAAGAAGATTTGATAAAAACTAAGTATTTTGAAAATGATATTTACCAAGTTACAGAAGAATCGTATTTCGATTATAAGTCCGAATTAAAGGAAAAACTATCTCAAATTACGCCAATTGTTTCAACTGCTTCTAATGTAACAAATTCTTCGAATAATAATTCAAGTGATCATTCACATCATAGCGTAAAGTTACCTACCATAACGATACCAATTTTTTCTGGAACTTACACTGAATGGGCTAGTTTCAGGGATCTGTTCACTTCTCTTATACATACTAACAACTCACTTGATAACGTACAAAAGTTACACTACCTAAAGTCACATCTATCAGGAGAAGCGGAACAACTTCTACGTCATGTTCCTATAACGGGTGATAATTATACTATTTGCTGGAATCAACTTGAGTCTAGGTATAATAATAAACGCTATATTGCAAACTCAGTACTAAAAAGATTCATGAGTCAAAGAAATATTACAACTGAGTCATCTAGTGCAATCAAGGAGTTATTGGATACCAGCAACGAGTGTATTAACTCTTTAAAAAATTTAGGTCTGCAAACAGACACTTGGGACATGATCGTTACTTATATTTTATGTTTAAAATTAGATCCAGAGTCCAGAAAAATGTGGAAAGCCAAATTAAGTGATCTTCAGGAAACTTTGCCTACTTATAAACTATTTACCGATTTTTTATGTCAACGATTTAGATCACTCGAATTTCTTGATAAGAAGTATTCTAAAGATATTGTGAAAGCTAAGACACTCCATATCGCTGATGCAAATAAAATTAAATGTCTATTTTGTTCAGATACTCACAAGTTAGGAAATTGTAAGAAATTTGTAAAAGAGGAGCCAAACACACGTCGTGATTTCGTTCAGTCTAGGAGATTGTGCTTTAATTGTTTTGGCTCAAACCATTCTGTGTATTCATGTCGTGTACCATCCAAGTGTAGAATCTGTCATAGGAAGCACCATTCGTTGCTTCACGTTCAAACTACGTCGACTTCAACTAGTAATGATTCGAAGGTGTTGCCAGTTGTCAGTAATGTTAGTTCTTTACCATCAAATATCAGTGGTAAACAAGACGAACCGATTAAACACATTACCACATGCCACATTAATTCCCAAAGCCAAGTTTTGCTTGCAACGGCTTTGGTAGGAGTAATATCTAAATCAGGCACATGCATAACTCTCAGGTCTCTTGTCGACCAAGGATCGCAAGCTTCGTTTATGACGGAGTCAGCAGCTCAATTACTGGGACTGCAGAAGAAACTATGCAAGAGTTATGTGTCCGGATTAGGAAGTGATCGGGATTCCGTAGTGACCTCTAAATATATGGTCAGTTTTAAATTACAATCACTCTCCAATCCTAGTTTTGTAATACAGGTTAGGGCTCATGTAATAAAAAATATTACCACATTGCTGCCAGATAAAGAAATTGTTGTGCAGAGGTGGTCAAATATGCCGGAAATTAGGTTAGCAGATCCAACATTCAACACACCTAATAAGGTTGATATACTTCTGGGGGCAGAGGTATACAGCCAAATTATTGAGGAAGGACTAATTAGGTGTGGTCCAGATATGCCAGTGGCCCAGAATACGAAGCTGGGATGGATTTTATCTGGAAAGGTGCTTTCCGGTAGTAAAGATATTAAAAACTATCACAACTCTGTCGTCATATGCATGCATGCAATGGAAGATAATAAACTATTGCAAAAATTTTGGGAATTAGAAGATGAACCAAAATTGGAGAAAAGAAAAAGATGGACAGAGGAAGAAAAGAAATGTGAAAAACTATTTACAAGCACGACAACAAGAGATAGTGAAGGTAGGTATGTTGTCAAGCTCCCTTTTCGTGATTCAGATCCACAATGCCTATATGGTAATTCCTTAGGCATTGCCAAGAAAAGGTTAGATTATTTAGAAAAACGATTGTTAAAAATGCCTGAATTAAAGATTCAGTATGCAGATGTGATCGACGAGTATATCGCTTTAGGTCACATGGAAATAGTTCCTGAAAGCGAAATGCTGTCACCAGCCGTTTACCTACCTCATCATGCTGTGGTGAGAGATGATAAAACTACAACTAAGCTTAGGGTCGTCTTTGATGCCTCTTGTTCTGGAACTAACGGAGTGTCTCTTAATAACGACTTGATGATCGGGCCTAAACTTCAACCTGACTTGCGTCATATTATAATGTGTTGGCGTGTTTATCCAATCAGCCTCAGCTCTGACATTATCAAAATGTACAGGCAAATTAAGGTGTCAGACAAAGACGCTGATTTTCAGCGCATAGTATGGCGTGAAAAATCTGAAAAGGACCCTAAACATTTACGCATATTGAGAGTCACGTTCGGCACTGCATCGGCTCCTTATTTAGCAGTCAGAGTTCTTCAACAAACAGCTATTGATGGAGCGGCGGATTTTCCTGAAACGTCACAAAAGGTATTGAAGGATTTTTATATAGACGATTTGCTGTCAGGCTGCGAAAACGTAGAAGAAGGAAAGAAACTTTATACAGAACTAAAGGAACTATTGAGGAGAGGTGGTTTTGAACTCCAGAAATGGACAAGTAGTAGCAAGGCTTTAATGGAAGCAATTAATGAAAATCAAACAGATCAAAATCTAAATCTAAAAATTGATAATATAATTAAAATACTCGGACTCAAATGGAATCAGGATACGGATGTTTTCGAATATTCGGTACATCTTCCTCCTATTGATGAACCTATTACTAAACGCAAAGTTATATCTGACATTGCTAAATTGTTCGATCCGCTTGGTTGGTTGGCGCCAGCGATTATAGTTGCCAAGATATTCATTCAGAAGTTATGGATATCGGGAATAAGCTGGGATGATGTGTTACCTGAAAATCTATTGATAGAGTGGACCACTTACCGTAATGAGCTGATGAAACTACAGGATGTTACTATACCTAGATGGATAAATACTTACCGAACTGATGCTAGAAGAGAACTCCACGGATTTGCCGATGCATCCAACGATGCGTATGCTGCTGTTGTCTATTTAAAAGTTGTAAATGATGACGAAAATGTTTCTGTCCATTTAATAACAGCAAAAACAAAGGTGTCACCAATCAAGCAGGTAAGCATTCCTCGGCTCGAGCTATGTGCAGCTGTACTTCTGTCTAAATTATTGCAAGAGGTAGCAGAAGTCCTAGAAATCAAAAGGGAGTACATCTGCGCGTACACAGATTCCACGGTGGTGCTTGCTTGGTTGAGTTGTCATCCTGTAAAATGGAAAACGTTTATAGCTAACAGGGTTTCCGAAATCTTGACAGCAATGGGCAGGGATCAATGGTCTCACGTTAAATCGCAAGACAATCCAGCAGACGTAGCATCTCGTGGTGTCAATCCATCTGAAATGAAGAACGCGACTTTATGGTTCACTGGTCCAGGGTGGCTGAAAGAAAAAGAAATTAAATTAGACAAGAGTAAAACATTCGAGACACAAATAGAAAAAAGAGCATGTCATGTAGGAGTAAGCAATGAAAATGAAAAACAAGATGAGGAGAGTAATATTATAACTAAATTTTCAACATTACGCAAATTAGTGCGAGTTATAGCTTACTGCAAAAGATTTATGAAGGGAAAGAAATCAAATTGCACAACGTATTTAACAAGTGAAGAAATAAGAAATGCATTAGATACATGCATAAAGGAAGTACAGAATTGTAAATTTAAGGAAGATATAAAAAGTATAAGAAAAACAGGAAATGTAAACAAAAGGAGTAAACTTACCCCGCTTAACCCATTTCTTGATGACGCTGGAATATTGCGGGTCGGTGGACGCTTAGAAAGAGCTCTTATTCATCAATCCACTAAGCATCCTATAATTTTACCGAACAAGTCACATTTTACAACATTGGTTATAGCTGATGCCCATGAAAAAACTCTACATGGAGGCTCTCAGCTCACCCTCAATTACTTAAGGTCACGATATTGGGTGATTAATGGAAAAAATGAAATCAAGCATTTCATACGAAGGTGTACGACTTGCGTTCGTTATACCGCAAACACTAGAGAACAACTAATGGGGCAGCTGCCTTGTTCAAGAGTGCAGCCCAGCAGACCTTTTCATCAGACTGGAACAGACTACGCCGGGCCTATAAACATTCGGATGTCCAAAGGAAGAGGAAACAAGTCCTATAAAGGCTACATATGCCTTTTTGTGTGCATGGCGACGCGAGCTGTGCATCTAGAGGCAGTAAGCGACTTGAGTACCAACGGATTTTTAGCTGCCTTTAGACGCTTTGTAGCTAGACGCGGCCATTGTGCAGATCTTTATAGTGACAATGGCACGAATTTTGTAGGCGCGGCCAGAGAACTCAAGTCTTTGTTGGCTGACGAAAGGTCTAGCATTGCTACTGAAGTAGCTAAAGCTCTAGCGTTAGAAGGTACAAACTGGCATTTTATCCCTCCTCATGCCCCCAATTTTGGTGGTATTTGGGAGGCAGGGATAAAGTCGACCAAGTACCACTTAAAAAGAGTCGTCGGCAACTCGACGCTCACGTATGAGGAGTTGAGCACAGTGCTTACTCAAATAGAAGCCTGTCTATGTTAAAGGAGGTTGGTTTGACACTAGTGAAGGTCTATGCCTTGTGTTACTAGGTAACCACTACTTGTTTTATGTCATTGTTGGCTGATGTGAAAAGATTAATAAAAAGACGTTAAATAAAATATTAGCTATTTTATTAGACTGTACTCATGCACTGATCTATACACTCTGCTATACAGATTAGGTATTGCACGTAACTATATCAGGTTAAGGGCTCCACCGTAAGTAATAAAATGGATTTCTCTACAAAAATTGTTGTCGGAAAACTTGAAGGCAAAGATAACTGGCCTACCTGGAAGTATAATATTTCCATATTGCTAGACGGTACAGAAAGTGCTTTAGAAGCAGTTGAAGGAAGACTTCAGAAACCAGTTCTTGCTGCAGGAGCAGGTGACGCCGAATTAAGCGCTTATAATGCAGAAATGCTGAAGTATAAGAGGACTGAAAGTGGCGCTCTACTTATGCTGACAACAAATATGACAGAAGAAACTCTTAAGAAAGTAATGCGGTATAGAACGGCACATGAGGTTTGGCAAGAGCTACATAGACTATTTGATGGAAAAACTGAGGACAGGGCCTATAATTTGTGTCTAGAATTTTTCGGGCTAAGACGTAATAAGGACAATGGTATTCCTAGCCACATGTCAAAGCTGAAGAATTTATGGAATGACTTGAAAGTTGAAATTTCTAAAATTGATGCATCGGCCAAACTCCCAGAATTATTCCTGATCTGTAAAGTCTTAGATACACTAGACGATAAGTACTTCCACTTTAAGTCAAGCTGGCTAATGCTAAAACAGTCTGAGAAAACTATAGATAGTTTAACGAGTCATCTCTGCACGTTTGAGAGAAATTTGGGCAGTCAAGAGAGCTTACGAAAAGAAGCACTAGTGACGACACCAGTTACACATTCAAGCAAGGGAAAGAATGATGAGCAGGTTGTTTGCAACTATTGTTTAAAGAAAGGACATAGAGTTAGAAAGTGTAAGAAGTGGATTAAGGATGGGAGGCCACCAAAACCAACTTCAAACACCGCAGCCTCATCATCTAATTCCAAACATGTGCAAAATGTTTCTTTGATGGCATGCTCTTTAGGTCACATGCAAGATCGAGAGAATTGGTATGTTGATAACGGAGCAACTACACACATTGCAGTAAAGAGAGAAATGTTTGTTGATTTTGATGAGTTCGAGTTTGACCATACCGTAACGACGGCAGACGGAAGTAGTATACCTGCACTAGGAATGGGTACCGTTTTGGTAGAATCGACTGTCAATGGAAATAAGACACAAATCACTCTAAATAATGTGTGGTTGGTACCATCTTTAACGAAAAATCTTTTTTCCACGTTAGCAGCACAAGATAAGTGTCAGAATAGTATCTTTACGTCAACAACTAGAGAATGCAAACTAGATATTGAAGGCACGACTAGAGTTGTTGGTACAAGAGTCCCTCAAGGTGGACTTTATAAATTGGATATGAAGACAAACTATCCAAAAAGACATTCAGCTATTGAAGTGAATGCTGTGACAGGCTCCAATATGCTACAGCTATACCATGAACGTTTTGCTCACCAGGACAAAAGGCACGTCATTCGCTTAGTAAAACGCGAATTCGGCATTAGTCTAAGTCTAGATAAGGTAAAATGCGAAGGCTGCATATATGGGAAGTCACATAGAAAACCTTTTGGCATTAGGGAAAAAGCTACAGCTGCTGGAGAGCTGATTCACACCGATGTTTGCGGTCCCTTTGTAAATAGTATTTCTAAATTCAAGTACTTCGTATTGTTTAAAGACGATTATTCCAGTTATCGAGTGGTTTATTTCATCAGAGAGAAGTCAGAAGTAAAGGACAAACTTCTGCAAATGCTGCAAGAAGTTAAAAATGCTGGACTTTCAGTTAAAACTTTACTGAGCGACAATGGTGGTGAATTCGATAATGAGGCGGTGCGAAAGATTCTACAGAGTCACGGTATACAGCAAAGGCTGACAATGCCTTACACGCCTGAACAGAATGGCTGTAGTGAGCGAGAAAACCGAACACTAGTAGAAGCCGCTAGGTCAATGAAGTACGCGAGAGGAGATTTACCGCAAATGCTTTGGGCTGAATTAATAAATACTTCCGCTTACGTTCTGAATAGGACAGGTCCTACTAGAGTAGAGGGAAAGGTTCCTTATGAACTATGGCATGGAAAGAAGCCCAAAATAAGTCACCTTAAGATTATCGGAAGTGAATGCTACGCACATATTCCAAAACAGAAACGTAAAAAGATGTGCAAGAAAGCGGTGAAAGGAATATTGATAGGTTATGAGAATGATGATGGCTATCGTATTTGGGATGGACATAAGACGCTGAGGTCTCGAGACATAACATTTGAAACCGATGTCGAGTTTAAAATTTCCATCAAAGTACCTAATCATTCAGAGGGAGTTATAGAGGGTAACTCTAATAATAATGATCAAATTCCTGAGCAAACCCCTAACGAAGGAGAAGACAATGTTGAACATGTTCTAGAGGGAGATAGGACAAGAGAAGATGACCAAGTTCAACCAAATATCGTAGATGGCGATGATGTTTACGTTGATGCAGATGGAGAACCCATTGAAGTTGTTGAGCCTCTGGTAGAAACGGAGTCGGAGTCTCATTATAACTTGAGAGATAGGTCAACTATAGCACGTCCAAAAAGGTTTGATGACTATGTATGTTTCGTAGGTACAGAAAATTTTCCCGAAACTTACAAAGACGTTGTTGAGAGAAGTGATAGTACTGAATGGCGGAAGGCCATGGCAAGCGAAATCAAATCTCTTAGCGACAACGAAGTATGGACACTTTGCGAGTTACCATCTAATAGAAAGGCACTTCCATGCAAGTGGGTTTTTACCATTAAGCGTAATCCAGACGGAACAGTAGATAAATATAAAGCTAGGCTGGTAGTGAAGGGATTCAAACAACGAAGAGGAGTTGATTATGAGCAGACCTTCAGTCCAGTGGCCCGAATGGCTACTATAAGAGCTTTATTAAGTGTCGCTGCCAAAGAAAAACTGTTCCTAACACAATTTGATATTTCGACTGCATTTTTAAACGGAAAACTCAGCGAAGAAATTTACATGAACCAGCCAGATGGTTACAGTGATGGCACTTCTAGAGTTTATCGTCTGAAAAGAAGTCTGTACGGCTTAAAACAAGCACCTAGATGTTGGAATGAATGTTTTGCTGTGATTCTTCTGGAAAAAGGCTTCACTCAGAATAAAGCTGACAGTTGCCTTTTTACTAAAAATGTAGGACAGAAAAAGATATTAATTACTCTGTATGTGGACGATGGTCTTGTTGCCACTACAGATGAGGCTTTAGCGAACCAATTCCTGAAGGAATTAGGGGATACGCTGAAAATAACGACCAAAAGAGCATCTTTTTACCTAGGACTTGAAATTGCACAATCCAACGATGGTTCTATTTTTATAAGTCAGAAGGCTTATACTAAGAAAATACTAGAACGTTTCCGGATGTCAGATTGCAATCCAGTTTCAACGCCTATTGAAAAGAAGACTTCTGAAACAGGGAAAGTTGAAGACAGAGATCCTGCAAAGATACAGTTCCCGTATAGAGAGGCTGTAGGTACTCTGGCGTACCTTATGACAGGCACGCGCCCTGATATAGCTTATGCTGTTGGGGTAGTTTCCAGGAAGTTGGAGAATCCAACTGAAGCAGATTGGCAGAGAGTCAAAAGAATATTTCGATATTTAAAGAGAACAATGTCCTATGGCATTAGATATGACTCAAGCTGTACGAGATCCATACTGGAAGGCTATAGTGATGCAGATCATGCTGGTGATGAGCTGACTGGTCGGTCTACTACTGGAGTCACATGTCTCTATGCTAACGGAGCAGTTTCTTGGCTAAGCCAACGACAATCATCAGTTGCAATCTCAACGACTGAAGCCGAGATTGTTGCAGCGAGCGAAGGCGCACGAGAGTTGGTGTGGCTACAAAGAGTTTATAAAGAACTTACAACGCTTGATGGCATACCTACGCTAAAGGTCGATAATGAAGCTTCAATACGCCTTGCAAATAATCCCGAGTTTCACAAGCGAACGAAGCATATTAGAGTGAGACACTTCTTTGTCAGAGAGACTGTACAAGAAGCACTCATAGATGTACAGAAAAATAGTTCCAAAAATCAGTTGGCGGATCTTTTAACAAAGGCAGTTCCAAAACCCACACTAATGAAGTTAAGAGCTGAATTGGGGCTGCTAGAACCTTCCAACTAGTGAGGGAAAGTGTTAAAGGAGGTTGGTTTGACACTAGTGAAGGTCTATGCCTTGTGTTACTAGGTAACCACTACTTGTTTTATGTCATTGTTGGCTGATGTGAAAAGATTAATAAAAAGACGTTAAATAAAATATTAGCTATTTTATTAGACTGTACTCATGCACTGATCTATACACTCTGCTATACAGATTAGGTATTGCACGTAACTATATCAGTCTAAACTCTAGGCCAATTTCACAGTTGAGTAGTAACCCGCATGATCCTACGCCCCTGACACCTGGTCACTTCCTTATCGGGGGACCACTTGTGCTTGTGCCTGATACGAATTTTGAGCAGTCTAATGTCAGTAATCTTAGAAGATGGCAGCTGACACAACGGATGGTACAGGACTTTTGGCGCAGATGGTCACAAGAATACCTTGCACAATTTTTAAATCGTTATAGGTGGGCCTATCAAAATCCAGAACCGAACACTGGAGACGTAGTTCTAGTAAAAGAAGACGGTCTACCACCAGGCAAGTGGCTTTTAGGTGTAATTGTCGAAAAGTTTCCTGGAGTGGATGGAATCACGCGTGTGGTTAGCATTAGATGTAAAGGCTCAATCGTAAAGAGACCTGTCACAAAACTGTGTATATTGCCCATTAGTAAGTAAGAAGTGTTATTGTTATTGTTTTTATACGAAAAGTTGTTATTTTAAGATTTTATTTACACTCATGCTCTGTTATTTTATTTTAAGAAGTTATGTTTGGTTTTTGTTTTAAATTTTATTATTATTATACACTCACCATGAACTTTGAGATAATTTATATACAGTCCACTAAGTTTCGTTTTTATTATTGTGAGATGTCATGGTGGGCGGAGTAATGGACATTCTGTCCATGGTGGGCGGGATGTTCAAACTCATAGAAATAATAGTTCTAGTTTGGGATAAGAGATGGCGCTGTATATTTTTATTGAGTTTCTGAAACGCGCTATGGTTTGGTTTGTATAGTTACATAGTATCAGAGCGTGAGTAATTAAATACCCCCTTAGCAACCTAGCATAAACCTGTGTGGCAAATGTGTGGTGACTAATGTATATACTTTAATACACGGTTCGTCTGGAGTCTCTGGAATTTTTATTTCGAGTCGGCGAGTCCCTGTAGTTTTTGAATGAAGTACGGTCGTCGTACAATTTGTATATATATATACTTGTTCATTTCGTAATTAAGATATAAATTTCGTAAAATATCTGATTATTATGTATGTTATTTATTACACGTCTGTGCTGGTTCATTCCACACATCGTTGTCATTTACTTAGGTATTTAATAATTATATAGTAATACCTTTTACTAAGAATCTTTGTGATATGTGTCTTGTGATGTGATATGTAACATATTTTTAGGTAAGGAAAGGACTATATCGGGCAGCTACTGCGTTAGTAACTGGACTAGCAATTCGTGGGGGATATTCATCAATAGGCGGTTTAGACACCCACGTGCCAAGCTATAAAAATAAAAAAAATATACACAACTCCATGCCCTGATAGAGCGTCCTTCGTTGTGCTACTTGACTTTGAATTTGTCGTGTAACAGGTTTTCTTGGCGCCGCAAATTTAGGAGAGCCTAAAGTGAGGTGGAAAAAATGGGGTGTAGCTGTGTCATGAGTACGTTATCTGCACTAAAATTATCTCAAAATGGCAGCACTTTCTCCTCCCTGGCTTACGATGTTCAATAGTCCTTACTTAGCCAAATAAAGTCTTTGATACTTCATCTATCCAGTGGTGTGATTGAATTTTGTATGTAGAGCCTAGATTCGAAACTACAACACCAAACTGTATCCCCCGATTTTATTATCACTGGATTTTTTGGATTGCCCCGTATGGTAGCAAGTTTAAAGACGTGTTGACGTCAAAAAACGAAGAAGTAGTTGTTACACTAGGTATTTCAGTTATAGGCAAAATTTTCCTATCGGGGCCAATTTGTTACAAGAAGCCATACAGAGTCGTGAATACTACATATTTATAAATTGCAATGTGCCAGGTGCTCCAGGCAGGAGCGAGGCGCGGCGGCGGCGCCGCGCTTGCTGCCAACCTGTTCTCTTCGCTGCTGATCGGCATCATCGGTGAGCCTTCGTTTTCATCACACTAGTATCTCAGGATGTCGGTAAATCATTAATGCTAGGTTTGTATGTGTTTTTCATTTATGTAAATACTTTTTTGCATGCTATACCTAATCTAACAAAATTGGGTTGTTTCCAATGTTTAAAAATTGTACAAATAAATTAACAATATCGTAAAATACACAAAACTATAAAGATCTGCAAACTTTCATTCTAATATCTTCAGTCAGACTTTTTTTAGCGTCGATCAAAGTTTGGCGGGAAAGTCCATTTTAAAAGTATGAAATTATTAAAAAATTATATTTCCATTGGAGAAGCAATAAAAAATGCTATAACTTTTATTATGATACTAATCACATAAACGTAATATTTAACATAGCTGTCGTACAAATTTCTGATTTGATGCATACAAAATACAGATCTGTGACGTCATAATTCAGTAGTCTTTTGTATGGAGCGTTTTGGGGCAGTCTAAAAATTGTGATTTTCAAATTACCATATCTCGAGAGATTTTTGTGCTATCGAAGTAATTCTTTCACCTATGGTTATATTATGGAGACGACCCTACATATCAAACAGAAAAAAATGTTAGTCAAATACCCAATTGTTAGACACTAGAAATTTTATAATTCATAATAAATATTCTAGAAATATACATTTTCATTGGTATAAAAACTAGCTACGACACGGTTTCTGTCAGGTTCAGTTTGAATGATGATGATGATGATGATGATGCGCCAGCTCTGACTTTGGAATATTTCAGACTTTACTTAAACTTTTATTTAATTTCAAAATATAATCAACAGTGTATTCGCATAGACGGAGAAAGAGCGGAGAGGGAGAAAGAGATCATGTTACTATCAAAGAAATATGTTTGTGAATATTGTTGGAGGTGCTCTGAACGGGTTGCTGACGACGTGGATGCTGCTCAAGGTGCAGGAGCACCAGCTGTCGTGGCAGGCGTGGCGCGACTCCACGCTGCACGTGCACGTGACGCTGGCCGGCGAGCTGGCCGCGGGCTCGGCCTCGGCGCGCTCGTCGGCCGCCACGCTGGTGGGCGCGCGCCGCGGCACCAGCGACCGCAGCACCAACGTCGCCGACCCCTTCATGGTGGCCCCGCCCTCCGCCTTCCCCGACCCCTGACCCCTGACCCCGAGCTTGCGATGTCGGCGACGTTCCTCTACTTCCTGACGACCACCTGTCTGTGCTGTTTCATCCTGGTCGCTATAATGATGTTTCAGCGATTGCCGAGAACCTTTTGATCCTTTCAAAATACGAGTGATTTTCAATAAAACGATAACACGTCTACTCTGTTAATCATATTTATTTCATATTGATATAAATTAACATTATGATAAAATCAGTAGGCGATTATTTGAAGCCGCTGTTATTAATGTCAAATTTAAAATAGTATTAAATAGTGTTATTGTTATTGTGGCGGGTACGGGGTCGTACGCCGCGACGCCGGTCGGCTCGAGGATACTACTTCCTTATGTGGTATAAGCCAAAGCGATCCTCGGAGAACAATTCGCTGGGAACGTAGCGAAAAGTATACAAAAATCTATCGACTATGACCTATAAATATCGCGTATAACTGTTAGTCTATACTTACGTTCTAATATAAAAAATCACATACATCTTGAGATTATACAATAAATAGGAGGACTGTATACGAGACAGCGCTTGGAGAAACGACGAGTGGGCGGACACTGACGAATAAACATCTGACAAACAATAAACAAACAAACAAATCAACAACATACTCTCTTTGGACTCGCTAAAATATTCCAGGGATAACATTATATAATATTTTTGTGACTTTAGCGTTCAACTACTGCTGTGTACGCTTAAACGTCAAAATGGGGACGCACTGTTTCATCATAAACCAGTCTTTACCACCATCGTGTGAACCCAGGTGTGAGTAAAGAGCGCGTCCTCATTCTGTCGGTCGATGAGTTGGCGCCCGGCGGTCAGTCCTGGTCCTTGAACCGGCGGTGGATGGACTGCACGTACGTGAATACGCATTTCCAGTCAGGCTTGCGCATCGCCACCATGTCATCTACGTCTAGCAGGGGGTAGATGCCCGCCTTCTCACTGTAAAACAATTAATATTTTGTGATGTTCATCCTTTTATAGTCGTACTGCTCGCTACAGACAGGGAATGAAAGGGTCATTAATTGTGTTGCTACAGAGCAGTTTTATATACTACGAAAACTGCCTATCGTCAGGCAGGTCGTTGCTTGTTTACCACCCTAGTGGTATAAAAAATATATCTATCGGAATAAGTTATCCAAATGGTTCTAGTACACCTCCGATTTTATTAAGTTCATACAGAATTATTCAAATAATCACAATCAAACCTACAATACCTACTTGACAGAAACCGTAAGTTACGTCTAAATTTGAAAATGAAAATGAATAAATATATTTAAATAATTCCAGGAATCGTGTAATCAAACTTTTATATTTTGTACTATGTTCAAAATAATATTTATCCATATATTACCTATCTATAATTATCTTTTTATGAAGCAGCTACAGTAGCTTAAAATAAGTATTAGAAATTGTGCTCTCATTTTATACGAATTAGTAATTGTTATAATCTATCACACTTTCAGCCGTCTACTATGCTAATAAAGAGCAAAATAAAGTTTTCTTGAATTTAAGTATAACTTACTCGGCAACTTTGAAGGCGAGCGTAAAGTTATGCCGGCGCTTCTCAGGCGTCAGCTTAGAGTAGTCGAACGTGTTCGGCAGGAAGTGGTGCACCAGCGCGCAGAACGCCAGCCCGTCCGCCCAGCTCGTGGAGAAGTTCTCCAACTTCACATTCTATAGAACACAATTGGTCTTACTGTGGTATTATGAAATCATCGAAATCGTTGCTGGGATAGCGACATTGTCTCGAATGAGGTTATGTCATATAAGTCTTCAAATATTATTAGGAATTGCTTTCTTAATCAATTTACAATTAAACGTTTATTTTGAAAAGTTTATTGTACACAGGGTCTAGGAAAACAAGTCTGTCGAAACTTAAGATTTACTAACCTTGACAGGAACATTTAGATGCGTTTCCTTAGATGAAATTTTATAAACAAAACTATTGTACGACTTTATAGTGTTCATGTGCTTCACAAGTACAAAATAGTGTCGAATTATAAAATTTCACCTCTAGAAGTATTTGGTATTAAAATAGGTTCGTTGCATGGGTAGTACTAGGTGGCAAACCATACGTATTATCTAGCTACCAATCACTTTACAAAGCAGGTCAGGTACAGTGTTGGAACACAGTGTCAATCTGCAGGAGTAATCTGCTGGGTTTCTACTTGTATTGCGGGGATTTATTGTGACGTGTGTATTATTTACACGAGGTGGTACCCAACGTCCTGTAGTGATTACCTCCATTAATTTATTACAACAGTTAACACATTTCATGCGTTACGTACAGAATATCCAAAATCTAGTAACGTTCTCGGGTTTTAGTGCTGCAAATTAGAGTTGTACTTGTACAATTAGGGAATTTGAACGTTTACACTTTAGATGTTGTTAGTCTCAGCACTAGTAGACATTGTAATGAGAATAACATAAATTAACCTCATTTCTTTATTAAGCAGCACTAATTTAAGTGTGGCCAAGTATCTAGGGCCAGTATTATGTCCTCACACATACCTATTTCCATCTCACATCCAATACATGCCAACGTACATTATTCAAATCCACGTCGTCTTAATGTTCGTTTGTAGATTTGTTGTTAGATGGTTTAATGGACAAACAATTGACACACATAATAATGTTATCTAACTTGTTTTTGAACATAATCAAACCTACTTTATACATTAAGCAATTATTCGGGAAATAAGTAATAAGTAATCGAAACTATTGGAAGAGTATTTATATGTACTTATTACGATATCTTTAATATAAGTGGAGCAGTATATTTTCCATGTCATAGGTATAATAGGTCTATCTCTTCTAATAGCTTCAATCGTTGAAATTTCATTTAGGCAGGTAAGTAATCTTAAATCTGTACAAAACATAAAATCGTGGTTACATTTGCGATTGAAACCAAAGTTATAATATTTGGTAACGCAGTACGTGAAAGTATATACGTATATTACTGGTTATAATAATGCATAGAATATAATACAGGAAAAAAGAGCAGTCAAAAAGAAGCGTCAGAAAGCGGCGTGTCAATGTGGGAGCGTGGAGTGGACGGTGGTGACTCAGAAAACATGTCTGACAGTACCTCAACTTTTATCAAAACACTGACTAATAAGTCTAATAACATTGTATTCAGTGTGGCCTGCATTGTTGTACAAATTAACAATTAAATAATGATGTCGTGACTTTTAATCATCTTTAATGCAGCCCAGCTCATTGAACAAAGTTAAGCTTCTGTTTTGACATATTTATCGTGATAATGGTGAGTTATTCTGCGCGTGAGCAGCCGCAACATGCTATCGTAAACTACTATTATCGCGCGGCCGTACGAAAATGCGCCTAACACCCTCGCACTAAAGCAAACGCATATTTTCATTCGTTGAGATTTCAAAATTTTCTTTTCATCAACTGCGTCTATAAGTTTGAGATTAGAACATGACGCATATAGTACAGTCCAATCATTAGATATATTTTTTTAAAGTTTATCTATTGTTTATATATTTTGGCAGTAAAAAAATATGCGTCCGCTTGAGTCCATATGAACACCCCAATACGTTTTTATAGGAAATAGTATAGTTACTTTAATAATATCTACAAAGACTTGTGTAAAGGACACATAGCCAAGATCTTATGTATGACACCAGAATATTGGAAATTACAACATATGCTTGAGGCATTAGAGATGTGAAACGTATCAGGATGCGTCGCGTGCGCGAGTGGGTGTGGAGTGTACCTCGTAGTCCCGAGTCTTGTCGCGACACCACTGCAGCAGTCGCTCTTTTATTGTGAGCGCGCTGGCGTGCACCGCGGGGTCGGTGAACTTGAAGTACGGCGCCGAGGGAGAGCCCGGGCTCTGCGGCGTCTTGGGCGAGCTACAATGGACCCTCAGGTTACACCGGATTACATTGTCCCCTACGATATCGGTCTTGGACATGCGACAACTGATACTGAGACGGACAAGTTTTTTGTGGCAACAGAAAGGAGAATTCTCTAAATAAGCACCAAAGACTTAATTTTAGTGTAGGGAAGATCTTGCAAAATTTGACAACTTAGCAACGCATCAACCAAAAAACGAAACGACGCAGCGAATTTATGGATGTTTGCAAACATTAAATATGCATAACAGATCGAGGGAAAAAAGATCGGTACCAAGAAGAATTTAAATTGTCGAATTTATATATATTCTTCATGTCTTAGTATCATGTCTCTTTCCAGCACCAGTATCATAAGAGACATGTGACAATCGGTTTTAACTGCCGTGACTTACGTTTGTGCCGCACGGCCGGCTGTCGACGCAGTTAGTTGTGCTCTGTCAATGGCAATCGAGTGCGAGATAATGCTAGTGAGTTATGGGCTATATGGGACGGTAGCAATATCAAGCAGTAGCGTTGGTAGATACTCATGGTTGAGCTCAGTGAATTCACCCACCTACTTACAAACAATTTGATAAGAGCCAAAATAATAACTGAATTGAGTTAAACAAGTTGTGAGAGTTGCGAGTGGGTGTGACCTGAGGTTGAGGTTTACAACAGTATGTTTTTGTTTTGGATCAAACCAATGAATAAAGCGTCGAGTAGGAAGGTTCAGAAATAGAAATTTCAAACAAGCATAGAAATGAGATTTAATGTTCAGTTCTGTACGTTATCGAATCGTCTGTCAAATATATATGTGTATACTGCTGGATATATTGGACCGTCCGTTTAGCTAATCGACCGAATCACTGGTTATTTACAACGCGTGCTACATGGGATCTATGTTATAGCGGCCATCGATGTACGCTATTTACTTGCAAAAAACAAGATACTCAAAAGTCTTGCAATCTGGAAGCTCGAAATGATCGAATGTGAGATTAATTACACAATAAAACGAATAAGATAAAATAAATCGTATGCATGTTACAATTTTAAATTATTATTTTTCGTGTACTTTATTAATTCTTTCCGAATGACTATTTGTAGAAAAGAATTGCCAATAGTAAAATTTTGAGTATCGTCGTTTTTATATAAGTTGGTTCAATTGAGTTCTGATTGATTTACCGAATTATTGAAATCGTTTCATGCCGTGTACTTATGCGGAGCGTTAATGTACTCATCCTAAGCGAATCCTAAGATTATTATTAGGTAGGTCTATTACAAATTGTAATGAAGCGACTAATATACATGTTATAATGGTTTGCGTATCATTGACTTTGATATTTACTTGTTTCCCTTATTCGTATCCACAGATATGGCTGCCAAAATAAATAAATATATTGCATTACATAATGTATCAAGCGGAAAGATTCAATATAGATATAGATAAATCGCTCATGACTAAAATGCTAATATTTATTCTATAAAGCAACCTACGATGTCGTCTAAAATTGTACTTTGTATTCAAATCGTATTTTTTCAGCTGTGTAATAAGATTAAAAGCCTTGCTCAGACTGAAAGAGCGACTCTTTACGGGATGCCTCGGTCGTATCGTACGTTACGTGTTTAGCCTATGAATGTTGCATGTCGGTCGAGGCAAGCTCCGCTCGCGTGGCAGCTGGCTCAGCCTGGCGACGGCTGAGGGCATAGTGTCGGTGTGCAGCATACTCACTTGGGACTATTGGTCGAGTTCTGCTTCTCGAGCTGTCGGAACTTGGCGAACGGCGACACCGGCTTCGGGCCCCGCGCACTCTCCGTCACTGCGCATATGTTTAAATGTCACGGCACATAATTGTATTACAAATTGCATCACAAGTGTGCCTGGAAAAGTCGGGCCACCAAGCGAGCTATAAACGGCCACAAGTGATGCATTAATTTGAGCTTACCCAGAGTGAATAAAGAAAAATATAAAAGACGAGCATTGCATATATATTTCGTGACTTCCCATTGACCTATTCTTAACAATTTCTTGTGACTACAATTTTCAGGGCATCATTAACTGAACAATATATTACTTAAGTTAAAAAGTTATAATAAAATTAAATTTTAATGAACTTCGTATCACTTTTCGTAGTCGCCAGACATTTAACGGTTATAAAACGCTGCCAGAATAATCAGAACCTGCTTAAGAGCCATATTACATTTTGACTGTGATTTTTGCGTAAAATGGCCAATTTTGGCGTTCTCGATCTCGGAAACAAAAATACATTAACAATGTTGACTTATTGAATAGTACAGAATAGCTATTGGCATAGTACATAGCGGCCTCGCTTTTTGTAAATTTTGCTTAACTTTTTAAATAAACCCAAAATTGCAGAGAAAGATTTTCATAAAATGCGCGCATTCACTATTTTGAGCTCCTGGATTGTACTACTGTTCCAAACAAATAAAATAAAACAAATAGAATGTTATTTGTTATATAGTCGTATAGTACATAGCGGCCTCGGAATTTTGAAATATCATTGATTTAATATAGAAAAAAAATATTCTTTTAACCAAAAATACTTCGAAAATCGTTTTAAGTAAACTGTTAATTTCTCGAATAAACGATAATATTATTGAGCAAAATTTATACGAGAATAATTGTGACTTCATGATGAATAAACTTTGTAGCATGAATTTATTATCTTATTTCAATAAAAACGATAAATATAACTTCAAAATTACTACAAAAAACGATGCACCGGGCCTTCGCGGGGTTAGTACTGCGCGAGAGCTCGTCAGCGTGCAAATGTAATAGGGCTCTTAAGTAGTTTTTAAAAATATTTTGCACGTAACATGTGAAAATAAGTATATCAAACCGTATGCAACCGTTGGCAATCGGTCAACTCTTCCTTCGGTGAACAATGCGCTAATAATATTTATATTATAGTGTATTTTCAAAAAGAAACACTAACATGCGCTTAGATAACGTACCTTTAGAAGTTTTTGTGGTAGTGGTGGTAGAACTGCTAACCGTTTTCTCCGTTTTCTCGGATGAGTTCCTCCTTACGCTTGATGTCACAGTAGTTACTTCTTCTTCCTCTGTAAACAAACGCAACAAATTAGATGGTGCTGATTTCGCTAAGATGACAACTAACACTAAATCGGAACACTAGAAAACAATCAGCAAGACATCACAGATATACTTAAGCTATTAGTCAAAATAACACGGTTATGGGGCGCGATGAGATGATACGGTGTTACACAGTATGTACAACGACGTGGGACAGCTGGCGGGGTCCGGGCAGGGCGGGGCGGGGCGGGGGCATGCGGCGGACATGGGCGCGAACAAGCGACAGGCAGCCCACACACACACGACTCACGCGCGTCTCGCTCGTCTCCCGCTTCTAACTAGTGGAATGTTCGCGCGGCGCTACGCGAGCGCCGACAGCAGGTCCTCGAATGCATCATCGGCGTTGCTCTCGTCGAGGAACTGCAGCTCCGCCACCGTCGGCATCGTGCGGCTGCGCCCCAGAGCGAACGCCTGCTGGCGCGGGCCGCGCCGCGCGGCCGCCGCCGCCGCAGGCTTCTGGCTGCGCGGCTGGCCGGCGAAATACGACTCTACCGTCTTCTTCTTCTCTCCGAGTTCGTCTTTGGCGATACCACCTTCGAACAGTTTCGGGACCACTAGCAAATGCATGGACTTGGCGCGGCTGACGATTCGCCTCGGCGAGGACGCCTTCGTTGCGCAGTCGGCGATCTGGTGCCAGGAGCCCGACCTGCTGAGGGGGCTCGAGCCTGCGCTGGCGGCGGACTCGCTGGACAGCACGGACTCGCGGGACGCGGCGAGCGCGGGGCTGCGCCCTCCGGCCGGGGATTGCGGGATATTATCGTACTCGATGGCGGGGGGCGGGCGGGCGTGCATCGGGGCGGGCGCAGGCGCAGGCGCAGGCGCAGGCGCGGGCAGGGGGGAGGGGCCGTTCTGTACAGGTGCCCGTACCTGACTGCGCGGGATGTCTCTCTTCTTGCGGTCCACCGGGGCGGGCGCCTCTCGTTTGGGGAAGGACAGTTTGTCGAGCACGCCCTTGAGGCTGTCGGCGGCGCTGTCGCGGCGCTCGTCGCCGTGGCGCGTGCGCACGCCGGCGGTGATGGTGGCGGCGCCGCGCACGGGCCCGCGCATCACTCTCGTCACGACGCTGCCGTGCTCCGTCGTCGGCCCGTCGTCCGTGCCGTTGGTGTACGGTGTCGTGCCGTTCTGGTACGGTACTTGTGAACCCTTGGTTTGGGGCGAATACGGACTCCGTTGAGACCTCATGTTCGGCGAACGTCCGTAGTCTTGGCGATCGTTCTCGTTCATGACGACGTCTGGCAAATAATCTATTTTATGAGCTCTGGCCTTTTCGATGTCGGGCGTCTGTTGTAATGGGACGAATGTGGACACCGTATTGTTCGATGTATAATCGATGACCGTGTAGGCGGGAGGCGCCGGGGGTTTCCGCTGTCGGGGCTCGCGATGTCCGTTCGTTATCGGCTCTGGTCGGAGTCTTTCGCGGATTTGTTTTTCATAAAATTCAATTTGGGATCTCTGTGCATCCATCTTAGTGGGAAACGGAGCAGAACCGAATCCGGTTTTCGCGCCGTCTATCTTTTTCACTAGCTCTGGGGCGGCGAGGTTGTTCTGACTCGGTATAGTTTTGACTGGATAGTTTTGTAGGTGCGGGGGCGCGTGAGTCGGCGGAGTGGGTGGATTAGATGAGAACGTCCGTTCCCTATACGGCGACGCCGTAGAAGGAGGTGGGACTTCAAACTTCGCATGTTCAAATTTAGCTGCTGCGAGACCGACCACCCTTTTAGGCTTGTCATGTTCGGCCGCCCAAGGCACACTAGGTACCGGAGGACTAGGAATAATTGACTTCGGAGCGACTGCATAACTGGGAGGATGTTCTGTTGTCGGGGATGCGGTATTAATTATTGATGGAGGACTCCAAACAAGAGACTGAGGACTCGTAGGAGTCATGATTTTTGTCGGTGGCTTGAAGGCAGACATCGGTGCATGTGAGAACTGATTCACTGGGATTGGTTTTGCTACAAATTGTTTGGTCATGATAGGTTTCGTCGGCGATTGCGGCACTGGCGGGGGATAGTTCATGACAGGAAGGGACGTCGGTTGAATAGGAATATGGTGAACGGGGGGCGCGGGCGCCGGCACTTGTTGCATTGGAGGCGGGATGTATACTCGTGGTGGCTCGCGACGTTCCGCTGCCCACGGTGGTTTGACAGCTTCTGCATTACTGATATCGCTAAATAATTTTCGAGGTTTCTGAGCAGGGGGAGTGGTATCCCCAGCCGCACGCCAAAATCGCTTCGCCGAAGAAGCACTGGAAGATCTGCTCTGGTCGTCTCGCTCGCGACCTTCAAAAGCGTTTTTGATGTTACCGAATCTGTTGCTCCAGTTGGAATGACCGTTTACGACGATCTGCTCGTTCTCCTGATTTTTACGCATGAACGCTACAAACTTTCTGTCATTATCAGTTTGCGGGTGGAACTCCGGCACCAGCGGGGCTCGCTGGCCGCCATCCTCATCGGTGTCGCTATCTATCTTGTATCCACCGAGAGGTCTTCCTATGTCTATCGTGTTAGCGCGTTTCATCCGTAAGCGTTTATTATTACTGTTACTAAATCTGTTCAACGGCTTAGATATTTCCTCAGCAGGCGGTGCAGCAAAATTATAGGTCGGCGGAAGGGGTTTGTAAAGAGGCGCGCGTTTAAAATCTTCGCGTACCATTTGTTTCGGAGGCGCGACGATATTTTGCACAGGTGGGGGCGACCTAGAGACGTGCGCGCGCCTCGCCGGCGCGCTAGGGAGAGCGTCTCGGGCTTGCGCATCAAATTTGTTGGCTATAGCCGCTATGCCGCTCCTCGAAGGGCGGCGTTCTTCGCGCGCCGGCGGCGGTTGAATTCCATCTGCGACCGAATGACGAAAGAAGTCGGGCTTCTTCGGCATCGCGGCGCGCCTTTCGACGACGTGCGCATTCCGATTCACTACGGGCGCAGTCTCTAAGTTAGCCGAATGCGCGACAGGCGGCCGCTTCTGTCGCGAGGCGACCGCATCGTGATAACTTATTTCCTCGTCGACGCTCGGCTTGCGTTCCGGAGTGGGAGGTTCCTCGATACTATTGTCGCCCGAAACGGTAGAGGCCGGGCCCGAGGGCGGCGCGTGCGCGTGTTCGGGCGCCGCGTCCAGCGCCAGGTGGTCGCGGTCGACGAGCCGGCGCGCCTCCGCCAGCTCCTCGTGCGTGACGCCGACGGTGTGGCGCGCGGCGCGGCTGCGGCGGCGCGGCCGGCGGCGGCAGCCGTCCAGCCGGTCGGCGGCGTCGAGCGCGTCCTCGAGGCGGTCGGCGAGCGAGAGCAGCGCGCGCGCCTGCGGGTGGTCGGCGGGCGGCGCCAGCGCGGCGCGCAGCCGGCCCAGCGAGCGGCGCACGTCGGCCACCACGTCGGCGCCGGCCGCGCCCAGCCCCGCCAGCAGCCGCTCGCCGCCGCTGCCCAGCAGGCCCTGCAGCAGCGGGAGGAGGAGGGACTCACCGCGAGCGTCGCCGTTGTCGGTCGCCTCGCCCGCCTCGCCGGCCGCCGCCAGCGCCTCCGTTACTGCACTCGCACATGCTGCGGGGAAATTTGATACTGTGTAATATCATTATTGTTATCATTATATACCTATTGTGGAATGCGTGTTCGTCGAAGGAGTGAGATCGAAATGTATATTTATAGCTTTTCAAGCTCACCTTCTTGCTCTGCCATGAGGGTCCGAATGCGGGCGCGCAGTCGACGGCGCTGCTCGTAGTCACTGCACTCGTCCAACTGGAACGATAATAAAAACAACTTTAAAGTAAGACCCTACAAAGTTTATTTTGATTCCTATTGATCAGAAAATATACAATAATATTTTTAAAAAATATTACAAGACACGAAAAGACATGGAAGTCGACTAGCCACTGCGGCTGACCCACAAATAGCCACTTATGCACCGAGTTAATATTTGCTCACGAAATTTTCCCGTGATATTGACACAGCACTCACAGATTTATGTAGTCCGCTTAGCGTGCTCGCACTTGTGAACGATAAACACTGCTTAGATATTATTTGTTCACGTTATATCACAAGCTACTATATGCCAGGTAAAGTCTTGTTTGTCGTGAGCGACGCCGTGGACTGACCACAACTGATTGAACACGCGCTCAAGGCGTTTTGTGGTAGCTGTTATTATGAGAAACTATTCTTTTTAGTGTCCATAGTACAGAATAACTAATAGTACCTGCTTACGTATGCGTGCCCATAGCACAATACAAGCCAAATAATACGAAACATTACAAAATGTAATAGAATTGACAAACTCTTTTTGACGTTTAAGCATTCAAGAGATACGTTATTATAGTTTATGATAATAGACTCCAAGCCCATGGCAAAAAATTACCTGTTAAATGAACCAACGTGAATAACGCTTTTAAGGCTGTTACTATATCAGAAAATAACTCTGAGCACTATGCCGTCATTTCTGAGCGGTACAGGTGAGTACATGAGTAAATGGAATTTCCCAGGTGCAAGTGAGGAATTACGACTAATTATTAATGTACGGCTTTTTTATAGTTTATTGATGATTAAAAATAAATGGCAAAAAACGTAGTGCCGTACTAAAGCGGTGGTGACGGAAGTCAGTGCAAATTTTTAATTCGCCGATAATTGTAGACGCAATATTCCGGTCATTTATTACTGTACATAATATTTTTATTTGTTACCATTTATAATGAACGGCTATAAGGTACTACGATAATATTTAGTAACGTTATATCAAAAAAAAAGTTGCCGTATATTAGTTTATGATCTTACAGCAGTAATAACTCGGTAAATCCTAAAATTTTGATAATTATGTAATTACACAAATATTAACAATAATTTTTGGAATAAGGTCGAGGTGAAATGCAGCAAACAGGCTCGGGACAATATTAGCCACTCAAAGGTACATACGTATACTTCTGGTCCTATTGTTCCACAGGCAAGCTGTATAGATAAATCAGCATGGAAATGACAGACTGATCTATCCATCGTTTCTTATAGTAACAACATATTTTTGTGCCTTCTACCAGTGACAAACACAACACGGTAGCCCCGGCAACCATCAATGTTTACATCGGTTTGCATTGTGCCGGTCACACGGCGTGCGAGCGGAAGCGGCCGTGGAAGGCGGAAGTGGCACTGCCCTAAATTACAAGTTCGCTTTTTGTTTGACCTGCTCTCGATTCTGTTATTAGTCATTGGATTCCCGAAACTGGGATAAAGGCTCTTTTGTCGAAATGGAATAGCGTAACAAATTATGATATTCTTTGGAAGAGTGACGCATAACTTTTGGTTAAGAAAGAGTTGTATACCAGCTAATCTAGGGCTTTTGTGACTAACTAAAGTCAAATGATGGCGTACACAATTAAAATAATGAATTTGTGCAAAAATTAAAACTTCGTTTCGTGCCGTGGTCGGGCGAGGAATCATCACACTATACGACACGACATCCTGGGAGAATAATACACATTATTACTTGGACGCGAGAAACGGGCACGAAAGTATTCTACTTTGTAATATTATAAACGCAATGATATTTTGAGTTTGTGTGGTTGTAAGGATGTTTGTTAACCTTTCACTAGCACATGACTGAACGGATATTATAAATGAAAGGCATACATATAGAATATGATCTGACTTAATTCACGAGAAATCTGGACGAAAGGCAACTTACGTTCTTCGCTCAGATAGGCTTTTATGATGAGATCAAAATAGCATCAGCGTGTAATCTTTAAAGCGTAAAAGATTAACAAAGTAACTTTTGCGATAAATTTTATAATTTTTCCTCAACAGTTAGCAGGATTGTCCTCTGTATAAGTTTAAATAAATATCTGAATTGACACAAAGGATTCTGTTTTAGAGGCGAACGGTATGAACATAATAAGAATAAATATAGAAGATCGCAATGGTTGACTGATAGCGAACGCAATTAGCATTAAGTCCTATTGTATGTATCAGTTTATTGTGGTCAATGAATCTTTAAATAAGCTTTTCTGCTTCTAGTAGCAGAAAAGCATACATGGTGAAATATTTCATATCATTAATATCGTAATTGTATAATTCAATTATTGTTTATTATCCTTCCTTGCAAGTGTATACTTATTAATTTAAACATTTACATTATTGTAATTTTTGCACACTGTTATATACAGCAGAATATGATGGACTATGTAACTTTAACATCACCTGTATATTACCCATATTCTTCGGAAACAAACTTTTGATTGATTGATTGATTAACTACCTATAAATTCAACAAGATTTCTCTATAAATACTCAACATAGCATTAGTCACAGGCCCCAGACAGGGTGAGCCATACAAGTATGATAGGCAGGCGTATCTGACGACTGGACACACTCGTAATTTCCTCAAGCCCGCCTGCCTGCCTGTCTAACACGCCGCGCCGCGTTCTCACGCTGTCATCACAGTACCGCTTCGTATGGGACAAGAAGGAAACGAAAAGCGAATTCGCCTGCCGATAGTTACTTGGTGGCGAACGTTCTAAATTCCTTTGAATGAAGGAAGACCCCTTCAATGAGATAAATATGGATCGTTAAAATAATATCAACATCGGTAGTTCATATTCACTCGTCGACTGAGTGAGTGAAAATGTCATTTCAATGTGATTTATATTCTAGATCAGAGATCTGTTCATTCAGACTGCAGCACATCTTTCAGGGTCTTTACCGCCCAAGCTGAAGCCTTGAAGCTGATTCAGATTGGAGTTTGTGATTGCAAAAATCAAAATTCCGTTTTTAGGGTTCCGAACCTCAAAAGGAAAAACGGAACCCTTATAAGATCACTTTGTTGTCCGTCTGTCTGTCTGTCTGTCTGTCTGTCTGTCTGTCTGTCTGTCTGTCTGTCTGTCTGTCTGTCTGTCTGTCTGTCTGTCAAGAATTTCTATGTCGAGAATGCGTGGAGGTATCAAGCTGAAATTTGAACTGTATACTCAGGTCTACGGTCCCATGAAGTAAAAAAAAAAATCAAACTGCTAAGTTTACGTAGAAAAAAGTTACGGCCGTTTATTCATCAAAAAACGCATATTTCGACACACTCAAGGGAATCAAAACCTATAGGGTACTTCCCGTTGACCTAGAGCAGGGGTCTCCAAACTACGGCCCGCGGGCCAAATCCGGCCCGCCAGTGTCATCAATCCGGCCCGCGAAAGCCAATGATTTATTGTCATCATTCTGGCCCGCGACAGCCAATGATTAATTGTTGTTACTGTTGCTGTGATAAGTTGAAGAAGAAAACACAGAATGATAATCAGTCGTTAAGTGTCACAATACACAATAATAATTGAAATGCAAAAAAAGTTAAGTGTCACAATACACAATAATAATTGAAATGCAAAAAAAGCGTAAGTTTGCTTAGGTCGCGCACTTTGCGACTATTCTAGTCTAGAAATATAGTTAAGGGCAGAAAAATTAAAACTGGTTTGGCCCTTGGAACAAACTGAAAAAATCATTATGGCCCGAAGGCTTCAAAGTTTGGAGACCCCTGACCTAGAGCTATGAAATTTGGCAAGTAACATCGTCATAGACTACAAGTACAGGAATAAATCTCAAAACTATACATTTGTAAATAGATTTTAAAAAATAGGGGGTCTATTTTTTTTATAGGGTGTCGAAATTTTAAATTGAAACTACTAGTTCAAATGGGGTATCATATGAAAGGGCTTGATGTACACATTGCAAAATATATTTTATTTATTTTTTTCGACGCATTATTTCTTATTTATAATGAAAAATATCAAATTTAATAATGATATTACGTACCTACGGAACCCTCGGTGGGCGAGTCCGACTCGCACTTGTCCGGTTTTTTTTAAGCTAGAGTTGCTGGTCAAGAATTTAAATCAAAGTCCGATTTTCGGAATCGACGAATTAAATCTGAATCGGTTTCACCTTATTTATTTACCGAAGTTTATTTACATCAATATATACTCACAATTTGATATATTTATTCATTGTAAAGCTAACTGGAGCAAATATTTACAGACAAACACAACTAGCACCAATACTACGCTTAGCAACAGCTTATTCAGTAAGGCCTCAGATTGCATGATCGTTTCTCTGCATATTAGAGTAAGTTATATTTTCATTAAATCTTTACTAAAGAATTTTACAGAATTGAAATAACGCACTACGAAGAAAGAAATACAGTCGCAGATGAACAGCAAGTTTGCACTTGGTCTAGAGATGTGTAGAGATGACAGTTCGTGTAGAGATGAGGAGTGAAAAATTTTAATAGATACAACTTAGCAAAACATCTGTATGAATTCCTAAGACGTATACCAACAATTTCTATTCATATAAACTTTTCTTATTAACCTTTGCACGCGAACATCATAAATATCTATGGACGTTTACAACGCGTATAAATCTATACTTGTGCCAGCGCGGCCAATTAGCTCCAGCGACAGGTTTCACGCCTAGACCTGCCGGGCTACATACAAGAAACCATCAAGATACATTGTAAAACGTTCTGCAGTGAAACCACTCCATACAAAATTAGTAAAGTTAAGTAGTCCTTGGAACTCTTGGTACTTCATAAATTCGATGACGCTTTTACACGTGCAAATTTGTGTATGTATGCACTGTATGTGAAAAAAGATTTTCCCGCTTTTCTTTTCAAATTTTTCCAGAATTTTCTTTGCTATAAACCTCACGGAGCCCGAGACCTTTCCAACGAATGGAAAACCGTGGAAATCGGTTCGTGCGTTCTGGAGTTATAGCGTCAGGAAGGAAAACCCGACTTATTTTTATATAGATTTATCATAATTTCCATTATTTTTGCGATCTGTTCCAGAGCGGCGCTGAGCTTGGCTCACGACAGCCGTGAAAAATAGTTATACTTTATAGGAAGTATACATTTTGCTAATGCTTTGGTGAAATATCACACAAGGGATGTAGCTAAAATAAATGTAAAATTATAAAACTGATCATCTATTATTTTAAATTAGCGACTACAGTTGATTTAAACAGACCAAATCTAACCTATTCCAGTGGCCCATTTAATAATTTTTAGTCGGTCATATTATTATTTTCCATAAATAACTCAGTATCAAGTACATATTACACCTAGCTTTGGTAGGATAAACATAAAATAACGATCTAAAAATTCAGATTATCGACTGAAGGACTTTCAGTGAAGAATCATTGTTCAAAGAGATGAAATAACGTTAATGACAGACAACAATATAATTTCAAGTACACGATTATTAACAGCATTACATAAGTTAACAAGTATAATTGATGTCGATGATCCCGCGATGATTCGCGGATTATGACCAGTTTCTCTACTTCGAAAGTGAGAGCCGACGCGGACGGTGGCGACGATGACTACCACCATCGGTGCGATGGCGGGAATACAATAAATATAGTATCTACATTTCAACAACACGTACGACTCGAAGTCTACTATTCGTAAACTGAAGAAATATAGAGCTCACGACAGACTTAAATCATATAGTAAGTAAATCATCTGTTAAGTACTAATGATGTCTTTAGTTCTTCTTATTTTACTTTATCGAAAGAATATGTTACTAATTTGGATTGCCTAAAGTTAATTTGACAGTTTACACGACAGCTGACGAGAGGGGGCAGATTTCTTCGATGAGATAGCGATCACGGTAAATAAAGTTGCACTTTATACATTAATTACAAGTAATGAAACTTTGGGAAAGTTCGTGAGCCATCAAGTCGTGCAAGCGTAGCCAATATGTCGGTATCATGTCTTCTAAGGTTAGGTTAAATTCTTACATTTTCATTAATAAAAAAAAATAATAATCTACTCTTAACAATTATGGAACATTAAAATGGATTATATATAATGAGAATACGAAAATCTGGTGATGACAAATGCCACCAGGTATTTTGCGTACTGTAACAGATCTTAGTTATATTTAAGTTACTGCTTAGTTACGGTTATGATTAAAGTCATGGACGGAGCAAGCTTTCTTTAATGACAGTTGTTAAGCTCGCGACAACGTAATAACACAAATAAGCAGTCTAGTACGCTCTGCGGAGTATCATTATGTCAGCAATTTATTTTGACGGAAATTCACTTTCGTTCGACTGTCTGTCTACGAATAGCATCAAGTAGTGGGCAAAGACCTCCTCATTCGAACTACTGTTAGTTACAGGCTTCGAATGATTGTTATTAAAGAAAACAAGTCAGATAAATACACCAAAGTGGATTGATGTCAATGAGTGGTTATTGTAGCTAAGCAAAAGTTAATAACGATAAAATTAAAAGAGAGGAAAGGCAACAAGAGATTTCTCCCGGAATTCAGAGTAGCTTGATTGACAAAGTATCTACCTTAATAAAAATTCAGGGGTACCTTATAAGGATCTGAATAAATAAGTTCTCTTATAAAGAAAATAGCAAATGCTAATCGCTAGCATAGACATAATAAACATGCTAAGGAGAAGTAAGTGGAGACATAGACACTAATCATTGTAAAAAGGTAGTGGCTGATCAACTGGTCGGCTGCCATCTCTAGATACCATTTTCAAAAGACACAAGAGCATAGTTTCAATGCAGAAGTATGAATACTCACTAGTTTCCGGAGGACACGCTCGTCCCAGCACTGGTCGAGGTCGATATCCTCGACGCGGACGCTGCGGTCAGTTGTAGTCTTACCGCCGCTGCTGCGAACCGTTTCCTGCCGACAAACATTAACATCTTAAAATTCGTTTGGAGTTAAAATGATTTGTTATATACTAGAGAGCAACCCTGGTTTCGTCGGATTGAATTGCGAAAAATATGCTAATCTGGAATAATGTGCCATTCAAATGGTGGAAGAATTTTTCAAATAGCTGCACAGCTGCAGTGGAACCGGATATTACCTTCCACACATTTATAATAATTTATTCTTAATCATTGCTAATTTCATCATTATATTTTCATGAATTTCTTTTGGACGCCAACGCAACGCACTTTGCAAAAAGGTGCGATGTGCAGGTGTCGATGATGCTTAAGCTCATATTCAAGTTTGTCGTTGTGAATTTAGTTATCCACACTAAATAACATTGTTAATATAAACTCAGTTTAGTCCGATATGGCATTGACAAGTACTTCTAAACTATGTTTGAAGATACCAGACCTACATAATACCTATATAAAAGCTGTACAATTTACACCAAGGATACTAAATCTATCGGCAAAAATATCTTAGATCGCCAGTATATATAAATACAGTTTATCGATTAAACAAATGATTGCAAGTTATTGATATAAGATTCTAAAAATATTATAACATGATATCTATTCACATAAGAAAAAACGCGTTTCAGCTTTCCTCGATTAACGGAGCGTGTTACTACACCGATCTAATAATACACTGAAGAAAACTACGATAGTGAAAAAGACCTTGTTATATTACCGTCGAGGCCGCCCTTCGACTGACGGGACTATTCTGGGCCACACTCTCCGAACAACGAACAACTCTCGGAGATATTAAACATAATATAAAATATGTTTAGAGTATTCTGTTCTTGGAACTAGAGCAGATAAGTACGTCGGAAACCTTGCGGCTTCTGCGGTCTGATGAAATCAACTCGATACAGGTTATTGAGTTTCTGTCATAAAATCATCGTCAGAATTAGCGATTTACGAGCTCCAGTTAAACGGGTAGTATAATGTTTATTTTTGCAAAGATGAAAGATATGATTTGAGATAATCTATTCGAAATATTTTACTATAGAACTGTTCCAAAAGCAAATCGAGAGAGAAAGATTCAGAGAACAAGGGATAATTGGGTATTTGACTAACATTTTTTTCTGTTTGATATGTAGGGACGTCTCCATAATATAACCATAGGTGAAAGAATTACTTCGATAGCACAAAAATCTCTCGAGATATGGTAATTTGAAAATCACAATTTTTAGACTGCCCCAAAACGCTCCATACAAAAGACTACTGAATTATGACGTCACAGATCTGTATTTTGTATGCATCAAATCAGAAATTTGTACGACAGCTATGTTAAATATTACGTTTATGTGATTAGTATCATAATAAAAGTTATAGCATTTTTTATTGCTTCTCCAATGGAAATATTATTTTTTAATAATTTCATACTTTTAAAATGGACTTTCCCGCCAAACTTTGATCGACGCTAAAAAAAGTCTGACTGAAGACATTAGAATGAAAGTTTGCAGATCTTTATAGTTTTGTGTATTTTACGATATTGTTAATTTATTTGTACAATTTTTAAACATTGGAAACAACCCAATTATCTAAGCGACTCGGAACGTATTATTAGAATCAGTGGGATATCGAACAGTCAGCCATAGGGGCTTATTATTATATCTAATTATTGTGATGCATGGTAGTTGAGAGTCACTTGACTATTTCTTGCTGTTTGTCATATTGCCGTCTCTCACATGGCTAGGGGAGGGACTCAAATTTCAAAGGTTAGATTAGGTATATTACTTTGCTTTCATTTCAATTCTGTTGCAGGAATAAAAATGTCATCGACGTTGTAGCGCTGGCTTCATACAGTAACGTTGGTTTCAGTTCCCAAAAGTAACTTGAGAAATTTAGCAAATCAAATGAAGTCATCAATCTATACATATAATCTATATCTATATCTATCTATATCTATACTTATAATAAAACAGTAAAAATAATGTGTCTGTACATTGAATATATTTACAAAAAAACAAATGGAGGCGAGGGAGATATAGTACCTAATAGAGTAAGAATTTAAAAAAAAATGTCTGTCTGTTTGTCTGTTTGTCTGTATGTCTGTATGTCTGTATGTCTGTATGTCTGTTTGTCTGTTTGTACACGCTAATCTCTGGAAGTACTGGACGGATTCGAATGAAACTTTTTTTGTTATATAGCTGTTAAGCCTGGGCAAAATATAGGGTATAATTGATTTTGGAAAGTGGAACACCTGATGCAGCACCTTAATGGTTCAGGTAAACTATAAGAGATATAAAAATGACGCCTTAGCAAAAGTTGTTCAGCCTGATGAGCATTTTCTGTTGAGGTATAAAAATCCAAGATTTGGAACACCTGATGCAGAACCTTAATGGTTCAGGTAAACTATAAGAAATATAAAAATGACGCCTTAGCAAAAGTTGTTCAACCTGATGAGCATTTTTTGTTGAGATATAAAAATCCAAGATTTGGAACACCTGATGCGGAACCATAATGGTTCAGGTAAACTATAGGAAATATAAAAATGACACCTTAGTAAAAGTTGTTCAGCCTGATGAGCATTTTCTGTTGAGGTATAAAAATCCAAGATTTGGAACACCTGATGCAGAACCATAATGGTTCAGGTAAACTATAAGAAATATAAAAATGACGCCTTAGCAAAAGTTGTTCAGCCTGAAGAGCATTTTCTTTTGAGGTATAAAAATCCAAGATTTGGAACACCTGATGCAGAACCTTAATGGTTCAGGTAAACTATAAGAAATATAAAAATGACGCCTTAGGAAAAGTTGTTCAACCTGACGTGCATTTTTTGTTGAGGTATAAAAATCCAAGATTTCGAACACCTGATGCAGAACAATAATGGTTCAGGTAAACTATAAGAAATATAAAAATGACGCTTTAGCAAAAGTTGTTCAATCTGATGACCATTTTTATTGAGGTATAAAAATCCAAGATTTGGAACACCTGATGCAGAACCATAATGGTTCAGGTAAACTATAAGAAATTTAAAAATGACTCCTTAGCAAAAGTTGTTCAGCCTGATGAGGATTTTTTGTTGAGGTATAAACATCAAAGATTTGGAACACCTGATGCAGAACAAAGTTAAATTTATTTGCATAAACAACACATGTTTACAATAAATTATAGTTTTAAAAAAATGTAAAAAAAAACACGCTATAATAGCAAATAGAACTAAAAAAGTTACTTAAAATAACAATAAATAGATTAACAAAATATTGAATGTATCGTAAAAAAAACCGCGGGGTGCTACTTTTGTTCTTACCTGCTACAAGTTAGACGCAATCGTTTTATTTTATTTGCAAAGGTAACGTGGTCTATTTAGTCAGTTTATTATAGACGTGTGTGTACGCTAAAATTGAAATGGAACGATTGGTATATATTCGCACAAACCAGAAGACTACCTACGTGCATTTGCGAGACGCTATGTAGCAAGATCAGAGTTTATTTGATTTGGTGGTGGAAAGTGTTTTAAGTAACGAGGGGAAACTGTTTTTCTTAGATGCTCCAGGAGGGACTGGAAAACATACCTGAAGAGAGCAATCCACGCTGAGTATCAATCGCCAAAATAAGCATCGCCAGGTATTGCAGCCACATTACTACTAGGCGGAAGGACGCAAATACAATGTTCAATATCCTACTCGATTTAAACATAATTGAAAAACCGACATGCTCTGTGACACGAAACTGTGACAAAGCGAAGGTGTTTCAGGATTGCTGTCTAATCGTTTGAGATGAATGCGAAATGGCCAACATTAAGGCACTCGAAGCTGTAGATAGAATTTTATGTGCCCAAGAGTTTTCAAGAATATTGATAAATTTGGGGAAGATCTCCTTCCTGAAGTAAAGTCAATGCTTGGCAGCGAAATATAATTGAAGCTGAGATTTTCACTGGGAGTGATGCCGGTGAAACTGTATTAATTCCGCGTATACCACTCTTCTAAAAAAAAAAACCTCGGCTTTCTCGAGTGTTGTAACGCTTCAGGTCTTTTTATATTAGCTCCCGAAGGAAAGACTCCCTTAATTTTTATTTTTTTTAAACTATAGTAACAATGTTAAATAATAAAAAAATATTTTAACGTATAACAAGTATTTTCTTATGTATCTACATTAGTTCGTATTTTTATTAATACGCCGGAATCATTAAGACCACGCGAACGAAGTCGCAGGCATCAGCTAGTAAAACAGTAAAAATAATGTGTCTGTACATTGAATATATTTACAAAAAAACAATTGGAGGCGATGGAGATATAGTAATAGAGTAAGAATTTAAAAAAAAATGTCTGTCTGTTTGTCTGTATGTCTGTATGTCTGTATGTCTGTATGTCTGTTTGTCTGTTTGTACACGCTAATCTCTGGAAGTACTGGACGGATTCGAATGAAACTTTTTTTGTTATATAGCTGTTAAGCCTGGGCAAAATATAGGGCATAATTGATTTTGGAAAGTGGAATACCTGATGCAGCACCATAATGGTTCAGGTAAACTATAAGAGATATAAAAATGACGCCTTAGCAAAAGTTGTTCAGCCTGATGAGCATTTTCTGTTGAGGTATAAAAATCCAAGATTTGGAACACCTGATGCAGAACCTTAATGGTTCAGGTAAACTATAAGAAATATAAAAATGACGCCTTAGCAAAAGTTGTTCAACCTGATGAGCATTTTTTGTTGAGATATAAAAATCCAAGATTTGGAACACCTGATGCAGAACCATAATGGTTCAGGTAAACTATAGGAAATATAAAAATGACGCCTTAGCAAAAGTTGTTCAGCCTGAAGAGCATTTTCTTTTGAGGTATAAAAATCCAAGATTTGGAACACCTGATGCAGAACCTTAATGGTTCAGGTAAACTATAAGAAATATAAAAATGACGCCTTAGGAAAAGTTGTTCAACCTGACGTGCATTTTTTGTTGAGGTATAAAAATCCAAGATTTCGAACACCTGATGCAGAACAATAATGGTTCAGGTAAACTATAAGAAATATAAAAATGACGCTTTAGCAAAAGTTGTTCAATCTGATGACCATTTTTATTGAGGTATAAAAATCCAAGATTTGGAACACCTGATGCAGAACCATAATGGTTCAGGTAAACTATAAGAAATTTAAAAATGACTCCTTAGCAAAAGTTGTTCAGCCTGATGAGGATTTTTTGTTGAGGTATAAACATCAAAGATTTGGAACACCTGATGCAGAACAAAGTTAAATTTATTTGCATAAACAACACATGTTTACAATAAATTATAGTTTTAAAAAAATGTAAAAAAAAACACGCTATAATAGCAAATAGAACTAAAAAAGTTACTTAAAATAACAATAAATAGATTAACAAAATATTGAATGTATCGTAAAAAAAACCGCGGGGTGCTACTTTTGTTCTTACCTGCTACAAGTTAGACGCAATCGTTTTATTTTATTTGCAAAGGTAACGTGGTCTATTTAGTCAGTTTATTATAGACGTGTGTGTACGCTAAAATTGAAATGGAACGATTGGTATATATTCGCACAAACCAGAAGACTACCTACGTGCATTTGCGAGACGCTATGTAGCAAGATCAGAGTTTATTTGATTTGGTGGTGGAAAGTGTTTTAAGTAACGAGGGGAAACTGTTTTTCTTAGATGCTCCAGGAGGGACTGGAAAACATACCTGAAGAGAGCAATCCACGCTGAGTATCAATCGCCAAAATAAGCATCGCCAGGTATTGCAGCCACATTACTACTAGGCGGAAGGACGCAAATACAATGTTCAATATCCTACTCGATTTAAACATAATTGAAAAACCGACATGCTCTGTGACACGAAACTGTGACAAAGCGAAGGTGTTTCAGGATTGCTGTCTAATCGTTTGAGATGAATGCGAAATGGCCAACATTAAGGCACTCGAAGCTGTAGATAGAATTTTATGTGCCCAAGAGTTTTCAAGAATATTGATAAATTTGGGGAAGATCTCCTTCCTGAAGTAAAGTCAATGCTTGGCAGCGAAATATAATTGAAGCTGAGATTTTCACTGGGAGTGATGCCGGTGAAACTGTATTAATTCCGCGTATACCACTCTTCTAAAAAAAAAAACCTCGGCTTTCTCGAGTGTTGTAACGCTTCAGGTCTTTTTATATTAGCTCCCGAAGGAAAGACTCCCTTAATTTTTATTTTTTTTAAACTATAGTAACAATGTTAAATAATAAAAAAATATTTTAACGTATAACAAGTATTTTCTTATGTATCTACATTAGTTCGTATTTTTATTAATACGCCGGAATCATTAAGACCACGCGAACGAAGTCGCAGGCATCAGCTAGTAAAACAGTAAAAATAATGTGTCTGTACATTGAATATATTTACAAAAAAACAATTGGAGGCGATGGAGATATAGTAATAGAGTAAGAATTTAAAAAAAAATGTCTGTCTGTTTGTCTGTATGTCTGTATGTCTGTATGTCTGTATGTCTGTTTGTCTGTTTGTACACGCTAATCTCTGGAAGTACTGGACGGATTCGAATGAAACTTTTTTTGTTATATAGCTGTTAAGCCTGGGCAAAATATAGGGCATAATTGATTTTGGAAAGTGGAATACCTGATGCAGCACCATAATGGTTCAGGTAAACTATAAGAGATATAAAAATGACGCCTTAGCAAAAGTTGTTCAGCCTGATGAGCATTTTCTGTTGAGGTATAAAAATCCAAGATTAGGAACACCTGATGCAGAACCTTAATGGTTCAGGTAAACTATAAGAAATATAAAAATGACGCCTTAGCAAAAGTTGTTCAACCTGATGAGCATTTTCTGTTGAGGTATAAAAATCCAAGATGTGGAACACCTGATGCAGAACCTTAATGGTTCAGGTAAACTATAAGAAATATAAAAATGACGCCTTAGCAAAAGTTGTTCAACCTGATGAGCATTTTCTGTTGAGGTATAAAAATCCAAGATTTGGAACACCTGATGCAGAACCATAATGGTTCAGGTAAACTATAAGAAATATAAAAATGACGCTTTAGCAAAAGTTGTTCAATCTGATGACCATTTTTTAATGAGGTATAAAAATCCAAGATTTGGAACAACTGATGCAGAACCTTAATGGTTCAGGTAAACTATAAGAAATTTAAAAATGACTCCTTAGCAAAAGTTGTTCAGCCTGATGAGGATTTTTTGTTGAGGTATAAAAATCCAAGATTTGGAACACCTGATGCAGAACAAAGTCAAATTTATTTGCATAAACAACACGTGTTTACAATAAATTATAGTTTAAAAAAAAAGTTAAAAAATACACGCTATAATAGCAAATAGAACTAAAAAAGTTACTTAAAATAACAATAAATAGATTAACAAAATATTGAATGTATCGTAAAAAAAAACCGCGGGATGCTACTTTTATTCTTACCAGCTACAAGTTAGACGCAATCGTTTTATTTTATTTACAAAGGTAAGTGGTCTATTTAGTCAGTTTATTATAGACGTGTGTGTACGCTAAAATTGAAATGGAACGTTTGGTATATATTCGCACAAACCAGAAGACTACCTACGTGCATTTGCGGGACGGGATGTAGCAAGATCAGTGTTTATTTGATTTGGTGGTGGAAAGTGTTTTAAGTAACGAGGGGAAACTGTTTTTCTTAGATGCTCCAGGAGGGACTGGAAAACATACCTGACGAGAGCAATCCACGCTGAAATCAGGCGCCAAAATAACATCTCGCAGCAGCATCGCCAGGTATTGCAGCCACATTACTACTAGGCGGAAGGACGCAAATACAATGTTCAATATCCTACTCGATTTAAACAGAATTGAAACACCGACATGCTCTGTGACACGAAACTGTGAAGCGAAGGTGTTTCAGGATTGCTGTCTAATCGTTTGAGACCACTTGCTTTGCTATGACAATAAAAAAATCACTAAAATTCGCTGGTCAAGCTTAGGACTGGTTGTTTTTCGCATGGCCAACTTTATGTGGCTTTCTTGAGAGTTGTAACGCTTCAGGTCTTTTTATATTAGCTCCCGAAGGAAATTAATTAATTTTTCTTTTTTTTTCCACTATGGTTACAATGTTAAATAAAAAAAATATCTTTTAACGTATAACAAGTATTTTCTTATGTATCTACATTAGTTAGTATTTTTATTAATACGCCGGAATCATAAAGTACACGCGAACGAAGTCGCAGGCATCAGCTAGTCGCAAATAAGTACAAATTCCTGCCAAGAATCACTAAAATCAGAGTCAGATTTGTGGACTCATCGATTCTATCTTTAGATAAGTAAAAGAATTAGATATTGAATTTTGTTACGATAGCTCACACATTAATTACGTCACGTATAATGCGGGTAACATATATGTGACAGCTGAAGAAAGTTTGCAATTTCTTTCAATGCAGCGGCGCCGACAACCGGTGGGCGGTTCGTCGTCAAAACACGCCACGAATAACTCCTCACCCCGACATCCGCCAATCGCAAAACATTACCACTTGCACATTTGCCCAGTCGTACCCGACTCCTCGGAACTCGTCTCGTGTATTTACGTTACCATTTTATGACGCTTCGTCAATCTGCGCATTTTATTTTTGTTCTAATGTAAACGCATAAATTCCTATAAATGTAGCGTCAGTTAAAACAAGTGGGTAGATAATAAATACGAAATGAAGACGGTTGCGTAACTTACTGTTGGCGATAATACAGAAGTATTTAACGATATGCATATCAAATAATCAACGATCAATTGATATTAATGTAGAAATTTAAAAGTCAACGGAGTTCGAATTCGCTGTTTAATAATTAGCAAACAAGGATTCATTTGCTTACTATCAGGCGAGCTGTATACTTTTTCCACTTTAGTAGGGCAAAAAAACTGAAATTGGCAAATATTTAAATAATATAATTGTAAACTCAAGATAAAAGTGGATAAACTTATTAATTAATCAGTAACCTACGTATTTGTGATGTTTAGTGAGGAGAGCGAACGCGTTACTGCGCGTGTCAGTCTAATCGATCACGCAAGTTAAGCAACATCGAATGTAGCCTGTCTATAGATGGGATTATTATTTATCTCCAGCTCCTCCGTGCTTCGGAGGGCACGTTAAGCCGTCGGTCCCGGTTGTTGTCATTAGATGACAGTCGTTAAACTAAATCAGTGGCCTTTGGGCGGCTTGAAAAGACTGGCCTCCGCCAACCCGCAGTTGATCAGCGTGTCTGCTCTAAGTGACCCGTATCCCAACAGTGGGATGATTATGCGTTGATGCCGATACCTATGCGTTTATCTGAAATGTCTAGCGATGTAACCTTAAGAAAAAGCATTCACACCACCATGATTCCTGACCTGCGTAGACAGTATTGACAGTAGCAACCCCCACAACAGTCAATGTTAAAGGTCATCCAAGGGGCAAAACTACGGCAGCCTTACAACTCGAACGAATTTATTTTATCAGAATTTACTATGGGTAGAAAGCTCTGAAGTTTATCATAACCATTTAAGGCTAAACAAGTTAATAAACTGTGGTATGTTAACATGGAACAATAGTGCAATGAATCAAGTCGAGAATATCCATCCAACAGCATGAGATATTTGTTTACATTTTCTATGGCATACATCTCAAGTGTGTTGTTGTCCACGGGCGGCGCTCCAACCCGGAATACATACGACCCATTTACCCAGAGCACAAGCAGGCACCGTGTTACTATTTCTACTATAAATAAAATGTTGTCATAGAGAAATTAGGAATGGACCTTACAATTTTAATAAGTATACTTCGTTGAAGATCCACATAAATAATAGGAAAATCGTCCACATAGGAAATAGTCCACGTGAGACGCCCCAGCGAACCGTTCCAGAGAACATAGCGATAAGTAAAAATCATCCCTATTAAAATCAGATAAGTAGTTCACGTGTGAATTGACGGCCATGCCCGTAAACAGACAGACAGGTGACATGTTGGGCAGAGACAGAGTACTTGAGTTGAGTAACATCTACAGAAGACGATATACGGATAGATAGAGATTGTCGTGAGCTATGGGATGCTATGACATCATGGGCGTAAACGACATTATAGAAACATAGATGAGAATACCAATTCTCGTAATTATTTTACGATCGCTGAACGAAAGTTGACCGCAACGAGAATGAATTGTGAATTGACTAATAATTATATACTTGATTTCATTAATTAATTGTTATTCGTTGTTGCCAAAATAACATTCTTAGTTTGTTAAATTGTCAGTCATATTTCGATATAATTCCACTTGAATTATATTTTGAAGTTTCATATTGTAATACAAGAATACCAAATTTGACATTTGTGAGATTGACTGGGTCGGAACTGAATTTTGACTACATTTTAATTACGGGAATTGCCCTTCAGGGCTTATGTCCGTTGTATCTTCATCGGTCGAGAAACTCAGAAACAAAAAGTAACCTTATGTTATCGGAATGCTAAGAGTACGATTAATTGTATGAAATTCAGGTAACTTATTAATGCGTCATGCGAATAAAATTTTATGTTTCAAAAGTAGACTCCCAATTTTCCACAAAGCGACACTGGAAAAATTGTTGTCAGTCGCCGACTCATCTCACTTCAAGGTATGTCTGTATTTAATTACCGTTGTGCATGATTTTATGATCTTCCATCAATATTTGTTTTAGCATTAACTCTATAAATATTTGATATGTAAATATTGGATGATCCAACTACAATATTTGTCGATTAACGTTTCTGAATTTACTAAAATCCATATTTTTTTATTATCTACGGACAGTATTTTAGTCTTCAACATCATCACTAACTGTGTCAATTTTCGCGCTAGCGTAAGTATCCATGACGTGTTGTATACTATAATGATCTTGAAATAGAACACAATAATCGGTTAAGTGGGTGTAGTCCACATTTTAGTCATTAAAATGTAGCGATGTGGGGGAAGATTTTACGTTGCATAATATATAGAAAAATGAGGGAGTATTAACAGCTTCAGAGAATGCGAAAGGCAAGATAAAACGGAACATGTGTACAGGACAGGACGTTCACGTACATACTCAAGTGTCAATGTAAAGGCGTTTATTTGAGGATAGCAGGATTCAGAAATGCGAATGAGTCAGCGTCGCCAACACTTGTTTTGTTGCATTTATGCGTCTTAAAATTGTGCGAATTACTTTGAAAACATTGTTAATGGCTGTTCCAAACCAATACAGAACAACTGCGCAAATAAGTTACTTATAGACAGAATATTGTTAATTAATCAACAGCAAAAGAACTTAGTCTACAGTCTCATTTTATAATAATTTGTACCTACTTTAATTTACTCTTCTATTTTATTTTGTCTGGATCTGGAAGAGATTGCTTAGCGTATTATATTTTTTATTAGCGTTTTTACTGTTTGTTTCCCTGTAAATTTTATGACTGTGCAATAAAATAAAATCTATTATGTTCTCTAAATAGTAACTTGTTACTTCTTACACTATCTTTCTTATCTTTTACTTTTTTACTAGCTACAATGTTATTTATTACAATTGAGACGTCACAGTATTTAAAAACATGTATTTTACTAGTAGAATATTTTATAGCTAAGTCCATTAAAATTAGAAGCGCCACGAGTGACGCGTGTGTCTATCAGCGCGCCCGCTGCCAGCATTAGCGGTTGTTCGTCAACCAGAGAAATACGCAGTAGAGGAAGCTTTCGAATATGGCGAACAAGACATGAGTCATTTAGATCAAACGCTACCGTTGTGACCATTTTTGGTGCGGTATTATAATAAACATTATACAACGTAGAAAGCGTTTAGCGTGTAATTAAGGGTGAATGGTTTATGGTAGAGTCTGTGTCGCTCTTTTGCTCACATCAGGGAGTGAAACGATTTGTTAGATTGGTCTAATTTGTTAATTAAATTTAGTAGTAGGTACCTGGGAGATGGAGCTTTGTTCAGGTCATTAGAATTTAAATAAATTTGACATCATGCCATCTGTTATTGAGCGGTGTTATTACTTATTAAGTAGCCCGGCGAGACTACATTTCAAGTTACTTCTGTTTAATTTGCGAAACTTTCTTTAAAAGTAATATTGCCAATTAGGTAAATTGCAGACAATATGTAATTCGCATTATATACACTATTTCAGTTATCTTACTTGCACTTGACCGGTTTTTTCTGTTTTTATTTTAAAACAGTCTGTGCTTGCGACTTCGTACACGCGTAAAATTCAAAAATTCTTCCTTAACAGATGCCTAAATAGTTACCTGTACGCCGAATTTCAACCCGATCCGTCCATTGGTTTGACCGGTGCGTTGATAGATCAGTCAGTAACGGTTCTCTTACACATTGTACAGATTATATGTTGCTAAGTAGTACTTCGCTTTTGAGCCATATCAGGAATAAAAACCGTTGAAAACATCAGAAGGTTCATATTTGTATGGAAAGCATGTATTTTATCGAGGTTTTTTTAGGTGGGTTTTATGACCTTTTGAATTTTTACTTTTACAATAGGTATTTACCCAGATATACCCAGACAGATAAAGAATAGTAACGTCCACGGGAGCCCTAAACTGAACTTAATGAGATGGTCCTATAAATTATACTGTTCAATAGCATAAATTATAAGGAAGGATGGTCAAGATGCCACAGTGTAAATATTGCAGTCAGTCGGCTAATAGACGCAGCATATTGTTTATAATGTGGTATCTGCCTGCGCATAAAACGAGCGTCGACCGATACCACCACTCATCGCCTGCACTACTCCATTGCATTACACAATAAAAGTAAACAAGTCGTGCATCTGCATCTGTTTGAAACTTGGTTATTGATTTTTTTTTTGCCATACATAATATTAAGTTATTTCTTATTTGTTCTATTTTTAAGGAGCTTGATATAAGTTGTATTATAAATATTAATAAATGAACATGGAAATGATTTATCTATCTACATGGATCTCCTAGGCATTGTTGTCATCGCAGTTAAATCCAGTTTGGATAGCGTCCATGTGAAGCGTCATAGACTTGTGGTACTGTTTGCCAACAAACTGTGTCTTTTCATCCAGTTCCAGTATCCGGGGTATTGTTGTAATATTTATAGCGTTGGTGTCAATTCGCGAGGAGAAGATCAGTGGAGCAGATTTTTGGCAGGTCACCGCTAGCGCCATCGACCGAGACGGTAAAAATAAACGGAGATGCGACCGCGCATTTGCACACGTTCAAAGATCGCTGCAGTACTCTATGATTTCTGAGTTATTACATTGCCATAATATATGGTATATTGATAGTAGCCAAGAAAGTGGTTTATCAGTTTTGGCTTAACTTCCTAATACTTGTAAATGTCAGTATCATTTTTTTTTTCTTAAAAAAAAACTATGTAATCTTGTTTTGATACAACTATGATTGATACTGATTTATCAATAAGAAAGCATAGTATTGACACTCTTGTTTAGAAAACTGGGTAACGGACACGCCATAGAAGACTACAACCAAATAATAACTCCCTTGAGGATAGTTGTGTTTCTGCGAGTGAGTGAGGTCACCAGACTGTAGAAGACACTACGTTAGCTGCGGAGGTGTGAGGTTAATACTCCTTGTATTGCAAACGTTTATAATCTATGGTAGCTTTACACCAGTCAAACCGTACGTTTCTTTGGCATCCGACGTGGTATAAAAACATACTCTTAGATTAGGAAAAAAAATTAAGAACCAAAATTATAAAAGATACTGCAGGAAGTGACTTTATTACGCAATTAATGCGTGTACCTCAAACATAAGTCGTACAAAACGTACAATAAACAAAACTGAATTATGAGGCTTAGCGTAGGACGTCTAATTAGAACCAAGATACCGTCATTCATTTGTGAAACGATAACAATACTGTAAACGCTGTTGTCTAAACCTTAATCCTACTTCCTGTAAACATTGCTTTTATTACATATATGAATTGTAAAGTTCTTAAAGCGTTAGTTATGAGAGAGAATGAAATAACATCGTAAAAGAGCTAAATGTTGTAGTACATTCATAACGGGATTTAAGATACCAACGTTTATGTCTCTCGTACAACTCAAGGGCTGGTTACAGTTGTACAGTTGACTGTGCGACCTCTGGTTTACGGCCGATAACGTGCCGTGTCAAAGCATGGCGTTGAAATTATAAATAGTTCCAAGTGCATTGGAGTAGCATGTTTTAGACAAAGATTTTCTAAACTAGTGTTTTTTATAATTTTCATATTGTAATAATATGTTTTTTGGATGTTACATATAACTCATGGGATGCTCATTTGACTATAGGAGAAGAAGATACAAAATAATTCGATAGTTTCCATAGAGGAACAGAGTAGGAAAATTTTACAAAATGTAGGATAAACCGCTTCTGACCCGTGGTTACACTGATTTGTTACACCGGTGTAACCACTGAGCACACTTATTACCAGTGGTCACATTTAAAATAGAAATAGTTGATAGTTAAAAAGATCCTAATGGGGCTAGTAAAAAAGCTTTTCTGGGATGTGTTAAGGATGGTTTTGGGATGTGTTAAGGATGGTTTTGGGATGTGTTAAGTATTGTTTTAGGATGTGTTAAGTATTGTTTTGGGATGTGTTAGGGATGGTTTTGGGATGTGTTAAGGATAGTTTTGGGATGTGTTAAGGATGGTTTTGGGATGTGTTAAGGATGGTTTTGGGATGTGTTAAGGATGGCTTTGGGATGTATTAAGGATGGTTTTGGGATGTGTTAGGGATGGTTTTGGGATGTGTTAAGGATTGTTTTGGGATGTGTTAAGGATGGTTTTGGGATGTGTTAAGGATGGTTTTGGGATGTGTTAAGGATGGTTTTGGGATGTGTTAAGTATTGTTTTGGGATGTATTAAGGATGGGTTTGGGATGTGTTAAGGATGGGTTTGGGATGTGTTAAGGATGGTTTTGGGATGTGTTAAGTATTGTTTTGGGATGTATTAAGGATGGTTTTGGGATGTGTTAAGGATGGTTTTGGGATGTGTTAAGGATGGCTTTGGGATGTATTAAGGATGGTTTTGGGATGTAGGCCATGACGATAGCCCGTCTGGAAAAGTACCTCTACAGCAGCCAAATAACAAATCCCTGTAGAATGGTAGTTTTCTGATGCTCCTGAGGAGCGTCAGCAACCGGGGTGGTAACACACAAGTAACATTTGTTGCGCGCGTTTATACACACATCAAGTAGGCTGTATGCTTGTTTCCCATCCGACGTGGAATAAAAAAAATGTGACTGATTCACGAAATGCGACTAGTTTACGTTCACGAGTAACTATCAAAAGTTACAAAAGAGGAAAAAATAATAGTTCTCTCACAACTAGTTACCAAACAGCGTAAAAAATTCTTCTCTTGTAACTGGTTACGAAAGTTTAGTTACCTAAGTGGAAGAAGGGATTTAAATTTGGGTGAATTTCAACAAGACATTTTTATCTGTCATTTCGGTTTGATTTATTGTAACGTATTCTACGCTATTCTACATATTTTGGGTGACAAATAAAACTTTATCCTTTTTGTAACATGTGCGTGAGTGGACACCTATTATCATCGAAACTTACTTTGAGTGTAACCACCGGTAATAGATATGCTCGATAGTTACATTAGTGTAACTATCGGTCATAAGTGTGCTCAGTGGTTACACCGGTGTAACAAATCAGTGTAACCACGGGTCAGAAGCGAGATAGATAAACATAGGTGCATGAAATCTACAAGAATATTACTATTACAAACACTATGCTAATTACAGTTAACATCCTAAACGTCATTTATCAATATTCAATAATCATCATAAAGATCACACAATAACACATAAACATATCCTCCATCAATAAAACAATAGAAAATATTAGTCTTAAAACATCTGTGCCATATAACTCGATAGTAAATCTTGCAAAACTAATCGTGTAAAATGAATTCAGCCAGTTAGAGTTTAACGCAGATTACTAGATAAATTGGAATAAATAGCCGATGCAATTGCATTGGCACCAATAGTGATAACTAGATTACACCAACCGTGGTCTCCAATACAACCATAGGAGGAATCGTGGCGAGTAAATCATAATAACGGGAGAACTGAGCCGTGCTGAGCGGAACGCACGCAAGTTGCAGTTACCTGGCGCGGGCCAGGCAACGATGCGGCTCGCGCACGCGACCGTCGCACGTGCCCAGTGCCCAGCAACTCATGCCTTAACGGACTGGTAATCTGCTTTATATGAGCAGACGAATAGATTTTCTGAAATTTATTATCTCAGAAACTCCTATATAACGTGAGAACCCCATATAACGGCCTTCCTGACGTATTTAGAACTGATTCTTATTATATGCTTACGGTAACATTATAACGTGGGCGGTAGCAAGCGCTCAGCACTCAGTAAACGATCCAGACGAGGTGTCCTTTACCTTCCCCGTTAAACTGAGCTGGATGGTACCAGAGCTTACCCTCTCCTGTCACTGAATACAGGTTTTTTTTTATTAATTATACTTTTGTACGCTATTCTGCAATCATTAGAATTGATGTAGGTAAAACTTTGAAAATCAGGTGTAAACAAGTATTATAAATCGCGATGCACGGCACTTGAGCTGTACGCCATCTCTTTAAGCTATTATGCCTTAGATTATCAATTGGTCTCCGCTCCGCTTCGACTAGATGCCGCGGCGCACTTGTAAAATGCGGCAACAAATACTACGCCGAACTCGGCGTACCCGAGCCTGTTGCCATACAATTCTTCACGCACACTACCATCTCTGCACATCAGTTTCAATACAATACTTCACGCACACTAGCATCGTTTTACGCACACTACAATATAGAGTTGCCGCATTGTATATTTACTTGTATCGCAATTTAGCGCATCACAATTTCATTTTGTTAATAAATTTTACGCAGATTGGATACACGACCCGAAATAATCAAAATGTAACAACTATTTAACTGTATTCTAGCAAATAAAATATTTTGATTGATTGATTGATATTTGGTGGAAAGCATTAGGGAAGGCTTATATCGAGCAGTGGGTAGATACTGGCAGATGATGATGATAAATATGTATCATCCTTTAGAAAATGTAATAGTAGAAACCTATCAAAAGTTTTGAGATTTCGAGTTAGAGACCGTACCTGACAGATAGGATACCGCATCCAAATGACAATTTCCTAGCAACCTAGGATTGTTGTTGCGTTCACGGAGCTGTTGTTTTTAGCTAATGCGGCATCTAGTCAAAGCGGAGCGGCGACCAATTGTTAATCTATGTTTTATGCCTTAGTTCAATATTGCTGTCTGATATTGCGAAGAAGGAAGTCCAAAGTGTCCTACTCAATACTAAGAGAATTCTATTAAATTCGTTCGTTCATTCGTTGTGCTTTCCAAGGCAGTATTTTATCCCTGGGATAGTTAGCCTAGATGTTCAATATTCATTGGATTTGTTGTGGTTGTCGCTGTTAATTTTAGCTTTATAGGAAACACAGTAATGAGTCTGCCCCTCTGCAAGATCACCATGGATATATATATGCATGGATATGTATATGGATATGATATAGTTGCAATTAAAACAAATTGGATCAATTGGTGGGTTAATATTTCAGTAAGTCGAGCTACCTACTTCTTTTCCTTAATCTTTTTCTGTAGATTTATCTATCTAATTAGTTCCCGACTGTCGCCCTGTTTCGCATTTGACCATATATTCTTGAGATACGGATATTTATTAGCAAATTCTGCTCAGGAAATGAATCTTATAAATTATCCAGCATCTATGTCTTTAAATAAATGCTAGACATTCGAGTAATGCCCGTCCTTACGTTAATCCGCGTTGAAGCGCAGCGCAGCGGAAACCAATCAGTCATTAATCTAAGAACTTTACTGTCTTATAATGTGACCGTTTATTTATACAATTTAATGTTATTGGATATTGCATTTTCGATACGGCATTTTTATTTCTTTATTAGGGCTCGACCCGTTGTTCAGTTAGTACGTATTTTACCCCTGCTATGTTAAATGAACATGATAACGTTTAAAATTAAATTTCAAAGTTTAGGAAGTATACTGACTTTATAAGAGCTATTGTTCGTGGTTCTTACAGTACGTTCGCGTTCTTAAGAGTTCGGAAAGTGCCTAATGAGCGTAAAATATCGCTCAAAAACGGCACCTCGTTACATTTTTAACGAATGCCGGCTTTCGCGGTGTTGCCACTGGAACAAAAGTACTAATATTGGAGTAAGTGGCTGCGGTGAAAGGCGGACCAGAGGAAAATAGGAAATACTCGAGATATCTAGATAATGAGAGGATTAACTGTGGTCATGTTCACTCGTATATTACTTACTAGATGCAATGAGCGGCACGCGCGCCGTAGGCATCGCATCGGATAATTATGCTGTTTTGTGTGACTGCCAGGGCGATATAATTCCAGTTTGTTTTTTAAATTATTATGAAGAAATAAAAAAAATAGCTTTTTATTAAGTTGAAGCATCAATAGATAAAACATTCAAAGTATAGCGCTAATATGGTCACCCGTGAAGGTCGCCATAAGTTTTTCGTTGGGTCCACGTTAATCGATTAGATAAATAATTAATAATTTAACTACATTTGTTACTGCAGTAATAAGCTGGAAAAGACTACACTACAGCTTTATTACTTTTGAAAACATCTATGTTTTTTTTTAATGACGTGGCATCCCTAGATACCGAGCAAAAACCTTTACAGAAAACTTAGTAATGCGTCGAATATCGCAAGGTTTCATTTGGCCTAATCCAACTGGTTCAACACAATTATATATATAAACACGTGAGTTGAGATCATTATTAATTATATAATTACGTCTGATTGTGTAAGCTCTACAGATCTACACCCCTTTCTAATTACACAGCCATATCTGACAGACTTGTTTTAATTAAGCTGTGTCTCATACATAACAACAAACAATAATCGATCAAACAAAATCAGGGATATCAAACGGGAGAAAGTGTCGGAACTGTCGCAGAGATTGTCGCATGCCGACCAACCGGATGCAGGCACAATAATGTGCGGTAACTACAAAAGTCACATAATTGCGACGCGAATAATACTAGATAGAGAAATAATGACAGCGAATGACTGTAATCATACAGAAGTACGGAGCCTTAATTGCTCTTTGAATGGGTAAATTAAAAAGCATGCGTTTGTATAAATTGTAGGTAGCTGTCTGTGAAATTAGACAGCGTGCAGACACAGAAAGGTGGTCCGCCGGCACCGCGGTGACGGGCACGGCGGCCACGGCGAGCGTGGCGGTGCCGTGACAGCGGTGCTGGCACGTAATTAGCCGATTGATGCAAACGCATATGAAATAGTGCACAGTTCATTTTAGACTTGTTTTAGAGTATCTTTAATGACGTTATATTATTGCTAGTTTGTCTATTTTTAGATCTCGCAAACGAAACGTCATACTTCCGTAGTAATAATGTGTATTTCACGCAGAAAGACATTATAACATCAAGGGAGTTTGATCAATAAATGAATACCAGCTGGGCTATAATGTATTGTAATATAATAAAGTAGCTACTTATTTAACTCGTTTTAGTAAATTGCATGAAGAACAAAAATGTAAAGTCGATTTCAGATCAAAATGAAACAACGTCGACAATGAAATAAATGAACAGTCCAAAATACTCATTAATGTGTGCGGTGCGTCGCGATTCGTTTCTCGGAATAAAAATCTTTGTTTTCAAGAATTTAATTTTCTACACGAAGAAGGGGAGACTGATTTTATAGGATCGCGCCAAATGCCAAATTGGGCGATGGAGGAAGCGTCCAGCGAACATAGCCGTAAGGTCGTTAGCTCCGAGGCTCGTAGATGCGCAGTTTGGCGGCGAACCAACCGTCGCGCGGCACGTGCTCCCTGACCGGTGACTTGGGAAAATTCGTGTCTTTCCGCGATCACGTCACTAAACGAGCACATTTTCGTCCAGCGTGGGCGATCACATCGGGCTCTTTGTCCAAGTAGCAGTTAGTGAAAATTATGCAATATGCGGCTGTTTGGTAAATAAATTGGTGTGAGCCGGCACTCCGGCAGGTGGCGAAAATAGTGTGTAACACGATGCGTACGATGTTTTGTTGTGCTACCCACCTGGTAAATACCTGGGCTCTACTAGGATTTAGGACACTTATTTTGATGAACAAGTGAACTATTTATAGTTTATAATAGAAATGACGACACGACGTGATCGATTAAACTCTATGAATTTTCTAAATGCCTATTCCTAAACATTTTAGCATTAAGTTTGCCTTTTGCATTACATTAAAGTAATTGCATTACATAAAGTAAATGCATTACATTAAGTTTGCCTTTTGCATTACATTGTATTCCCTATAGATTAAATAAAGTCATTGTGAAATGGTTTTAAGAATCTAGATTTACACTAGACCTAGATTTACTGCTTACCTGTTTTTTTTTATTAATTTCTTGTGAGGTTGGACTTCGCAATTCTTTGCCTTCTGGACTGTATTCACTAAACTTTCTGTTTTTTACCCGACTGATTGACTGGCAAAGGCAAGGTTATGTTTTGTCATAGTTTCAGCACGTTCTATTTGTTACTATCATCGAACTGCTCTAACAATATTGTGCCAAATTTCGTAATTTGATCATGTTTTCTTATATTTATCTATAAAAGAGTCTTCTTTCGTTCGCGCTTTCATATTAAAAGGAAATCCAAGGGTGACGGGAAATTTATAACTCCTGTAAATATACAACTAGCCATTATATAGAGTTATTTTATTTACAACCCCTTTCTTTCCTAACCTGTAATTTCCATAGGTAATTTAATAACACTGCACTCCCTCAAATATATGGTCTGCTTCCTTGTGTATGCCTGTTTACTACCATCACTATAATAACTATGACCTAAGCGTAGCCGCAAGAGGCCCTAGCGAACTACACTTACCGGGCATTAAGAACAAATTGACCTACATCGAGGGTATATTTGGCTCAAGTATCGACATATAATTAGATCGCGAGTGAACGCCCTGCACGGTTCAGGTTACGCTTGGACTTGATTGATTTGAATTGAGACGTGGTTTTAATGATAGAGGTTATTAGGAAGCCATTATTAATAGATTCGCAATCATTTAATTTAAATCTGAACTAATATTATAAAGTTCAAGAGTTTGTTTATTTGGTTGAACGCACTAATCTCAGGAACTAACTGATCATTCGAATTGAAAAAAATACTTCAGTATTGGACAGCCCATTGCGGAGATATCGTGGAAGGATATAGGCTATATAACATTACGCTACGACAAATAAGAGCGCAGCAACAATGAAGAATGTTGCAAAATCTGGGGAAATACACGCGGGTCAAGGCGGGGCGGATCGCCAGTGTACTTATATTCCTATATGGAATTATATTATGGGGAAACAGTACGAATATTTCACAACTCTTCCGTCTACAAAAGAAATGCATAAGGACCATTGCAAATATAGATATTACAGAGAGTTGTCGATCACATTTTATTAAACATAATGTATTAACATTAACATCAATGTATATTCTAGAATCGTGCAACTTTGTGAAAAGATACATAAATAAATTTCCAATTTATTCTAGACCCCAATCATTAAGGCCTAAAAATCGACTTGCCTTACCGACTGCTAAACTGAATTTATTTCAAACTGGTCCATATTCAATGTGTGCGAAAATTTATAATAAAATACCAAGTGACATTAAATGCGTACAAAAACCTGAACAATTTAAATTATTACTTAAAAAAATATTGATTTCTAAATGTTATTATACAATTGACGAATTCTTTAATGATAATCACATAAAATAAATAACAATGTTAATAAATTACATAAAAACTGACATTGTACATTTGCCTATTAATTACCTATGTTTATAATTTAATTAATATAATTAATGTAAATTGTAATATATTTTAATCATAAATCTTAGATTAAATTGTTTATACCTTGCTGTGCCCTATAAACAGGGTTCATGTTTGTGACCATTTTAATTATGTAAGAACCTTGTATTATAACAACATGAAATGCAATAAATAAATAAATAAATAAATATTTATGTGTGGTCTATGTGATGTCTAACCATTTTCATATATCATTCATAATTAGTTAAAGATTTCAATTAAGATAAAATAAGTCGGACTCTATTAGTTGTAGAGACTTTTGAAGTATAATATTAAGATAGTGTGAAAGAAAGTATCATGTGCATTGATGAAAGTGGAGTAGGTAGAAATTGTACATATTTTTATAATTATTAACTAACACATTTTTCAACAAGTCTAATGAGACGGACTGACAGACTGCTTTTGATTTTTTTCAAGCAAATATACCGATATATCTATAGAATTTCATGACTTCAGAACTCTCCCAGCTTTCGAATTAATTTACTTAATTCGAGTTAAATTGTTTATTTTATTCACGAGGACTTGCAAATGTGCGAAAATAAGTTAAGTATAAATACGTACAATTAATGTTGTTTTATGTACATATATAGTTATTTAAATCCTAAAAAGAAATAATTCGTTCGATAAAAACTACTGAAAAACATTTTATGTTGCTATTAATATAGTACTAAAGTTGCCATTAACAGGAAACCATTTTTTATAAAATTAAGTACACATTTAAACATCTTACAAAATATTAATATAAAATAGTCATACAATAGTTGTCAAACATAATTTACTATTCTTCACTTTCATTCGATTATTACTTAATCTTCAAAAGATTAATTAAAATGTATTAGACAATAATCGAATGAAAGTGAAGAGTAGTAAAATGTGTTTGCACTATAAAAAGCGATGAAAGTGTCAATGAGAATTGAGATGCCATTTCACGATGACTCGCTGTAATCCCGCGCTCACAAAGGCCTCAGCTTGCTTGGCATCGGCGACAGTTATCTACCGATTCATTCAATTACTCGCCAATAAATTATACTATTACACTATTTCTATTTTTTGCGTCGTTCGCCGATCAGCTCTGCGTTTATTTTCGTTGCCGTCCAATAACTATGTTGCACTCTGCAGTGTACAGTTTATTTTTATTCGGATCGTGTAAAGTACTTAAATCTATTAAATAAATCCACTTCTCTAAAGATAACGAAATTGTAGGCAATGTTGTAAGCTACTGAGAATTTTTAATGTTATGAATATAATGTATCTCTAACCTATACGCGTCTTTTACGTTTTCCGGGTGCGAAAGAGTAGTGTACTTTATTACATTACCCTGTAATGCTCGGTTCAGTAATGGTTTTATCTCTGTGGGTTCAGGCACAAAAGTGGAAATTAAACCTATAACCTAAATCAGTATGTAAGCTACTTTTACCTTAGAAAATAAAATAATTTCATGGAGTGGTAATAAATTTGTATCTCGACTCATATCCTCTTAAACAATAAAGTTTCTACGAGATGTTCAAATAAATTTCTTCATTATAATCTTCTACTTACTTCTAAACAAATATCTAGACGTGCCTACCTTCCTATTATCGAACAATCTAAACGAACAAACTCACTGATCTAGTGATCTAGTATTTTACACTCGTAGTTGGTACTTACGAGTATATCCGCATTATTTTATGCAAAAGTTATCGAATGTTTACTAATAAATAATATAAATTAAAATAGATATATAAATAGAATATAAATTATTTTGATATAAGAAGAAAGGTTGACAAATTCGTAATTAGATTAAAGTTTCAGCTTATATTTCCATGTTCTTGTGAATCATACATTTAAAGTTTGTTTAGTAATAATTCATGTTTAATCTACATCATACTCATAGTCCATTTTTGTCAGTATCTACATTGTTTAGATAAATGTTACATTTGTTTAATCGTGTATAACTCAGCGAACATACAAATCACTATCTGTATATTCATCTTGATTACAAGTTGAAGTCACTTTAAATTCCAACAGACATTAATTTCACCAGGAACCGAACTAAATCAGATGAAAGGAACATGTCGGAATATAAATTATGTCGTGTCGTGACACAGTCGTGACGTCTGTTCATGTAAACAGGCCTCGTCGCTGCGTTTGACAATGCTCTCATAGTGCACAAAGACAAAGTTGTTTGTTTTCCTGTATTAAACTTCCTTATCCTATCCTACTTCCTACTAATATTATAATTGTGAAAGTTTGTTAGGATGTATGTATGGATGTCTGATACTCTTTCACGGGTAAACGGTTAAGTGGATTGGACTGAAATTTGGCATACAGAAATGTGGCATATATAACAGGCGACGAAGCCACGGGCATAAACGTATATAATATATTTATATATGTATATTACATTATTGAGCAAAGCAAGGGTGTGTCGGGAGTAATTTATATAGTCAAATTACGTGAAGTATGTGTAAATAATTAATTAAGACTATAATGCTTTAAAATGTAGAGTTACGCAAGGGTCTACGTTATGCCCTAACTGAGACTAAATAAATATAAAGCAATGCATGCTGTCAATTCTAATAAACTGGCACTGACGCAAAAAAGTCCTGTTACTGTAATGTAATGGAAAATGATATCTAATTTAGACAATTAATTTTGTTTTCTTCCAACTATGCTTTAATTTCATCACAATCACACTAAAAACTCAGTACAAAACGAGTCTTTAATGCTCTAGAGCAATAAAAATGTATGAAATTTCATTATTGCACAGTTTTTTTTTTTATCGCACCAAAAGGTGCCAATCTCAATGGATTAGCTCTATTCAGCCAGCCGATATCAATACTTTTTTTTTCGTACGTATTATTCGTTTCTATCCTACTTGTTCCAAATTTAAAAAATGATTGCTGCTAACTCTGAGTTAAAAATGAAAGAAATTTAAAAAAGTGATTTGGCGGGAACTTTGTTAATTTTGCTTGACAATATTTTTGGAAACGATAAAAGTGTGATACTATCTGATTTTGAGTGCTTCGGCTTCAAATTAAAATGGAATCATCTAGCGACACATTAACTCCGGAAAACATTCTAAATGAAGCAGTGTTATAGAAACTTCTATTTTAACTGTTTGATATGAGTTTCTTTTATCTACTATTCCTATAGGTATTAGTTGAAAGAAAAGCAGATTATGCACCTCGCCTTAAGTAATTTATATTGCCCTCGTGCCTGTTAGATTAGAGCCCTCGCTAACGCTCGGGCTCTAAATCAGGCACTCGGTGCAATAATAAATTACTTTGTGCTCGATGCAATAATCTACTATAATGTTATTTATATGAACACTTGAGGGTTGTTACATTCCCGCAACTGAGAGCGGTCACCAGACGGGAGGAGATGCTGCGTCAGTACTATAATCATCCCACTGTTGGGATACGGGTTTGTTAATGTTTACTGACGAATCATAACTTCTTTGAATTTTTTTTGTAAATAGACATAAAACAATTATTTTTACTCCATATCGTATAAAATATTTTTGTGCGTCCTACCTTAGGACAAAGTCGGGCGAATGATCCATTAATTTCGTTTCGTGGGTTTGTTTTATGTTTTGACGGTAATTAACTCGTAGAACTGAAGACTTAATTTTAGTTCGGGCAATGTCAAAGTCACGGACGTTGGTTTGCATGAAATTATGAAAGATATCATCAACTGATCCGCTCTAGTTTTAGCTCTAGGGAGGTCACGATACCGTATCAATTGAGAGTGGGTACTTATTAAAAGAATTATTTATTATTATTATAAGAAGTATTTATTTAAGAAAATTAAGATGGTTCTCTCCCTCTTGCTTTTATTTCCTTACTGGCATTTCAATAAATGCTGCCTGCATGCCTGAATGCCTGCATACGGCTAGCTGGCTATTATAATAAAAACAAAATAAGCTTTATATTGCGTTTCGTATTTAAAATATTCGTATATTCTTATATGGTTATTTTAATTTAGATTAATTTTCTGCGATTTCTTTAGAAATTTAAGAAATAACCTATTATTCGTCTCCACACCAAATTCCATGAAAATCAATTTGGGGTTCTATCGTAAAACACGTACAAGAAGAAGTGTTTACATTATAACATTAGTTTAGCTTATATATATATATATATATATATATATATATATATATATATATTCTTTCGATATTATTATATTATGATCATTTTGGTTTTTATTTTATTAATTTAGATTCAATTGTTTGAAGACAGACAGACAGACATCTCAGTTGCTATTGTTTTTAATTGAGCCAAATTGAAAGTAGTTTTGTATTTGTCAGTTAATTGGACTGTATAAAGTAATGGAAGTCTGTATCAATTGGCGGGTGGATATTAAATAAATAATACTGTTATGTCTGTTCATTTGGCTTATAATTATTACCATTGTAAAACATACTCAAATAAAACTGGTTACGTACGAATTAATCTCACAACCAAAAGCTTTCTGCATTATGTAATGTAAACTGAAATCGAGGAAAATTCGCCGATAAAATAAATTTCTTATATATCTTTATATTTATCTTTCGTTTATTGGCATTATTTGCGTACGCAAATCTAAAAAGATCTTCCCTCTGTATACTAGAATAAACTAAAATTACGTAGTACTATTACTTATACTGTGCAAAAATAGTTTTCGTTATTACTCTGTTTGCAGTACATTAACAAAATTGCTGTTTTGACGACTTTTAAGAACTAATTTAGAGGTAAATAGGAGGTTTGCCAGAGCTCTTGTTTCAATGATCTGTGACGTCTGCCCTGTTATTACAATGCGTGTAAAGCGGCCTACTTCCAAGAAATGGAGGTAGTGGGCTGAAGTCCTTGGACGTGATTCACCTAGAACCACCAGACAAGCGACAAGTCGATGACCCAGCACATATGTAGACTGTTTGTCATAGATGCTTTATTAGAACATGATAATGAGACATTTTTATGTCACCTCAAGTATTATGCTTGGAATACAAGAAGCAATGCTCGCGCGCAGTCACCGCCGCTGCTAACGCAGATTTCCTCAATTGCTCGCAGGAACATAATAATCTTCAAGAGTATTGTTATTTGGCTGCGGTTTTACTGCCCTATACAATTTACGAGTCTCTACTTAGCTCCTAACTTTACTACTTATACAGTACGTAGTACGTTATATTTCCAGTATAAGATGACCTAGCGTAGTTAAAGTCAAAGTCAAAATTCTTTATTATGTGGGCCCTCGCGGGCACTTAAACACGTCTTTTACAATTAGGTATATTTTTTATCTACCAGCATTTCGGAATGACCATTGACGAGAAGAAATGCCGGAAGAAACTCTGTCAATATAGGTCTTTTTTTTTTAAATAGCCATACAATATTATCATAATACAATAAACGAGACACGACAGTCACGAGACAGATAGTCACGAGACGAGTAACAGTATGCAGTCATCTTATACTGGAAGCCTAATGCTCTGCGTGTGGTTGACTACTGTAGACAATGCGGCAGATCTTATAAATTGCAATCATATTTCCATCTTAGTGTTTGTAACTGTCAATAGAGTGTAGTACTCGTAACTGCTTTCAATGGAATGCCTAATGAGGCATTCCAAGCGGCCACAATATGCATACGCTTGTTTGGCACCACGTGTGGTATAAAAAGTACTTGTAAAAAGTCTTCACGACAGATATAAGTGAGGTGATACGCGAGTGAAGAAGGTGAAGAGATATTTATATGATTATATCTATCTTAGATATTCTGAAGAGTATAGATATTATGCCACCCACTTAAAGTGTCAGATAAAAACGTCTAGTCTAATGCTTTGCTTAATTCTAGAGTTTAACTATGAGACGATATCAGTTGTTGGTGACGTTCTGACAGACGTGTCAGAACCGGCATCATTCAACTCTCTGATTTAATTTGGCATGGAATATGAGAGAATAGAAGAATCCTATTGAATACTGTTCATTTACAGCCAGATATTTTCAAAAAGGCTAATTTCTGGGGCAAAAAAAAGGCAATCGCGAATCAGCAGCAAAGGACGAAACCAACGATATGAATAATTTTTGTATTGAACTTGGCTCTCCTTTTTTACATTCATGTTTTTGGTGGGATAATAATAGCAGGAAGCCGATGTATGTAAATATTGTTCTACTGACATTAAGAACATGGCAAACAGAACCAACGCCCTCGGTAAAAACTATTTTTAAGCAATTTTTGCACTCAAAAATGGTTTAATTAGTCAAATCTAGGAGCGCCTAGATTTCGGGTATTGACTGCAACATATATATAAATAATTACAATAGGCTAGATGACAATTTTTTTTCGATGTGGTATGTAATGACGTCATTAAAATATAGCTATAGGTGAAAGAATTACTTCGATAGCATAACAACTTTTCTAGATATGATAACTTGAAAATCACTATTTTGACTTTCCCTCCGCTGCATACAAAAGGCTACTGATTTATGACGTCACACTTAGGTATTTTGTATACGTTAAAACAGAAATTTCAACAGTCAGCTATGTTAAATACTGCGTTTATGTAGCTAGTGCCGTAACAAAAGTTATAGTATTTTTTATTGTTATTCCAAAGTAAAAATAAATATTATTTTTAATAATTTCATCCTTTTATATTGGACTTTCCCACCAAACTTTGATCGACCATAAAACAAATCGCACATAAGTTATATAAATTTCAAGATCGCAGTTCGTTCTAGTTTTGTATATTTTACAATACTGATAAATATTTTTTTATAATTTTAGATCATTGTCATCTAGCTTATTATTAACAGTTAAAACTATTAATAATTATACTTACTCGTTGAATCTCTCTCTACTTACATTCCAATGAAAAAAGTGCATAAATGTCAAATTAATCAAGGCATCTGCTTCATTGTTTGAATTTTATTACAATTTGTATAAATTACGAACAGTTGTGAAATGTAGGAAATAAAACTCTAATGAATACTAGTTGTTTCATTTTGCATCACACGTCAATAGAATATATTATGTAGGAGTAAACATAAATTGTCACAAAAGCGGCCAAGAGAAAGAAAAATTGCGACTTGACAATATTTAATTAGGGTGCAACTGATCCATTATTTCCGTAGCCAAAACCAACCTCGCCAGTGCATGGTGCACCCCGTTGCTCAACGGACGAGGCTCAGGCGACAATCGCCAAACTGCCTGCCCAAAGTGGCAGATAACGGGTATTACTCCATAATGTTTAGAAGCCGAAAACTTTAATGGGCGCTCTAAAATTTATACTAAAGTTTGAATGTTAATTTTAGTGGCGGTGTATCGAGTTAAAATTGTGCGAGGTTGTGGTATGATCGCGCTGGCTATCGCTGGCCAGCATGTGCGCCGACTCGAACGCACGTAGGTGTGCTGTCCGCAGCTTGTGACGTGCGACGTGCTCGCTGACAGACACAATGTCAGGTTTGACAGGTACGAGTGCGACGGCTATATAGGTCACGCACGACAGGTATAATCTGGATGACGATTTACGATTAAGACCTACCTGAAAGTTCAGGTAGATCTTAATCGTAAATGGTGCGAAGGTAAATTATAAAGATTTTAACAATATATTTAGAATATTTTAGTATGTATTACTAACTATGATACTAAAATATAGAATATATTCAAATAAAACGAATCGATGAAAGGATTTAAAAGCCTGGAATGGGGCCGTTTAAATTTTATTCATAGCTTTTTTTCGTTGCGAGAACTTGGCTTTGCTTACTGTATTCGGTTAAATTGTGTTAATTTCATTATTGATGTCATGTTAATAAATTTAATAAAATATATTTTCATATTTTTTCAAACTACAAAAAGAAAAAAAAAACCTGCAGTAAAAAAAGATTACCGTTAGTTTACAAAAAAAAAGATGTAAGTCCAGCATTCGTATAAATAAAATCGCAAAATATTTAATTTGACTAAGTACGTACTACTTATATGAAAGTTGAGCTATGTGTTGGACCAATATATATTTTTAAATATAATATAAAAAAAAACTTACCTAAATAAAGGTAAGGCAGAAAAACCGCAATCCTGAAAATGTATGATTGACGTCACTTGGCCTACACCACGCCGGCGCTTGTCGACCGGCGCGCGGTTGGTACTGCACTATAGACAAATCTACTTTTGGGCAAATTTATATAAAACCATAATAATGGCAGTTTCAGGAAATTTCAAGTCATGGTTTTGACGCGCACCGTTCGTCGCGGGAGTTTGGGACGGACTGCGCGCGCGGCCGGCGCCGACGTCACCGCACCAAATATAGAGCTACCACCGCTACATACGACTTTCTTCATGGATTGTATCTACCCAGTTGTTGATAAAGTTGATGTTTCTGTGTGGAAGGTGGTCGTTTACGTCTTTACTTGCGTGTGCTCGGTGAAATGTCGAGGAGCGCGCGCGTTATTTTTGCCGGTGTTTCGTCGCTTCCCGCGCTGCGCACGCGTGCCTTAAAACGGCAATCCTTGTTCGCAGCTTCTACGGCGCTGCGCAATGAATTCCCTTGTGTTTATTAGGGAAATAATAAATAGCCCTACTTTTCAAGGCAGTACATGCAGTACAGGTCTGTCCAACTCGGCTCTTTGTCTGTACTCCAATAACTAATCTTTAGAGTCATGCAAATAAGTTGCAACGGAAATTATCGCAGAGACACCTTTCTTGATAAATGTTCATGTCATAATTAACCATGATTTATCAGCTATAAAGAATGTCGTTAAATAGGCACCTACTAAAAGAAATATACAAGTACATCATTTTGTAAGTACGAATTGAAGATAATAATAAAATACCTAATATATAAATATTGAGGTACAAAATTTACTTCTGTACCTATATATTTACTCGTACCTTTTCTTGCCAAAAAGCCGTTAGAGCCTGGGAAAAAGGTACATAGATATAAATTTAGGTTAACATAAAATCCGATCTACACGCAGACGCGGTTTGAAACTAGATAATTTTTATTATGCGGATATTATGACGCGCGTGCATTTGCGTGTGGGGAACCGCGACCGCCGGAGAAACGGTCGTCTAAAAACCGCCCGCGTTTTGATTGCTATCGCGAGTTGAGCACATGGCGAGCGAGAAATATTATATACTACACCACTGACGTGCGTATACTTAATCTTTTCAAAGATGACAATGAAATATGCGACTGGATATTTTGGACTTACTTATAGAAAAAGGCTAATTGGATAGAGGGAAATAGTTAATTAATTCATTGATGAATTTTAAAGTGGTCTTATCAATTCTCAGTAGTCCATTCTGACACGCATGGGGTTTATACGCAGTGTCTATTATATAATAAGAAGGCTAAAAGTAACATCAGTGATGGAAATGAGAGGAAATCGACTTTCGTAGTATGGACATGTAATGCGGAGGGATGAGAGACATGTGACATGTGACCAAAAAGATGGATGGATTGTGGGAGAGTTGACCGACCACGTGATGAGAAAAGAACAATCAAATGATGACGGTATACGCTTGTGTCCTAACTTTGTTACAGAAAATATATGAAAAAAGTTTCTGTTTATTTCACTACATATAAAAGCATTGAACTTATAATTAGATAGGTGATGAAGGGAGGAGGGGGTTCCTCTCTACGTTAAGATCATCAATAACTTTTTACAATGTAGATAATTTTTAATTTCAATAATGTTTATTTTAAATCCAGTATCTACGGGAAAGTCCATGTTAATGCAACGTATCGCAAGTACTCGTACCAGAAATAGCTCTACTTATTCTGGTCACTGCTGATACTGTATCAATTTTTATTTTACAAAAGAGAGTTGCTTCGTTTATAACACGGGTCCTTCTTAGAGTCACGCTCCTTTCCATAATTTGACTTGACCCTCAGAAGAGACGACTTATCCTGGTGAAATATATAATACTGATATATTTTTTCAAGCTTTCATTTAGTTTCACTGCGGTGTTTGAAATCAAATCTTGCAAGTTAAAGCTCCCAAGTTTTCCAAGTGCCCAATAGAGCTGGAATTTCTATATTGTATTCGCAAATAGATAAGACCATGCCATCCACGAGCATAATATGCACACCTCCTACTTGAAATATTTATCTCGTAGTTATGTTACGGTCAATCGACTGACCTTGGGTAAATATATAAATAAATCGTATTTTAATATGAGTTGATTTTCGGTTAGGTTAGGGTTTTTTTGTGTTCTGCCACCGGAAATAGGTGTCGTTAAGCTTCGTCGACCTAGTTGATGAATGATCTGGTGCCAAGTAATTTCAATTTTAATAATTACCAACTGTTTCGGTCAATGTAACAACATTGACCGAAACAGTAAACTAAACACATAATGTAATTTCATTGAAATAATAAAAAAAGGTTTCATTCATTGTATTAGGATCTGTAAACAGAACCTCGGAAGAAAGGCAAGTGTTATTCGTCAAAGGACATATCGCACATGAATGGCCAAAAAAAATCTTAAGAATATGATTTAATAAAAAAAAATCAAGATCAGTTAACTCTCGCTGCTCTCAATCACAAGAATCAAATGCAAATAAAGATTATTAGATTTAGAAATGATGTGATTGGGAAATGAGTAATTGTTTGCTAAATGATAACTTGTATTTTCTTTTTTCTGGCAATAAAATACTGAACCGCAGTAACTATACAGTACACAGACAGCTGTTTTGTCACAAAATATACAAGAGTGTGACGGCCAAGGCCAGGCGCGGACACACAGTGTCACAGTCATAGTGTAGACTGCACTGTGTCAACAAAGACATAACATTCAAAATACGACGTAACACACCCCGTTGTATATCAATTTTTTTTTAACTACCATCTAGTCCCAAACTAAGCAAAACTATAATTTGATAACTGATGTTACACTTAAATACAGTTTTTTTTTGTAAATACATACATATAACACATAGAAAATATCCAGACCAAGACAAACAGACATGTACATTCACACAAATATTTCTTGTTTAATTTAAATCTTGTGCGGGGATCGAATTCGCAACCTCGGAGTCAAAGTGGCCATTGCTAACCATTCGAGCACCGAGCTTGCCTAAAATCTATGTACCTTTAGTAATGCAAAATTACGAAAAATATGGACAACTTCGTCTAGCCTAAACTTAGGTCGTGCTCACACCAGCACCTGTACCTGTACTGACCGGAGAATATAGGTATTAATAAAAAATAAAATGTAAATAAAATATCTACAATGGGACAGCCGAACCACCTGGATGACGGTCGTCCGTAAAGATATGACGGATCTCCAACTAGAAGACAAAGATGCACAGGAGAGAAACAAGTGGCATCGTATGATTGCGAAAGCTGACCCCACGTAACAGGATAAGGAGAGGCCAAAGAAGAAGAAGAGGGAGATAAGTCCAGTTTCATAAAACGTAAGAGCATTATCCACCAACCACGTATGGGACCAGTCAAATTCTGGGAGAAGCACCATACAGGGTACAAAAAGTTTCTAAATCGGGCTTATCTTGTTCTTCTTGAGGTGCCATCTCCTATCGGAGGTCGGCTATCGTAAGGGCTATCCGGATCTTAGACAGCCGCGCGGAAAAGGGATCTTGTGCTCAAGTTGAACGACGTCCGGAGATTTTTAAGCCATGAGCTTCTTCTTCACGGTGGTCTCTTTTCTTGAATTTTCCCTTAAATGATCAGCTGTAGAAGTTTGTATTTCATATTTCAGATAACGTGACCCAAAGACTCCATATTATGTTTTTTAACTGTATTTAAAACCTCTACTCTTTTCTTTTATAAACCGGGCTGCTGAAGAGAATGTTAATAGAAAGATTCTAAAGGGATTTTATAACAGCACATTTGAGTCGGTTGTTTGTCAAAACTAAGTTACTGATAGGCTATATAACCTGGCACATGAACAGGGGCGCAATGCCGATGCCAACGTGCATGTTCACGGGAATATAATGGTCGCGATTTAATTCCGTCTGGACATTGACTCGCCCGGAATTATCTCCACTCCCGACCCGCATGGATTTCGCAGAACAAAGCCGGCCGAATAATGAGAGTAACTATTTTGATTACCTAAAGGTATTAATCTGTTCCCTGAGCCAAACGTGATAGGGGAGACAAATTATATTTCGCTCGCTGGCTTGATACCTCGAATGAAGGGAAACAACCGCAGAGTGAAGAGAGAGAGAGATGAAGGGAACGGCTGGTTGTCGTCCAGTCGGCCGCTCCAGACATCGCTGGAGGTATTTATTTATTATTTTTTAATTAAACTCTTTATTGGCTTCAGCAAGCAATGGTACAAAACTTACTGCTAAAATCATTCTCTACTGCTACCAGTCAACCTTTGGAAAGTGCAGAATTCCACGAATGCGGTTTAATAATATATTACATAACAAGAAACATAAAGAGTCACTACGATACTATACATAAATTATACTTAAAAATGTACTTATTACATTTCTACGTACATATTCTATCACACTTTATATGTATAATACATAATAATAAAATACATAAATATGCCAAAAAAGAAATGAAATAAGCAGTTTAAGAGGTTAGCATAAACTTTCTTTAAATTAAATTTATTTGATATTTTTTCAATGTGGTAGGTAGTGTGTTCCAAAGTCGTGACCCCTGTAATGTGAAGGAATCTTACATAAAGCCTGAGCGAAGAAGTGGAGTAGTGAGCGAAAGAGAATTATTAGATCGAAGTTGACGGTCATGAGAATCTCATAGATACTGAAACTTACTTTTCAAATATTCTATAGAGAGGGGATTGGTAAGGATAGAGTGAAGAGTGCAGAGCAAACGTTTGCGTTGACGAATGGGGAGCCATTTAAGCTGAGACCGATATGAAGAGACATGAACACATTTACGAAGACAGAAAATGAAACGGCGCGCGTTATTAAATCTGGAAAGCAGGCATAATCAATGATAGGAAAAATAAGAGACAGACACGAGAGTGACCTTGGTAGTAATATGGAGAAAATTTCTAAACCGATTAAGAGAACGTAAGGTAGACATGACCGCATGGCTTACCTCTACAACTTGGGTTGTGCAACTCAAAGTAGAATCGATATGCAGGCCACTTGATCGGCAACTGGATACTTAGAACCTCTAGCCAAAAGAGATTCTTTGAAATCGAAAAAAAAAATGGCGAGCAAGCGGAGTAAGTAAGATTGTAACCAGATGCTTTCAAAAGGAGAGTTGCTCTCATACAGGCATCCCCATTGCTAATGCAGCACTCATTTCTTTATTAGATACCGGGTTGGCCAAAAAGAAAAATAATTCTGGTTTCTAAACTGATTTCCAATACTTTTTTATCTATTATCTTTTAATCTTCTTTCGTTGTTCAATAATATCTACCAGGGGCGCCGGCTTTTAGAAAACCTCTTGGGTGCTCATGCTCATTTGATAACTCGAATAAGTGGCGAAGTGTGAGAAGAGAAATGCACACTGATCGACCGACAAATAAATAAATGTCCCACATAAATACTGCGTACATAATTACTAATTATGTTTGATGATGATAAAAATATAAAATGATCGCCTATCATAAAAGGCGGTTACTGATCACCCCTGATAGGCCCCCGCCTACCTCCGTAGCTAAAGCCGATTACCATCGGATTTTTTGAATGCGAAAATGAAAGTACTGCTTAGATTGTTGGTGTTGTTAATTAAGTTTAACTCGGCTGGTAGAAACCCTAGAGCTCTATCGATTAAGCTGAAGATGTTTATCAATAATTTTAATGTAAGACCTATTTTTAGAATCAAAAAAGGCGGTAGCCCTACCGCCAAAGCTGAAGCCGATAAAGAAAGAAATAAACAGTGGGTGCCGATCACCCCTGAGAATAGACATCAAGGAACAGAGGCCCCTCTGTTCCTTGATGTCTATTGTCAGGGGTGCTCGGCACCCACTGTTTATTTCTCATGGGTGCTCGAGCCCTCGAGCACCCACGGAGTCAGCGCCCCTGATCTACTTCGCCCCTTCTTTCCCACTTAAACTTTAGACCTCCAATGACCCGAGCGAAGCTTGGTGTCCTAAGTACAATATCTTATTTATGGACGACATCTTTTGTGTATTTCTGTTCTCCTGGTATGTGTTAAAAGAGTGTGTTGCGTTAAAGAGTCCACGTACCTGTTTGATGACTATTTTTCCCGTGGGTTTTTCTGTGACGTAGTTCTGCATACCGGCCATCAGCACGGTCGCGCCTAGGAACTTGTTGAGAAGTGCTCGCGCCTCCGTGTCCTCCGTGCTGTCGCCCTCCTGGATCACTGGGGGAGAAACCTCATCATTAGTTTCGAGAATAGTTCGAGAACTTTCTAAGAGATTTCTAGTCAAAGATCCCTAAGCAGCAATTTCTAAAATGGCTTCCGCGGAACTTTAGGCTTCGGTGAAAATATCAGTTCGGCAAATAACACATTCTCTTTTTATTGATAAGACTTCATATGTGTATTTGTTGTGAAAATCCTTAAAATAAATGGGTTAGTATTCCGTTACCTTAAAAGTTTGGGAATCTGATTAGGCATGGTAGTAATGTTTTGTTCTGCGTTCAAAGGACAGCCAAATTCATAAAGCCTCTATAATCTAGAGGCTATATCTATATCTAGAGGATAAGACGACAAGGCTACGATACAACTATCTAGAGTCTAGATAGTTGTATCGTAGCCACACTCTGGCCATTCCATACAAATGTACCGTTGTCAACTATTACATAAACAATAACGTCTGTGCAGAGCGCGATTAAGCGTGTGTGCGTATGGCCCATACAAACTATTCCAGATTCGTCTCAGAGGGGAGGTGAGGTTGATACCAGAGAGCAGCAGGGAGTCGCCATTAGCACTATTATTTATACTGTGCCGTAGCAGTTTAATAAAAAAAAAAAATTACCAATGTCAGCGTTTTTCATCCTGGTGAGTATGTCCTGCACTCCGGAGACCTTGGTGGTGCTGTCGAGGAAGGAGCGCTCGTCGTGGTGCGTGTGCGAGCGCGTCGAGGTCGCGGTGGTGGTGGTGCGGCCGTCGCGGGTCGAGCTGCACGTGGTGGTCACCGCGCACTCCTCTACGGACGCCAAGCTGTGTTCGCTGTCAGTTCGTGCTAAACCTGACAACCAATATGGAGTATTTCAAGGTTTATTTGTGTATATACAGCTTATGAGAAATAAATTTTTAAGCGTTTTTAATATGCGGTGCAATGCAAAGCTCGTTTAGGATTATATAGGCACACGTAGAAAGTGTAAAAACACGTGGAATAAGTCAGTGTTGTAATACTTAAGAGCCAATTGTGCCCCTACAGGATCTTAGGAAAATAACAGGGAGTTAGTATGAAGTCAGAAGTGTATTTGTGTGAGTGCAGCGATTTCTGTCATTTGTATAATCATTATCATCATCATCATCTTGTATCTACCCACTGCTGGATATAGGCCTTTCCCAATGCTTTCCACCATATGCGATCCTCCGCTTTCCGCATCCAACCGCTACCAGCCACTTTTTTGAGATCGTCGGTCCGTCTAGAGAGAGAGATCACGTATGGAGCGAAGCCTACGGCGCCCATACGTGGCCTCCACTCTAGGACTTTCCTCCCTCATCTGCCATCGCTGACTCGGCAGATGTCGCCAGCCCACTGCCACTTCAACTCTAGCTATATCAAGGGAGCTATATCAACCACTTTGGTACTCCGACGAATTTCTTCGTTCCGGATTCGATCCCTTAGAGAACCTCCAAGCATTGCTCTCTCCATCGCTCGCTGTGCGATTTTTAGTCTGTGAACCAGCTCAACGGTCAGCGTCCAAGTCTCTGCACCGTAGGTCATTTATATCAGTTGGTGTCCGTATTCTGTTGTGTCTAAATCAGTGACGCATAGCATGTACTGACCAGCGTGCGCCGAGGAGTCGCTGGAGACACTGTCCTTCATGGTGGCCGTCCGCAGGATCAGCCCCGCCTTCGGGTACGAACTGCGCTCGGTCTTCGATGTCTCGCCTGCCGCAATAGTACCAATTAATTTATCATAATTATAATAATCGAGGTAATAAATAGGCTACATGTATCGGGGTAGGAACGCGGAGGATTTTGTTTTTTTTTACTAAAGTACATTCAAACTTATCTACGCACTAGGTATACGATACAAATTCCCATATTATGTGCGTATCCTACCAATTTATAATGTACTATCATCACTCATGCGTTGCTCGTGAATAACTAGTCATGTTATCATAAAGTGAAATTATGAGAGGATACTGTCGGCGCCGGCGCGCAGTTACATTACATGCGGATTATACGTGCTTCCGGTATATAGCCGCACCGTGAGAGTTACTAAACACGCGATAATTCTGCACGAAAATTGAAACTGTCTAATATATCTAAAGTACCTACCACAACTGAAAGAAATAAAGATTATTATACCTATATAAATATTCCTGGACAAATTACACAGCGTTACCGAGTCCCAAACTAAGGCAGGCAAGACAAAACAAACAGACTTGTTAATGGACACAAATATTTGTCTTGTGCGGGAACCGAACACCTCGGAGTCAAAGTGGCAATTGACCACCGCGCTCATCGAAATGTTCTCAACAAGAATGTTCAGATAAATATCTTCAGATAAGATAAATATATGTAAAAAAAACTAATAGAAGAAAAGAGTATCATAAAACACGTTATGAATAGTTAGAATATTCTTATTTCATTTATCTTCCGATATTTAGATTCGAATAACGTTCAAACATTGTGGACTACCATCAATACAGATGAGACTTAATTCCAAGGAGAGTATTTTGCATTCTCTGAGTTTACTCAGATTGTAATTTATTCTTTAATTGGTTTACCAATAGAGTTCTATCCGCGGGAATTCGCTGGTCGCCTAGCTCTTACACGAATTTAAAAATTGTACATCTGTGGTAGTAGTAGAAAACGACTTACTTGCACTTTTGATGTACTTTTCGGTGAGGGACTTGACTGAGCTTTGCCTGACGGTCTTCTTGTCTTCACGCTTCTCCGTTCGCTCCCTTCGCTCCTGGTTGCGAGGCCGGTCCTCCGTTTGGTCCTCGACTTTGTGACTGCGAGGCCTGCCCTCCTTTTGCTCATCGACCTTGTGGCCTCGAGGCCGTTCCTCCGTAACTTCCATGACCCGCCCGTGCCTCTCGAAGCTGGTGGTATCCATCATTTCATCGACGACCTGCTTGCTGCTGGTAACCTTTCGATCTTGGTGCGTGAACTGCTCCAATGCGGCACGTTCTTCTTTCTGTAAATTGTTTAAATTCAAACCTTATTAAGTCAATCAATAACATTACCTAATTGTTTTTTAACAAGGTAACTAGATTCCTAAAAGTAGCTTCGTAGCTTATGTAACTTAGGTACAGGTTAGGTAGGATATAGTTAATATGTCTTAAAATTTGAACAATTTATATACTAAACATGATAAGGCATCACATTATTAATTGTTTGGGTAATACTATGTTGAATGCTTATTAATGTTAAAATCGAAAAAAAAGATACCTAAGATACAGCTATCAATATTCGTACATAATAATTATCAATAATAGATATGTTTTTATTTACTGAAAGTTGACAAATAGTTAACTTTAATATTAAATTATAACATGAATATTTCCTATTATTCTACAATCTAAAATACACGTAAATCATGTAGAATACATAAAATCTGTGAAGGCGCTTACAGTATGTGCTTCCTTGTATGTAGTGCCGCTATCGCCGCCAAACTTCTTGGTGGTGGTGATGGCCTGCAGGCCGTGCAGCCGCGCCGGCCACTCGCCCTGCACCTGCAGCAGCCGCTCCAGCGGCTCCGGCGAGCTGGAGTACGCCGTCACCGAGACCGTGCCCTCCGGCGAGCCGCCGTTGCGCGAGTGGAACTCTTGCCGAATCACCGTGCCTTTCACTGAACAACACATTCGCAACATTAATAATGCTCAACACGCAAGGCAATTATTCAATTTAATTTTAAGCCTGCGAGTCGCTTCTTATTCATGTATCGATAGTTTGTCGTTTCAATATCGAAACATCCAACTGAGTAAATATTTGCTTTATGAATGATGGCGTGAGTCATAAATACCTTGATAGTTAGTGGCGCCGTTCCTCAACGCCTTGATCCCGAACAGCGGTTTCCCATCGGCGTCGAGCGGCCCGGGGCCGTAGCTCGAAGTTATCACGTCGATTGGCTTCGTGATCGCCTTCGATGGACTCGGCGCTCGGTATTTCGGTTTCTCGGGCTCTACCTTTTTGCTGCTAAATGTCCTCGTTTCCGATGTGATTTTCTTCAGATTCCTATTAGTCACCCAAGAAGGCTTCTCCTCCTGAGCTTGCTTTGTCGGGATCTTTTTTTCGATTTCGTGAACGGTTTTTATTATGGTCTCCTTTTTGTTTATATCGGATTTTTGCCTCTTTAGAGCGGGACTTGGGGAACGTTGTTTTACTATTTCTATATCTACGGGTGTTTCATATAGTCGTTCCGGACTTCGCTTCTTTTCAGGTGAGGGCGTCCGCTTCCCGTTTAGATTTACAATCTCAATGGTATCTTTAGAAGAAGTTCTTTCCGTTACACTTCGAGATACTGAGGTTGCGGAGCGTTTAGTCTCTATGGTTTTATGTTCTTCGCGGTGTCTTACAGACTTGTTTTCTCCTGATTCTGCTACCTTTTTAGATTTCGTTTCAGCAAATTTTAATTTGTCTGCTTCATTTAACCCAACCTTTTTCATGTACGCGGATGCGTATTCGTTAAAGCGGTTCTGTTTAGATTTAGGCGTAGATGCCTTAGTAGGAGATAAGGGTCTAGTTCTTTTTTCAGGGCTCAAATGACGCACTGGGCTCTTAGTTTCAGCACCCGACCTTTGAATTGATTTCGTTGGACTTTGTGCTTTATCGCTTTGTATTTTCAACGTATCTTTACTATGCCCGTTTAGAGTTGTTTTTATATTAGTCTCCTTATAATAATTCCTGTCGTCTACCGGTACAGCTTTGTGTGCAGTTGTTTTTGGTTGACGGTCAGGGGAGATTGTTTTGTGTGGTATTGTTTTAGGTTTTCTCTCAGGTGATTTACTTTGAAGATGTCGGTCAGGAGATTTGTGTTTAGATGCGCTGGTAGCGCTTTGTTTTGTCGATCTTTTATGAATCTGAGTGTCCACGTTATGTTCAGTTTCGGTTTTTTTCTTAGCAACTCGTATTTGAGCTCTAATGCGTCTGCGCTGCTCGTATCCCACGACCTTTTCCAACTGAAAATTAGATGAATAATATATAAATTAAACATATTGATATAACAACCAAAAACATACAAATTCTATGTTTACTGACCATTTGTTCTAGGAGGTCCAGGTCAAAAATATCTTCGATGCAGGGCTGGTGGTGTTCGACACTGCGACGGCGTTCACTGCTTACGGTAGAACGTTCCACGCTTGTACGTCGAAGTTCAATTCCAAATTTTCCACTGCCGCGACGGCTACTTACTTCTATTTCTTCTGTGATTTTAACTTCTTCCTTATTTTGACTTGTCTTTGTTGGGCGTTGATAGCCAGGCACTTTATCTTGTAATTTCTCGATCCCTTCCGGCTCAACGCGCACAAGTATAGGAGATTCAACTCTGTGGTCATTAGAATGTCTCGACAAAACAGTTTTTGAAGTAGTTGTAGATGTTTCTACTGTCTGCCGTAATGGCGAGACGGTCCGAACTGGGCCCGGTGAATGAGTACTCAGGCGATTGGGGCTTCGTGGCCGCTCATCGTAATTCATACCATGAGCTTGCAAACGTGTTGGCGTGCCGCTGGACGGGCGCTCCTTGGGATGAGATTGATGAGAAACAGCATCAATTTCGCTATCTACGTCTGTTACATTAGGAGAGCCATCTTCTAGAGACGGGTGAAGAACTATAGTAGAATCAGTTTTTGGTGACTTCTTTATAACTCCAATGTCAGTAAGCTTCGTGGTCTTTGAGTGCGAAACATCTTTTGTTTTCTGTTGAGTGGTGGCAATGTTTTCAAATAAAGCTTTAGCTTTCTTAACTGCTTCACTACTACGCAGTGTAGTTATTTTCACTGTTGGCTTGTCCGAAGGCTTCAAATTAGGGCTTCCAATATCTTTAAGTTTACCATGCGATGCCGTGGTTTCCTTTGCAAATGATGGCACATTATCATTGTGATGATCAGAACTTTTTTTCCTTTTAATTACTTCCTCTGTTTTTTTTACCTGCTCTGTAGAACATTTCTTCTCAATAGTACTTTCTTTCTTAATATCTTTTACATCTTTCTTTTTGAGTTTATCATGTTGTTCGATACGGTTTTTCTCTTTTTCGTCAACGTCGTGTGAATCACTCAAAAATTGTTCAGCAGTTTTAACGAATTTATGAACCTTATCTGAAACACTGAGTAAACAGTCATCGCTTTTTAATGAATCATCTACATTAGTAAAGTCTGGACGCTCAATTTTTTGAGATGGTTTAACTTTAGGAACTTTTATATTTTCAGCTGTCTCTACAAATAGATGAGCTTTGTCATTTACACTTAATTTCGTATAATCATCTTGATAGGTAGTATGTCTATCGTATTCATCTACAATTCTTCGTGAAGGACTTTTACTGTCCTTGGAATCTCTCGGCCCCTTAGCAAACTTGCTAACTTTCTCAGAAACTGTCAATAGACATTCATCCGATTTTAGGTTTTGTGACACAAAATCAGAATGAACTTGCCGTTCGGTATCTTTAAATTGTGACGTTACGTCTTTTGGTTTTACCACGGTATCAATTTTGTTTGCAAACTTCGATACTTTATCATTGACGCTAAGAAGACATTCATCAGATCCAGTAACACGGTCAATATTAGTTCTTTTGACAAATAGCTCATCATCCTCACATATCTCTACGATATCATCAACTATAGTCTCAGTTTCATTAATAGTATGGTGAGTTCTTCGACGGAATTCATCGTCAGGTTCACTTACTTCGTCTGGAAATCTGGGTGTCCCTACGTCTTCCATAAAACCGACAGGCGTAGGGCAAATACGATCAGGAGAATTTTCTCTTGACGATTTGGCCTGTTCAACATCTATAATAACATCATCTTCATCGGTAGATGTATTTAAAGCTGTCGCCGACTTAGGTTTACTTGGTAACCTTGAATGAGGTTCTTTGATTGAAGATTTTTGTAATTTACTAGTTATTGACGGAGAAGTCTGTTTTGCAGTTTTGCTAGTGGTCATATCGTTCACTTGTATTTCGGGTTTGGATTTCATTCTCTGTGGAGAAGTTTTCTTAGTTTTAATAGAAGACTCACTAGAAGTACGAATTACACCATAATCCGAATCTTTTTTTGGAGTAGCGTTGTCTTTGCCAATTTTTGGTGCTGGCGTTTGTTTTGATTCTGTTTCCACAGTTTTATTTGTAAACGACTGAGTGAGTTTGGTTGATGTTGTTTTGTTAGTAGTTTTTGATAAACTGTTTGATTTTGTTACTTTTTTAATATCAGTAGTATTTATAGATTTGTCCGTTTTTGTCGGTGACAAATTAGCAGGAGTTGGTTTTCGAGTCAGAGAAGAAGGAACCGATTCTCGAGGTTTAATACCACTAGCTTTCGGCATTTGCGGCGAATGAGGTCTCTCGGTACTCAAAGGTTTTTTGGGGGAAATACTTCTAATATTTGGAGATTCCGGAGTAGCAGTTGCAGCTCTTTTTACAGGGGAAACGTTTCTTGATGATGGTTTACTTGATATTGGTTTTTCTGTAGCTTTATGTTTAATGGTTGCAGATTTAATTGGAGAAGTTTCCTTTACGGGTTTGAATTGTTCTTCTGTTATTTCGCGAAGATCTTCGGTAATAATGTGAGTATCTCTACAAGTTTCATCAACAGATGTTGTTATGTCTAAATCTTGCAAGCTAGTAGTCGATTTGGCTGGACTTTTCTCACGGCTTGGTGATTTCTCGCTACGATTAGGAGACAATTTTCTTAGTGATTTTTGCACTCGATCTAAAATTTCTTGTTCTCTTTCTGATATAATGAAATCCGTTATATCTGCTGTATTTATAAGTTTCTTAGATGGAGATGGTGTTCTGGAATTTCTAATTTTGTTTTCTGTCGGAGAGTCATTAGGATCTTTTCGTGTAGGAAATGTGGATTCTACCGGCGATTTTTTTAAATAACTAGGTTGTTGACTAGATAAGGGACGTGTATCTGGGTGCTTATTTTTAGACTTATTTTCCGAAAGTTTATGCGGCTGAGCTGTTTTAGGCAAATCCTCTTGAGAGCATGTAGATTTAGACGGAGAAGTAGCAGTACGCGGAAAACTTGATTTGACTTCAGTTGGTTTTTGGTATCCTGGTTTTCTGTCTGGACTTTGACTTGAACGCTTTTCTGTATGTTTTTCTACATCTTTTGGATGCACGGGACTGGTGTTCTGATCAACTGATGTATATTTCTTTTGTACAGTCTTTGAAGAATTCTCTTCTATATTTTTTTTCGATAAGGCCGCATCATATTCTTTTACATCTATTGTCTGTGAAATTATGTCTTGAAGTTTAGTGGGGGAGCTCTCACGTGAGGTTTTAGGTGTTTTAGTAACTGTAGAAGCAGCCGTACTATTCCTTGAAATATCTTCTTTTTCGCGGTTCATGAATTCCGACACCTTAATAGTAGTCATATCAACGGCCTTTTTAACGAATTCTTTGTTAGATTCAAACTCCTGCATTGGTGACCTTTCCTTGGGGCTGCGACAAGGAGATACACTAGTGGAGCTTGTGTTGGATTCATGCCCTTTCAAAGGCGTCATTTCCTTTGTGACAGTAGTAAACTTTGTGTTATCATCCACCATTCCAAGTATCTTCCGACATCTTTCGTCATAAGTCTCCCGTCTTTCTAGAGGAGGTTTTGATTTTGAAGTTTTATCAGGAAAAGATTTTTCAGGGTGATCTTTCTTCATTACTTTATGTTCAGGCAAGTCTTGTATTTCAACCGTAGGTGATACTCGGAAACTTGATGGAGGCATTTCTATCGGAGACACTTGATTGGCATTTGGAGATGGCTTCTTCAATGAACTCTTCCTAGGTAAATTGTCTGTAAGCATTTGTTTTTCTTGAGGAGGTGACCTACAAGGTATCTTTGATGGTGATGGGGAACGTCTTACATCAAGACTTTCAGGTCTTTTATGGACTGTGGTTACTTGTTCGTTCTTATTTTCGTAATGTATTTCTTCATCATCGAGATCTGTAACTAAAGTTTTCTCAATTTTAGGAGAGCCGAAATAAACAAATCCACTAACTGAAGTAGTCGGAGAACTTTGTCCCGTTGAGGGTGCAGTTTCGATGGTTTTAGGCTTTCTTGAGGGACTAGTAGGAGTAACTAGTTGCCTAGGTCGTTCCTTAGTTGACGATTTATTAATTTCTTCCGTAGTTTTTTCAGTGCGAATAAAATCAGTTGTATGTTTGTAGTTACTATCTTTTACAGATTTCACATGTGATACATTGTCTCGCTGTGTTTTCTTATCCGGGGTAGCTGCAGGAGAAAATTGAGTCTTATTGGGTGAACTAGATTTTTCTCGACGTGTCAATGAGTCGTACTTAGTATCTTCTGTACAAGTTGTTATTGTTTCCTCTACATCTTCTGAACGACGTTTTTTATCGTATGTTCCAAATTTCGATGGTGATAGTCCTCTATGGGAAGAGTCATTATTTTTTTTAAGATCGTTTATGTTATGGTGTTTGCTACTATTTTCTTCAACTTTCTGGTCATTTATTTCAATTTTCTGAGACGATTCTTCAATATTTTTGTTCAAACGATCTTGTATAAAGGTAACGGGCCCCTTTGGTGGAGATGGTGACCTGGAATCTTTTCTTAATGTCGGCCGTGGAATATTAGCAGGGGAATCAGGACGACCACAGTCAAGTGTATCGTGAGTAGGTGAAGTATTCTTATCATTATGAACATTAGGATGAGAACTTGGAGATGGCATTTTTTTTGTGACTTTGATGTTATTTTCATCGGTGCGCGTATACATTTTAGTTTCTTCATCTATAAATTTGTAATGGTCTTCGGTTACTTTAGTCGTTTTAGCATATTTCTTTTCTGGGCTAGATGACCTGCGCACTGATAATGTAGATACATCACGTGTCGGACTATGTTTACTGGCTTCAGTCGGTCTCATATAACTGGGTTTTCTATCTGGGCTCACGTTTTCTCTTGTAGGCGATTTGATATGTTCGATATCCGGTCGGTTAGATCGAGTACTAATAGGGGAGATGGGTTTTCGATCGCTTGATATTTGTTCAGGGCTTAAACTCGACCTATCCTTAGAATGCTTCGAAGGAGAAATGTCTCTTGGTTGCTCAATTTTAGAACTAGGCTTTTGGGAACCAGGTTTACCACCAGCTATTGGTATTGTTGGTGAACTCTCTTTTGGAGAACGTTCTACAAGTTTTTTATCGGGACTAACACTTTCACGATAGAAAGAACGTGTTTGGGTGTCGGAGACTCTCTCAGGACTGGGACTCGGTTTTTTCCGTGTAACCTCAGAATTTGTCGGTTGTGTAGGCGACGGCTGTTTGATAACATCTGTTGATGGACTCTTTTCGTGAACTATTTTTTTATCTGGACTTTGACTAGATCTCGCGGGATGCTGGCCCGAAGGTCGCGTGGGAGAAATTGTTCTTGAATTTCCTTCTATTGGTGTAGGTTTGTTTACTGGCTTTCGCTCGGGGCTTTTACTCGATCTCTGCGATAAAGACGCAGGTGTATTTATACCAGCTTTCGGTGCACTCTCAGGACTATAATCTGGTCTGGTCGAAGTTTCATGTATTGACCGTGTAGGCGAACTACTTTTCGGTATTCCTTCAGCTTTGTGCACTGGTTTTCGGTCTGGACTTTTGCTAGGTCTTTGAGCCTCAGTAGTAGGATAAGCAGGTATTCTTTCAGGGCTGGAGTTTGATTTCATAGGTGTATTATCTGTTGGTCGAAGATTTGGAAATGTGTTAGTGAATTCTTCACAGGGACTTTGTTTATACGTCGGTTTTCTCTCAGGACTAGTGCTATGGCGAACCGAATCATATGGCCGCTTATCAGGGCTAATACTCGTCCGTTGACGATTTCCATCCTGTGTTTTTCTATCCGGACTATATCTGGTTCTTGTGGGAGAATTCGCAAGTGGCGGACGTCCTTCAGGACTAGTCTGTCTGTTGGTTTTAATATTGGTGACTGAATGTGTGGAAATATTACTGGAGTAAGTATTACGTGTTGGTGAATAACGATCCACTTTATTAGGGCTTCCACTACGGCTAGAAGGTTTCCGATATGTTTTATCAGGGCTGACACTGCTTCTCAGAGAAGATGTGCTAGACTGAAAGGTCCGTGCACCAGGAGAAGAAGCTCTGGTTGACGATGGTCTGGTAGATGTTGGAGTATCTGCTCGAAGAGTGCTAGCCCAAGCTTGATGTGTTGGACTCCAATCGTTGCTAATTTTTTTCTTTTGTGTAAATTCGCTTTGATATGTTGTCTGATAATGATCGTTCGAAGTTTTTCTTTGAACAGTGTCTTCAGCTTCATTATCAGTAATTACATGACGAACCCGTTCTTCCTTATCTTGTATTTTCTGTGTTTCTGGAAAATTGTGTTCTAGAACTTGTTTATTTTGGGGTTCAGTAGCAGCATCTGGACGACGGGGAATTGGATCGTTACCATCTCTGATATGTTTCACTGTTTCTTGAACATTATATTCTATAATGTTTTCAGGAATATTAGATCGATAAATACGTTCTTCGTTGTCTTGAACGTATCTTGTTTTTTGACTATTACGTTCTTCTGTATTTTGTTTGTTTTGCGTTGTAGTAATATTTGAACGGCTATATGTATCAGATTGTCGTGATTGATCATATTTTTGATCGGTGTGACGCTGAGTTGTCTCTCTATATTCATCTATGTGATCACTACCAGATTTCAGGTAATTAATTTGATTTCTTTTAAAATCAGAATCATCAACATTTCGTTGAGAATCCACAATGTTGCTAAGTTTATTATCAGTAGTATCACGAATAATTGCAGAGGAAGATTCTCTGACGTCAGATCGTTTTTGAGAAGTAGAGTGCGACGATATACTTTCATTTCTTGTTTGATGCGATTGGGAATATTGTTCAGAACGCGTGCTCTGAACTACCGGAGCTCGAAACTCTCGCCGAGTACTCGTCACTCTTGTTCCATCAGGTAAACACCGGGTTTCCACTATAACTTTAGTATTGTCGTCAGGATAGTCCACCTTTCTTGAAACTAGCTCTCCAGTTTCTGTAGCTTTTCTTACATTTTGCTCATAATCGTTATTTTGTGTAGCTTGTCGTCTACTAGTATATTCTTCGTTACGGTTAGTATCGTAGGACATTTGTCGTGATTGGTCATAGTCATCATTAGTTAAATATGGCACTGTTTCATGTTTCATGGAAGACATTTGCTGAAATTTGGACGTAGAAGTCGAGGAACTAGTGGTGGACGAGATTTTGGTGCCGTCGTCCGTCTGCCGTACTACCTGCTCTCGGGCGGCCGTGTTTGAGGAGCTTTCGTTCCTCTTGAGACTACTGTTGTCGTCATGGTACTCGGTGACGGCCTGTTTGTGCTGGTCCACAGCTGCGAACTGACCTCGTCCTCCTTCCACGTCGTATCTCCCTTCGATGTTAGCATGGACCGACTTGACGTGTGTGTGTCCGTCGTCAGTCGTCTTGTTTTCAGATTCCACGTTCCATCCAGCATTGGACAGGTCTTTGAGTTCTGAAACAGAGAAGTAGTCTGGTCAGACATGGTGTACTGGTTGCGTGGCATGTTACCGGTTAATAAGCATTAGTTCTGTTAGAGTAATGTCGGCGTATGTGGCGGTAGGCACCTTGGCCGCGGTACGTGAACTCCTTGGGAGGAGAGCCTGCGTCGCGCACCTCCTTGCTCTTCATGGACTGGAAGGTCTGGTCCGCGAACGACTGCACGTGCCCCTGCGGCGACGTGAACTCACAACCTGTTGAATGTGGGTATAAAACTACTCTAGTGGTTTTGGAAAATGGTAATATAATTGCATAAATACGGGCTTAAATAAATAGACTATCGTTACATAAATATGTTTTACAGTATTCATGTTTGTAATATGTTGCTTTTATATTTATCTACTTACTGTACGTTTGATCGATAGATGGATAGACAGATATGTTATTTATTTTGCTTCTAAAACACACACATACATTAAAATACTAAAAAAAGAAACAAATAAATTCAGTACTGATAATAATTTCCTTTATACGTTATAATGTGTAGCTTAAATATATACGTTAGCAATACAAGGAGTATTGCTCGAGTGCTGGAACTCGCGCTGCTAACACAGTATCTCACATACAGATATACATGTAGTAAATAATATTAGTATATATGAAAGTAATGTTTTTAAACATATAAAATGCAGCTTCCGTATGTTTGTGATCGGAGAACTCGAAAAGTAATCGATGGATTGACTGGATTGCTTTTCATAGCGTCACACTTGCATATAAGAGTGTTTTGTATACTTTTTATTCTGTAGTTTTCACTGGAACGAAAACCACAGAGCTGATTTCATTTTCGTGACGAAAACCGTGGCAGCTAAAACGTAGTCGGGTTTAGATAATAATAAATAAATAAATGCTTATTCCTAGACACTACGCAAAGATCGTAGAATGGATGTTAGATAACTGGTAAACATAAATATTACTTTTCGTTAATATTATATACTTATAATACATATTATACATATTAAATATAATATATACAATATGAAAAAATGTTGTTACGAGTAATCGTTGCTCGTTACTGGACAGCAGGCTCATCATTAATTGGAACCACAGAGGCAGAGTATTGGTAAACATACCCTTCTGCCAATAAGTAACTGTATCAGCTACGCGAATCTCCAATATGAGGGCTTTATGCTTGCAAAATATTTTTCGTAGCCCAATGATCTTTAGTCGCCAACGAAATTTATAAAATATGGTACTTAAGTATGTTCCCTGCCTATATTGTCTCCAGGTTGTGTTCAAAATGCTTCGATCACACATTTTGACGTTGGAGATAATGTTTTCTTGGCAGAGTTCAAATCTCGCTAGTGCCAAGTTTACCTTTTCCATCAGCCTTGGGCTCGGGGGAGTACAGGTCGCGCAGGCGCTCTTCTCGCAGGCGATACATGTGCGCGCGGATCTCTTTCTTACGGGAGAAGTCTTCAGTCTGCTGCCACTGAAAGAAAGAATAGAAGATTTATATATAGAGGCTAAATAGCCAATGTGCGTAACGAGACTTAAGGTTGAGTAAAAGCACGTAACAGAAAGAGAACTGCTGTACCTCACGTTCATATCGCCGCACGTAATGTAATGGTAAATTAATTATTTCTATAGATTCGTAAATTTTTAGGTTGACTTGACTACACCACAGGATGTGTTTAAGTGTGTAAGTGCTCCACCGTTCCCCATATTGACTATCGTTGGGATGTATAGGTTAATCCGAATCGATTTCCTACTACCCGGGGTTCTGTTACACTTTGCGAAATGACAAAATTACACATTACCTAGTCGGTTGGCGTCCGCTACCCTTTCTTCCTTCATGTGACCATGGTCATCACTCTGACGTATCATGTACCGTTTATTTCTGTGACTTTTTTGTGACATTCCGAGGCTTTGCTAGATTATGTCAATATAAAAAACTCATTACTAAAATATGAACATTGAAAAAACTGTAGGTAATGTAGCGTATGGCGCTTCGCCGCGTCTTAAAGGGCTACAAAATGCGGCGAAGGAAACAAAAACGATCATTCGATAAATTAATAACGTATCAAAAAATTGTATTATACAAATTTTTATTAAGCCCTGTATTTTTTTTCTATAACTTAGAAAATTTATGAAAATATGGTTATACTCGTACTCTGTAGTTGTTGAAGTAAAATGTGCCAAAAACGGCCGTTTTCCGCAAATTTCGTCGCGACAAATACAGACTATGTTGTTGTATCAATTTTATGAGTTATTAAAAAAACTGTAGGGGTTAATAAATAATCGTGTAACACAGTTTTTTTATTCGTCGTGTATTTAGCGAATAATTATTTTTTCACTCGAGTGGCAGTTACGGCAGTTGTAGCAGGTACGGCCTGAACAGGAGGCAAAAAAGCCGTACATAGTCTGCGGCCAGGAATTTTCGAGGGGCTAGCAACACGCGATTAATATTTCTTAAGTTACTTATACGCTTCAAATTAGGCAGGCAATATACTTTTTTGTATTCTTCGTTACTTGTAAATGCTAAGTTTATTATTTGTACTTCAACTGAACAGTACACACAATCATAGAAAAAATATGTAATCTATTTATTATCTGTCGAAAGCAACTAAACATAAGAGAATACATTTATGGTTATCAATCACGGTGATTGCACTTATGTATAGTGTATAGTGGTATCTAGATTAGTGAATCCACATACGGAAATATTTACCCTTCTATCTACCCCATTATTAAAAAATGCCGCTCTCTGAACGAATTCCTGGATCTGCACCTGCCTATCTGAGCAGACTCAATCACTTTCAAAACTCCTGATTATCATTTCGTAGTGCTACACGTGAATAACAATGATTGCTCTAAATTTTTCGCCAGGCGTTTTCGTATTACAAAAGGGAAATATTAAATTGATCCACTAAAATCACCTGATTTGCATATCAAATTAATTGATGTGCAAATCAGTTTATTTTAGTGGATTATCAAATTAATCTGATAGCACATCAAATGCAAAATTTGATGTGCTATCAGATTAATTTGATGTGCAAATTAGCTTACATTAGTCGATCAATTTAATATTTTCCTTTGCATTTGATGTGCAATAAGTATTTTTTGAGGTGCAAAACAATGTATTTGGGGTGCTAAGGCCGGAAAACCTCCTCGTGTGCTCGGGACTGTTGTTAGCTCGTTTGTCTTGCTGGATACGTCCGGTGAAAACGACTTGTCAGCAACAGCCTGAGCCTGGTGCACCCTGGTCAATAACGGTCAGTAACTTCTTTTCGAGGAGTTCTTACTGACCGTTGGCCAATCTACTGGCACTACTAGCAGTGAAGGAAAGCGTAAGGAAAGAGTACAGGCACTGCGCTTTCCTTCACTGCCAGTAGTGCCAGTAGATCTCCCTTCAATCGAAGGGGTTTAGAGCATACTCCACCGCGCTGCTCAACTGTGGTTTGGCGGAGGCCAGTGTTTTCAAGCCGCCATAAGGCCATTGACTTGGCTTAACGACTGTTAACTATTTACAACAGCCGGGCCCGATAGCCATGGCTTAATGTGGCCTCCGAACCACGGAGGAGCTCGAGATAAATAAACCCATCCATAGACAGGCGGCGGTCGACGTTGCTTAACTTATTTAACAGTAGGTATATATTACCACTTATTACTTTAATTATATGATTACAAATGTATATTGACTCACCATGCGGCGCAGAACGTCTTCGTCGCGAATCAATGACACGTCTCCTTCAGACATGCTGCGGACAAAGAAAAAATATTTTAAATATTTGATATATTAATCAATAATAAAATTATTAAATAGTTATCGCGCTACTTTGCCACCGCTGTGAAGTAGGGATTTACATCGGTTATTATGAAAATAATAATGAGCAGTGAATTTTTTTGTTACAAAGCTCACACGCTGGCGCATGGCGCCTCAGCTGCTAACAGCGTCTCCTTACGTCTACGTGATCACTATCGAATGGCTAGCAATGATCACTTTTACTCCGAGGTAGCTGATTCGATCCCCGCACAAGACAAACATTTGTGTGCAAGAACATGTCTGTTAGCACATGAGGCTGTTAGTCTTGGTCTGGGTGTTTTCTATGTATTATATGTATGTACTAACAAAAAAAAATGAGCATAATATAAGTTATCGAATACCAATAATACAAGAAATCTCCGGGAATACTGATTTATTTTTGAAGTCCACGCGGACGAAGTCGAGAGTGGCCGATAGTGTTAAATAATGCAAGTAAAGATGGGATTTGTATTAAGACAGGTATCCAATTACTGCTTGATTTGATATCAAAATTTCGTTAATTATTTACACAAATTAAAGACACAGATAATAACCATAAAAGGCAAGAAATTACCAATTAAAATATGGCGTGATACGAACGTACATTTTGGGCAATGAGTCACGGTCCTGAATTGCCAAAACGAGGCCGGCTGGTCGATAGATAGCATCTTTTAGACCAACGGTACTTGGAACTTAAGGCTCCTCCGTCGGGATACATCTACCACAAATGTATAAAGGAACTTAGATACGTTATTGCATCATTATTAAAGTAAAACTTCTTTAGGCAGACTTGACTTGGGGAGTAAGCTGGTGAATGCGTGACGAGCGTTTCGGAAACAGCGAACGGAAGTTGAGAGGGAGATTATAAGTTAGTAGAGCTAAAGAAGTTTTACTTCAGTCGTGTGGTCTAAAGCACACTCGTTATTTATATAGTGTACATACAAAATTGTGAATGATATGGATTTGTACCAACATTGTCTAGGCTTGTTGCTCATTATCACAGTGACATAACATTAGAGATTGTAATCCTCGAAAAATCATTTTATCACACCAATTTTTAAGCAACTTTTGACGTAAATAAATATCATTACGAGTATATAAACATCAGAATAATTAAGTAACAGGGTTAGTTTATTATTTATTTTAACGTTTTATTCTACCACTGGCACCAAGATTCCAGCTGTGACCACGCGTTTTGTAAATTATTGTACATTTTAATATCGGATGTTGCGGAATAGATATGTTAAACAATTATCTAGAAAATTTTATTTCTTTTTAATTTGCTAATATTTACGAATTATGATATATTCCTTGCAATTCACTCACATACAAAATTGCGTATGAGGATTTTTCTTAAATACTTCACAAAGATTTTTATGGGCACTCTCTAGGGATACTTGGAAATCCGAGCGAGCGAAGCGTACTAACAATGCCAATGAGAGTCGCGGGTAAAGTTCCACGTGCCTGCAGCAATTGCACAGATTATTATAATAGTTGGTATGGCCTCCGCGCCAATTAAATATGTTCGATGCATATTGTGCTATTTATGCACCGGCAGCCCGACATTCATTGAACACCACAACTACCACAAGGTGCCGACCATTCACGCCTACATTGATTTTTAGTACATAACAAACATCGCCAATACATTAACTTGATAATAATGTACTCAAAGTAACCAAAGATAATTTAAGAAAAAAATATAATGTGTTGTGGGTCGATGGTTGAGGAGTGAAATCTAAAAATACGGTCACGTGATGTATCTTTTGGTCATATACAATTCCTGAATTTTAACTATTTATACTAACTTACTGATATGTCAATAACACTATTTAATTATGGACAATTATTCCTAGGACAAATTACACACTGCCATCTAGTTTCAAACTAAGCAAAGCCCGTACTTGGGTATAACTGATAATACATAAATATTTTTTTTTATAAATACTTACATATTAATAATACATAGAAAACATCCAAACCAAGACAAACAGACTTGTTCATGCACACAAATATTTGTCTTGTGCAGGAATCGAACCCGCGACCTCGGAGTCAAAGTGGTCATAGCTAGCCATTCGACCACCGAGCTCGTCGTCGCATACAACAAAATAATAATAATAAAATAGAAAACGAAAAAGATGAATAGCGGAACACGAACTACACTTATATTTACATTTGTATTAGTGACAATGCATAGACTGTCTGTGCTGCTACTGTAGTCTATTCACAATACAGAATTCACACCTAATTATATTATGAACATTCACGACATAATGCTAGACCTATTAGAATTCTGCACACACCTAACTGTTTTCCTTTCCTTTAAAGATCTCTCAGAAGTCGTGTTAGGCGAAATATCACGCCTGTCATTGCCCACTCTTTCCTTAACGGGGACGTTTCGGTTTCATTTTACAGTCGGGGCCTCGAATTCAGTCGACAATTCACTGTGTATATTATAGACATAATAATAAACAATAGATGGAGTCAACGTTTACTCTCGTAAACATTGTTTGGCATCGCTTTTCATAAAATTTTAATAAGAGAAAGATGAATTTGAATGCTAATGGATATAATGAGTCGCTTTTAGTGTTGTTTCTGTTATTCTACGTAATTCACCTCCCCCGCCGCCCCGCCCGGCCCCGATGCAAACTTAAGGTCTTAGCAGTGAGCTGACTATATACGCGAAATAATGACTTGCGATTCATTGTTTCTTTGACTTATAGTTTTGCAATTATTAAGGTAAGACGATATATACCAATTCTTTATTTTGAAGACGTTTCACGTTAAAGAGATGGTTAGATTGTGTGAGAGATGATATGGATAAGAAAGAGCTAATGTAGATATGACGGCTGATATGGCTGAATGGAAAAAAAAGACATACTGCACCGACACCATATTTGGTGTACCATGTTTGGTAGTCCCATTACATATTTGTAATGGGACTACAGCACAACAACTCATTAATTTAATTTTAATAGTCACTAGCCTTATTTAAATTCTAACTAATCTTCTCACAATTACATCTTAGTATTTAGTTTGTTTAAAAGGAGACCCTTGCAATTAGAATTTTAAGAAAAATGTAATAAGGGAAATAAGAGACTTTGATAGATAGATAGAATATGCTTTATTTACATAATACAAATTAAAAGTACAGTGAATCAATAAATTAATACAGACTTGTATATATGCAACAAGGCGGCATGAATACGTGTTTAAAATTGCTTGCGAATTGGAGGCAATTCAAAAAAACGATATATAACTTGTCTGACAATATTTATTTATTTATTTATTATAACAAAATCGGGGGATACAGTTTGGTGGTGTAACAAGTACAAATCTATCATATCTATTCAAAATTCAATCACACTACTCGATAGTTGAAGGATCAAAGAATTTATTACGTTAGGTAAGAAATATTGAAAAAAAAAACTACGTGCGGGGGAGGGGAAGCGCTGCCATTTTGAGATAATTTTAGTGCATATAACGTATTCACGTTACAATACACGGCCGTATCCACGTCACAGCCCCATCCCATTTTTTACTTGAAAAATGCACAAAATTCTGTAGGAATGTAGAACAGCTGATTCGAAGTAAGGTTAATACGATTAATTTTTCATAGTTATACAAAATACGAGTGGATACATGTGTATTTGGCCGCGGTATTCTGTGAGGTACTTCAATAGTACTTAAAAAAGACGCTATGCCCTATCTCTCTTTTCGCCCGAGCCTCGTTTGTCTGTCAGTAGGAAGCATCACGTGCAGATGAAGTTGGCTTTGGTTCAAAGATGTCGATTAACCATTTACACCCCAAAAGTTACAACCTTTAAGTTTAATAGTCATTAGCCGTGAAAACGCTACAGTGTGTCTTAGCAAAAAAAGTCAGTAAATATGATAAACATTGTTACGCAGTCGGATAACGCAGATAACTCGGGAACGTTACCAGCGAGCAACGATCCGGAATATTTAAATTAATATTTTGGCCTTTATTATACATAACAGATAATTAAAATGTAGACCATTTACAGCATGGATTATAGCGACTAATTACAAAAAGCGACCTTGCTTACTCCCTGCGACATGCGTTGCCTGCGAGCTGTAAGGTCTCCGCCATATACGGCGCCGGGCTCGCCGCCCTTGCTCCACTCACCAGATCGAGCTTTATAAGGAATACTGGCGTTTTTGCGACACAACATTACAGCCTCTTTATTAAGCTGTTCCCATTGTACATATCGTGATGTAAATGCACCTGTCACGTTACCATCTGGCGAGGTTTGAAGGGTTACAAGATCGTAAATCTGATAGCAGTCGTATTAAGGGAATATAAAGCTTTAAAACGAAGCTGTTAGAGAACCAATTTTGGATAAATATCACGCTGTGTTAATAAAATGTGTTTCACATTGCAATAATCGAATTTATTCTTTCTAAGCATTGATTTATATTTTCTAAGTAATCAAATTGTAAGTTTGATGACGTATCTAAGTTTCTTTTTATACTACTAAAGTAGCAAACGAGCATACGGTCTGTCTGATGGCAAGCGGTCACCTCAGCCTATGGACACTAGCAATACCAAGGGCATATCTCTTTACACCCTTTTTGGAGAACAGAACACGATGCTGTAGTTCCCTGGGAAAACTTCGATAGCCAATTCATTCCAATTGACAGTTCGACGGAGAAAACCTCCCTGAAATCGAACAGCGACCATTTCGGTCTCATCTGCGAGGATGAACCCTCTGTCGATGGCGAGCAGTGTGATTCTAGAAGGAGGCCGTGGGCATCATGTCAATGACAAATATAATGGCAGAGGTAAATAAGTAGGTAACAGAGCATAGCAAACCAATATGCTATATACATTTGCTATATAATTCCTCCCTTAAAAAGGTTGATAAATTGCTAGATATATATGCTTTTTCTTATAACATTTCGATAGCCAGCCAAGCATACGGCCTGCCAGATATAAAGCGTTTACGTAATCTTTAGGTTGCGACAAAAGGAGTATTTTTTGCGCGTTGGCAACCTTACTGCTACTCTTGTCGTCAAGATCACATGTTCTAACATATAAATCAATCTTATAGTCAACAAAAGATTAATTCACAAATCATACTGATTAATATTTTTGGCAACACATTAAGATCTATGATTCCATATGGCAATTCTATTTGTATTTTATATTCATATATCAGTTCGCCGGTCGCCATGTAAGGCGCTAGTCGGTGTGCCTTATTTCGGCACTGCCCAGGTCTCAGATCTTGATTTTAACTAGACAAAAAATTAGTCGTTAATTTGTCGAAATTTGTCGCCCAAAGCAAAAAATTTGTCGGGGTCCCGTTAAAGAGTTATAAGGTTTTTTTTGTGGCAGTGCCGAAATAAGCTTATTTCGGCACTGCCCACTCGGGATCTATTAAACTACAAAACATAGCGAACATATGATTTTCCCCAGAATTAGTCGTCAATTTGTCGAATTCAGACACCAAGTATCAGAATTAGTCGACCTCCCGTTAAAAAGTTATAAGTATTTCTTTGTGGCAGTGCCGAAATAAGCCTTATTTCGGCACTGCCCAAAAAAACTACACCACCTAGCGAAAATCTGATTTCACCCAGATGTTGCCTTGAATTTGTCGAAATTTGTCGGATATAAAACACAACTGGTCGACGCGTAATTAAAAAGTTACACGCATTTTAATAATTCGCGTTGTAGTCAGAGAGCCTAACGTAGGCAGAGTAGAATAACACCACCCCATTCACATATGGCTATCGTAAAAAGCAACTAATGTAGTGCTAAAGAACACCTAAAGCATTCGTAGATCAGAAAACAGTTGCATGCATTGACAAACTTTGCCAGACTCTGAAAAAGGAAGGAAATGAAACGTTTACTGTTGCATTTTGTGCATGATATAATTTTGATGCAAGATCTCGGACTATATTTACTATGAGAATTATTAAAATGCGTGTAACTTTTTAATTACGCATCGACCAGTTGTGTTTTATATCCGACAAATTTCGACAAATTCAAGGCAACATCTGGGTGAAATCAGATTTTCGCTAGGTGGTGTAGTTTTTTTGGGCAGTGCCGAAATAAGGCTTATTTCGGCACTGCCACAAAGAAATACTTATAACTTTTTAACGGGAGGTCGACTAATTCTGATACTTGGTGTCTGAATTCGACAAATTGACGACTAATTCTGGGGAAAATCATATGTTCGCTATGTTTTGTAGTTTAATAGATCCCGAGTGGGCAGTGCCGAAATAAGCTTATTTCGGCACTGCCACAAAAAAAACCTTATAACTCTTTAACGGGACCCCGACAAATTTTTTGCTTTGGGCGACAAATTTCGACAAATTAACGACTAATTTTTTGTCTAGTTAAAATCAAGATCTGAGACCTGGGCAGTGCCGAAATAAGGCACACCGCTAGTCGGCGTGGGCAGCTGGTGTTTGCTTAGGTATATGAAGATGTAGAGATAACGTGATAAATGACTGTAGCTTTTTATAGCTTTTGTGATTTTAAATGATTATGTAAGGGATATTTCCAAGGCAGAAGGTCACGGAAGTTGATCAGATGCACGTTATTCTGGTCCACAAGCTAAAAGTCGCATAGCGAGCGACTTCTCTATCGAATCCGGAAGAAATTCGACAGAGAACCAAAGTTGTCGACAGTCAGTGATAGCAGATGGGAGGAAGGTATTAGAGTGGAGGACGCGCGTGGGACGACGAAGCTTGGACGCCCTCTTTCCGGATGATGTGATGAAAGCATTGGGGAAGGCCGAAATCGGAAGCCAGCACTGGGTACTGGGTGATGATGGATGATGATGCCATTATTATGGGAATTCTGAGACTGGGCGGGTATTATTCAACAAGATAATAAATAGCCTATAGTCAATTTCTTTGCCTATACGGTAGTATCATCCGATATATGACGACATACTACACCCGAGATTCAGATTTCTGACTATTTCGCGGGTGGCCTGTTGTTGAATGGGGCGGGATTTTGTATCCATCAATGTATGCCATCAACAGATATCGTTATACTTATTTGCTACCTTAGTAGTAAAAAAAAGCCATTACCAAGTATTTTAGTTTATTATAATTTTATTGGCTATAGAATAAGGGTAACTTATCGCCTTACTTAACGCCAAAAGGCAGACTTAATGCTAAGAGCATTCTCTACCAGTCAATATTTGGGAAAAGCTGATAAAACACGAATGCGGTTCACAAAATAACAGTAATAATCATATACACACAATAAATACCTATAAAAACATAAAATTCACGACCCTGGTGGTCGAATGGTTGGTCATGTTTCTTTGACTTCGGGGCCGCGGGATCGATCCCCGCACAAGACAAATATTTGTATGCATATGAACACAAGACAAATGTCTGTTTGTCTTGATCTTGGTATTCTATGTATGTATTTACAAAAAATAAATGTATTTAGTATAATGTCAGTTATCTAGTACCCATAGTACAAGCTTAGCTTAGTTTCGGACTAGATGGCAGTGTGTAAATTCGTCCAAGAATATTTAATTTATATTTTATTACATACGATACATAGAGAATTATACAACAAGTATGTAGCATTGTAATGTGTCACTAAGTAATACAAAATATATCGAAATAAGATAACAAAAGCGAGGACCGAGTGACAATGATGACACCTAATGGCCACCTCAAGTGCTGGTCACTCGACACACGTGACAAACAGCCAGGGAGTGTCACGCGGGTTGCGACACTCGCTGACACACTGCTAAGTGCAACGCGATGTATTCATAAACAATAGGCACAGTGTCGACACAGTTTTGTAAATAGTCGAAATTGTCCATACAGTGCTTTGTCATAGATTGATGGATAGTAATTCGGACAAGCTTGGTGGTCGAAAGTCCTCCGTCGCTGATTAAAATATTCTCAAAAGACCACATTCATAAACCACCACGTTCGCTAAAAGCTAGTTTGACTCCGAGGTCGCGGGTTCGATTCAAACATTTTGTGTGCGCGAACATATATGTTTGTCTTGGTCTTGCGTTTTCTCTGTATTATAATTATGGCTATATTTACAAAAACTATTTACTAAATATATTATATCAGTTATCTAGTACCAGTACTACAAGTTTTGCTTAGTTTGGGACTAGATGGCGATGTGTAATTTGTATTGGATTTATGAATTTATATTGTTTAGTTTATACACAGCGAAAGATTTAAAGACTCGTCACTCGTTTATATGAACTAATTAAATTCCTCGGCTTTACAATTTAAAATATATTTCGGTTGTTTCTTAACTTCACTACTATCTCAAGATAATAAATAAATAAATATAAATAAATAAATAAATATTGTCAGACAAATTACACAGCGCCATCTAGCCCCAAAGTTAGCGAAGCTTGTGTTATGGGTACTAGACAACTGATAAACATACGTAAATACATTTTTTTTGTAAATACATACTTATGATACATAGAAAACACCCAGACGAAGACAAACAGACATGTTGATGCACACAAATGTTTATCCTGTGTGGGAATCGAACCCACGAGCGTTGGTGTCGAAGCCGCGTCATTGGCCACCGAGCTCGTCAATAATAACAATTAATTGAATTTAATGAATTAAAATAAAAACAAAACATTATTAGGATACAAATGTACACTACAAACTAAATAAATTAAAAATAAACAAAATTAAACAAATCTTAAAATGAGTATTGTGATATATATGAAAAGAAAAAAATATATAACTAAACCGTGTCTTCCGCATCATTTGATTGTCTAAAGGCATCGTGGCCAGAAGGCTGGCAGCATTGCCACGCTGAATGGCAAACGTTGGATCATTATTATCATCATCATCAGGTCCATTTTAGTCTCCACTACAGGAGTACGACACTCTCTCGTCCGTCCTAGACGGAAGGAGGATTTGGCCTACACTCCCCACGTTGGCCAAACGGGTTGGCGAGGTGTGTCATTATATTTTGATACAATGTATCTGTGCTAACTTATTTCCAGACCTCGTTGCCGATGAAGTAATAAAACCCTTGGCGGATATGTCATAAAGATTTAAAAAAAAATCCCATTGAATTCAGGGATAGGCGTGCAGGAACTCAATAGCGAAATCATCAAACCTCAGTTAATAATGTAACAAACTGTTTTGCCTCACACATGCCATTGAAGTCAATCAAATTCCAGCTGAGTCATCGCCCGTATCTGATCTTTTAAAATGGTTATTGATTAGCATATTTTAAATCAAAACAAAAATACGCAAAAAATATAACAAAATAAGAATTCGCATACGATACGTGAGCGACTGGGATTACAAATCATTTTTGTCTGTCATAAATGCATCACGCTATAAGTTTAATCTATATATTAATACACTGAAGCGAAAACTTTGTACCCCTTTTATACGAAAATTACGCGGACGGAACAGTATGAAATTTATAAAAATGAATGATATATATAAAAATGAATCCATATTTCTCTTACTAACGGCTTCACGCGTGAACGGCTTTTATTAACCGACTCCGAAAAAGGAGGAGGTTCTCAATTCGGCTGTATTTTTTTTTAATGTTTGTTACTTAATTACTCCGTGATTTATAAACCGATTTGAAAAAATCTTTTTTTATTTGAAAGATTATACTTCCAGATTGGTCCCTTTATTTTTTTCATCATCATCATCAGCTTGTATCTACATAAATGTAGAGAAATGTTTGGAGTCGGTTTTTTTTGTTATAATTATTATACTACGACGAATGGCAGATAAGTATATCCGGCTGATGTGAAGCGGTTACCGTAGCCATATTAATGCTCACAACATGAAATATCGCCAATTGCCAGCATGGCAGCGTCAACTGACAAGACATCTAGGTCTCTTGTCCGTTGCCGTTGCGATTCAGGCACTTCTTTTCGCTTACCATCAGGCGAAGTGGAGCCAATATAAAAAAAAATATAAAATATAAAAAAATATAAAAAAAACTAATATAAAAAAAATATATATCGCTTGCACATCGCCACCCTTTCCTTTCTTTCTCGTGACCTCACTCACTCGCAGGAGCACAAGAACCCTCAAAGGAATTGTTGTTTGGCTGCGGTATTCTTTGAGGTGGAGGTACTTCCGTCGAGCAGCTTCCGAATATGCCTTACCCTACCCCTCTTTCTCCAGGGTCTCTTTCACTATTCGGCAGGGTGCAACACGTGCAGGTGAGGTGGGCTTGGCTCTAATCCTGGTGAGCCACTTACACAATAAAACTTATAAGTCAAAGTACTTCTAATTTCAGGCATTCTAACAAAAAAAGAAAACAGTTTGGCTTCAGTACAACGCCGCTCAATGTTTTACGTTTTAATTTATTTGTATGTAACAATGACTCCTAGGTTAAGTTAAACCATTTTACTATGGGAAATGATATTCAAGTTAAATCAGTACGCGTGTCACATAAAGTTAAAGACCGTTAAACAGCGTACAATTGCTTCTCCGCAAGCGGTGTGAATCTTCCGAAATCGTGTCGTTGACTCCTCGTGAGTCATGACGTGAGGATGTCGTCCACTCGGGCCTGCTCCTCAGCAGTGTACTTACGTTAAAACAATTGTTTAGCGGATGCTAAGCACGGCGCGTGTACACGATCGCAGCGCCGATAATTGGAGCCAATGAACCTCGACGGTTTGTTTACATTTTTTTTATCTTTATTGCACACAGACTAAAAGGAAAAGTTCAAATTCACTGACTCATCAAGGGCCAGTCCTAACTCTTTAAGTCTTTGACTTAGAAGTTGAAGTTTTGTACAGAATGTTCTCTTTTGATTGGGGTATGGAGTAAGGAAAAAGGAATAAGAAACGCAAAGAATAAGGATACGAAATCGTAGAAGTAAACTGACCCTACATATTCTAGAGTCTAGATGAACTACCAGGGTCTAGATACACGGAACGGTTAACTTCGTAGGCTGTAACTCAAAATAGGGCAATTTTGCCTAAAAAATCTGGTCGAAAATCATAAAAGAGAAAGTCAAACTAGCGTCGAAAATCTGGATGTGTTCTACAGAGGGAAGCAGTACTTCAGTTCGTGGCAGAAGTTTTTGCCACTTTGCCACACACACACACACAGCTTTACAAAGCACAAGTGTGTCCTCACATGGAGTAGGTATTGCCATTTCTGGGCGGACAAACCCAAGTCAGTTTGCACCTTGTGAATCGATTCAGAGACGAGCGGTGAGGATTGTCGACGATGTCACGCTTACAGACAACATTCAGCCATTAAGTCTGAGAAGGGACTTTGCCTCACTTTGTGTGTGCTACCGACTGTATAATGGATTGTGTTCAGAGGAGTTGTTTGACATAATACCCACGGATTCCTCCGATCGCATCGCTCGCCATCGGCAGGAGGGTCCTCCTCACACATGAGAACTGAAATGGTCGAGTACAGTTCGATTTCAGAGAGGGTTTGTCCCTCGAACTGTCAAGTTGTAGAATGAATTGCCTGTCGAGGTTTTCCCAGGAAACTACAGTATGGGGTTATTCAAAAAGAGTGTAAACAGGTTTTTACTGGGTCGGCAAAGTGTGACTGATGCCCTTGGTGTAGCTAGCGTCCATAGTCTGCGGTGACCGTTTCCGCGGTATACAATAAAATCTAAATATAGTAATAACTATTTTGCCTACACGTACACGAACTTATATGAACAGAAACAGATTTCGAACTCTTAATTGACGCTATTTTACGAAGCAGTTTAGTACGAAGAGTGCATATTGTCATAACCCGTTCAGAACTATTGTTAAAACGCCATACTTTAGCCAACATGTTAGCCGTGCTGGTCATGTGGTCTAACAATTTAGCTGAGTATGGACATGTTGTTAATCTCAATATATGCCAACAGGATAGAGAACACATCCATATATTACGAACACGGCTAACGTATGGCTAAATATATATATATATATATATATATATATATATATATATATATATATATATATATATATATATATAAATAAATATATAATATTTATTCTAAAAAGCCACACATTAGCCAACATTAAAAAAATAAACAAACACAACCTTAAAAAAACACAACCTTAAAATTTGACGGCTTGCTAGAAATGGACTTTTTTTTTGTAAAATTTATACGATTTTGTATATAAATTGCCTGAATCAGTCATTTCTCTTCTTGAAAGTATGTTTAAAAAACATATCAAAGACACTCTTAGCAAAAAGGTTTATTAGAGTGCAGATGAATAGCTTATTATAGAATACTTTACCGACAAAGATATCTGGGAATGATTGAGCACGTGATTGAGACGTAACAAATAATATTCAAATTAAAAATATACATATTTTACACATTGTGATGAGCTCGGTGGTCGAATGGTTAGCAATGGCCACTTTGACTCCGAGGTCGCGGGTTCGATTCCCGCACAAGACAAACATTTGTGTGCATGAACATGTCTGTTTGTCTTGGTCTGGGTGTTATCTATGTATTATAATATAAGTATGTATTTACAAAAAAAAAAAATTTAAGTACATTTATCAGTACCCATAACACTAGCTTAATTTGGGACTAGATAGCGCTGTGTAAATTGTCTAGAAATATTTATTTATTATTTAAATTGTATCTTAGTTTCAAAGGCCAAAAGACCAATAGTATCTCAATATTTGTATGCACGGTTCTAGGATTAACCTGTGTGAGTGATATTTCAAGGCACACTATAACAAGTTTTAAGGTATACAGCAGTACTGTTGACCGTTATCGTACATTGCAAAATGGAAATTATGCCATTAACGAGTATAATTACCTAATATTTTACTTTAATGAATTACGTATACAAGTTACTAAGCGCATCAAATATTTTGCACTAAAGTCGCTTTTTTTTTAATATCTCTCTTTTACGAAATTACGGCCGTGTATTCTACGTGAATACGTTATATGCACTAAAATTATCTCAAAATTGCAGCGCTTCCGCCTCCCCCGCACGCGATGGTCCATAGTCCTTAATTAGCGTAATAAATTCTTTGATCCTTCATATATCCAGTGGTGTGATTGAATTTTGGATGGAGATAATAGAGCTGAAACAGCAAACTGTATGCCCCGATATTGTTATCATTAGTTTTTTTGAATTGCCTCCCTATGGAAGCAATTTTATTTTTTTTATACTACGTCGGGTGGCAGACAAGCCTGATGTGAAGCGGTTACCGTAACCGTATTAACGCTCGCGACATAATATATCACTTGCGCGCCGCCACCCCCGCTGTCAACGCAGCATCTCTTTCTTTTCTGGTGACCTCACTCATTCGCAGGTACACAACAACCCTCAAGGGAATTGTTATTAGGCTGCGGTATTCTGTGAGGTGGAGGTACATCCCCCAGTCGGGTAGCTTACAATTACGCTCCCTACCTCTCTTTTCGCCAGAGCTTCGTTTGTCAGTCAGCAGAGCAGAAGCACCACGTGCAGGTGAAGTTGGCTTTGGTTCAAAGATGTTGATAAACCACTTACACCCCAAAAAAAGACGTATTCACGTGAAAACATTTCAAACAGTGTCACACCGTATCGGAATGTCAGTTATCATGTCGCCATACCGTCTCATCTCTTTATCTATATGATTAGGGCGACCCCACGCAACCCAAACAAGCCCGACTTGTATCGGCAGCCGACCACTGCATTGCCACGATTTACTGGCTCAATGGCTCAATGGCTGCTTATAAAGATCACGCTGCGATTTATCAGTATTACGATATATTTACTATGACTACGATATTTTTGGGATGTAAGTGGTTCATCTTTGAACCAAAGCCAACTTGCAAACTGACAAACGGGGATCTGACGAGCTCGGTAGCGTAGCGGTCAATGACGCGGCTTCGACACCAACGCTCGTGGGTTCGATTCCCACACAGGACAAACATTTGTATGCATGAACATGTCTGTTTGTTTTGGTCTGGGTGTTTTCTATGTATCACAAGTATGTATTTACAAAAAAAAATGTATTTACGTATGTTTATCAGTTATCTAGTGCCCTTAACACAAGCTTCGCTTACTTTGGGGCTAGATGGCGCTGTGTAATTTGTCTGATAATATTTATAATATATTTATTTATTTATTTATATTTATTTATTTATTTATCTGTCGAAAAGAGAGGTAGATGTACGCATAGCGTATTTTTTATTCTGCTCGACTGGGGAAGTACCTCCACCTAACGGAATACCGCAGTCAAATAACAATTCCCTTGTGGGTAGTTGTGTTCCTACGAGTGAGTAAGTTTACTAGAAAGAAAGGAAGGAAGGAGTATAGGCTGATAACGGATTGGCGACCCCTTGGTGTGGCTGATCTCCATGGGCGGTGGTGGTTGCTTTCCATCAGGTGACCTACATGCTCGTTTACCCCCCCTCTCATGTAAAAAAAAGTGAAATGTCCGTTCGTGTGTTATAGTCCGCGATATTTTATTATAGAGCTATACAGGTAACCTTTTAGAGCGTGTTAAGCGCTTGCAGTTCTCTTTCTAGCCCGAATCGCATAAGACAAAGGTCAATGTGTCTCTATAAGGTTTCAAATCTAGTAATTGATTGGTGTTCGTTGCATAAGATCAAGTAGATCAAAACAGTGAATCAAAAGGTGCACAAAGGCGAGCTTATCTCTATAAGAGATTTCTTCCAACTAACTTTTCTCATTGTTAAGTTGACACCAAATTTGCTAATGTAGGTTTACAACTGTAAATAAAAAATTCAACATTATATCTAAGAAAAGTGGGACAGTTGATGCAAATACACAGTAAGATGAATTTGTATGAAGATAAATAAATAAATAAATATTTCTGGACAATTTACACAGCGCCGTCTAGTCCCAAATTAAGCGCAAATCTTGCGCTATGGGTATTAGACAACTTATAAATGTACTTAAATACAGTTTTTTCGTATATACATACTTATATTACAGGCATGTGCATGCACGCAAATATAATAATATGTCTTGTGCAGCGATTCTGCGACCTCGCAGTCAAAGTAGACTTTGCTTGCCATTCGACCACCGGGCTCGAAAGATGCAGTTGCAGTTGAAATTGTTTCCTTATGTTTGCTCATCCCCCTATAATAATTTGTTCTTGTATACATAGGATTGGAATGAGTATATAGGTAGTAGAACTAGAGTTATTGACATAGCTTTACGGATCTGGTGGCTAAAGTGGCAGTGGCAGGTCACATAGCTTGCAGAACTGACGGTCATCGAGGCAAAAAGGTTCTGTAGTGGAGACCAATGGCAGGAAAGCGCAGCTATCCAGCAAAGGCAGCAGTAGGAAAGTCAATCAAGTGGGATGAACCCACTAGTTGGACGGCCGATCTAGTAAAGATCGCAGGGAGACGATGTGCACAAACAGCACAAAATGAATTGTTGTGGAATTCTAAGGCGAAAACGTATGTTTAGCAGTGGACGCTAAAACGAGGGTGATGACATATCGGATAAGGCACTGTTCCTAGAATATTTCTCGATATTTCCGTTTAACCATTTTAGAAAATACAGGCACTGCGTAGTTTGAATAACTATCTTCCCAAGTTTAGTTGTCTCTCTTCTTTTTTATAGCATGCATTGTTCTCCATTTCAACGATTTTGTACATTGTAAAAGTCGTTTTCTGACTGTTTTTCTGTCTCCGACAGTCTTTCTGTTAGGGATGCATGGAGGTAGGTACAGTTAACAGCACATCAAAACATTTTGATCTTTGGACCGTTCTTTTATGTCGGATTAGAGATGCTTTTTGCAAAGCAACTATATGGGCGTGCCACTGTACCAAGTGCAAATAACATCAAATAAATAAATTAACGCTATCAAAAGATATAGCTGTTCATACCTCGTAGTTTAACACTTAGCTGTTGAAATGGATACCCAGAATCACAAAATTAGGCGAGAAACAAGGTCTCACAGCAAAGTAAATAAAAAACATCCCAACATCGTTAATTTTTGTTATATCTCAAGAGAAATGGACTCCTTTACTTTACACCAATTTATCAGACTTTGTGTCAGTCAAGCCTAAACGATTTTGGGAGGTGAAAAAAAAAACCGCGGGATTATCAGACGTAAGTATATTTAATAAAAAAGGTTTAGCTCTCGGCGCCATCCTTAACCTTCTTTGACCCACCACCGGTCTATGCTAATAGCTGCCGGCATTTATTTTATTTCAAACAACATTTTTGTTGCCTGCTATCTGTTATTCGGATTTAAATAACCCATTAGTGGGCACGTCGTGTACGACGGGCGCCGGCCGGCGCGTAACTCTCCTTCGACGCAAAGGGACAGATAGTGACGAGAGCAATTGACGGGAAAGAATTTAGGCAGTGAAGTATTTCGACAAATAAATTTTAGTATGTTCTACGTGTAATGGCGTTTGTTCTGAGGAGATGTTTGTGCATAGTAACTGCCTCTTTTTATAGTCTCACCGCTCACTTATTCTGATAATTCATCCTCATACATTGGAGGTAAAATGGTCGCGTACTGTGAGGTTTCGGAGGCGTTTTCTACTACGGGTGATAGAGTTTCATATTATGGAACAACTCCTTGCTGAGGTTTTCAAAAAACTACAGTATGAGCCTCGTCAAGAAAGACGTAAAAGGATTTTTTATAGGGTTAGCAACGCGTGACTGATACCTTTAGTGAAGCATCCATGACGCTGCAATGACTGCTTGTCGTGCGACTAGCCTTATTTATCCTACTGTTGGGATACGGGTCTCTCCTCAATCGAAGGGGTAGGAAGGAATACTCCATCACGTTTACCATCAGGAAAATCATGTGCTTGTTTGCCACACTATTGGTATAAACAAAAGTAATTTAAGTAATTGACAGTAATAGTTTAGTTTGTTGTTTCCTGTTAGGTATACACGCCGTAGATAAACCCTCGTACACGGACACGAGCCACGCGGGAGGACATTGACTTTTGTGAATGGCTGATAAAGTCTTGAATACATTAGAAGTAACGTAAATAGTTTCTTCTACCTAATATAACTATACAGAACTAGTGGCTGCTCGCGACGTCGCGTCGCCTCGTCGCGTCCGCGCGAACTACATAAAATAAACAATTATTTTTAAATAACTTTACTTCTACCAAGATGAAATGTGCACATTTCAAGTTAAATCTTTTGCAAAAGAACTATGAAAACTGAAAAGAAAGAAAAAAAAATTTAATGCAGTAGTTTTTGCATGATATGCAAACAGACAGACTAAAATTCTAAAGCTAGTTTTTGTTTCTATTGTACTTATATGTATCCTTAATGTTATTTTTTCCTAAATATCTCATGTCACACTGACATCGACCAGTAAAAATTATATTAAAAATATAAATATTCTTGGACAAAAACAACAGGACCATCTAAGCCCAATTCAGTCCCAAACTAAGCTAAAAAAGGAATTTAAGTATATAGCAGGTACCCATAATACAGAACTGATATAAACTTAAATTCCTTTTTTTTGTAAATACATACATACAACATATACAATAGAGAAGCTCGATGGCGTCGTTGCGCGTGTCAGTTTAATCGATCACGCAGGTTAAGCAATGTCGACCGTAGCCTATCTACGGATGGGTTTATTTATCCGTGCTTGGGAGGGTGCGTTAAGCCATCGTGCCGGCTGTTGGCGGTTTCAGACAGATTTGCGCGGCTTGAAAACACTGGCCGCCGCCAACCCGCAGTTGAGCAGCGTGGTGGAGTATGCTCTAAACAACTTCAATTGAGGGGAGACCTGTATCCCAGCAGTGGGATAATCATGGGTTGATGTCGATACATACAACATAAAAGATACACGAATAGATAATTCTGGAAATTCTAAAGCTTAATTTTATCATGAAAATTCCTTTTAATTCATTCAAATTCCTTTGGTAAGCATGTATGACAAGAATATGTTATATTTCTGCCGAGACACCAACATAGATAAGTTCGTAGAGTTAAAAACATCAACGCGCTCCTGTGCGCACTAGAACTGCGACGTGTGAAGTAATAAATAACTTAAAATTTGATTATCATACAAATTATAATCACATATTAGGAGCATAAACTTAATTTGGGTTTTTTAAATGTTGAATTTACATAGTATACGTATTATGTTATCTATACATATTACTTTTAAATGCGAAAATAAGTCTCTGTTCAGTCGAATTGGATATGGCATCTGGGGTGTAAGTGGTTCATCACCATCATTAGAACCAAAACCAAATTCACCTGTACGTGGTGCGCCCTGCCATCTTGTAAACTAGTCTCTAGCGTAAGAAAGGTAGAGCATGTCCATTGAGGAAGTACCTACTTTTTACAGAAAACCGAAGCCATACCCTTGAATATTGTTGTGTTCCTACGAGTGAGTTAGGTCACCAGACAAAAAGTGATGGTGCGTCAGCGGCGTGGTTTAAAAAGGCATTTCGAAATGTGAGGATTTACAAGAGAACATCTATGTTCTTATTTTTTTCGAAATCTTCTACGAATGTTTGATCTATCATACATTCGTAGAAGATTTCGAAAAAAATAAGAGCTTTATAGGGACCTATTTCATTATCGGATGTCAAACAAGCATACGCATGATGTAAACCGGTTACCGTAGGCTATAAACGCTTACAATACAAGTAGTGTTAGTGCACTGCCATCCGCCAGCTAAGCATCTTCTCGTGTCTGCTGACCTCAAAAATTTCGCAGGTAATACAATGATGTGGACATTGCTGACTAAAGTATAAAGCCATTTTAAAGAAAACGAGAGTGAATCAAATTACATATTACTACATTACATCTATTACGAACTCTTTTGCAAACTCACGTCATTGTGAACAATAAATTTAACTTGTCAATATATATTATTACAGTCCATTCACCTCATGTGTATTTTTTTTCCAAAGAAAATGTAGGAAACTAAGATGAAATTATATTATGTTTTCATAGTTATTTATTGTGTGTACGTTCATAGCTGTTATTTTGTAAACCGCATTCGTGTGTTATCTGAATTTCCCAAAGATTGACTGGTAGAGAATGCTCTTAGCATTAAGTCCGCCTTTTGTACCTTTACTCTATGGTCAATAAAGTTTAAATAAATAAATAAATAAATGAAAAAAAATACACATGAGCTGAATACTGTAATAATATGTATTGGCAAGTTAAATTTATTTTTCACAGTGAGTTTATGATTATAAAAAAGTTAGCAAAAGAGTTCGTAACAACGTCTATTTTTAATGTAGAACTATTTGTCTACTTGATTTGTTATCCCAAAAGATATGATCAAACCTAGCGTTTCATAATCACACACCATACTCGACCCCCTAGCCAAGTGTTAATTCGTAGCGTAACGAACGTTCGATAGATCACGACACGTGACATTTGTCAATTCTCATACTAAAATGTTCGATTTTGACAAATGTCACGTGATCTATCTAACGTTCGTTACGCTACGAATTACACTTGGCTAGGGGGGCTGGGGCCCTACCGCTAGGGTTGCCAACTTTTTTTACAAGGAAAACAGTATATTAAAAGCTGCGTAGTAAAACAACAGTATACTAAGGCCCAGTGCATGCGGAGCAGTACAATAAACAGTGCTATGGTCAAATGAAGTTTTTTTCAACAGTATTAAAGCATAGAAAACAGTATAATACTGTTTTTAACAGTATGGTTGGCAACCCTACCTACCGCCGAAGCTGAAGGCTATTTACCATCGGATTTTTTGATTCCAAAAATTGGTCTTAGTTTAAAGTTATGGACAAACATCTTCAGCTTACTCTGTGGAGCTCCAGGGTTTCTACCAGCTGACCTAAACATAATTAGCAACAATCTAAGCATTAGTTTTATTATCGCATTAAAAAATTACGATGGTAACTGGATTCGGCGGTAATTCTTTGGCAGTAGGGCTCCAAGACCGCATGATATAGCAAAAATATCGATAAAGAAAAGATTTATAACTTTTTTAACATTAGATTTAGTGTAAGAGGATGATTGACGAGCTCGGTGGCGTAGCGGTCAATGACGCGGCTTCGACACTAACGCTCGTGGGTTCGATTCCCACATAGGACATTTGTGTGCATGAACATGTCTGTTTGTCTTAGTCTGGGTGTTTTCTATGTATCATAAGAATGTATTTACAAAAAAAAATGTATTTACGTATGTTTATCAGTTGTCTAGTAACCATAACACAAGCTTCGCTTACTTTCGGGCTAGATGGCGCTGCGTAATTTGTCTGACAATATTTATTTATTTAATTGAGAAAGGTTTTACAGGCTTTTGTGCTGCGCTTTCACTATCGCAGTGAAATACGAATCGCTCACTTATTATTCCCGTCGATAGGTTCGTTTGGATTCGGACCGCGTTCACACTTGCACGCTTTTACCGTTTTACGGAAAGTGCTGTGACATCACTCCCTTGAACGGATATAGTAATACAATTAACCTGCTTATTTGCTTGCGTCTTTTAGTAAATTTTCTTATATTTTTTAAAGAGAGAATGAAACATTTGTTGGAGTTTCAGTCAAATATGATTTGTTGGAGTTGTCTCTACCCCGAACAGTAGAATAACTATTCATATACCTATCAGACAAATTAACGAAAAAAAAGTTATATTGAAATTATCAGGACAAGATTTGTATGAAAAATTCACAGGTAGGAGATGGAAATAAGAAGATTGCCCGACAGCAAAAGCGTGGACGGGCCGCTAGTTACTTATAAGCTTAAGTTATATCAAGTATTAAAACCCTTGAGTCTGAGAAGAGATTTTGCGTCGCTTTGTGTATTCTACCGATTGTACAATGGGGTGTGTTCTGAGGAGTTGACATGATGCCAACGGCCTCCTTCTACAGTCGCACCGCTCGCCATCGACAGGGAATTCATCCTCACACACTAGAACCGAAGTGGACACGTACTGTGCGGTACCAGAGTATTTTTCTTACACGTACTATCAAGCTGTGGAATGAATTGCCTGTTGAGGTTTTCCCAGGAGACTACAGCATGGGGTTCTTCAAAGGGCGTAAAGAGGTTTTCACAGGGTCGGCAACGCGCATGTGATGCTTCTGGTGTTACAGGCGTCCATAGGCTACGGTAACAGCTTTCCATCAGGCGGGCCGTATGCTTGTTTGTCACCTTCGTCGTATAAAAAAAAAATAGGAATTGTGTGTATATTATAAGAATATTTGTTCGTTTTGTAACCTATGAATGATACTTGACGTTGAATGCCAATATTTGGTAACTGTGAAGTATAATGCGACTAAAAGGAACACCGCAATGTACAGTTTCAAAATATGTAAATATACACCTATTGTTTTAGTCGACTAGCACATTAAACTCCAGACTTTAGTTAAATATTTCGGAACAAAACATAAAAGTTTTTCGTAGGATATTTGTGTCAAATACTGCGAACTAATATTTGTGCGGCCTTCGCGGTAATGCAACAGATGCGGCCAAAATGATGTCACTCTGCAGCGTCGAGCAAGACTTCAATACTTAGCAAAATATATAATGTAACCTTTTTTCGTGCCTACGCAAGAGTTATGTAGTATTCTCGATGAACAGCATATATAGTACCTTAATAGTAGATATGACGAGCCCGGTGGTCGAATGGTTAGCAATGGCCACTTTGACTCCGAGGTCGCGGGTTCGATCCCCGCACGAGACAACCATTTGTGTGCATGAACATGTCTGTTTGTCTTGGTCTGGGTATTTTCTATGTATTATATGTATGTATTTACAAAAAAAAATGTATTTAAGTATTATATCAGTTATTTAGTACCCATAGTACAAGCTTTGCTTAGTTTGGGACTAGATGGCTATGTGAAATTTGTCCTGGAATATTTATTTATTTTAGAACGATACTCACTTAAGAATAACATCGCTTTTAGAGATAGTTCGCTTATTGCGAATTACTTTTATGTAGGTATAACCTTTACGTTATGTTCAATATAATAAGGTCATTTTACACCAAGCGCAAATATTTTAAGGGCAATTAACTAAGGCTAGTACGATTTAATCATATAGAAGTAAAAAGAAGAAGGATGAATGACAAATCATGTCATTACGGCGTTACTGCTCACTCGCAAAATACGTGCATATAATAAATAAATAAATAAATATTGTCAGACAAATTACACAGCGCCATCTAGCCCCAAAGTAAGCGAAGCTTGTGTTATGGGTACTAGACAACTGATAAACATACATAAATACATTTTTTTTTGTAAATACATACTTTTGATACATAGAAAACACCCAGACTAAGACAAACAGACATGTTCATGCACACAAATGTTTGTCCTATGTGGGAATCGAACCCACGAGCGCTGGTGTCGAAGCCGCGTCATTGACCGCTACGCCACCGAGCTCGTCATATGTATTTAATTATCACTAAAGAAAAGTAGAACGGACCTTCTTACTAATTAGTCTTTAAAAAGAAACTGTTGATGTTTTCATCTTTGTGCTAATAATTACTGATATTAGAGTGTTCTTTGGTTAGATCACAACACATTATGTGGTAAGTGACATTACCGAGTTTTTGCTACGAATTGGTTTTTGTTATTTACGTTAAAATGTGTCTTTTGTGAAATGATTTCATTTTACAACGGTTGCGTAATTACTGTACTTGTATTATCTTTACAAATAATTAAATTGTCTGGTGTCGCAAGCGTACATTGGCTGTGACGACTGATTACCATCAGGTAGATCGTACGCTTGTTTATCACCCTAGTCGTATTGTCTGCATTTATGCTGAAGTCTTGGCAAAAAGTAACCTTACCTTATCTTATATGTTTATTAAAGGAATTTACAAATACTAATAGTACAAATAGTTTATTTTCAAAATTGTTTTGACAAGGTTATTTTTTTTTTTACTTAGGTTTTTACAAAGTTATGGTCTACAACATGAGTCAAACCCGTCTCTGGGCCACCAAAAATTAAGTTAACTTAATTAATTACACAGGTGCGTTCGATGCTAAGTTGCTAATGTTGTATTTTTATATTTATTATGTTATAATTTATATCATCATCATAATCAGGTCATTTTAGTCTCCACTACAGGAGCACGACCCTCTCTCGTCCGTCCCAGACGGAAGGAGGATTTGGCCTACACTCCCCACGCTGGCCAAACGGGTTGGGGAGGCCTGATCGATGTTTTATAATGTAATAATTTATATATTGATTGTTATTATTTTTATTTTATTTTTTATTTTGAATTGGTAAATAAATGTGTATCTTCTTTACATATAATAACTGCCCGATGCGGCTGGATCGGGCAGTTATTATATATAAACTTATGTTATACTTATTAGGTGGAAACTTGGAAAGCATTGGGTAAAGCCTATATCCAGCAGTGGGTAGATACAGGCTGATAATGTTTTTTTCTAAAAGTCGAATTCACGGGCGGGAACTGGTTGACCTGACCTGAGCGTTTAACCTTTTCTAAAATAATTTCAAGCAGCGGCACTAGTGTTGCGTGAAAATTGACCGGCTAATTTCACCATTGTTTTCATCGCTAGATAATTAGTTGTTATCTACTCTGTAATGAGGTCTTTCCCTATAAAATTACCATAGATTATAAAAGAACATTGCTGTATTTTAAACGACTTAGAAACTAGGCGTCACTTTTTTTATTATTTATTTATTTTGTTATTTATTATTATTTAATCAAACTGAACCAAAATCCATTTTTGTAAATACATACTTATAATACATAGAAAACACGCAGACCAAGACAAACAGACATATTCATGCACACAAATGTTTGACTTGTGCGGGGATCGAACGCGCGACCTCGGAGTCAAAGGAACCACTCGTCACCGGGCTTATCCACACTTGTTCCGAACACACTCCACCAGTAGTTGGTGTACATCTGTCTCACTAAAACTGTTGTGTACAAACTCGACAAGACTGCCTTACCTATCTACCTAAACATAAAAATCGCTAACCGTCCAATACATTAGTTGCGTAATGCTTGCAATTGCAATAATCCGCACAAATCAACCTCAATAAGCAAAGCTAAATAGGCATTATTTATCTGTAAACAAGGTTAACTTCACCTGCGGCCGGCTGATGTCACCGAGATCCGTAGCCGAGGCTGATCTCACTGCGGCTTGTAAACGAATATGAATGGAGACCTGAGTCAGCCGCCCACCATCGCGGCACCGCCTCGGCGAAGCCTCACCTGCCCCAGTTGATCGATTGTTCGCGTTTTTCTTATTTGTCTCAATGTGAGAGTCATTGTTTATGGCTGTTATGATTTCCGCGTTGCGGTTACGCATTGTATGTTGCTTATTTGGCTGTTTTTTTTTTTTGGTAGAGGGTTTTTAGATTTCCAAAATTGGTCTTAGATTAAAGTTATTGACAAACATCTTCAGCTTAGTTGGTAGAGCTCTAGGGTTTCTGTCAGAGCTGGTTTTGAACCCAAAAGAACAGACAATGTAAGCAGTTGTCTCATTTTCGCATTCAAAAAATCCGATGGTAAGCGCCTTCCGCTTCGGCGGTAGGGCTGGATCTTTTTGGAAATTTGGCACACTCATTGGGTTCTCTTGACAATGCTGTGGTGGTCTATGTCTATCTATGTATAATTTCTACTTTAAATCCCTTATTGAGAGATGAGAGATAAATCCATTATTGCTTGATGAGATATAGGCTTGATCAGCGAAACACAGTAAATTTTTTAGTTCTTTTTTATATCAACAACTAATAAAAGCTTATTCTAGAAAATATTTTTGTTTATTCTATTTTGTTGTGTACCCCATTTCTATAGTTCATCGCCCAGGAACCCTACCGCTTAAGTTGAAGCCGATTCACTGAAAATCAAACTCCGGTTTAAGATAGTAGGTACTAAAAATTTGTAATTCATTCGATTTTTCAAACAAATCAAGATTATAGTTAAAATTTGAGATTTTAAGATACATAACCGATTGAATAATGAGTTTGTTACTATTAACACTTATTTAAAGTGAAGTTTAAACTTCGCAATAAAAAAATCCGATCGTAATCGGCTTCAGCTTAGGCGGTGAAACCGTAGACTCTTTTGGGTGGCGAGTTGCTTAACTTGTTCGTGCACGAGCTGTTTCCCCGTGATTTGGCTGAGTTTTCGCAAAACGGGCTATACTCACACAGTATGTACAATCAGTAGTATTTGACTCTATGCGAATATTATTTCCATTTCCTCGACAAAGTTAAGAAAGTAGTACTTGCTAGGTATGGTAGAAAGTAATTTATTAGCCGTAACGAGCTCAATTGGGAAAGAAATTCCACCTAAAAATATCGCAGACAAATAACACTACGTTATTTGTCTGCGATATTTTTAGGCTGCGTTAGCAGCGGGTAATTCTCCTTATATTGCATGCATCTTACGACCAAAGCATCGGCATTATATGTATCAGGCAGACCGTTGGCTTGTATGTAAACCGACGACGACGTGTATCGTGAAATGAGTTAAAAAGAGGAGTAACTTTGAGGAAAAGACTCACAAAAATTCCAATCACGAGAAAAAAACAAAAGAAGAAAAAAAGCTATGTTTATTATTACATTAGTTTTTTGCTACACTAGCTCGTAGCTGAATAAATAATTTATTTACTTGACACTATTTTTAGATGTTGAATGTTGTTGTTGATGAATACAATCGGTGCATACAAGTAATTCCCAACCTTTTTTTTTGGAGACTGCTACAAGTTTTTTGGCCAGTCCGGATCCCAACTGTCGTAGAAATCCTCAGCATTACAATTCGAGACTAGAATATTTGATTTAATTTGGCCCAATTTCTTTTATTATCTATATATAGACAACAGTGAATAGATAAAAAATAATTAAATACATCTAAATTAAAACTAAATAAAATAAACTAAAAGCAAGACTAATCTAGTAAACCGCTGCCCGTAGGCAAAGTTGCAAATATGCTGGCCGCGTTGCCTTGTTGGATCGCAACACTAATTCTTTGTGCAAAGTAGAGGCCAGCATAAATATTATACATTTGTATCACGGACCTTAGTTTACCTTTCGCAAACCATCAGTAGTCCTCAGAACACCGGTTGGGAACCCCTGGTGTAAATACAGATGGTCATACAGACAAAGACTGCTATGTGTAGTACTGCTATGTGCCTTTGCATGCAGTCCGTAGCTGGGCTCAGATAGTACGGGAACATGGAAAAGTATAAAAGAGGTCCATATCCGAAGACGAATACATAAAAGGCTATAATGAATGGATGGATAGAAATAGAAATGGACAATTTGATAGTTGAAATCACCATCTCGTAGTTAAACAAATTGAACTGCATGTATCGAACGTGGTGAACTATTGACGAAAGAGAGATCTCTACCTCGCTTACTGATTATTGTGGATTGCCCGGCTGATGTGAAGCGGTTACCATAGCCATATAAACGGTCGTAATATAAAATATTGCTCGTGCACCACCATCCCCACGGCCAACGCTATTCTTCCTTCATCCCCATTCACTTAGATTAACAGAACAACCCTCAAGGGAACCGTTATTAACTACGGTATTCTATGACGTGGAGGTATCATTATAAATACTTTCGGGCAACGGCGACCAGAAGACAAATTTATACCACGAACAGTGAAATTGTTGAATCAACTTCCCCCAGCGGTATTCCCGAACAATTACGACATGGGAGCCTTTAAGAACAGAGACCATAAAAGGCTGGTAACGGATCGGCGACCCCTTGGTGTTGCTGATCTCCATGGGCTGTGGTGAATGCTTTCTACCATGTGACCCACATGCACGTTTACCCTCTCCCCCCCCCCCCCATTATATATAAAGAAATAAAGTAAAAAGATACGTTGTGGCAACCCAAGTGGTGAGAAAATATAACTGTATGTTACACAAACACTATGTTGATGTTATTTGTCCCAGCGAGGATGCTAATGTGTTGTATTCGACGAGATAGCATCGCGGAAATGTCATAAAAAGGATATTAAATTATTATGACCTTAGCAGTCGGAGGAAAATGGCGCAGGAGCCTTACGTCACCATATGTCGGCGTAGATTGGACTCGGTCCTGATTGACATCTCAGTAATGTGCTACTATTCACAACTCGACCGGATCTAATCCGCAGGAGCGATCTCTGTTCGTTCATTGTCATTTGAGAACTATAGTAGATGTATACAGCAGTAAACCGAGTTCTTTTTAACGTCGCCAGATCCCAAACCAGTAGTACCTATACGGCCCTGACGTATAGCGGTTTATGTCTATATTATGTTTGAAGTACTAAGACTATTGATCGCACCCTGGCAGCCCTGCTACTCAACGTGTCTCTCACTTGCAAGAACATCATCATCATCAGGTCCATTTTAGTCTCCACTACAGGAGCACGATCCTCTCTCGTCCGTCCTAGACGGAAGGAGAATTTGGCCTCCACTCCCCACGCTGCCCAAACGGGTTGGGGAGGCCTGATCGATATTTGATAATGTATTTATATTGGAAGAAACTGAGTGATTCTATTCTAGTCTGCCGGAAACCATTCGGCCAAGTGTAAGAACATAGCAACGTATAATTTTGTTATTTGACTGGGGTCTCTTGTGCAGACTTTAAACCTACATGCGCAGCATGTACGCGTCAAAAAAAGACTGCTGACCACAAGATCGGGTCAGAGTCTTGCCCCACATACGCAGCACGGTTAGAGTTTAATATTTTAAACACCACCTATGGATAACGTCGTAATTGCACAACTAAATCTACACAACGATAAAATTGCAACATCTGAGTTGGATAAGCTCGTTGCGGACTATAAGCTCGACCTTGTTTTAGTTCAGGAGCAGTATCAAAGATCTCAATAAAACAGTAAATTTATACAACTTAATAACAAGTCGCGCGCGGGTATATATGCGCCAAGGGGCGGATTTACTATAACATCAATCAATCACCTAATGTCCACTCACTGTGCGGTAGCTGAAGTAACATCTCCATATTTAAGAGTATTTGTAGTCAGTTGTTATTTTCAATTTTCTGACCCTGTGGGTTCGCATTTGTATCATCTACGAAGAGTATTGCATGCTCTTACTGGTCATAAGGTTATTATAGGAGCAGACGTAAATGCATCATCACCATTATGGCACGGCAAGTTGAGAGCGACCGATGCCGACAGACGCTCTGCTGTTGAAGAGTTCATTGCTGAAATGCATCTTCATATTCACAATACCCCTGAAGCACCACCTACTTTTAGTAGCCCAATGGGCGAGTCTTTTATTGACGTCACACTTTCTAGTGCAGACGTCCGAATACAAAACTGGCGCGTTCTTCCTGAAGCTTCTTGTAGTGATCACCGCTTGATTGTGTGTGAGTTCTCCCCAGTTGTTGATAACTTACATCCGCAACAGTTAATAGGTTTTCAATATAAAACTAGGAACGCTGACTGGGCAAGCTTTGCTTCACTTTTCGCTTCCCGCGCCAAAGATTTTACTCGTAGTGAACTTACAGTCACGGAAAGTGTTGAAATTATGTCTGACACATTCGTATATTGCGCTGACGTTGCATTAGGTCGAAAACCTATAGTTAATAATAGACGATGCGACTGGTGGAATGATACCCTTGTTAGGTTGCGTAGGCATTTCCGTGCCGCTAGACGTAAAATCTCAAAGTTAAAGAAACGTAACATCGAAGGCGAAATTTATCAAACCGCTCTAAGTGACTTGCGTATTGCTAGATCTCACTATCGCGCTGCTGTTGAAAAATCGAAAGGTAATTTACTAAAACGTATTGTAGAAAGATTAAATAGTGAGGGCCCGTGGTCTCCCCTATATCACGAATTTAAAGCAAATAGGCGGATTGATCAGGCGTACGTATCCAATATAAAATTTAATAATTCACATACCCTTGGTGTAGAAGAGACTGCTGAGACCATTCTGCATGCGTTAATTCCTGATGATTGCGCCGATAGTGACAGTGACTACCATCGTGAGGTTAGGAGCGCGGCGGATTTGTGCCCTTCCACTCCAATATCAACTGTACCGTCGATGGATGAGTTTATGTCTATTGTTAAAGCTTTGCCTACAAATAAAGCCTCCGGTGATGATAAGATTACGAATAGAATGATTAAAGAAGCTTGTAAAGTAGCCGCTGAACCTATCCTAACAATACTTACTCGGTGTATTGTAGAAGGTCATTTCCCTGGCATTTTGCGAAGTGGTGTTATAAAAATAATACCAAAAGGCGGTGATCCGAAGTCCTACCGTCCTATTACTCTACTACCGTCGTTGGGTAAGCTGCTTGAGCGCTTGGTTGTGCCACGGTTGCTGCCCGGTGGCCCGCAATTTCATAAAAATCAGTACGGCTTCACCATTGGCAAGTCCACTGTTGATGCTGCGCTCGCAGTGCGCAAAGTTGTTGAGCTCTCGGAGAGCAAGTATGTTGTAGCTATTTTCTTAGATATCTCAGGTGCCTTTGATAATGCTTGGTGGCCAATGTTATTGCTGAAACTTAAGGTGAGAGGTTGCCCTAGCAACATCTACTCTCTCATTCGATCGTACTTTTTGAATGGTACAACTAAATTAAAACTTGGCCATTATGTTGCTTCAAAGGTGCTCACGCAGGGCTGCCCCCAGGGTTCAGTGTTGGGACCGTATCTCTGGAATATCGGTTTTGATGATTTTTTTAGCCTACCCTTACCGGAAGGGTGCTCGTTAACTGGTTACGCTGACGATGGTCTCCTATTAATCAATGCTAATTCAAGATCTAGCATAGAGAAACTAGCCAACACTAGCCTAGGCTTAATTTCAGATTGAGGTTATCGTAATCGTCTCGATTTTGCGCCACATAAAACATATCAACTCTTGCTTAAGGGAAATTTACAGGTTTCACCGCGATTTCATTTTAATGGAGTATCAGTTGCTAATAGAAGTTCGGTTTGTTATTTGGGTTTACTTTTGGATAGAAATTTTAATTATATCGAGCACATGAAGCAAGTAGGTGAAAAAGCAAAAAAGAATTTCTATGCCTTAACACGAATTTCTACCTCTACGTGGGGATTAACTTTCAAAACGTTAAAAATTATTTATACCGCCACATACTTAGGATGTGTTACGTACGGTTCACCTGCGTGGGCAGATAGGGCTACTATAGGTGCAGCACGTCGTAAATTGCTTCAAAGCCAGCGCCTTGCTCTGATATTTTTATGTAAGTCGTATAGAACTGTAAGCACCGAGGCACTACCCGTGCTTGCAGGTGTGTTACCTGTAGACTTAGAAGTACAACGCCGCGCTTCAATGTACTATACATCTAAAAATATGGTCCCTGATTTCTTGAAAATTCGTGATCGTGAAAAAATAGTTAGACTGTTTAAACCTATTAATGAAGTATTTGAAACATTGCTGTCTGAATGGCAGGAAAGGTGGGAAACTTCTACCAAAGGACGCCACTTGTATCTGTTCTTTCAATCGGTAAGAGATAGATTAAAGAAAAAGTGGTTAGAAGTCGACCACCCCGTTGCGCAATTTTTAACTGGACATGGTAATTTTAAGGCAAAACTCTTTTCGTTTAAATTAGTGCCGTCGCCCTTATGCGAATGTTCTACTGCTGATTCTGAATTCGATCAAACATCACACCATGTTCTCTGGGAGTGTGATCTTTGGCGGCGAGAGCGGGATGACATGTTGAATTCATTGCAAGTTGCATCCGGGGTAGTATACTATTCAGATTTGGTAGCAACAAGGGAGAATTACCAAGCGTTCAGACGATTTTGCAATTCATATTATTGGAATCGATGTGTTAGGTAACAACTCAATGTTTTAGGTCCCCAATAGTGTTAGAAACTTAAAATCCGTGGTGCACGGCAGTTGAGCTTCACTTGACTAGCCATCTCTTTAGGCTTTTAATGCCTTATTTGCCATATTGCTGTCTCTCACTTTTTTTTTTTTTTAAATATTTCTTTTTTTAAATATTTCTGCACAATTTACACAGAGCCATCTAGTCCCAAATTAAGCGCAAAGCTTGTGATATGGGTACTAGACAACTGATAAATGTACTTAAATACATTTTTTTTTGTAAATACATACTTATAATACTATATATAATAATAATATATATAGAAAACACCCAGACCAAGACAAACAGTCATGTTCATGCACACAAATGTTTGTCTTGTGCGGGAATCGAACCCGCGACCTCGGAGTCAAAGTGGCCATTGCTAACCATTCGACCACCGAGCTCGTCAAAACCTAACTTTGCTAAGAGGGGAAGTCAAATTCCAAAAGCTTCCTACTCCTACTAATTTCTTCTGATTAAATTCGTTGTGAGTTCCAAGACAGCCGTAGTTTTACCCCCGGGACTGCAATGGACTTCATTGTTCATTGCCTTTTTTGGCGGTCGCCGCTGTTAATCCTGGCTACACAGGAGACACAGTGGTGGGAATGTGTGGTGGGCCCCCGTCCCTTTGGGGTCTCTTGTCAAGTGGATGTACTTCCCCAGTCAGACTGGAGATGCCCTAACTCTCTTTTACCAGAGCCTTATTTGTTAGTCGGCAGTGTGCACCACGTTTAGGTTAAGTTGCCTTTTAGTTGTAAGGAGGATATTTAAGCTGCAAAATCTATACAAACAATTCTATGTAATATTTGAAATCGTCGCTCTTACATATCCGATCCCATATACGCTTAGAATCATTTAGCTGCTGATGCGTGTGTGCTGCTTAGACGCCAGTGCGTAAATTTTGGATTACTGTTACATATTTTTACTGTGTAAGAACTAAGATATCCCACGTACTTCAAGAAGTAGTTATCTACACGAATAATATAACACCACATTTACCGCCGTCAACAGTGGTTCTTGAGATTATACAGAAAAAACACGCGGACCAGAATTCATTCCCTAATCGTTAGATTTTCAAAAGCAGTTTGAAACTCTAACTTTTTGACATGTCATTAGGCTGTTGCAACATCTGCGTAAACCCTTAATTGTCCCACTGCCACTGCAGCACTGTTGGGATGGCAGCACTGGTCTCCTCTTGATCGAAGGGGTTTAAAGTATATTACACCACGATGTTCAACTGCGGGTTGTTCACATTTTCTGAATGATTAACCACGTTCAGGTAAAACCACTGGATGAATAGAGTTTTAATTTCACATGCGCTATTTAGCTATTATGACGTAGACATCAGGTAAGAGAGGATTTTTAAAAATTACCACGGGATACTGGGATATTCGCGTACGATGTCGTGGGCAAAATATCTAATATTTAAAAATAAGGTTCGACGAAACTTTAGTTAATTTACTTTTGAGTGTTAGTAATTCTACATAATAATATAAAGAATTTATAAAATTTATTAAATATGAATTTTATTCATAGTTACACGTAAGACTTAATTAGTAGGGCAAGTGTGATTCATCCTTAAGTGTACATACATTATGAAAGTAACATCACAGCCAGCGAGGTCCTGAATCGTGTATTTCCACGCAAATATATACATTATTATGCACCACTCTTGCATCCCACAAACTGGTTTGGTTGACCGCCGACCGACGGCCGGCCGATGAGCTTAGACGGAGCATTATTTATTTGTTTTACTCCTAACACCAACCCCGCGCGATACCGACAAACCAACGCCCATATTTTTTTACAATATTTAACATATCTGTGAATGACAAATTGCCGCAGACGATGATAAATTAAAAACCAACCATAACGGCATAACAAATAGAGTTAAATATCCGTGGGAGTTAAAGATCCCATATTTGGATTTGGTATTTCTGAGATGCAAACAAAACTTAATCAAACATTGTATAGATAACCATCTGAACTGGACAAAAAAATGTTCTTGTAAGGTGAAAATCGAGAGTCTATAAAATACGAGTCGTGGATGGTTTCTGAGAAACGGCTAAGACCGAGAGTGTGATAAAGTGCTGACAAGAAAGCCTTCAAGAAAGCAACACGGTACATGGAGATGAAGGCCTGTTAGCCAGTCGCGGACGTAACTCGATACCTCGGACTTCTCAAAACACGGCCTAAACACTGTTGAAATTCAACCTGATACCTCTAATGTTCCGTTATATATCTATGTTTAAAAATATAGTGAGCATGTTTAGAGAACCGTCGAGGTATCGCTGAGAAAGGTTTTAGCGGAAAATGAAAAAAATGACATGCATATGATAGAATAACAGATAGAGATCAATTAGTACAAAATCTACGTAAATACAAAGAAAGCAAGGATTGACTTATGATTATGAATTTAAAATTCAAAAATTAGTAACACACCTAAATGGAAAATTCTGAGTGAAGATGTACGTAGTACTTATAACTCAATGGTGAAGATGTGAGTTAAGTAACAAATTAAAAGTGCTTCCGCTAATTTGGCACTTATTTTTGAATTTACAATTTACCTAATAATTTTGGGGTGTAAGTGGTATAAGTATCAACATCTTTGAACCATTTCGAAGATGTTGATGAACCACTTACACCCCAAAATTTTGTGAAGGTGAAGTTGGCTTGGTGAAAGCTAACTGACTGACAACCGAATGCTGTCCTCCTGAACCTCTGGCGAAAAGAGAGGTAGGGAGCCTAATTGCAAGCTACCCGACTAGGGAATGTACCTTCACCTCACAGAAGACCGCAGCCAAATAACAATTCCCTTGAGGGTTGTTGGGTTCCTGTAAGTTAGTGAGGTCACCAGAAAGGAAGGAGATGCTGCGTTGGCAGCGGGGGTGACGGCGCGCGAGCGATATTTTATGTTGCGAGCGTTAATATGGAACCGTTTCACTTAAGGCGAGCGTTCTTGTCTGCCACCCGACGTAGTACAAAAAAAAACCTTGGTCGTTACGAGTACAAGACTGAGATTTACTATATTATTCTTTGAGTATATTGCGGTCTCGGAGAGTGCACAATGCACCTGCACACGAGTGCATAGATAATAGAGAAAATATGTTAAAGGGGGCAACCTTCACGGGCTGCGGGTCCAGGCTAAGGCGGCCGAGCGCCAGAGACACGATCCTGGTGCGGGCTGGTTTCGTGCTCGCGAGGGACAGTGACTATCGTTGTAAAAAGTTGGGGATATGTTAAGTATCTTTTTAGTGGTATTTCTTATAATACTTTCTTTCACTCGGGGTTTTTAATAATCTTACTAGGTTTTATACTAATAAATTAAATAAATAATAAATAAATATTGTCAGACAAATTACACAGAGCCATCTAGCCCCAAAGTAAGCGAAGCTTGTGTTATGGGTACTAGACAACTGATAAACATACGTAAATACATTTTTTTTTTTGTAAACTAATAAATTAAATAACTAATAAATTAAATTATTAAATTATAGTACCTACATACATACATGTGAACTAATTTTTCTGTTGAAATACTGTTAATGAAATCTAATATACCTACCATAACTGAAAGAAATAAATATTTATATTATTATTAAAAAAATGTGAAACTTAGTGAAGATGTATGGATGTTTGTTTTTTACCACCAAATTTACATTTGGATGAAATTTGGCAAACATATTGTAGAATATCTTAAGGATTGACACATAAAATACTTTTTAACCAGATATCGTGTTCACGCGGTGCAAAGCCGTGGGTAGAAAGAACCTAGTACCTGTATTATAAACGTGAAAATTTGTGACAAATGTTTGGTATACTTTCATGGGCAAAAGAATGAACGGATTTGAGTGACAACTGGAATACATACAGAATATGTTTTGAATAAAAATAACATAGATACTGTTATTCAAGTATTGTGTTCACGCCGATTAAACCATTTGGCAGAATATAGTTTGTCATTGAAATTAAAATATCTGTCTGTTTTAAACCTATATTAGCTTTTTCTAACCTTTTCGATGTTGTTACCCCTTGACCAAAAGGTAAACTGATTGAAACTGATTTTATTCTCCTACCTAAATTAAACAAGGCCCTGGGCTAAGCTATTTTGTATTTTTTATCACCTTTATTACCCCTACAGAATCCTTGTTTTACCCCTGCGCGGGTAATTACTCCCAGGTCCAAAACCACTGCATAGGAAGAGTAGTTAGTTTTTGAGTCCTGGCGTTCGTCATTCATTATCACCCGTCTAATGTATGTTGTTTTATTTATTTGCAAATACGTTTTATTTAAAGGAGGCAGTTATCCGGGAACCTGGAGTCATGGTCACCCTAGCCGCGAAACCTGTCGGCGTTCCGCTCGCGATAACGCCGCGATGCGTACGCGCAACCGCCGCGCAGACCGTGATATATTCATTTGCGTTTTATTTATATTATAATACACATCTTGGCCATATGTAACTGCGAGAGTAGAGCACTATATGCTATTTTCTAAATTTGAAGTCACTTTGACATTAATATTTACTTAAATGTGCATATAATACGGTCTCGTCTTTTGTGAAATTGGTGCGGACAAGTAACAATAGCAGCGTCCTGAAAATGGTGGCCGAAAATATGCATTTGTACTGAAGCATTTAGTGCGGATTATGAGTTGAGATGATTAGGTGCATCTTTCAGGTTATGGTTCATGTTAATATGGTCGTTTTTAATTTTCCTCGAAACGCTCTTATTTTTAGGGTTCCGTACCCAAAGAGTAAAAAGGAACCCTATTACTAAGGCTCCGCTGTCCGTCCGTTCGTCCGTCCGTCTGTCACCAGGCTGTATCTCATGAACTGTGATAGTTAGACAGTTGAAATTTTTACAGATGATGTATTTCTATGGCCGCTATAACAACAAATACTAAAAAACAGAATAAAATTAATATTTAAGGGGGCTCCCATACAACAAACGTGATTTTTTTTGCTCGTTTTTGCTCGCAATTGAGAACGGTAATAGGTCTCACTCACATAATATTTAGTTTTATATTCACTTTATAAATAAATAATTAAATAAAAATAAAACAAATATTTAAGAGGGGCTCCCATACAACAAACGTGATTTTTTTTGCCGTTTTTATAGATACGGAACCCTTCGTGCCCGAGTCCGACTCGCACTTGGCCGGTTTTTTTTTCTTTCATAAGAGCCTTCTCATGACAATTATGAAACAGAATAAAAAAGAATTAGTGAAATAGCTCCAGCCGTTCCAACTGTGACCAAGGGAAATAGGGATTCATTTATTTACGAGTATAATAAATAAAATAAAAAATAAAAATAAAAATCATTTATTTCAGACTAAACATGTTTACAACTAATAATAAACATACGTCCATAGATAAATACCTTAAAACTAACATACATACATAATGTATAAAGACTAAAAAAAGTTTGTTATTTTTTTTTTTTTTGGTTTATGACCTTTCATATTTTGTCTTATTATTGTTAATAATATATTTTTTAGTCTTGTTTGTCAACCAATGGATTGATGGAAATTGAATTAAACTTAACTTTACCTGTACAGAACAGGAAGATTGCACATATCTATAGTCATAATGACGCGGATTCGCTCGCATCTGCTGTCACCGTCAATACGGATATTGCTCATGATTATTGTAACTCGCTATTTTTATGCCAAGGCTCTTTGATTTGGACGTTAATTGTCGTATTTGCATTATGACGTCAGACAACTAAATCGCTAATAGTTTTACTATGTGCAGTGAAATTGCAGAATCACGAAAGGCAAACGTGTATCGAAAAATATGTGGTAAATTAACAAGGCATATTATATAAATATTTTTAAAAAGGAAAAAATTCTTCTTCCCAAAAATATTTAGTTAAATAGATAGATTCCGGCAGGTTGGCCGAAATCAATCAAAATTAAAAAAAATAATAAGCCATATTATGTTCTTTTCGTGGCGGTGAGGTCGGGAAGGTTGAATTTGAAAGTTGAAGACATAAAGATTCACAGTCACAAGACCAGAAGAATACTTTGACGAGTACGACGAGCTCGGTGGTCGAATGGTTGGCAATGGCCACTTTGACTCCGAGGTCGCGGTTTCGATTCCCGCACAAGACAAACATTTGTGCGCATGAACATGTCTGTTTGTCTTGCTAAACCAAGACAAACAGACATGTGTTTTCTATGTATTATAAGTATGTATTTACAAAAAAAAAATATTTAAGTACATTTATCAGTTGTCTAGTACCCATAACACAAGCTTTACGCTTAATTCGGGACTAGATGGCGCTGTGTAAATTGAGCTCGATGGAGTCGTCACGCGTGTCAGTCTAATTGAACACGCAAGTTAAGCAACGTCGATCGTCCATGGATGGGTTTATTTATCTCGAAGCTCCTCCGTGCTTCGAAGGGCAAGTTAAGCGGTCGATCCCGGCTGTTGTCATTAGATGACAGATGTCAAGCCAAGGCAATGGCATTTGGGCGGCTTGAAAACACTGACCTCCGCCAACACGCAGTTGGATAGCGTAGTGGAGTATGCTCTAAACCCCTTTTATTGAGGGGAGGCCCAGCAGTGGGATGAATTGGGGTTGACTATGACAGAAAATACTTTAATGAAAACATAAAAAAGAACGATTCGGCATACTCTCCTTGTTGACCTGTCATGTTAAGACTTATCTCTGCATCACCCTAAGGTTGACTGGTAGAGAATCAGAATCAGAATTATTTATTCACTGGATATGGGTGAAATTACATGTAAAATGCTATGAGCATTTTCATAGCATAGTGGCCTTACATATTGCCGATTGTTCGGTGTGTGAATATTACGCAATAATTACAGAATTTTTGAAAAATTCTGTAATTATTGCGATATAAATATGTGTAACAAAATTGTAAAATAAACCATAATATATAACTGAAAATATAACAATATGTCAGAATGGCAGTTCAATATAATATAATAATCAAAAATATAATGCAAATAATGTCATTAAACTATGTCGATATTTAAATATATAAGTTCAAATTACAATTACATGTCAAACAATAAATAAAAATAAACGAACACTAGAAAACATAAATAGTCAATAAGAGAAAAAAAAACAAAAAAAAATATCTAAGAATATATAAAAAATATATCTGAGAATGCTTGTATAGCAGTCCGCCTGTGTGTACCCTTATTTTGTGCATGAAGTTTAAATAAATAAATATTTCCTATTGCGAGCGTTAATATAGCTACGGCAACCGCTTCACATCAGGCGGGCCGTATGCTTGTCTTCGACCCGGCGTAGTATAATAAACAATACTGAATTCTGGCAAAGAAGGATTACCGATTGTTAATTCTCATAACAGCCAGCGAATTTGAAACACAAACACATTACGATAATATGTTCAGTGCCATTGCCATAAACACCTCGGGCAATGTCAATGACATCATTTGTTATTGGCCACGAGCTGGCCGCGGCGGGATCCCCTCTTTTGGGAAACTGAGAAATTGCGGTACCTACAGGAAAAGATGAGATGTGCATTTAATGACATGAAAACGATATATAATTTAAATTGCGTTCATGTGACCTCATAATTCCTTTGTTTGTAAAGGGTTTTGTACATAAAAATAGGTTAAGAATACACAAAGGTAGAGATATTCCAATAAGGATAATACCACCATATAATGGTTGAAAGGGAACTTTCTTTCGCTATAAATTTTCTTCCTTCTAGTTTTATATTCTTTCTTTGATGATCGCGCGACCCCTTGGTATTGTTGGTTTCTATAGGCGGTGGTGATTACTTTCCATCAGGTGACCCGCATGATCGCTTGTCCACCTCTCAAAAAAAACAAAACCTTACACACACACACACTCATAAATGATTTGTTACATCATGTCTGGTGATAAACGACTAACCTGATGTAATGAGATTGCTCTATATTTGAGGAGTATTGCACATGCGCTGGCACCCCCGCTGCTAACGCAGCATCAACTCGTGTCTGTCTGATAATCTCAATGTGTGTGAATGAGCATAACATTAAAAAATAATTTGAATTTCAATAACAAAATCTTGATAAACTGTTCATAATCTGTTAATTATTATATTAGAAAGGTTTTTAATATATATTTTTTTAGAAAAAAAAGCAAACTTTAAGTCTACACATCCTACAACTATATCTGAACATAGAGATTACAATATAGATGATACGGAGGAGACGAAGAATAACAAAGTTTACGAAGACATTAAACTTACCGAAGTTGACACAAGACATGAATGATGCGCAGATCATCAGACTGCTGATGCAACTGTTGCAAGACACACGGGCAGACAGAGTGACTGCCGAGACTCGATGGCGCACCGGCAGGCGTCGCGACGCGGGCCCGCCGCCGACGAAGCGAGTGGGCCACTAATCGAAGCGGGGGTGGCTAGATGAAACAATCGCTTGATCGCCCGCCTACATGATAATGCTGAGGTGATATGCTGTGCAAAACGTGACAGCCATAACAAACATAATACGGAAAAATATATTTAACGTATGTCCTGGATTCATCATCGTTTGGCCGAAGAACGTTTAGTGCTGGATAATGGACTCACCTTTTAGATATCTACAATGATCCTTTTGGGATGTTTGCATCCATCAGATCGTTCTGACCTCAGTCCTCTTACCACCATCGATTCAATAGTTGAATAGATTGCTTATTCATACCAATGAATAAGCGACTCTATTCCTCTTGAAATAGAATCGCTTATTCATTGGTATGAATAAGCATTCTATTCAGTTATTAAATCGCAATAAGAGATGGTGGTAAGGGGGCTGTTCTCTTTAACATATCTATCGGGTTTGGTCCTTTGTAGCTATTTCAGAGCCTTTCTACCCTAACGATTATTGATTCCACTTCCCGTGTGGCCTGCTCTCTGTTTCTTCAGTATGCTGATCCTTAGAACTTTTCAGGACAAGCCCAGTACACAGTATCACCAATGTGTCACCTGTGTAGCTAGGACTAACAGCGGCGACCACAAAGAAGTCAATGAACAATGAAGTCCACTACAGTCCCTGGAGTAAATTTGCCTTGGACTCACAACGAATTCAATTAGGAGAAATTAGTTAAAATAGGATGCTTTATCCTTAAAGCTATGCCGCCAACTCGTTAAGTTCCAATTAGAATCTTTTTACTCCATCATGTGAGATGCTGAAATCGTAGTTTTTTACACCGTTGTCTCTAACAGCTTATCGCTCGCGCAGCTGCTAACGCAACACCTTCTCAGCATTGTCTTCCAATAGAGTATTCATTCGATAAATTGAAAGAGAAACCAAATCTCAGTACGTTGAATGAATTGTGGGTTGAATTTGTTGATAGTGTTTGAAATTACTCTGCTAATTAACGTACACGGCATACTGGAAGGGAGAAAAGGTACGATACTGTTAATAGACAGTGTAAAGAAGTATGCTTTCACAAATTCACATATACTCGTAGTGTATTTCAATAACAAGAACAAGAATTTACCATAATGCTTCCATTTCATTAAATACACTTATGAAGTTGTTTGACCATAATAACTATTAAAGAAACATTGTAAAGTAAAGAATCTATAATGTCCGAATAAACGATATCTTTCTTTTTAGCGCATACAAAATGCTTGCTCTATGTCTGAGAATAGGTTGTATCTATTTTTTATACCTTAAGTGATAAGTGTGGTGCACCTCAATTTTTATTTTTTATTTTTTGAACAAAATTTTTAATTTAGTTTTTTTTATGATCTTGCATTATAAAATACATACAACACCGAATTTTCACCCTTCTATCATCAACCCTAATTTTTAATAGCGATATTAGTATAATTTATATGGCAAAAGAACGTTTGCCGAGCCAATTAGTGTTTACATAAAATTTAAAAATTATATATATAACTTTTTAATCAACCATTGTAATAAATATAATAACTTCCTGTCCTTAATAATTTTAAGATCGTGCGCACTAATACCTTTATTTTTACTATGCTAATACCTTCCCAGAAATAAACTTCTCAGAAATGTTCATTACAGTTACTTGATCTTCGACATACTGACCACCAGAGTACCTACCTATCATTTATGTTTATAACAAATGGAGACAATACGTATCCTATCAAATCAACTCTTCAAAATGAAACACTCGACGATTGAATTGTCAAAACATCAAACGAAACCGGTTAAGGCACCGTAGCGGATCGAGAAGATCACGCATAACATTATTGCGTTTAACTTGTTTTTGTATCGTTCGTTAAATAAGTTCGAAATGTTGTCATTTTAAAATCTATTTGATTTCTTTGTAGTATATTCATGTTCACAGATTATTGTCCGCTTCGCGTCTCTCCGAAGTCGGCGAATACATATAATAAATGTATGGTGGTATGAAATTATGATAACTTGCTTTTTATGCGTCACATTAGAGTGTTATAGAAATAACAAGCGGTCGGGCCACGCTTCGCTGTGGCGCAATCTTCCCGTTCATATCTCATTTCAATGGGTTTTTCATATAAAGTCTTATTATACACAGTTATCTTGATTGATTGAAATTACTCAGTAAATATCTATTTAATTAATTATCGCTCAATTTTAATTATTCTTCGCGCCAAAGATATTTTACTCAATAGCTGACTGTCAACGCCCACCCCTCAAACTGCACCCCGAACGATTCTCCTCAGAACCTCGTTGGTCACGTTCAGCTCTCAATACGTGTATATCTCGTTCTGACCAGTTCATCATAATTTTTTGACGTGCTAACTTAACAATCTTATAAATTGATGAACACCGGCTGCACGCACGAAAAAACATGAGTCATTGTCACATTCCACCTGAGTCGATCGTGCAAAAGAGAGCGCGGAACAAGCGATAGAGAGCACGATCGGCCTAATCGTTCGGGTTGTGACGCATCTGTCTCACTTCCACTCCATCGGCCGATGTTTCCTCATGACGTTATCACGTAAAATTAATACTAGTAGTAATAATAATAGTAGTCCGTAAACAGACTTTATTGACAATCAATTTCTTTTCGTAATATTTTTTTTGCATAACTATGTTCGGGAAGGAAACGAATCTAACAAATCAAAGATGATAAAAAACTATCCCGGCTCTGTGTCGATGTGATTCTAATTTACGAAATTATTGCATTCGTTAGAAATTAAAGTATGCGTCGGAGAAATCTGAATAAAAATTAACAATTTTAATTTAAATATTTATAACAAAAATGTAATAATGCACACTAGCATGTTAAAACGAAATGTTAGAGAAAGAAAATTACCTTAGAAAATGCGGCCGGATGAAGATTTCCAGTAAAAAGAGGAAAGCATTACAAATACAGATAGCTACCATGAAATGGCTGAGTACGTTTTACATTTTACAAAACTGCAACAGAGTCACGACTCCGATCTCATGGCATCGTTCAAATGATTTACATTTTTTGTCATATTCAACTTATGATGGTTGCAAAACATATAGATGCTTGCAAAACACGAATGAATGAAAAGTTTATTATATAGATGATGTTATTAAATATAAATAAATGTTAATATTCCTGGACAAATTACACACTGCCATGTAATCCCAATCTTAGCAAAGCTTGTACTATGGGTACTAAGTAGATAACTGATATCTATACTTGAAAATTTAAGAAATTATTGAATTCATTTTTGTTGCTGTTTAAAATAGTTTTGACGTAGTAAGAAACATGTAGAATCTTATTTGACTATGAAACATATTGGAACTATTTTGAATACAACGCTAGCAAAACTTTAATGCAAACAACAAAACATATTGCATGTGAGCCTTTCCATGCTAAAATACCACACAAAATAATATGCTATCTAAGCGCGGACGCGGTGACGATCCTTGTTTTCGAAGATCGTTCGTTTATTGCATTAGTCCACCTGAACATAGGGTTCACAACTGAACCAATCTCTACTTGAAAAGTTTCAAAATAAATAATATAAATATTCCTGCACAAATTACACACGGGCATCCAGTCCCAAACTAAGCTAAGCTTGTACTATTGGTATTAGATAGCTGTTATAATACTCTTTTTTTTTGTAAATACATACATATAATACATAGAAAATACCCAGACCAAGACAAACAGACTTGTTCATGCACACAAATATTTGTCTTGTGCGGGAATCGAACCCACAACCTCGGAGTCAAAGTGGCCATTGCTGACCACTCGACCACCAGGCTCGTCAAATAAATGCTAGATTAAAAAAAAAAGACAAAATATGATTTACCAACGTTCCTGGCTTCGCCCGTGTGGGATAATATGAATGAATTATACATATAAATTTTAGCAGTGGGACCATTTTGTGACATTGCACAGTAGTTGTAGGTACTTTAATTTTTTCTTATGTAATATTTGTGTCAGTTTGACTTATTTATACAAACAGTGCTGTGAAATGTGCAAATAAATGTTTTATTTTCTTTCTTATAAATATTCCAAAAAAAAAAAATCTCTAAACGATAGTGAAAACCGCATCAAAATCTATCTCGTGGTTTAGGAGGAGTTAGCGAAATCCGGACAGACGCATAGCAATTTTATTTTATACTATGTGAGACTAAGAACTACGAATTAAAAAACTGTAAGACGAGTTTAAGTGTCCCCAAAGAACCTAGTGCGAAATAAAGAATTTTCATATAATTTCATCAAAGCAAACATTTTATTGCATTGAATGCGGAAGATTCAGCTTTGAACTGACTGCCTGGTATGATCATGAAATGACTGGGCTCAATATTATAGATATCGTAGGCAGAGTGTCTTTTCGCTAACAATGTCTATATAGTCAACATTATCAGCCTATATCTACCTTCTGCTGGATATAAGCCTTCCCTAATGCTTTCCATCAAAAACGATCCTCCGACTTCCGCTTCCAGCCGCATTCTTAAGGTCCTCGGACCATCTAGAAGGAGGACGTCCAACGCTTCGTTGTCCTACGCGCTTATAGGTACACATAATTTTTAATTTTTTATTTGATTTATTTATTTAAACTTCATGCAGAAAATTGTACACAGGGCAAACTTGATGCTATACAAGCATTCTCTACCAGTCAACCTTAGGGTGATGGAGAGAAAAGAATGGCTTAGACATATATTTTAATAATTGAATCGAGTTTGACAGTTTGATTTATCCCAAGAAGTCATTGTGATTCTTGCAATCCATAAACTTGAAATAATCTTTATTTTGACTCGTGACTGTAATAAATATTGTTATAATATTGATGTGTCATGTATTATTGTGGGACAATATTATTATTTTAGTTAAATTATTTCCAGGTAATCTATTTATCCTCAAGCCCGGCACGCGCTCCGTCACGCGATGTCAATGACGACTGGTGACGACAGTTATTTATTAGACAAACTCTGATATTTTATCCATTTTGTTTGTTTACTAGTCATGTAAAGTCTTGCCAGCAACGAATTATTTCCTAACGTCCTACTCAATGGTCTATGGACAGTCAGAACTCATAAACGGTCAAAATGTAGTAGTCAAATTTATTGACTGCAAAAAAACGCACAAATGCTTTTGACCAAACTCCTTAGTCAAAAACATTTTTATACCATGCTGTTTATTTTTTTTTATACTACGCTGGATGACAGACAAGCATACAAGCATACCGCCTGATGTGAAGCGGTTATCGTAGCCGTATTAGCGCTCTCAACATGAAATGTCGCTCATGTGCGGCAACCCCCGCTGCCAACGCAGCAACACCTTTCTATCTGGTGACCTCATTCACTCGCAGGAACACAATAACCTTCAAGGAATTGTTATTTAGATACTTCCCCAGTCGAACAGCTTAAAAAACGGGAACAATGTTTTCTGTCACGTAAGTTTAGATGTGTCACTAATCTGCAGTACCCTAATAATAATATCTATCCCCAAGAAATATATAGTATCTTAAATTATAGTTTGATCACTTTTTTATATAGCCTGAATATAAGATCTGTCCTCTAAAAAGTAAGTCACGAGCAGCAATAATACATTTGTACCTAAAAATAGCTAACCTTTCACCTTATAAATCTAATCAACAAACTATTAGTATTATTTAATTCGTTTGATCATCAGAATAATAGATCTGTCACCTAATAGATCAGCTCCTTAAATTAATGAAAAAATGGCTAATAGGGGCGGAGTCAAATTGGCGTGGTAGGCACTGACGAGACGAAAATGCATTTATTAGGTAATTGATAAAATCATACCCTTAAAACACACTGTGCCCTACCTCTCTTTTCGCCAGAGCCTAGTTTATAAGTCAGCAGGGTGCACCACGTGGAGGTGAGGTTGGTCTCGGTTCAAAACTGTTGATGAACCACTTCATCATCATCATCATCATCTCAGCCATTGGAAGTCCACTGCTGGCCTCCCCTCTAGATCTCCAATAAGACCGGTCGGAAGCGGCTTGCATCCAGCGCGATCCTACGGTCTTAATGAGGTCGTCTGTCCACCTTGTGGGTGGACGTCCTACGCTGCGCTTGCCGGTACGTGGTCTCCACTCGAGAACCGTTCGACCCCATCGGTCATCCGTCCTCCGTGCTATGTGCCCTGCCCACTGCCACTTCAACTTGCTAATCCGCTGGGCTATGTCGGTAACCTTGGTTCTTCTACGGATCTCCTCATTTCTGATTCGATCTCGCAGAGAGACTCCGAGCATAGCCCTCTCCATAGCTCGTTGGGCTACTTTGAGCTTGTTCATAAGGCCCATAGTGAGGGACAACGTTTCAGTGCCGTAAGTCATCACTGGTAACACACACTGGTCGAAGACTTTCGACTTGAGGCACTGCGGTATGTCGGACGAGAAGACATCACGTAATTTTCCGAACGCTGCCCAGCCGAGTTGGATTCGGCGACTGACCTCTTTCTTGAAGTTGGACCTACCTAACTGGACTACTTGTCCTAGGTAGACGTACGAGTCAACCACTTACACCCCAAAAAATATTTCCCTCATATTCTTGGTAATTGTTCTATTTAGAGGTGAAGGGTCTATATATAGATGAAGAAAACAGCTCCCTTACCACCATCTCTTATTGCGAATCAATAACTGAATAGAATGCTAATTCATACCAATGAATAAGCGACTCGATTTCAAATGGAATAGAGTCGCTTATTCATTGGTATGAGTAAGCAATCTATTCAATTATTGATTCGCAATAAGAGATGGTCGAAAGGGGGCAGTCTAGTGTGTTGTCTCGGCAGAGTCTCGTAAATAAAATTGCTTACGAAGTCAGGAGCTTGTGTGACAACCCTACGAGACCAGCAATCTACGCATGGCAGCATCATCGCCATATTTATCCGCGGATACTAGCGAGGTGCAGTGAGTGGGTGTGATCGACACATAACGACCGTACACCGTCCGACGGTCAGGAAACTGGAAGTGGCTCACCGCGCCATTTAAAGATAGAGGCAAAGCCACCCTCACCTACATGTGGTACACCCTGATGATTGTGGCAAATAAGTCTCTGGCAATATAGGGTTAGGCCACATCGAGCCTGAGGAAGTACCTCCACCTCACTCAGACTGCTTCCAAATAACAATGTACTTAATGATTATGAGTGAGCGAAGTCAAAAAAGAGGAGTTCCATGGTGTCATTACGCGTGACAGTATTAACCAATCACACAAGTTAAGAATTTAACTAAAATTATGAAGCTCCTTCGTGCTTCGAAGGGCGCGTAAAGCCGTCGGTCCCGGTTGTTATCTTTAGACGACAGTCGTTAAGCCAAGTCAGTGGCCTGTGGGCGGCTTCAAAAGGAAGAAAGATGTTTTAGTAAAGAGGCAAGCAATCAGCGTATCCTACGAATGCTTGTAACGGATGTGATGAACACCAAGTGACAATACCTGCGGTGACTAATATCATAACGTAGACGTTATGATAGATTACTAACAAAGTAGTCGACTGTTTACTTAGTTGTTCATTGAAGACGATGAATAACAAAATAAACAGTGTTAGAAAGAAAAGTTCATTTCCTACAAATAAATAATATACGGTGGCATCAATGTCATCATCCCACTGCTGGGAAAAGGGTCTGCTCGCAATCAATTCATCATCAGCCTGTATCTATCCACTGCTGGATATAAGCCTTCCCCAATGCTTTCCACCAAATACAATCCTGCGCCTTCCGCTGCGCATTACAGCAGCTTTCTTAAGGTCATCGGACCATCTAGAAGGAGGGCGTCCAACGCTTTGTCGTCCTATAATATAAATGAAATCGAAGGGATTTAGAGAATACTCCATCTCGCTACGCTGCTCAGCTGTGGGTTGGCGAAAGCCAGCGATTTCAAGCCGTCATGAGTCATATCACACTGGCTTGGCTTAATCGCTTTATGAATGTTATCATATGACAACAGCCGGGTCGACAGCCTAACATACCCTCCAAAGCATGGAAAGTCAATAAAAAAAAAACGTTCCACTTCTTTGTTGACTCATCAACGCAAATCCTTGGACCTAGAAAACTAGAATGTTGTAGAGTTTCCCTTGCTGAAGTAGGCAAAGGCGAATTTTAGAACATTGGTTGTTTTCACTTGATCCTTCATACGTAGGAAGTCGGAGGCGCAAGCTAGTTCAAAATCGAGGCTCTGGCGGAAGAGAGCATTATAATTATATTAGGTAGTTATATAAGTTGTCCGATTGAGGAAGTACCTCCACCTCACTGAATACCGCAACCAAATAACAAAACCCTTAAGGATTATTGTGGTCCTGCGAGTGAGGTCACCAGGAAAGAAGGATTTGTTATTATGGCTGCAGGGATATTTTATGCTGCGATCGTATATATGGTTACGGTGGCCGCTTCAAATCAGGCGGGCGGTATGCTTACTAGATAGTCATTGATATCTAATGTTGGATGACATATACAGCGCTGTAGGTCGATAGAAGAGTAAAACGACATAAAAACAATTTAGAAAAGATATTTGATATTTTTGGCCGTGTGGTTTCCGGCAGACTAGAATGGAATCACTCCGTCTCTTCCCGTGGATGTCGTACAAGGCGACTAAGGGAAATACATTGTAAACAGGGACTAGAATTCCTTTACTCTATGATTGTAAAACATCGATCAGGCCTCCCCAACCCGTCTGGCCAGCGTGGGGAGTGTAGGCCAAATCCTCCTGTCTGGAACGGACGAGAGAGGGTCGTGCTCCTGTAGTGGAGACTAAAATGACCTGATGATGATAATGATGATGATTTTATATCTGACTTAATAAAAAACTGGCCGTTTGAATGGAATATATTATTGTTACGTAATCTACGTCACGCTTCGGATGCTTGCTGACTGGATTTCATATTTAGGAAATAACGAACGACGTTGGTATTAATTTTAATGATCTGGCTTTGTTAATGAGCTATAGTATAATCCGACTCAGCGGCGCGGCGTGAAGCACGATGGCGTCGTTGCGGGCGTCAGTATAATCGAACACGCAAGTTAAGTAACGTCGACTGTAGCCTGCCCATAGATGGGTTTAAATTATGTAGAGTTCCTCCGAACTTCGGAAGGCACGTTAAGCCGTCGGTCCCGGTTGTTGCCATAAAATGACATTCGTTAAGCCAAACCAGTGGCCTTTAGGCGGCTTGAAAACACTGGCCTCCGCCAACGAGCAGTTGAGCAGCGTGGTGGAGTATGCTCTAAACCCCTTCATTTGAGAGGAGACCCGTATCCAGCAGTGCGATGAGTAAGGGTTGACGACGTGGCGGGCAGTTAATATTTATCATCATACTAGTTGATGATCGTTGACAAAAATATCCTAACGCAAATACAACGCGATTTTTTATACGATTAAGGTGGAAAAGAATAATACGGTCCGCTGTCGGAAAGCAGTTACCGAAGCTTATGAACGCCTGTAACACCAGGACCAGGGGCAGCACAAGCGCGTTGTCGACTCTGTAAAAACTACTTCACGCCCTTCCTGGGAGAAAAAGAAAAAAAGTAGAGGAACAAACACTTAGGTTCTAATGTCTACTATCAAAGTATTTAAAATTAAAAAAAATATCTAAATTATTTACATATTTCAAAAGCCTTACAGTACTAATAATTATACAAATTTCTGACATCCGACTAGTAAGCTTTTGTAAAAACTTTTCAAAAACAATTTTGTTACGTCAGCTTAAATAAATTAATGAAAAAATTGACAACAGACAAAAATAAGGATTTTGCTTGTGTGGCAGGGAGTGCAGCAGCACCAAGGGGTCGCCGATCCGTTGCCAGCCTTTTAAGGGAAATAAAGACTCAGCCCCCTTACCACCATCTCTTATTGCGATTCAATAATTGAATATATTGCTTATTCATACCAATGAATAAGCGACTCTATTCCATTTGAAATAGATAATTGGTGGCTGTTCTTGAAGGCACCCATGTCGTAATTGTTCGAACATACAATTTATTATGGTTAAATTGTAATATTACTGAATATAATTATATATATATATTAATAATCATTAGATGTTTCCGAGTTATCGTTTGTTTTATATAAGAAATCGGTTATCAAAGATTTAAGATAAAATGTCGTAATAACGTAGTAATAGAGAAAGATTACTCAAGCAGGTTATGTGCGTCGATAACGCACGCATGTCGACGTGTGGTATCAGCATTAGCGTTATTATTTGCAATGTGAAGCCAGCTTTCGCAGTGAAAACTATCATCTACTACAGAGTCAAAGTCAAACTGATATCTATTATATGATAGTATATGTATACGTTGAACTATAAAGTCACTTTGGGCTAGCTTGATATTAGTATGATTCGCGATCAAGTAATTTGACAATACTCTTTCCTATATAAAATTGCATTAAAAACCCTAATTAACGATGTTACAGGATAGGAAGAAAGTAGTGGCAACTTGTAACAGTGTAACTGGCTGGGAACATTTTTCTACCAACGAGTCACACCCCTGCTCTTAGGGTGTACTTGATGGGAACAAGTATAAAAAGTTATTTTTTGAAAAATGGAAAAATTCACCTGTCCCCCCCTAGGTGGGTATAACCGGTCGAGTGCTCTTCCAACTGAGCTACCGGGAAGGTTTGTGTTGCTGACGAATTTTTGCATCTTATATTTCTACTGTGTGAGTCACAGTGTGACGTCATCAACCTATTAAGTAATTACACTACTAAAGTAGGCATAGCAGTCCATCGTTGCAGATGAAATTCAGCTATTTTTTGATAACACCAAAATAAATAAAATTATTATTCTTGTATATTCGTGGGTTCAAATCCCACCTAAGGGGGGCAGGTGAACTTTTCCATTTTTCAAAAAATATTTATCTGGCAAGTTGGCCAAGACAACTATTTAAATAATAAAGTATAAAAAGTTGTCCCATCGAGTATCATTGTGACTCGTTGGGATTTTTAACCGACTCCAAAAAAGAGGAGGTTCTCAATTAGGTTGTTTTTTTTAATGTTTGTTATTGTTGTTAGTTCATTACGCCGTCATTTATAAACCGATTTGTAAAAAACTTTTTTTATTTGAAAGAGTATATATCCAGATTGGTCTCATTTTTTTCATATTATAAAATTCAGTTCTCATAGTGTTTTTAACTTATTATCTTCCCAAGCAGTCACAGTCACAGTGTAGCAGTTGAGGGTGTGACTCGTTGGGAACCAACGAGAATAAGTGATAGCTGATACCCGAGCGGCAAAAAGCGATCGGAAGGCGAAGATTCAGAAAAGTTACTTTGTAGTTTAGTTACACCGCGATATAGATAAAGAAAAAGAAAGAAAGAAAAACATTTATTTGCTCATTACACAGCACAGTATGTATAAACAAGTCAAAAAACACAGATAATATATAAAAAAGAAGAATATTAAAGTACTGTGCAATGTCGCAAAATGGTCCCAACTTAGCATAAAGACCGAAATCTGCAACAGACTCGGCACTGAGGGGCAATTCTCATAATTAAAATATAGTCAAAATTCAGTTTCGATCCAGTCTCGATCTCACAAATGTCACATTTGGTATTCTCGTAACACAATATGTAACTTCAAAATTAAATTTAAGCGGGATTATATCGAAATATTAGTGAAAATTAAACAAACTAAGAATGTTACTTTGCCAACAACAAGAATTGATAATAATTAATTAATGAAATCAAGTATATAATTTTCAATTGTCAATTCACAATTCAATCTCGATTCGGTCAACTTTCAATCTGCATTCGTAGAAAAATTACGAGAATTGGCCTTCAGATTTTCAGTTAGGACCAGTTGCAACATCACGGACATACAAGCACAAGAAAAATAAAACAACAAAAGAAACAACATAAACAATTACACACAAACAAGACAAGGTTAAATAACCTGCAGAAGATGTGCTAACAGTTGTAACCAGATCGAGTTATCGTACTACCAGTACTACCACGTAGTACACGTTTAAAGGCAAATCTTCGCAATATGTCGCTAATGCTCTCGGCATATGTCGATATGCATGTACGGTCTGATCATCATTCTGGCCAATAGCCGAAGAATATTTTACTGTTTGATTTACAATTAGATGTTAGAGGTGAATGAAATGAATGTAAATGATTTATTAATGACGAGCACCTGGGCGAACGTGTTTTGAGAGAAAACTAATTTCCCCAGAATAGAGAGATTTAGCTAAATCTAATTTTGTTTGACTTAATATCAGGCATAGATTATAAAATCAAAATGGTTTTAGATTTGTTATATTATAAACTAGCGGGCCGCCCCGGCTTCGCACGGGTTCTTTACCCGTAAATATATACATAAAACACACAAAGGTCCTTGCCTTTTTTTTTACGAACTTTTTACTTTTTTTCAGTTCTCTCCATAAGAACCTTCCCTATGCAACAAAAATATGCCGAATTGGTTGAGATATTCTCGAATATTGGCCACTTTGACTCCGAGCTCGCGGGTTCGATTCACGCACAAGACAAATATTTGTGTGCATGAACATGTCTGTTGTTTGTCTTGGTCTGGGTGTTTTCTATGTATTATATGTATGTATTTGCAAAAAAAATGTATTGAAGTATTATATCAGTTATCTAGTACCCATAGTACAAGCTTTGCTTAGTTTGGGACTAGATGGCCGTGTGTAGTTTGTCGAAGAATATTTATTTATTTATTTATATTGCGTTTAGCAACACATTTGGAGATTCATTTTTATTTATATAAATAGATCTGTTATAAAAACGATGATATTCGCAGTATTGAAGTAAACTGTGTCACTAGAAACATGCCAGAGAAGCACATTTTTTAGGTTTTAGAGAGGTTGTATCCATTATATTACAATAGTTTGATGATGTACTTAGATTTATTATCTATCATATACATAAATTGTTTTAATATGGATTTCAATATGTAATTCCAAACGAATAAATTATATGGTAAATGATAAATTATTCGTTTACCACTGATGGCCACACAAATTTGTTAGGTGTCCTATGGTATCCTTTTTCTTTTTTGCGGACTCTACTTACGTCAATCGAGAAATGAAGATTAATTTGAAAAGATTATTTTCCGAAATAAGACCGCCTTGATTTGGGAACCAAAAGTTACTTAGCGCGATCGACATGGCGTCTGCAACGCCGCCGAAATATCGCGAGAATACAAAAATTGATCATGGTAAATCCCATATGTACAATAGTGATGTACACAACTGTGAAACTTTAAAATTATACTTTTTAAACTATAATTTGTATTGTACTCCAGACGTACTCTTTAACGTGGAAATAAAATACATAATACCTATATATCTTTAATCAATAGCTATAATTTTGTAGCCAATCGATCAAAAACATTTTGAGAGATAATGTGAAGAATTGTTTTATTTTTCATTATGTCATAATTCATAAATAGATGTGGTCTAATCGATCGATTCCGTCAAGACGCGTGTTACAAACACTTGAGCAAATAACAACTGTGAAACCAGTGTTTGCATACAGTGAAATAAATGTGTGGAACAAGGTCACTATACACTATTATCATCGCCTGTATGTACCCACTGCTTGATATAAGCCTTTTCCAATTATACTCGTAGTACCTTCCTCCCCCATCTGCCATCACTATCTCGACAGATGTGACCGGCCCATTGCCCCTTCAGCTTGCAAACTCTGAAGGCTATGTCGACAACTTTAGTTCTCCGTCGAATTTCTTCGTTCCGGATTCGATCTCTCAGAGAAATCCCGAGCATAGCCCTCTCCATCGCTCGCTACGCGACCTTTAGCCTGTGTGCGGATATTTCATACAGCTTGGCCGGGGTAATTCCAACAAAGAGATCGATAGACGCATTCGATTGGGCTGGGCAGTTTTTGGCAAGCTTCGGCACATCTTCGTCGCACAAATGCTTGAAAGAAAACTAAAGACTGGGAGTGGACACTGGCTATCGGACCCAAGTCTATTGTGCCTATTATCTAATTTATTTAACCAAATACAAATCGAAAGTAAGTTAATATTGTTTAAAAAGTCGCACACATAGTTACTCCAGCATCAATTTGTTTTGTTTTTAAAAGAACACTGGTTCAAGATTCAACCACCATCTTTTAGCCTAAGTCAACCTCACCTGCACGTGGTGCACCCTGTCGATTATCAAACGATACTCTGGCGGAAGAGAGATAGAGCACTAACAGAATACCGCAGCCAAATATCAATTCTTTTGAGGGTTTGGAGATCATGGGATTGAGCTTATCAGACGTGAGCAAGCGGGGAATACTCCGTGTATTCTATATGGTGTCTGTATAGCTACTGTAACCGCTCTGCATTAGGCGAGCCGTTGTCAATGTGCAATACGGCTTAAGCTGCTATACAAAAACACAGATACTTTATTTTTATACTGCTGAAAAAAGACAGTAAAAAAATCGGTTGTCTGTAAAGTCGGTTTACTGACGATAGTTGAACGTGACGTCATAAGAAACTGATGGAATGTTTGCATTTTTCAAAAGAAAATTTTAATGGAACGCCTCAGAGAGAGGTAACGCCGCATACGTCATCTTTTTTCGTGCGTGCAGCCGGCTCCATCGAATTATAAGACGTTGTCACGTCAATATGAAGAAGGTCTAACAAAAAAAATAACCATCCAGCATTTTAAACAGTTACCTCACATACCGTGTGGAACGCGTCGACATTATCAAGTGTTACCGTTAATTAATTGTTCTTAACTTAACCTGATACAGGCAGGTGCATTGTCAGTCACAATTAGTGAGTGAGCACGCTAAATGATAAACTGCAAGTGCATTTGTTTCAAATCATAACGAGGACGGTGCGTTTTATGTACGTATATGTATTTGCTTTTTGTTAACTTAAAATGCAACTAGAACGTTTTTACGAAGTTTATTACTTTCAGAACTTATTGTCAGATATTTGAGACTTCACAGACGAGCCCGTTGGTCGAATAGCTAGCAATGGCATCTTTGACTCCGAACTCGCGGGTTCGATCCCCGCACAAGACAAACATTTGTGTGCATGATCATGTCTGTTTATCTTGGTCTGGGCGTTTTCTATGTACCTATTATAAGTATTAAAAAAAATGTATTTAAGTACATTTATCAGCTGTCTAGTAGTCATTTTTTTATACTACCTCGGATGGCAGACAAGCCACGACCCACCTGATGTGAAGCGGTTACCGTAGCCATATTAATGCTCATAACATGAAATATGGCTCGCGCGCTGCTACCCCCGCTGCCAAGGCAGCAACTCATTTCTTTTTTTTTGCTCATAGTACCTACAAGCTTTGCGCTTAATTTGGCACTGTGCAAATTGTCCAGAAATATTTAATTTATTTATATTTATCCACTCACAGTAACACAACAATAATATTTTCGGTAGATTTTAGGTCGCTTAGGAAGATGTCTGGTCAGCCATGCATTACTCTCGTTGACTCGAAGAGACTTATTGGAAGAAACCCACCTGTGTACCTTTTATTAAATTCTCTTTTGGCTACAGTTTTTTTATATGAGAGGGGGCCAAACGAGCATGTTGGTCACCTGCTGGAAAGCAATCATCACCGCCCATGGAGATCAGCAACACCAAGGGGTCTCCGATCCGTTGCCAGCCTTTTAAAGGAAATAAAGACTCTGTTTTTTAAGGCTCCAATGACGTAATTGAATACCCCACCACTAAAGGAAGTTGATTCCACAGTTTCACCGTTCGTGGTACAAAATGTCTTAGAAACCTTCCTCTCTCAAGGGGATTGTTATGGCTGCAGTATTCTGTGAGGTGCAGGTACTTCCCCAATCGGGCAGCATAAAAATACGCTACGCCCTACATCTCTTTTCGCCAGAGTCTCGTTTGTCAGTCAGTAGGGTACACTACGTGCAGGTTAGGTTAGGTTAGGTTAGGTTAGCTCTGGTTGGGGTGCTAAGGCCGGAAAACCTCCTCGTGTGCTCGGGACTGTTGTTGACCCGTCTTTGTTGCTGGATACGTCCGGTGAGAACGACTTGTTAGCAACAGCCTGAGCCTGGTGCACCCTGGGCAACAACGGTCAGTAACTTCTCTTCGCGGAGATCTTGCTGACCGTTGGCCAATGTTCTGGCAGTGGAGGAAAGCGCAGTACTAGTACTGCGCTTTTGGGCGTCTGCGCCTCCCGTCCCTCTGAGCTAGCAGAGGTCACGGTGAGGCGCCCAGTGGAGGAGCGCTCCCCAGTGTAGGTAGCGAGGGGTACACTGGGGTGCGATTTGTCGAGGAAGAAAACCTCGTTAAAAAATTACAGAGGCGGGGGGAGGTGAAACCGAGGCCGGGAATGTCTTATGACGCCCGGAGAGCCGGTTTCATCATACCCAAACAGACGAGGAAGAAAACCTCGTTAAAAAATAACCCTTGGTGTCGGCGCGCCGTATGTCTCCCGGTGCGCCACTAATCGAGGAGGGGGAGAAACTCGGGTTCCCCAGGAGGAGGGTCCTCACGGACAACCGCCGGCGGGGTCGCGGAGGTAATGCTTTCGCAGTTCCCGTGTCCCCGCCAACCGGCGGAGGGAAGGAGATCGTGGGGTTTTAGTCGGTATGGCTGCCACTGGTCATGGCAGCAGAGTCCGACATAACCACGCTTGGGCAGCGTGGTATCCTTAACGGATTTCCCCACGTAAAAAAAAAAAAAAAAAAAAAAAAAAAAAAAAAAGGTTAGCTCTGGTTCAAAGATGTTAATGAACCACTTAAATTTCAAACAGTATTTAGCAAACAAAACAATTGAGGTTTCCTTACGTGTTTGTGTAAAGTAATTTGCTAAAACTATCAGATACATGTTTAGCCTGTTTACATTTATTATCAGATCCCAGCTCGGCAAGCAACCAAGCTCTAAAATGACATTACCAAATACAGTAATGAACTGTGGACGTTGACGCCAAGCCCAGATCGCCATCGCAAGACATCTCCTTATTTAGCCAATGTTTTTTTTGTTAAAAGCGTTTAGAATGGACGTAACTGTTTATGATCTAGCCGTTTCTATTTTTGCTTTAGAAAATTAGATCGCGATTTGCAATGGTATTTAAGTTTATTCTTATTTAGTCTGAATGACGTTTGTATCGGAGATCATTATGTGACCTAGTAGGTACCAGATTAGACTAGAAGAAGTTAAAGAGAAATAGGGAGCGTAATTGTAAGCTACCCGACTGGGGAATGTACCTCCACCTCACAGAATACCGCAGCCAAATAACAATTCCCTTGAGGGTTATTGTGTTCCTGCGAGTGAGTGAGGTCATTAGGCACTTATGGTAATTTGTCATACATTATATTATTATTATATTTTTGTCGTTTCATATTGAGTTCAATTATTAATTTGATTTCCTTTTTGTACTAACTTGTATAATAAAAAAAAATGGTAAATGTAAAAAAAAGGGGTATGGCAGTGTCATCGATACGCCCGTCTGTACGTGAATACGTTATATGCAATAAAATAAACTTAAAATGACAGCGTTTCGCCCTCCCCGCACTAGGTGAATACGTTATATGCACCACAATTATCTCAAAATGGCAGCGCTTCCCCCTCCGTCGCACGCGATGTTCTATAGTCCTTACATAGCGTAATAAATTCTTTGATCCTTCATCTATCCAGTGGTGTGTTTGAATTTTGGATGGAGATGATAGATTTGTAGCTGCAACACCAAACTGCATTCCTCGATTTTGTTACCATTAGTTTTTTTCCCTTCTTCCACTTAGGTAACTAAACTTTCGTAACCAGTTACAAGAGAAGAATGAATTGCCTCTCTATAGTAGCAATTTTAAAGACGTATCAAAAATTGAGTCTGACATCTCAAACCGAACTGACAAGTGATGAACTGATTGCTAAATTTACTTTTTTACGAGCTCGGTGGCGTAGCGGTCAATAACGCGGCTTAGACACCAACGCTCATGGGTTCGATTCCCACATAAGACAAACATTTGTGTGCATTAACATGTCTGTTTGTCTTAGTCTGGGTGTTTTCTATGTATCATAAGTATCTATTTACAAAAAAAAATGTATTTACGTACGTTTATCAGTTGTCTAGTACCCATAACACAAGCTTCGCTTACTTTGGGGCTAGATGGCGCTGTGTAATTTGTCTGACAATATTTATTTATTATTATTTATTTTACGGAAAAAATAATACCTTGATGAACACATCTTCAACAACAAAGGCTATTAATAATGATATGTCATGTCAATATACAGATATCTTAAAACGACCGTACGATGGGAGCCATCTACCTGTTCCGGGCGTCAAAACGAAACTCACAACGTTGGAATGTGCACCAATGTTGTTCTCGGCGTGCGTCCTCGTACGGGGGAGATAACTGAGATAGGTAATGCACTTACTGGACATTGCACGTAACTAACTATAATCCAAAAACTTTATTACTATAGTGGATGACGTGTAGTAGCAATAGGCTTAGAATATCAATGAAATTAAGGCCTACTAAGTTAAAAATGCAATCGAAAAGAAAGGAAGGAGCTGTTAAGTTCTTCCTTAATTTGCCCATTTTTGTCGCCAGTATTAAGTTGATATATACTCTATCAACTTAATAGAAATCATATTAGGGCATTGTTGCGAGTGCCATCATATTAGCCACTACAGTAGTGGCGTTACTGTCTGTCTTAGTTTGCAAAAAAAAATGTCGAAACGAACCCGGTGGTCGAATAGCAACGGCCACTTTGACTTCAAAGTCGCGGGTGTGATCCCCGCACAAGACAAACATTTGTGTGCATGAACATGTCTGTTTGTCTTGGTCTGGGTGTTATCTAATTTTAAATATGTATTCCCAAAAAATGTATTTAAGTACATTTTTCAGTAGTCTAGTACCCATAGCTTTGCGCTTAATTTGGGACTAGATGTCGCTGTGTAAATTGTCCAGAAATATTTATTTATTATTATTTTTTATATACGAAACAAAACTGTTCTTTTGGTTGTTACATCTCAGAAATCTTTATTACTTGTTTACGAAATAATACGAAGGTCAGAAGTATAAAAAATTAAATGTTAAACAAGTCAATTTAAAAAGTTCAACTCTGAAATGTTCGCTGATGACATTTGACATCGTAGCCAACACGGTAGCTCTACGCTCAAGAATTTAATGCGCAGGTGCGCAAACACCGACCAATTTCCAAGGTATTTGTTTTGATCACGGTGGCTGTGACGAAACAAAGCCTGCATTCCAGCCTGGACAAACATCGCGGCGGAACAATGTCACCGTCGCCGCTTCCACACAGCATCCCGCCTGTCCCAGCTACCGAAACAAACCGCAACAATAGTGCATTCATGCATATAATTACACGTACACGATCCCCATTCTTATCCATAACACACAAATGCAGTCGAAATTTTGAGTTAATATATGCGCAGTCACGTCCAAATTCCGGAGCTTAACTTGATTCAACTGTCAAAAGTTGCCACCATCATTGTGAACGATCAGCTGCGAAACGTCAACAGTTGAGTTCACATCTTGATTTAACTAGCCTAATTATTAAACGTTGTTATTCAGTCAGCTTGCAAACAGAACAACACAAAACAAACTCTACATAAACTTTGTAAAATCCTGGGGCCCAAGATGTTTGCTAATAACTTTAACCTAAGAATTTAATTTAATAAAGTAATCGACTTTAGCTTCGGCGGTAGAGCCTCTGATTAGGTGCGATACCTGACGGAGTGAATTCCTTAAAAGTTTTCGTGTGGTCAATAAAATGTTTGCATATAGATTGTGGATAGAATTAACCCGGCCAGCGGGGTACTCACCTGCGGGTGTGCCGAGGCGCTGGTCGCGGGCTGCCGCCGACCGCCCGTTACCATTTAAATTCGCAAACTGTTCCAGTGCACACTTCGTTGATTGCGTTTTCACCTTTATGTTAATAACTTAAAATTGTTAATTAAGCTCACATATGTTATTGCGAAGCGGGGTTAGGGTTAACTATAAATTGTTAAATTAGGGAATGTCGCGAAGTCGTTTCGTTCGTGTCGGCCGCTCGGTATGCACTTGGGTCGGTTGGTTTTATTGTCTTTTTTCGCGTGGTCGGTGTATGGGTGTGTGGTCGGAGCGGCGTGCGGCGCTGGCGGCTTCCGAGCGATCACTGAGCGAGGATCTCGGCGAGGTTGCGCGCGCGCCGCCGCTCCAGCCCCGGGCGGCGCCCCGCCAGGCCAGCGCGACCCTGGGATGCGCCTGCGTACTCCTCCCTCAACCCTTTCCTCAGGCTTTCGACACTACGACCAAATATATTCTGCAGTATCTCACATTTCATACCGCTTTTGTACTCTTCCCAATCTTGTATCAGATTTCTTTCGTGATCTGTGCTATCATTTGCAAAAATGACTCTTTAAAGTTTATTTAAATAAATGCTATCCTTGCAGAAGCATTTGTATCTTATTTGTAAAAAAATACACACCGTGTACTGCGTAGCGGTTCGGTAGAGCAGAAATTTCAAGGGTTAAGTCGAATGTTGTGCTCTACCGAAGATTAAAACACTATCGGTCACGTTCCAAGAAAGCAATTGACCATCCTCACCTATTTGTCACAAAGTAAATGTAAGTATAGAACGTCAGGGAGGTACATGGTTCTATTTCCGAACTGTCAGGCATTCACGAAGGTCCCATGCTCGGGGCCGTGGTTGGTCTATTCTTGAATATTTCCTTTTTCTATTCGTAAGCGGTCTTATTCCATATTATCTTTTTTCCTGATGACTGTGATTCCGATTTGTGATTTTTTTTATACCACTAAAGTGGAAAAACAAGCATATGGCTCGCCTGATGGAAAGCAGTTACCGTAGCCCATGAACGCTTGTAATAAAATTATTCTTTATCCTATTATCAAAATCTTGTTCTTGAATTAAGTACTTATTTATGAAACTTGAACAGTATTAATTTTATTACTTTATGTATATTTGCATTATTGTTTGGTTAATTTTCGTATGAATTGCAATACTAATCTTAAACAATGGGACGATCCAATGGGGAATGGGAGTTTTATAATATTTGCTTAAAAGCCGGCTAAAGACAAAATATTTGTGACATTAGCCTCACCTCGAAATTATACTTAATAATTAACTCTCTCCTTTCTTCCTCCTCTACATGTATTCATATAGTTCATATAGTTAGATCTGAAATATTCAGCGCCCCTTACCACCATCTCTTATTGCGATTCAATAATTGAATAGATTGCTTATTCATACCAATGAATAAGCGACTCTATTCCATTTGAAATAGAGTCGCTTATTCATTGGTATGAATAAGCATTCTATTCAGTTATTGAATCGCAATATGAGATGGTGGTAAGGGGGCTGGGGTGCTAATAAATGTTAGTATGTTGTTGTTCTTGTTTTCTCTTTAGTGTACACCAAGAAAACCATAATTACAATATTATGTATAAGGAAATGTTAATTACAAAGGTGGGCTTATATCTTTTAGAGATCTCTTTCAGCCAACCAAGCATAAATGATGCATGGAAAAAAAAATTGCGAGGAAGTTCAATTTACCAAATTCATACATTACAAAATCATCGTCATCATTTTCAGCCATTTTAGTCTCCACTACAGGAGCACGACCCTCTCTCGTCCGTCCCAGACAGAAGGAGGATTTGGCCTACACTCCCCACGCTGGCCAAACGGGTTGGGGAGGCCTGATCGATGTTTTATAATGTATTTTCCTTAGTCGCCTTGTACGACATCCACGGGAAGAGACGGAGTGATTCTAATCTAGTCTTTTTTTTTTTTTTTTTATGTGAGAGGGGGGCAAACGAGCATGTGGGTCACCTGGTGGAAAGCAATCACCACCGCCCATGGAGACCAGCGACACCAAGGGGTCGCCGATCCGTTGCCAGCCTTTTAAGGAAAATGAAAACTCTGTTCTTGAAGGCACCCATGTCGTAGTTGTTCGGAAATACCGCTGAGGGAAGTTTATTCCACAGTTTCACTGTTCGTGGTATGAAATGTCTTAGGAAACGTACTGTAGTAGATCGCCAATTATCAAGATGATATGGATGGAATTTTAATTTATGGCGAGTTGTACGATAGTGGAATTCAGCGGCAGGTATCAAATCAAACAGCTCATCGGAGCACTCCCCGTGATATAATTTGTATAGAACGCAAAGAGACGCTACATCTCTGCGTGTAGAGAGAGAGTCCAATCGATCCGAGATCATTGGGTCACCGACGATTCGAGCTGCTCTTCGTTGTATGCGGTCAAATGGAGCAAGCAAGTACTGGGGCGCACCGGCCCAGAGATGCGAACAGTACTCCATGTGAGGTCGAACCTGGGCTTTGTATAGTTGAAGGCGGTGTCGGGGTGTAAAATACCGCCTGGCTTTACTAATCACACCAATCTTCCTGGAAGCCAGTTTGGCCTTGCATTCCAAGTGACCGCGAAACTGAACATCACTCGATATGTCGAAACCCAAGATGGTAATGCTAGTTCTTACACTAAGGGGAGTACCTTCCAAACTAGGAGCTACGACGAATGGGGACTTTTTAGCGGTAAACGCACAAACCTGTGTCTTGGAGGGATTTAGCTGCACCAAATTCAATCTACCCCAATCCGAGACGTGTCCAAGGGACGTCTCAATCTCAGACACAAGTTTTGTTCGGTACTCATCGACGCAATCCCGAGAAACATTACATTGGCCAGTGTATCTTACGTCCACTGTACTGTCATCCGCATAGCAATGAACATTGTGTATAAGCAGCAAGTCATTGATATGCAGAAGAAACAGCGTGGGGGACAATACACAGCCTTGTGGTACGCCAGCATTCAAGCGTAGTGGGTCCGAGCGTGCTCCGTCAACTACAACTTTGATGCTACGCTCAGATAGAAAACTGGCAATCCATATGCAAAGCTTCTCAGGTAGCCCAAAAGAAGGAAGCTTGGAAAGTAATGCTTTATGCCACACCCGATCAAAAGCTTTTGCTACGTCCAGACTAGCAGCCAATGCCTCGCCCTTGCTTTCCACTGACTCCGCCCAACGGTGAGTCAAGTATACCAGAAGATCACCAGCTGAGCGACCATGGCGGAAACCATATTGGCGATCATTTATCAGCTGGTGATCCTCTAAGTAGGCTACCAGCTGTTTGTTAATGATAGTTTCCATGATTTTGGAAAATATGGAAGTTATCGCAATAGGCCTATAATTGGACGGATCTGAGCAAGTGCCTTTTTTAGGGATCGGGTGGACTAAAGCCTCCTTCCATGAGCAGGGGACCACGCCAAGTGAGTAGGAGTACCGAAATAGGCGTGTTAAAATCGGAGTCAACTCTGGAGCACATGTTTTTAAAACAATAGGTGGAATGCCATCCGGCCCACTCGACTTATGGATGTCCAGGGAGAACAGTGCTCTACGGACAGCTCTTTGCGAGAACTTAATGTCTGGCATAGAGCTCTCACACCGTGGGATGGTTGGCGGTGTTGCTCCCTGATCATCGAGAGTCGAGTTAGACGCAAAGAGAAGTCCAAGAAGATCGGCCTTTTCCCTTGCAGTATGGGCCAGTGAGTCATCCACTCGGTGCAATGGTGGAAACGACGACCGACAGAAGTTACCTTGAACAGCCTTGGCGAGCGACCAGAACGCACGAGACCCAGAGGGCAAGCGCACTAATCTCTCGCCAATTTTGCTAACGAATTTGGACTTTGCCCTGGCGATGCAGCCCTTAAAGGACCTTGACGCGGCGTTGTAATTCTTCTTAAGGACACCGGTATTTGCATCTCCAGCTGCCTAACCCTCGGACCAGGCTCGGTAAGAATCCTGCTTATGACGCAACGCGGCTTTGCAAGACCCCCCGAACCATGGTCGAGATTTGCCACCAATGGGCACCGCAGAATTAGGAATAAAAAGTTCCATGCCCTGCAGAACCACATCAGCGACAGCATTAGCACAGGCGCTGGGATCTTCCAGCGAAAAGCAAATCCGCCCCCAAGGGTAGGAGGCCAGGAAACTACGCAGCCCATCCCAATCTGCTGAACTAAAATGCCACACACGACGTGTGCTGGCTGTGCGCGGTCGCCTTTGGCGTGTGAGTGGCACAATACTCTTTATGAGGCAATGATCCGAAGACCCAAGAGGGGCGCCAACAGACACACGATAATTTTCAGGGTGGGAGGTCAGCAGAAGATCCAAAAGGGACGCCATATGCTCCGACACATCCGGCACCCGCGTGGGCGAGGAAACCAGCTGTGTCAGACCATATGCCAAGGCAAAGTCATGGAAAGTTCTTCCAGCATGGTCAGTTGATCTAGACCCTAGCCATTCGACGTGGTGGGCATTAAAATCACCCAGTACCACAATCTCTGCAGAAGGCATCTGCTGGAGTATACTGTCGGTCGTCGTCTGTATGTGCTCCACAAGACGCTCCGTTTCGACATTTCCGCTGTGGGACCTGTAGAGGCACGCGTAAATGCGAGTGCGGTCCTCAAAATCTGCGCGCAGCCACATAATTGACAGGTCCCTCGCTTCAAGACTGCCAAGACGTCGACAACAGATATTCTCCCGAATGTACGCGCAAACACCGGCTCGTGGCACAAAGTGATGTTCCACTTTGTACCCTGGGTAACGCAGATATAAGATGTCAGCAGGGGGGAATATCTGAGTCTCCGTCAAAAAGAGTATGGCCGGCCTAGCCGTCTCTAGATGATGGTGGACAGCATTGATGTTGGAGTTAAGTCCCCTAACGTTACACAGCTCAACGCAGAGCTCAGGGGGAGGTGCCACCACACTCTTCTTGCGTTTGCTCCCGGCAGAAATATAGAGCGGCGTAATGCCCGCCCCAGAATACGTCGGGCGGCCTGAGCAGTGGTGCTCAGGGAGGGATTCTCCGTCACCAGCGGTGACGGTACCCTCCTGGGGTATTGTTCTTTTTACTACCGCTGCCATATTTAGAGTTGGGGTGTTTGGGTTGGGCTCCGGGTCTCAACACTCACCGTACGAAACGCAATAGCGCGAGCTATTACTTCACGCCGGTCTTCTGCGTGGGAGTGGTACTGCCCCGGACGAGCCGGCCCAATTACGAGCTGTATTCATTCAATGTCCAAAACTTGACCGCGATCATGTTCTAGACACTAAACGACTACAGCATGGCTCTACCACTCAGGAAAAAGGCTACTCGTTTAGCACCACCCAGGGGTCACGTGCAGGGAAACTAGGGTAAAGCCTGCGGACGTGAGTAGCATCAACCACCAATCGTCTTCCGGAACCACACGGCCAAAAATATAATATGGCCAAAATAATATATAGGTAGTAAAATATTATGTAGTGGACGTTCTGTGGGAAAATTTATATTCTCTTTTAATTGGCCTAAGTATGTTATTTATCACGATGCGATAAAAACCCGTTCCTGAGAAAGCGACAAATAGCATTCCTCGAATGTGGTCTATCCAGTTACAATCATGAATACATTGTTACTTTAAGACGACTATATGTATGGTGATTATATAAGTTGGGAGCTATAAGTAACCTTTGACTTAAGGTCACTCATTGCAGGCGACATGTGTCACCATATAATATTTAGATACTTTGGGTATAAAATTGCTTTCCTAGGGAGGCAATTAAAAAAAAACGAATGATAACGAAATCGGGGGATACAGTTTGGTGTTGCAGCTGCAAATCTATCATCTCCATCCAAAGTCCAATCACTCCACTGGATAGATGAAGGACCAATAAATTTATAAAGCTAGGTAAGGACTATTGAACATCGCGTGCTTGGGAGGAGGAAGCGCTGACATTTTGAGATAATTGTGGTGCATAACGTATTCACGTACAACACACGACCGTGTCCATGGCACAGCCATATCCTATTTTATTACATGAAATACTGGGCCCTGTTAAATACTTAACCTATGACTGTACTAAAATTTTATGACATTATTTAGTTAAATAGTCTTATAGCCTAAGAGCCCGTGCGCGCGACTGCCAGATTTTCGCTACCTACGTTAAGATGATAGTTTCTCTGGGCATGCCGCTAACACCGGTAGGAATAATCAAAGAGATTTTTGGGGTGTAAGTGGTTTATCAACATCTTTGAACCAAAGCCAACTTCACCTGCACGTGGTGCACCCTGCTGACTGACAAACGAAGCTCTGGCGAAAAGAGAGGTAGGCGTAGCGTAATTGTAAGCTACCCGACTGGGGAATGTACCTCCACCTCACAGACTACCGCAGCCAAATAACAATTCCCTTGAGGGTTGTTGTGTTCCTGCTAGTGAATGAGGTCACCAGAAAAGAAGGAGATGCTGCGTTGGCAGCGGAGGTGGCGGCGCGCAAGTGATACATTATGTTGCGAGCGTTAATACGGTTACGGTAACCGCTTCACATCAGGCGGGCCGTATGCGTAGCCGTGTGACGTAGTATAAAAAAAAATAAAAAAAATGGATTTTAGATCCCTGTACAAGTGAAATATTTGTATGGATGAACTTGCCTGTTTGTTGGTCTGGGTATTTTCTAAGTATTATATAAGTATAATTATGTTTTTACAAAAAAAAAAATGTATTTAAGTATATAATATCAGTTATCTAGTACCCATAGTACTAGCTTTGCTAAGTTTGGGACTAGATGTGTGTAATTCGTACAAGAATGTTTATTTTATTTAGATCATAATGGCTTTAGTAGGGCCATGTACAGAAATACTTTCAGCTTCAATAAAATAACGAAGATCAGCCCGTTACGTGCTCTTGGTTCTATTAGAAATACTCACAGGATCATAAATAACAGTGTCTTGTTATTTATATTTCTGTGGAAGCCGGGGATTTTCGTCTGGTGTTTTGTGTGATCGTCATCAGTCAATTGGGCATAGAGGCCCAAACTACCACTAAAATTATCTCAAAATGGTAGTGCTTCCCCCGTCCCCGCACGCGATGTTCAATAGTCCTTACTTGCAAATATTCATTTTAATTTACAATTATGCTCAAGTAGTGCATTAATACTTTAAAAATTTACTTAGCGTAGTAAATTCTTTGATCCTTCATCTATCCAGTGGTGTGATTGAATTTTGGATGTAGAGCATGGATTCGAAACTACAACGCCAAACTGTATCCCCCGATTTTGTTAGCAAATTGGTAGGTTGGTAGCAAATTTAAAGACGTAGTCACGTGAAAAACATTACTAGATTCTATTTTGAACTCTTAAAATGCACTATATTGCAACAGAAAGTGTGAATTGTTAATGTCAGTGAAAGATATTGTTGTACAAATTGGCGAGTATTGCACAAGAGCGAGACGTCGGAGGTGCCGGCCGCCGCCGGAGCCCCGGGGCAGACAATGCGCCGACCTCGGGCTGCGGGGCCATTGTCGGGGGTCGCTGCAACCGCCCGCCGAAGCCTGTTAAGACGTTAAGGCGATGTGGATACTTAATTTTGGATTTCTAGATCATTTATAATTCAAATTCAAATTCTTTATTTGCCAGAATGCACATACAAGGTTCTTAATATTGTTGTTACTTAGATTAAGGTATTCAACCTGATGGGATGCTGGATGCAGTTATGCAAATATATAACAGAAAAATTAAAAATATACATTATAGTAATGGAAATGTCACAATTAAATCATCATTTCAAAAATATGAACTACATAATATCAGAAATGGACATTATGTAGTTCATATCGTCTCTGTTATAATTTATATAATTCAGTTACATTCTAGAAAATTATTTGATATTCAAAGTACGAGTATCTATATTCAATCTACCTATAATAAATTATCTTTGTTGTCCAAATAATCTTAAAAGCAATGTGCCAAGAACCATTTTGTCAATTCTGTTTTAAATCTACTTTGTTGCAACACTTTTAATTCGTCAGAAAGTTTATTATACAATTTTATGCACATGTTGTAAATATTTCTTTCATATATATTAAGTTTACATTAATCGACAACCTAATTGGTACTTTATATAGGTATTCCATCAAACAGCACACCATATTCTCTGGGAGTGTGATCTTTAGCGGCGGGAGCGGGACGACAAATTGAATTCGTCGCATGTCGCATCCGGGGTAGTATACTATTCTGATTTGGTAGCCACAAGGGAGTATTAAGTTCAGACGATTTTGCAATTCATATTATTGGAATCGATGTGTTAGGTAACATCTTAATGTTTTAGGTCCCCAATAGTGTTAGATACTTAATATCCGTGGTGCACGGCAGTTGAGCCTCACTTGACTAGTCATCTCTTTAGGCTTATAATGCCTTATTTGTCAAATTACTGTCTCGCACATTGCTAAGAGGGGAAGTCAAATTGCAAAAGCTTCCTACTCCTACTAATTTCTTCTGATTAAATTCGTTGTGAGTTCTAAGGCAGCCGTAGTTTTATCCCCGACTGCAATGGACTTCATTGTTCATTGCCTTCTTTGGCGGTCGCCGCTGTTAATCCTGGCTACACAGGAGACACAGTGGTGGGAATGTGTGGTGGGCCCCCTAAAAAAAAACCATAGGTACTGAAGTATTGACTAAAATAATACAATTGAGCATCAAATCTTGTTTACTTCTCCATTTGTGACAAGATTTAGTTTTACTTCGCTGTATAAAAATGCTCTATCACCATAATTATCAGCCTGTGTCTACCCACTGTTGGACATAGGTCTGCCCCAATGCTTTCCAACATAGCACATGCGATTCTCAGTTTTCAGTGTTCAGTTCAGCCGCACCCAGCCATTTTTTTTTTCATGTCTTCAGTCCCAATGCTTCATCGCCATATATGCGGCCTTATCTTTAGGACTTATCTCCAGAAAAAAAAACTATTTAAACGCAATAGGAAAACGGGAATGATTTTTGTAATGGACTTTTATGATTTTAAATGGTAGATTACTCAATTTTTTCATTTCTTTAGCACGGGGTGTAGTGGCTCACTATTATCTACGGAGCTAAAGCTAACCTCACCTGCACGTGGTACACCCTGCAGATAAGCGGACGAGGCTCTGGCGACAGTCAGAAGGGCATTACTCTCCAATGTACCACGGTTATCAAATAAAACTCTGGTTTTGGAAATTCAAAGTTAGGGACACGTCGCCTTAACTTCCTTAAGTAATGCTCAGCTAACTACTCGTTCAAAGGACAAGACTATCAATGGTGTCACATTCAACAGAGACATCTAAATTTAGAGATCAATTGAAAAGGATTTGATATGCTCTCAAATTCCCAATGAAAACGTTTTACGAGTTTTTTGTTTTTTTAAGAAGACTGTTCTACTAAAACACTGTTTATTTGATGAAATGAAATGAGCAGGTTTTTCTTATTTTTAATTTATTTATACCTAATCGGTCGGCAATCAAGTATACGTCCGCCTGATGCGAATTAGTTACTGGAGCGTATAAACACTTGGCCACTCGCGAGGTCACAAGAGCCTAGAGAATTGCTGTACTTGTAAGGTGGACATTCCTCCCCAGAAATCGGGGTGCAAGTGGCTCTCTTCCCCAGACATCGGGGTGCAAGTGGCTCTCTTCCCCAGACATCGGGGTGCAAGTGGCTCTCTTCCCCAGACATCGGAGTGCAAGTGGCTCTCTTCCCCAGACATCGGGGTGCAAGTGGCTCTCTTCCCCAGACATCGGGGTGCAAGTGGCTCTCTTCCCCAGACATCGGGGTGCAAGTGGCTCTCTTCCCCAGACATCGGGGTGCAAGTGGCTCTCTTCCCCAGACATCGGGGTGCAAGTGGCTCTCTTCCCCAGACATCGGGGTGCAAGTGGCTCTCTTCTCCAGACATCGGGGTGCAAGTGGCTCATCACGATCTTTAGATAGAATGTAAGTAACTCACCTCTTTAGAGCCAAAGCCAAGCTTACACCCACGCTGCAGATACCTGTGGACTAGCGATAAAGGGTCTGGCTAAAAGGTACAGCGTATTTGTAAGCTGCCGACTGGGGAAGCAACTCCACGTCACAGAATATTTCCGCAGCCAAATAACATTTCCCTTGGGGGTTGTTGTGTTCCTGCGAATGAGTGAGGTCACCAAAGGAAGGAGTTGCCGAGTCAGCATTGGCAGATGGGGGAGGAAAGTCCAGGAGTGGATAGGCTGATATTTACAATGATGATAGCTCCGTGAGATGGAGGTACTTCCCTAGGCGGGCAGCTTACAAATACGCTGTACCCTACCTCTCTTTCAGCCGAGCGAATTTCGCTAGTCGGCAGGGTGCACCACGTGCAGGTGAGGTTGGCTTTGGCTCTAAAGATCGTGGTCAACCGTTTACCTCCCAATATAAACCTGAAATTGGGTTCAAACGAGTAAGTGTACATGTGCTGCAGACTATAGTCATCCTTGAAAAAAATAGGTTTTACATTAAATATTTCCGAGGTACAGACATTGGCCATCTACAATTATTTTATGTATAAATAAATAATATGTTGACCTACTCATCACTATCACAAAAATTTGGATCTTTGTGTATAAGCTGCAAATATTTTCAAAAGATCTTCAATTTATCTTCAATCTTTAGATTAAAAATTTCTAAGAGCACCCACATTTTTTCCAAAAACTTGCGAACATCCCACGAAGATTCCTATTATGAGAACAAAATAAATCATGTTTGCCAAAATTTACCTTGAAAACAGTTTTAAAGTCTTGGCCGTAATCGTTTACAATAAAATAGCTGAAATCATAAAAGCAAACAATCAAAAATAAGCAAAGTTTTTAAAAATAACTTTCACCAATATAACATACTTACATTAATATTAAGAATCCCCTCAAGGTGGTCATAGACTGCTATGTTATATGCAAGCATATACGCGGTTACAGGTTACAGCCAGTATAACGACAAATAAACACAATAGTAAGTGCAGCAGTACATCGGGAAATGTCTAGAAATGCAGGACGCATAAACGGCAATCGGAGATCACCATTAGCATAGAGGAAATGCAAGGTTGCTCTTGAATCGGCTGGCATGCGTGGGCGGAGGAAAACACGCTCGGCAACCGCTGGCCGCGAAGGTTACGGTGAATCAGGCTTCGCTCAGTAAACCTCGCTTGTTATTGCCAATAATCTCAGTTTTAATATTGCCACTGATTGGACGGCCTGTGGTGAAGAAGCCGTTAAAATGTAGAGTTACTGCGTAAATTTAATCACTAGCTACGGAGTGTCATTTATAGGTACTTGATTTTTGTCGAGTCGAGTGTGAAATAGGCATATGGCCAGGCTGATATCGAGCAGTTTCTGTAGCCTAACAATACATGTCGTATTAATAACTTTTAAACTCTCGCGTTGCATAATTTATGAAATATAAGAACGGGAATTAACGCGATCATCATCATCACGTCATTTTAGTCTCCACTACTCGAAGAACGTGTTATCTTAAAATTTAAGTGTGTGTTTTGCATTCAGATTAATTAAAATATTTAAGAGAGGTACATGCATAGCGTATTTTTTAAGCTGCCCGACTGGGGAAGTACCTCCACCTCACAGAATCATCATCATCAGGTCCATTTTGGTCTCTACTACAGGAGCACGACCCTCTCTCGTCCGTCCCAGACAGAAGGAGGATTTGGCCTACACTCTCCACGCTGCACGCTGTATTTCCCTTAGTCGCCTTGTACGACATCCACGGGAAGAAACGGAGGGATTCTATTCTAGTCTGCCGGAAACCACACGGCCTCACGCTTCCATACATAAGGGTATTTACATACCTTTATTATAGACGTTTCGACCAGGGAGTTACCACCGAAGATGAAGCCGATTGCCATCGGATTTTTTGATTGCGAAAACAGTTCTTAGGTTTAATTTAATGACAAAATTCTTCAGCTCAGTAGGGCTCAAGAGTTGCTACCAGCTAAGCTAAACACAATTATCGCTAAAGTAAGCTAAAGTTTGATTTTCGCAGTCAAAAAACCCGATGGTAATCGGATTCAGCTGCGGCGGTAGGGTCCCGTACATGTAGTATCGCCAGCGCCTCTCCTTATGCCTGTTAACCTCATTTTATTATACTGCTAAGGTGACAAACAGGCATACGGTCCGCCTGATGGAAAGCAGTTACCATAGCATATGAACGCCTGCAACACCAGAAGCATCACATGCGCGTTGCCGACCCTGTAAAAACCTCTTCACGCCCTTTTTGGTTTTCAAAGTTCACCTGTACTTTCCATTAGGCGAGATGGAGACATTTTTGGCGCACCACATGAAAAAACAATCGTCAGCAACATCACCAATCTGTTACCAGCCTTTTTACATGACGGACCAAAAAAGGAGAGTTCTATTTTACATCAAAGTAGCATCAAACCTATTGTCTTACGTGCATATTAAAATGCATTTCGTGCAATTGCCGCAGTACTTGGTCAGTGAAGGCTGCGACCAGCTGCCAAGACATCGTCACAACATTGTCACCGATGTTTGTAATAATTTGAAATTCAAATATTACCTACATGAACAGGTTTCAAATAATCATCGTTGTGCATTTATAATATTGTATAGGGTGGAAACTATAATTAAAAATATTTTATACATACGCGGGAAATGTTTTAATTTGTTTTTTCTTCACTAATATTAACATGACGTTAAATAAATATAAATAAATTAATAAATATTGTCAGACAAATTATACAGCGCCATCTAGCCCCAAAGTAAGCGAAGCTTGTGTTATGGGTACTAGACAATTGATAAACATAGGTATTTATTTTTGTAATTACATACTTATGAGATACATAGAAAACACCCAGACTAAGACAAACAGACATGTTCATGCACACAAATGTTTGTCCTATGTGGGAATCGAACCCACGAGCGTTGGTGTCGAAGCCGCGTCATTGACCGCTACGCCACCGAGCTCGTCAACTATAAATGTAAGCTTTCTGCTCTTAGCAATGTCCCCAATAGTGTTAGATACTTAAAATCCGTTGTGCTCGGTAGTTGAGATTCACTTGACTAGCCATCTCTTTAGGCTTTTTAGGGTTTAAAGGGTAAAAAGGAACCCTATTACTAAGGCTCCGCTGTCCGTCCGTCCGTCTGTCACCAGGCTGTATCTCATGAACCGTGATAGTTAGACAGTTAAAATTTTCACAGATGATGCCGCTACCAACAAATACAAAAAAACAGAATAAAATAAATATTTAAGCGGGCTCCCATACAACAAACGTGATTTTTTTTTGCTCGTTTTTGCTCGCAATTGATAACGGCAATAGGTGACGCTTGAAATACTCACATAATATTTAGTTATATATTCACTTTAAAAATAAATAATTAAATAAAAATAAAACATTAGTTATATATTCACTTTAAAAATAAATAATTAAATAAAAATAAAACAAATATTTAATTCCCATCCAACAAACGTGATTTTATTTTGCCGTTTTTATAGATAATGGTACAGAACCCTTTCGTACGCGAGTCCGACTCGCACTGGGCCGGTTTTTATGCTTTATTTGCCATATTGCTGTATCTCACATTGCTAAGAGGGGAAGTGTAATTCCGAAAGCATGTTACTCCTACTGATTTCTTCTGATTAAATTCGTTGTGAGTTCCAAGGCAGCCGTAGTTGTACCCCCGGGACTGCAATGGACTTCATTGTTCATTGTCTTTTTTGGTAGTCGCCACTGTTAATCCTGGCTACACAGGAGACACAGTGGTGGGAATGTGTGGTGGGCCCCCGTCCCTTTAAAAAAAACGCCCTTATTGCGTGATTGAATAACAAACATTTAAATACAAATTCATATTTAGTTATTAGGATGTTCATATTGCCTGACTACATAATCTATACGCTCCAAATGAAGACAATATCCAATATGGGCAATACAAATATGGTGGGCACGAGAAGTTGAATGGTGCGATGGCCCACGCGTCGCATTGTGACGTCACTGGCCAGTGACGTCACGAATTACCATCACAATTGCAGGAGCACTGCCGACGCGCCGTCTACATTTAGGGTCACCACTGCTGGACCGATTCTGCATATAAAGTTGATTAAAAAAAAAAAAAATTGAAACCGACTTCAGTTGGCGAGCGCAGCTTATTGGTGGAATACCCCGGCAGACGCTGCTGCCCGTCTTGCGAGAGAAAAGTTATCGCGTGACACAAGATTCCTTAGTCGCCTTGTACGACATCCAGCGCAGAGCAATGGAGTGGCACAATTTTATTCTGCCGGCTACCATAGGCAAATTTAAGGGGTTCCCTCGATTTTTTCTGGGATCCCATCATCAGACCCTGACTTGGTGAATATGGGACCACCTTGCAATCATACCCTTTCAAATAAAAAAAGAATTATGAAAATCGGTTCACAATTCGCGAAGATAACGAATAACATACATACAAAAAAAATATTCAGTCGAATTGATAACCTCCTCCTTTTTTGAAGTCGGTTAAAAAAGAACTTTTACTAATGAGCTCGATGGATTCAGTCGATAATGCAATTAAATCAACATTGACTTTGCCTTGTCTATGGATAGTTTTATTTATTTCGAGCATCTCCATGCTTTGCAGGGTACATTAAACCGTTTTTTCTGTCTGTTTCATTACAATGATAGACTTGATAGGATAGTGTTAGCTATCATTAAATTTAAAATAATATTTTATAATTGTTTAGTGTGTATTTATGCATATGATTGCCACAGTCATGATATTGTCTAAAAGATTTGATTTGACTCCAACCATAGATTAACAATTGGTCGCCGCTCCGCTTCGACTAGATGCCGCACTATCAAAACAACAGCTCCCTGAATGCGGCAACTCAACATTGTAGTGTGCGTAAAACAATGTGCAGAGATGCTAGTGTGCGTGAAGAATTGTATTGCAACAGGCTCGGGTACGCCGACTTCGGCGTAGTATTTGTTGCCGCATTTTACAAGTGCGCCGCGGCTTCTAGTCGAAGCGGAGCGGAGACCAATTGATAATGTAAGACTCCAAGCTTGTAATTCGTTGCGTCAGCATTTCGACCAATCACGATGAAGCACGCCACTCTTCAAGAGTGGTGGAAGTGGAGAGGAGGGCGTCAACTTCATTCCAAGCGGAGCAAGCATCAGGCATTCGATATCGAGCGCTCGTACAGACAACACGTGTGTGAAATAAACGATCTCAACTGTCAGTATTACAGTTAAGCTACTCCTAGGAATAAAATGAATAACAAGCAACGTCAAGAGTTACATTACTTTGAACAACCACTAATAATAGGTTGAGTTAAATTAATAAAATTGAAGTATCTTAAAGAGAGGTAGGGAGCGTAATTGTAAGCTACCCGACTGGGGAATGTACCTCACAGAATACCGCAGCCAAATAACAATTCCCTTGAGGGTTGTTGTGTTCCTGCGAGTGAGTGAGGTCACCAGAAAGGAAGGAGATGCTGCGTTGGTAGCGGGGGTGGCGGCGCGCGAGCGATATTTTATGTTGCGAGCGTTAATATGGCTACGGTAACCGCTTCACATCAGGCGGGCCGTATGCTTGTCTGCCACCCGACGTAGTATAAAAAAAAAAAAAAAAAAAGTGGACGAATGGTTACTAATGGCTACTTTGACTCTGCGAGTCCGAGATCACGTATTCGATCTCAGCACAAGGCAAACATTTTTGTGCATGAACATGTCTCTTTGTCCGGGTCTGGGTGTTTTCTATGTATTATATTATGTATGTTATTACTAAAAAAATTGGTCACAACCCTAATTGATCCAACTGTTGTGATATAGGTCTCCCTTTAATCGAAGAGGTTTAGAGCATACTCCACTACGCTGCTCAACTGCACCCTTCACTCACTCTATGTAAGCACCGTAAGGGTCCGTTCAAAGAAACCGGCTCGGAGAGGAGAGCAGATTTTGAATGCGTTTAAAATAGAGTTTTATGTCATTGTTATAAGGTTTACTTTTAAAATTCACATCGGCTCTCGTGTATTCTCATATAACAAAAGAAGTGAATTTAAAAAATAAACCTTATACTAATGATCCAAAACTCAATTTTAAACGTCACCAAAATCTGCTTTCCTCTTCGAGCCGGTCTGTGCGAACGCACCCTAAGGGTCCGTTCAAAGAAACCGGCTCGGAGAGGAGAGCAGATTTTGAATGCGTTTAAAATAGAGCTTTGTATCATTGGCATAAGGTTTACTTTAAAAATTCACATCGGCTCTCGTGTATTCTCATATAACAAAAGAAGTGAATTTAAAAAATAAACCTTATACCAAAACTCAATTTTAGACGCCACCAAATTCTGCTCTCCTCCCCGAGCCGCCGGTCTGTGTGAACGGACCCTTAGGCAGGATAATTTCTGTCATGTGCCAACCCTACCTGCACTCATTGTTTTGAAAGCATTGGCGGTATGTAATTGAATGCAGTGGGTGAATCACTCATAATGCTTTTGTTTGACAATTGTGTTATCGCGAATAGCTCGATTTTAAATTAATCAAACAATATCATTTACCTACGTTATGTCCGGGTTCTGGTTACATAACGTCCTGTTACATGACTATAAAAAAAATAGATTCATGACCATTTAATATAAATAAATAAATATTCCTGGAGAAATTATATCCTGCCATCTAGTTTCAAACTAAGTAAAGCTGCACCTCCCCCGCCTACGTGGATCGGAGGAGGTGAATATTTCCATTAAAAAAAAAATATTTATAATATTCTGGCAACTTTTTTATTTATTTTTTATACTACGTCGGGTGGTAGACAAGCATACAGCCCGCCTGATGTGAAGCGGTTACCGTAGCCATATTAACGCTCACAACATAAAATATCGCTCGCGCGCCGCCACCCCCGCTGCCAACGCAGCATCTCTATCCCTTCTGGTGACCTCACTCACTCGCAGGAACACAACAACCCTATAGGGATTGTTATTTGGCTGCGGTATTCCGTGAGTGGAGGTACATTCCCCAGTCGGATAGCTTACAATTACGCTCCCTACCTCTCTTTTCGCCAACGCTTCGTTTGTCAGTCAGCAGGGTGCACCACGTGCAGGTGAATCTAAGTAACACAGACCCACGTCCTTTTTTTGAAGTCGGTTAAAAAACAAATTATATTAAGAACTCTACGCAATTGGATTCGAGTATTACTCTCTCTGCGAGGCGTTCAATTAAAGTCACTTCAAACAGCATCTGTCACAATGGACGGCCGTCAGCTGATGTCCAAAGCTGTCTAATTTGGTATTGTAATTGATGCTTCAATTGTCGCTATTTTGACGTAAACACAGTGGTGTGGCGTAATCATGATTGGCTTTTCCCATTATTTGGTTTCGGCGCAGTATGTCTTTTTCTTCCATTCGACCATTCTTTCCATTCAGCCGTCTATCTACAGTTACCACTTTCTTATTCTTTAATATTCTCTCTAACACAGTTCAAAGATTTTGGTCTTCCTCTCGCATTATATCCTTTCTGATTCAAATTCATCGTTCTTCAAAATGCCCATACCAGGAAAGGTGATTTTTTCTCGTGGAGTAAGTGACTCACTATCACCTTCAAAGCAAGCAAACGCTGCACGTCGAGCACATGAAAATCTGACTAACATTGCAGAAGCAGAGATGTTGAATAGGGACGGTGACAGTAAAAACCATGAAATGAATTTTTATGGACCATGTCATAGAAGGAAAAAGCAGGAACAAAATCATCAAGAGTATTGTTATAATGTTACTACCCTATATATACTATAACAATCCTCTTGATGATTGTTGTGAAATAGCTCTATTCCTTAGATCCTTTATAGAATTATTCGAGATGTGGGTGTACCGTAAGATGCTGAAAATCTCTTGGGCACAAAAATAGTATTGCAGATAAGGGGCAAAGATCCCGAGGTGCTCACATTGATGAAAGTTAGAAAACCTATGTCCTTAGGCCACATTATTAGGAACGACCAATACGAGCTTCTTCAACTCTTAATACAAGGGAAGAACCAGAGTAAAAAGAGGCATTTAGCATAAAAGGAGTATGCTATACCTGTTCTGGGCAGCTGTATCCAAAGTACGGATTGTGCTGATGATTGCCGACCTTCGACGAGATGATGGCACTTAAAGAATAAGATATGTATGTAGTAAGTAAGAAGGAGCTCGATGGCAGCGTTTCAGTCTAATCGATCACGCAACCACCAAGCAGTGTAAGCCTGTCCACCGATGGTTTAAATTATCTCCAGCTCATCTGTGCTTCGACGGCACGTTAAGCCGTCGGTCCCGGCTGTTGTCATTAGATGACAGTCGTTAAGACAAGTCAGTAGCCTTTGGGCGGCTTGAAAACACTGGCCTGCGCCAACCCGCAGTTAAGCAGCGTGGTGTTATGCTCTAAATCCCTTCGATTAAGGAGTGATCCATATCCCAATAATGGGTAGTATACTACTCAGATTTGGTAGCAACAATGGAGAATTACCAAGCGTTCAGACGATTTTGCAATTCATATTAATGGAATCGATGTGTTAGGTAACAACTCAATGTTTTAGGTCCCCAATAGTGTTAGAAACTTAAAATCCGTGGTGCACGACAGTTGAGCTTCACTTGACTAGCCATCTCTTTAGGCTTTTAATGCCTTATTTGCCATATTGCTGTCTCTCACATTGCTAAGAGGGGAAGTCAAATTCCAAAAGCTTCCTACTCCTACTAATTTCTTCTGATTAAATTCGTTGTGAGTTCCAAGGCAGCCGTAGTTTTACCCCTGGGACTGCAATGGACTTCATTGTTCATTGCCTTTTTGGCGGTCGCCGCTGTTAATCCTGGCTACACAGGAGATACAGTGGTGGGAATGTGTGGTGGGCCCCCGTCCCATCCCAACAATGGGATAATTATGGGTTAACGCCAATGTAGTAAGCGACTTACAAAAACAAATACAGTTTAAGATTGCGTTACTGTAACATGTATTACGTGTTCGGAAAAATAAATAAATTTTTATTATAATTAATAAAGTTATTTAACTGTTGTGGCAGATGATCGATTTATTTCAATATATTTGGACGTCGTAATGGTCGTCAACGATGTAACAGACCGTCCCGTCAACGCAGGAGTTAATTGACGGGTTAATAACAAGCAATTAACCGTGATATAAACGTGCTCTTATAATTTAATCGTTTGTTAATGATAGCGAATGAATGTGCGGTCATTAAAATAATTATTATAAGATGAGTTTTTTTATACAAGTAAGTGTGGCAGACAAGCATACGGCTCGCCTGATGTGTAGTATTTAACGTAGCCATATAAACGCAGTATCCTGTGAATCCTGTCTATAGATTGGTTTATTAATCTCGACCTCATTCGTCCTTCGGAGGGCACGTTAAGCCACTTGGTCTCGGTTGTTGTCCTTAGGTAACAGAGGTTAGGTCAGCTTTTGGGCAACTTAAAAACAGTGGGCTCCGTCAACCCACAGTTGAACAGCGTGGTGGAGTGCGCCGTACGCTTCCCCTTCGATTGAGGAGAGTGCCATATCCCAGCAGTGGGATGAGTATTGCTTGATACAGGTACATCATCACTACATAGTATAAAACAAAGTCGCTTTCTCTGTCCCTATGTCCCCATGTATGCTTAAATCTTTGAAACTACGCAACGGATTATGATGCGGTTTTTTTTAATAGATAGAGTGATTCAACTGGAAAGTTTATATGTATAATATATGCATAACATAGTAGAAAAACACTGATAATTTAGAGGTTTCTAATGTGATGTCGTAAATAAACACATTTTTTTGCTCTTTCATTGCAAACGCTGGCTGAACCCAACGAGATAGATCAAAATAATGTAGTACAGTATTGTTCACCTTAAAATGGTCTACAAAAAAGTTCGCGATGGTATATGTCTATCTCTTAGTGGTAACACACAATAACCGTTATTTTATCCTTTGCTTTTTACAAGAAATAATGCCTTATTTACGAAGCGATTTTAAGCAATACAGAATTAATCCTTATCCAATTAAGTACCTTAAATACATTGCGCATTTAATACAGATCAATATGGCCCTTCACAGCATGTAATTTAAATGAATAGTTTAGAAGATATTACACATTTAAAATGCAGGGACATAACGGCTGTGGCGGTACCGGCCGCGGAGCCGGCGGCGTGTGCCTATAACTGGGGAAGGACTGGATAGGACAAAGCGCAAAGACCTTCTGTAGTACATTTAGTATCAGCATTGCACCCGTGCGAAGCCGGGGCGGGTCGCTAGTATTATACAAAGTACACACGTACATACAGCACCTATTAATTGTATTGGCGGCAATGTAATTGGCCAATAATTACTGATAATCAAATCATAAATCGTCATAATTACATAGACGCATGTAATATAATTTATTACATTTGCATAATGCTAAATTATATGGTATTTATTTATTACTTTTTTAATATATCGAAAATGAAACATCTTAAATGCGATTGAATGAAGTCACCAGAATGGAAGGAGTTGCTGCGTTAGCAGCAGAATGGCGGCGCGCGAGCAATATTGCAAGTTACGAGCGATGATATGGTCACGGTAACCGCTTCACAGTCTTTCAACAGACGTAGTATTAAAAATGGGGTGAGGCTGCGTCATGGACGCGCATCTTCTTCCCCCACACGCGAGGTTCCATACCTTACTTGGCGTAATAAATTATTTGATCTTTCATCTATCCAGTGGTGTGATTGAATTTTGGGTGGAGATGATAGATTCGTAGCTGCAACACCAAACCGTATCTGATTTTGTTATCATTCGTTTTTAGGGTTCCGTACCCAAATGGTAAAAAGGAACCCTATTACTAAGGCTCCGCTGTTCGTCCGTCCGTCCGTCCGTTCGTCCGTCCGTCCGTCCGTCACCAGGCTGTATCTCTAGACAGCTGTATAGCTAGACAGTTGAAATTTTCACAGATGATGTATTTCTGTTGCCGCTATTACAACAAATACTAAAAAACAGAATAAAATAAAAATTTTAGGGGGCTCCCATACAACAAACATGATTTTTTGCTCGTTTTTGCTCGATATTGATAACGGCAACAGGTAGACGCTTGAAATATTCACAGAATATTTAGTTATATATTCACTTTAAAAATAAATAATTAAATTAAAATAAAACAAATATTTAAGGGGGGCTCCCATACAACAAACTAGGCCTGTTTATTTTAATAGTCTCCCTATGGAAGCAATTTTAAAGACGTGTTGACGACACGTAAAAATTGTGTCCAATTGATATCGAAGTTCACACATGTAATGATCCGATCTACATGTATATTATTTTGAAGAAACTGCATGATATGGCGAGAACATAACGACGTTATAGCATTTCAACAGAAGCTAGTAGAAAATATGAAACATGGTCGGATGTTATTTGCTTACCACAACACGACGAGACGAGCTGGGAGCCCACGCGCCCCGGCATAGGCGAAAACATTTAAATAATGACATAAACTGCCGAGAATTTGCACAGATGGGTAATAAGGAAGCTGGATTTGCTCCACACCGGTCAATGAAACATATTTGGACATGTAGGCTTTTGACTTGACTAAGTATACTGGCGTACAAGACAACGTCATGATTATCAGCCTGTATATATCCATTGCTGAAGAAATGCCTATATTCATTCCTCAACAGGTAACAACTTTTGGATTTCCAGATCGACAACCATAGATACCTACTTACCAAGACGAGAATTACCAAGTGTTCAGATAATTTTGCAATTCACATTATTAGAATCGTGTGTTGGGTAACGAATTCAATGTTTTAGGTCCATCATAGTGTTAGATACTTAAAAGCCGTGGTGCACGTCAGTTGAGCTTCACTTGACTAGCCATCTCTTTAGGCTTTTAATGCCTACATATGGCAACATATTGCTGTCTCTCACATTGCTAAGAGGGGAAGTCAAATTCCAAAAGCTTCCTACTCCTACTAATTTCTTCTGATTAAATTCGTTGTGAGTTCCAAGACAGCCGTAGTTTTACCCCCGGGACTGCATGGACTTCACTGTTCATTGCCTTTTTTGGCGGTCGCCGCTGTTAATCCTGGCTACACAGGAGACATAGTGGTGGTAATGTGTGGTGGGCCCTCGTCCCGTTTAAAAGACGGACGTAGATTTATCGACCAAGACAACGGAGACAAAGTGACACCGCTCAGACAGTCAGCCTGTGACAACGGCCGGTGCAACCTGGTCGGAACGTACGTAAAAATACCTTACATACATGATCGTGTTAATTCCCGTGGTTATTATAATATTACCATTGTTTGTGTCAGATCTTCGCATTTGCGGCGACAATCTGCTAAGGCCTAGGATCAAGGTGGTTTCCAAGCGGTACAGAAGTGAAATCTTCACAGTTCGTTCCCTTTCCTGCCGACTTTACCAGAACAAGCGTTACAAAGCCGAGCGTGGTGCGTTCCCGTCGTCCACTTTGGTAACTAAAATTTTGTAACCAGTTGCAAGAGAAGAATGCGTTGTTACTGTTTAGTGTTAGTCAGTTTTACCGGCTAACTTAAGTTTACGTTCACACCTATTTTTAATCGTAACATTTATACCTTTTGGTTTATAGTGAGATATTCATTCATAATAGCTCAATGGAGCGATTCATTGAACACGGTGGAGGCTGCGCGGGCAGGGGCTGCCTTATAAGGGTGGTGGGCTGCGCTGACGTCACCCGGCGCCCACGCGCCGCGCCGGCGCTTGTTCACTAACCCGCCGCGGCCGGTCCTGGCATTATGAACATATACGGGTTAAGTATGGGTTGTTAAGACCAAACATGCTGTGGATTTTAACATACGGGAGATAGCGTGAGAAAATATAATAAACGTTAATTCATTTGCGACGAGCTCGGTGGTCGAATGGTTAGCAATAGCCACTTTGACTCCGACGTCGCGGGTTCGATTCCCGCACAAGACAAACAATTGCGTGCATGAACATGTCTGTTTGTCTTGGTCTGGGTATTTTCTATGTATTATAAGTATGTATTTACAAAAAAAAATGTATTTAAGTACATTTATCAGTTGTCTAGTACTCATAACACAAGCTTTGCGCTTAATTTGGGACTAGATGGCGCTGTGTAAATTGTCCAGAAATATTTATTTATTTATTATTTGTACCCTTGTTTGTACGTAGGTATAGAAGAAGAAGGGCTGGCTATTTATGCACGTTTGGCAGAAGATTAATCAAACACAAAAATGCCTAACATGCGTATGCATACGTTTTGGGATGCAAGTGGCTTACCACGATCTTTAGAGCCAAAGCCAACCTAACCTGCACGTGGTGCACCCTGCCGACTAGTGAAATAGACTCTGGCGAAAGAGAGGCACAACGTACTTGTATGCTGCCCGCCTGGGAATAGTATTACTTGTATGCTGCCCGACAAGGGAAGTACCTCACAGAATACCGCAGCCAAATAACAATTCCCTTGATTGTTGTTGTGTTTCTGCGAGTGAGTGAGGTCACCTGAAAGGATATATGATCTTTATTGTTCAAATTACAATGTATAAGTACATGAAAAATAAAGCGGTACAATGGCGGACTTATCCCACATGCGGATCTCTTCCAGTCAACCTTAGAGTAACTGCGTGGAGTGGACATTACAGTGATTGGCAAGTAGAACAATGATTAAAAAAAATGAAAGGAGGGAATTCGCAAACAAATAAATAAATAAAATACACAAATAACTAAATTATAGAGTATAGTACACAGCCAATGAAAATATTAGATAATTTCAAGTGTCATCAGTAAAGAATCTTTTTAATCCAGTCTTGAAAGAAAATAACGTAGGAGCCAAAGGAGTTGTGGAAGTGGCAACGCATGAGCGATATTTGTCATCATGTTCCGGGCGTTAATATACTTAGCTACAGTAACCGCTTCACATCAGGCGGCCCGCATGCCTGTCTGCCACCCGACGTGGTATAAAAAAAAACGTCACCATATAAATGTGGCCGTAGTCCGATGCGTTGGACACCGGGGCCCGATTACCATCGGATTTTTTGGTTGCGAAAATCAAACTTTAGGCGGCCCACGGGCCGTGCCTTGGACACCTCTGATATAGTGGAACACGTACCGTCTTTTTAAATCGACGACCAGAGGAGCTCGGTGGTCGAAAGGCTAGCAATGGCTACATTGACTCCGAGGTGGCGGGTTCTATACCAGTACAAAACATACATTTGTGCGCATGAACATGTCTGTTTGTCTTGGTCTGGGATTACTTATACTGTGGTCTGGGTGTTATCTATGTATTATAAGAATGTATTAAAAAAATGAATTTAAGTAAGTACATTTATCAGTTGTCTAGTACCCATAGTAGGTACAAGGTTTGCGCTTAATTTGGGACTAGATGGTGCTGTGTAAATTGTCCAGAAATATCTATTTATCTTACACAATTTCCTGTAATGAATAGATCAGCTGTCCGTTTAAAATAAAACAATAATAAGCAGTGCCGGTAAACAATCTCATTGAATAAAAGTGACAGACACACGTACAAAACAAACGCCAACGAACGTGTAGGCGACAATCGTGCGCACGCGCGTGGCGCACGCTTCGCTCACGTGAGCTAGCTGCTATATTTTGTCGGTCATAGTTGATGACTGTGCTTGAAGAGGTCTTAGTTTAAACAGAGTCCTGCGGGTGTACTTTGGCGTCTATATTAAGGGACGGGGGCCCACCACACATTCCCACCACTGTCTCTCTTGTGTAACCAGGATTAACAGCGGCGACCGCCAAAAAAGTCAATGAACAATGAAGTCCATTGCAGTCCCGGGGATAAAACTACGGCTGCCTTGGAACTCACAACGAATTTAATCACAAGAAATTTGTAGGAGTAAGAAGCTTTTGGAATTTGACTTCCCCTCTTAGCGATGTGAGAAACAACATGTATATTGTAGACCAGTGTTTGCCAGCCTTTTTGTGTTCGAGGACCACTTCCAGGTTCTTGTTCGAAGTAGGGAGCCAAACTGTCGTTTAAATCCATTACACTGTAGGTATAATGTTGAGAATACAGTATTTGGTTTACATCATCATCATTATCAGCCTGTATTTACCCACTGCTGGTATAGGCCTTTTCCAACGCTTTTCACCATATGACATCCTCCGCTTTTCCCATCCAATCGCTACCAGCCACTTTTTTTGAGGGAGAATAGTATAGAATATCATTTATTTGACAGAAGATACAACTATTTGGTTAGATGTCATTTTACAATCAGGTTACAGTATGTTCACCTTATACAGAGGCATGCAAATTTTAATTTTAACAATTACGTAAATAATGATGATTGATTCATTAATTTATGTTTTACAAATACAATTAAGTTCAAGTAAATATGTCAAATAATAATATAATTGTCCATGTTTAAATTTATAAAATTACAAACAATAATAACAATTAAATTCAGTCAAATTTATAATAAATGAAGAAATAGTCATATGTCAAAAATAAAAAAAATATGCATATAATTGTCAATGTTTGAATTTATAAATGTAATAACAGTTAACGAATGAGTCGGTCCATCTAGAGAGGAGTCGCCCTACGCTTCGTCGCCCCATAAGTGGCCTCCACTCTAGGACTTTTCTCTCCCATCTGCAATCTCTAACACGGCAGATGTGGCCAGCCCACTGCCTCTTCAACTGGCTGACTCTTAGAGCTAAGTTGACCACTTTGGTTCTCCTTCGAATTTCTTCGTTCCGAATTCGGTTCCTTATAGAAACTCCAAGCATTGCTCTCCTCGTTCGCTGTGCGAGTTTTAGTCTGTGAACCAGCCCAACGGTCAACTATTGCTCGGTTTCTTTCTTTTCTTATAGGTATGTGTCACTGACCTTAATTTATATTTCATGTTGCTATATGCGAGCGTTATCAAAGTACAATATTTCATTGAAATCATTGCTCGTATAATATAAAAAACCGGCCAAGTGCGAGTCGGACTCGGGCATAAAAACGGCAAAAAAAATCATATTTGCTGTATGGGAGCCCCCTTAAATATTTATTTTATTCTGTTTTTTAGTATATGTTGTTAGAGCGGCAACAGAAATACATCATCTGTGAAAATTTCAACTGTCTATCACAGTCCATGAGATACAGCCTGGTGACGAACGGACAGACGGACGGACAGCGAAGTCTCAGTAATAGTCCGTTTTACTCTTTGGGTACGTAACCCTAAAAGGTACTTGTGCGACGAGCTTTGCTCGGCTTTTTGAGGAGAATATGATTTTTTCCAGAATTAAATCTAAAAAAACAGAGAAGTGTCAAGTACAACTTAGTGCTTTAAAATACTGGAATCACAGACTGGAACCATAATTTGCGGACCTACTTTCTCGGATTTCAGCCAATCAAGCACAGTAGTCAGCGAGGCCGCCTGCGAGTCGTCGACGTAAGGACAAGCAAGCCGATAAATAACATAATGGAGTGATTAACACGTTGTTTACGGCGAAATGAACGGCTGTGTGCGAGTGAGTCACGCTGCGTGGGCGCAACCTTGACGAGTGATGGATCGACGGACAGCCAGACAGATCTATGCACATTTTAAGGCTGTTTCATAGTACCTGTGAGTTTCGATGGCGCGAGGAGCTCGACGGCGCCGTTGCACGTGCACTTCTAACCGAATACGCAAGTTAAGCAACGTCGACCGTAGCCTATCCATGGATAGGATTATTAAAGTTAAGCTTCTCCGTGCCTCGGAGGGCACCGTCGATCACGGCTGTTGTCATAAGATGACAGTCGAGGTCTTTAGGCGACTTGAAAACACTATCCTCTGCCAACCCACAAATACATATAATAAACTAGCTGGGCCGGCGAACTTCGTATCGTCTTTAAATATTTTTACGTTAATTTTTCCGATTTTTTAATAGTTATTCTGCTATTCGGGGCGGAAACAAATCCGACAAATCAAAGATCAAGGCTTGACATGTCCTATTTCTCTTTCCCTTTTTGCTAGCCGGTGGGATGCACCATGTGCAAGTGAGGTTGGTTTTGGCTCTAGATAGAGATACTACTGAGCCTCACTCAATCCAAAATAACTTTATGTTGAAGAGAATTATGAGTACTTTTGTTTTATAATTGGGTTAAAAACTATCCCATATCTCAAGTTGGATCCAACTACACACGTGTGCAAAATTTGATTTTAATCAGTTCAGTAGTTTCGGATTGCATCGTGGAGAAACAACGTGACACGAAATTTTTATATATTAAGATAGAAAGCACCCAGACCAGAACAAAGAGACATGTATTATGCACACAAATATTTGCCATGTCATGGGGATCGAACCTGCGACCTCAGAGTTAAAATGACCATTGCTAACCATTCGACCACCGGATTCATCCATATAACAATAAAAAAACTCTGCACGTAATTAATAAATTTCAAACAGTCATCTGGCCGTGTGGTTTCCGGCAGACTAGAATACAATCACACCATCTCTTCCCGTGGATGTCGTACAAGGCGACTAAGGGAAATACATTACCAAACATCGATCTGGGGCCCTTACCACAAGCTCTAAACGCAGGAATGGAACCATCATGGTTGCGAATTTATGAATGAAATTCATTGACTAAAACGCAACCATCATAATTCCATTCCTGCGTTTAGAGCTTGTGATAAGGCCCCAGGCCTCCCCAACCTGTTTGGCCAGCGTGGGGAGTGTAGGCCAAATCCTCCTTCTGTCTGGGACGGACGAGAGAGGGTCGTGCTCCTGTAGTGGAGATTAAAATGACCTGATGATGATGATGATGATGAAACAGTCATCATTAGATATGATGCAAGCATTTTACACGGTTCTTTAAAGGCGTGTGTTGTGTATAATTTGCACAGAGTATATTTCACAACGGACCCGATGGCCAGATGTTAGAGACAAATTAGGCGGGCTGAGATCAACGGCATGAGGTTGAAAGACGGGCGCAACAATAGACAGCCATTTACACGTACGTATACAAGCAATTGTGAAAGATTACTATTAGATATTTTCACATTTTTATAACATTTTGCCCTTTTAGCTTTGTGCGCTTTTACCCTTTTGCTCAGGGGCGCCGGCTTTTAGAAAACTACAGCGCATATTGGGTGCTCATGCTCATTTGATGACTCGAAAAAAACGAAGTGTGAGACCCACAAACACCCAGACACAACACAAATATCTGTTTCATCAGCAAACATTTGTGTTGGTGCGGGAATCGAACCCGCCACCCTTGCGTGCTCTAAACCACTGCGCTAAACGGGTCGTCGGGTAATGAAAAACCGCTCATCCCTAAAAGGCCATTACTGATCTGTTTCTTGATGTCTATTCTCAGGGGGTGCTCGGCACCCACTGTTTATTTCTCATGGGTGCTCGAGCCCCCGAGCACCCACGGAGTCGGCGCCCCTGCTTTTGCTCCTTTAACATTTTTCTTTTATGAGAAGGGGGCAAACAAGCATGTGGGTCACCTGATGGAAAGCAATCACCACCGCCGGAGTCGCTGGTCCGTTGCCAGCCTATACTCCTTCCTTCCTTTCCTTTTTTTCAACTATCTACTAATGAAATGAACGACATATTATGTATATTTTTAACCGACTTCAAAAAAGGAGGAGGTTCTCAATTCGACTGAATATTTTTTTTCTATGTATGTTATTCGATATCTTTGCGAATTGTGAACCGATTTTCATAATTCTTTTTTTATTTGAAAGGGTATGATTGCAAGGTGAGCCCATTTTCACCAAGTCAGAATCTGATGATGGGATGCCAGGGAAATCAAGGCAAACGCTTAAATTTTATAAACACGTATGGTCAAATTCATTTTTTTTTATTTGAAAGGGTAATTGCGAGGTGGTTCCATATTCACCAAGTCAGGGTCTGATGATGGGATCCCAGAAAAATCGAGGGAAACCCTTAAATTTGCCCTATGGTAGCCGGCAGAATAAAATTGTGCCACTCTATTGCTCTGAGCTGGATGTCGTACAAGGCGACTAAGGAATATTGTGTCTTTTTCTCCCGGAAGACGGGCAGCAACGTCTGCTTCCATTATCTGTTATCTATTATATTCTGTTTATCATTCCACCAAAAAGTTGAGCTCGCCAACTGAAGTCGGTTTCAATTTAAAAAAAAAAATCAACTTTATTATTATTATAAGTGACTTCTTCCTTGAATCACGGGTCAAGCCTGGTCATTTGATAGAAGTGCGCGGGGATATGGATCCAACGCGTAGAGGACCCTTTGAAAAATTTGGGAATGATCGCGTTCCAATTGGCACAAGCAAACAGTTTTTTTTATACTACATCGGGTGGTAGACAAGCATACGGCCCTCCTGATGTGAAGCGGTTACCGTAGCCATATTAACGGTCGCAACAAAAAATATCGCTCGCGCGCCACTATCCCCGCTGCCGAGGCAGCATCTCCTTCCCTTCTGGTAACCTCATTCACTCGCAGAAACAACAACAACATCAAGAGAATTGTTATTTGACTCCGGTATTCTGTGAGGTGGAGGTACATTCCCCAGTCGGGTAGCTTACAATTACGCTCCCTACCTCTCTTTTCGCCAGAGCTTCGTTTGTTAGTCAGCAGGGTGCACCGCGCGCAGGTGAAGTTGGCTTTGGTTCAAAGATGTTGATGACTTACTTACACCCCAAACAAAGTCTGCCAAGTCGCGAACACTCAGACCCATCTCGCCACAACGTTGCGGAAGGCGTATGATTGGTTACGCAGGTGTCGCAAGCCAGCCGCATACACAGCAGTGTCGCAACATGGCGGCCACTGAAACTGAGAACGCTGGTAACCGCATCCGTGCACAAACAGTAAACCTAATATAGTTAGTTATTGATTAGAAATTGCATGTACTGGTTATAAATTCTTTGTTGCATCTAAATTAATATAACATAGTTACATGAAAAGTGTACATTGGTGAGCTCATCTCTGCAAGAGATCTCTTCCAACCGACCCTACAGGCAGTAAGAGAAATAGTAATTTGACGGATAATTACAATATGCGTAAAGAATCAGTACAAATAAATGATATTTTCACTCTTGAGTAATAATAGTTATTTGTTATGCAAGGCTGCAAAGTTAATTTTTGGCGCGAGTACCTTGTATTGAAACCTGAGCAAGCGAAGGATTCTAGGATTGAGCCACGAGCGAAGCGAGTGGTTCAATTATAGAATCCTGAGCGTAGCGAGGGTTTCAAAGGTACGAGACGCTAAATAACTTTGCTGCCGAGCGCAACACACAACTTTTCACCTCACTAAAGCGAGGAAAATGTTAGGTGCAAGAAAAACAGTTTTAATAAATAATCATCAATGGACTGGCTGCAGAGAATATAAACTATTACGAAACCAATGAGGTTCTATATATATGTAATTAATTGTACGGAACCTTTATTGAATAAAAATATTCGAATTTTAAAAACACTTTCCACGCTAGCGGATAAAGTGCGATTTTCCACGCAGATTTCGAATGATAAACAGAGCTTTTACGAGCTAGTGAGGTGAAATAGTTATTTGTTATGCAAGGCTGCAAAGTTAATTTTTGGCGCGAGTACCTTGTATTGAAACCTGAGCAAGCGAAGGATTCTAGGATTGAGCCACGAGCGAAGCGAGTGGTTCAAATATAGAATCCTGAGCGTAGCGAGGGTTTCAAAGGTACGAGACGCTAAATAACTTTGCTGCCGAGCGCAACACACAACTTTTCACCTCACTAAAGCGAGGAAAATGTTAGGTGCAAGAAAAACATTTTTAATAAATATTAAATTACTTGAACAAATCGTACGCTTTTATGTATTTTTCGCGCGATTTTTCCGGAAGAAAACTCAACTCGGCATTATGTACCGCTTGCACTAATTCTGCAGGTGTTAAATTTATATCTTCGTCGCTGCTAGCTTCGCTCATATTTTATGATTTCTTTCGATTTTATCAAAAAACAAACCAAAATAATGGAAGTAAAGTGAATTCAATAAAGAGAAGAAAATTTTAAAGTTTTTTTTTTAATCAAATTTTCTTGCCGGCCAGTGCAATTCTTTAAATGAGGCTGGCGCATGACATGAAATAAGTATTTGCATTTCAATCATCAATGGACTGGCTGCAGAGAATATAAACTATTACGAAACCAATGAGGTTCTATATATATGTAATTTATTGTACGAAACCTTTATTGAATAAAAATATTCGAATTTTAAAAACACTTTCCACGCTAGCGGATAAAGTGCGATTTTCCACGCAGATTTCGAATGATAAACAGAGCTTTTACGAGCTAGTGAGGTGAAAAATATATTATATTCTTATATTATATATAAATTCTGATGCATGTACGTGTATTTTTTTTATACTGCATCGGATGGAAAACAAGCATACGGCCCGTCTGATGTGACGCGAATGCGGTAGTCATATAAACGCCCGCGACATGAAACATCGCTACTTCCCAAGTTAGGCAGCTTCTTTACGCTGTACCCTGCCTCGCTGGTTAATTTGCAGGATGCATCAAGTGTAACGGAGGTTAGCTTTCTCTCAAAGATGTATCTTTTCTAAATACATGCAAATATGGGTTATACCCCGTATTTGCATGTATTTGGAAAACTTGCCTCTCTTTGTGTTTTTACCGACTGTACAATGAATTGTTTTCGGAGGATCAAAAAAGGGGAAGATCGTATTTGGTGTAAAGCATCGGGGAAGGCATTTATATCCAGCAGTGGATAGATGCAGGCTGATGATGATGATGATGATATTTTTCATACTATATTTCACTTGTCTACTTAACCGCTATAAGATTGCCAGTAGATAAAATCATCTACCCCAATGACTTATGATCGAGCGCAAGGAGATATCTCTGCAGTCTGCAGTAGCTGTGAGTTGTGTTCGATAGCCATCGAAAGGATTTCGATATAAATTACTATCTCGAAGGAAGTTTCTTGGTTTTCGTCGTCATTATTTTACATGACACGTGATATAAATAATCATAGTCAAGTTTTGAATCCTGGAGACCTAAGCAATTGAGAGAGGCTTGCGGATGTTCTTATTAATGTCAGTTGTGGAATTTTTGTTCAATTAAAAAATATTATATATTAATTGGGGTGTAAGTAGTCCATCAACACCTTTAAACAAAAGCCAACTTCACCTGCACGCGGTGCACCCTGCTGATTGACAAACGAAGCTCTGGCGAAAAGAGAAGTAGGGAGCGTAATTGTAAGCTAACCGACTGGGGAATGTACCTCCACCTCATAGAATACCGCAGCCAAATAACAATTCCCTTGAGGGTTGTTGTGTTCCTGCGAATGAGTGAAGTCACCGGAATGGAAGGAGATGCTGCATTGGCAGCGGGGGTGGCGGCGCGCGAGGGATATTTTATGTTGCCAGCGTTAATATGGCTGCGGTAATCCCTTCACATCAGGCGGGCCGTACGCTTGTCTGTAAAAAAAAAGTAATAAATTCTTTGATCCTCCATCTATCCAGTGGCGTGATTGAATTTTGGATGGAATTGATAGATTTGTAGCTGCAACACCAAACTGTATACCCGGATTTTGTTATCATTCGTTTTTGGAATTGCCTCCCTAAGGAAGTGTTCGCGACGATTTTAAAGACCCATTCACGTCAAAATATCCGCATCGGTAGGTACATAGAATGTTAGTTAGTTCCTCAAAGATGTACAAATTAGTTATATCTTAATGCATCATTTTTCACCAAAACCGGATGTCCGTGTAAAAAGAAAACGTTAAAGGATTCAATCAGGTCTGTATCAACTGTTTTGCAGATAAAAGCTTTTAAACAAACAATAAATCACTTTCACGGTAGGTTAGTTAGGTACAGATGAAAGTAAGAGCGACCAAGTGATAAAAAATGTACGGGACACGGATTTAGAGTAAGTAGATGTCGTAGGTGACTTGCCGACGAGGTAACATAGCTCTAGCAAAACAAAAGCGTGTCGAGTCCAACTGGACTAGTATATCTACCTCACGGAACACCGCAGTCAAATAACAAACCATTGGGGATTGTTATGTCAATCTAGTTCTGCCAATGGGGTCGCTAGGCGTAAGGAGATGAGTTAGGAGCAGGCCCTAACGCGTGAGCAATAACTACTTGAATTGTAAGCATCAAACAACAACAAAACAAAATGCCTGACGTACTGCTGACCTGTTATGATCAAATATATTCTGTTTACGATGTAAAAACACCTTTACATAAATAGGATGGGCTTTCAATTATCCAATACGTCAGTAGGTATCGAATAAACTTGAGAAATTCTAAATTAAGAACATACGCCTTTGCATTGAACAAGCTATATCTAGTCAATTTTAAATCTATGGCATGTCTCATGTCTTGAGATCACGAGCATTTGACAGATGAGCGAGGAGCGCCAGACTCCGGACACTCCGGTCCCCAGACGACTCGTTATCGCTACTGTTACGGCATACGGCAGCGTTTCTTAACCTTTTCCGGTCCGCGGACCCCTAGAAAATCAAGCACAATATCAAGGACCCCCTTAAGAAAAAACACAGGAATATATTCAAGACAATTTATTTTTGTACAGAAAAATGTATATTTCATAAAAATCTAAAATACTGTGTTAATGTAATGGTTGGTGCTGCTTTTTTAACCGACTTCAAAAAAGGAGGAGGTTCTCAATTCGACTGAATTTTTTTTTGTATGTATGTTATTTGATATCTTCGCGAATTGTGAGCCGATTTTCAAAATTTTTATTTTATTTGAAAGGGTATGATTGCAAGGTGGTCCCATATTCACCAAGTCAGGATCTGATGATGGGATCCCAGGGAAATCAAGGCAAACTCTTAAATTTTATAAGCACGTATGGTCAAATTCTTTTTTTTTTATTTGAAAGGGTATGATTTGCGAGGTGGTCCCATATTCATCAAGCCAGAGTCTGGTGAGGTGATCCCAGAAAAATCGATGGAAACCCTTAAATTTCCCCTGTGGTTGCCGGCAGAATAGAATTGCGCCACTCTATTGCTCTGCGCTGGATTTGTACAAAGGAATCTTGTGCGACGCAATAACTTTTCTCCCGGAAGACGTGCAGCAGCGTCACCCGGGGTATTCCACCAATAAGCTGCGCCTGCCAGCTAAAGTCGGTTTTTAGTTTTTCTTAAAAATCATTATACGTGTTGTTGGTCATAGCGTAAGTCATAGTAATAGAACAGTATAAGTAATAGTACTACGTACAGTATGGCCTCTCCCTGCCGCTCTCCCGTGTCGACGTCACCTCCCCTCTGAGACGAATCTGGAACAGTTTGTATGGCGCCGCACTCACACACGCATATTCACGCTCTGCACTGACGTCATTGTTATGTAGTAGTAAACGACGCGACATTTGTATGGAGTGATCAGGGTGTGGTGAACCCCCGTTCCGTACACATACTCGCGGATCACAGGTTAAGAAACACTGGCGTACGGCATTCGTGACGAGTGTCGCACATCGATCAACTATTTCTGTCGCGGTCATTTCTACCATAGAAAGCCGATAATACGTATTTGCTCGAAGAACGTGTTATCTTAAAATTTAAGTGTGTGTTTTGCATTCAGATTAATTAAAATATTTAAGAGAGGTAGGGCATAGCGTATTTTTTAAGCTGCCCGACTGGGGAAGTACCTCCATCTCATAGAGTCATCATCATCAGGTCCATTTTGGTCTCCACTTCAGGAGCACGCCCCTCTCTCGTCCGTCCTAGACGGAAGGAGGATTTGGCCTACACTCCCCACGCTGGCCAAACGAGTTGGGGAGGCCTGATCCATATTAGATAATGTATTTCCCTTAGTCGCCTTGTACGACATCCACGGAAAGAAACGGAGGGATTCTATTCTAGTCTGCCGGAAACCACAAGGCCGCACGGCCACACGGAACTCACAGAATACCGCAGCCAAATAACAATTCCCTTGAGGGTTGTTGTGTTTCTACGAGTGAGTGAGGTCACCAGAATGAAACAAAGGAAGGAGTATTCTGGCAACGGATCGGCGATCCCTTGGTGTTGCTGATCTCTATGGGCGGTGGTGACTGCCGTCCATCAGGTGACCCACATATTCATTGCTACCCTCTCATATTAAAAAAATATTAAAATTTAAATAACTTATTGCTACTTCATCATCATCATCATCAGCCTGTATCTACCCACCGCTGGATATAGGGCTTAACCAATGCTTTTCTCCATATGCGATCTTCCTTTTTAGCCGTTTTTTGAGATCATCTGTCTAAAGGAAGGACGCCCTACGCTACAGAATAAGCTATAGTTACCTACAGATTTACAGGGTTGACAACGCGCATGTGACGCATCTGGTGTTACATGTGTCCATAGGCTACAGTAACTGCTTGCCATCAGGCGCTCCTATTTGAAAGCTGTTCCCGCCATATTGGTTTTATGATGTAAATGGTTCATCAAAATCTTTGAAGCTAAGCCAATCTCACATGCACGTGGTGCACCCTATTGCGATGAGGCTCTGGCGAAAAGAGAGGTAGGGCATATCGTATTTTTTAAGCTGTCCGACTGGGGAAGCACTTCCACCTCACAGACTAACGCAGCCAAATAACAATTACCTTGAAGGTTCTGTTCCTGTGAGTGAGTGAGGTCACAAGAAAGAAGGAAAGGAAGGAGAATAAGCTGGCAATGGATCAGCGATCCCATGGTGTTGCTGATACCTATGGGCGGTGATAATTGCTTTCCATTAGGTGACTCACATGCTCGTTTGACTCCTCTTGTATATAAAAAAAAATACCAAAAGTTTGGCGCGGCAAACAACATTCATGCGGGCGAAGCCGCGTGCGGAAGCTGGTATTATATATAAATATAATATAAAGGTACTGTCGGTAATGTTAGAAAATATTTGTAAACATTTTTAACAGCAGTGTGGGAGGACCTTTAAAATGATAGTCAAGCGGCCGCGCCGAGAACTATAAAAAAATGGTACAAAACGGAATGCAGTAAAACATACTTAACATTGCATTACGTCATCGGCCATATATCGCAAAGGACGAGAGGAGACAGCGCCACTTACAGAGATTACTCATTTCACCTTCGAGTAAGATGCATTTGGTTAGGATTCAGCAAAAGCTGTTTGAGCAATTGTAAATGGTCTGCGGCAAACAGACGGATAATTCATACAAATACCTGTTTATACCACCAAAATAACCTATTGTTAATTTATTCCTCGTTAAATAGGTATTTGTATACAGGTTGTGTAGTTAGTTAATGACGACTTCGGTGGTCGAATGGCTAACCGTGTCCACTTTGACTCCGGGGTCTCTCCGGATTCGATCCCCGCTCAAGACAAACATTTGCGTGAATGAACATTATGAACATGTCTGTTTGTCTTGGTCTGGGTGGTTTTCTATGTATTACTTATACATATGTATTTACAAAAAAAATGTATTTAAGTATCAGTAATCTAGTAAGCTTTGCTTAGTTTGGGACTAGATGGCAGTGTGTAATTCGTCCAAGAATATATACTTATTATATATATATATATATATATAATAAGTCAAATAGATAGCTTCAAACATTATTGTACATCTGTCCATTGTAGAAAATTAGAGGGGCAGTTCTCTTAATTAAATGTAGTCTCGATCTCACTTATGTCAATTTTTTTATTCTCGTATCACAATATAAAATTTCAAAGTTTAATTAAAGTTTTAATGAAGAGATTTTAATGAAGCATGGCCGAAAATTAAATAAACTAAGAACGGACCTAACTTTGTTAACAGCCATCATCATCAGCCTGTATCTAAACTAATATTATAAATAGGTAAGATTTTTTTTGTTTGTTTGTTTGTAACAAATAGGCTCCGAAACTACTGGACCGATTTCAAAAATTCTTTCACCAATAGAAAGCTACATTATCAGGGAGTAACATCTATAATAATAAAAGGCTTTGTCCTCACTGACTGACTGACTGACTGACTAATCAACGCACAGCCCAAACCGCTGGGTCTAGAGATTCCAAATTTAGCAAGTAGGTTCTTTATGACGTCTAGGGGTGCACTAAGAAAGGATTTTTCAAAATTCATCCCCTAAGGGGGTGAAACGGGGGTCCAAAGTTTGTATGGGGAAACAAGATTAGTTGGACTATTTTATCCGAAACTTTACACGAGTACTTTTATAGATAAATGAGTAAACACGTGTTTCAGGATTTTTCAAAATTCAACCCCTAAAGGGGTAAAATGGAGTGAAAAAGTCTGAAAATCGTAATGGGTATTGTTTTTATGGTTTATCGGGTCGCTGATTACGAAAACAACAACTATTTTATAATCCAACATAGCCGACGTGACATAAAATCCCTCCCCTTATCATCATCATCCCCCTATGGGGGTGCGATGGGGTTGAAATGTCATAATATCAATATGGGTGTTGATTCTATGGTTTTCTGGGACGTCAATCAAGAAAATCGCATCGATTTGAAAATATAACATAGTGGACACGAAATAACTTAAAAGGATTTTTCAAATTAAAAGTAAAACGGAGGTCCAAAGTTTGTGTAGGGAAACGAGATTAGTTTCACTATAGATAAATGAGTGAACACGTATTTCAGGATTTTTCGAAATGCGACTCAAAAAAAAAGGAGTAAAATGGGGTCAAAAAGTCTGAAAATCATGATGGATATTATTGTTTTTATATGTTAACGGGTCGCTGATTACGAAATCAACAACGATTTTAAAATTCAACGTGGCTAACGTGACCATCATCATGTAATTTTTTTAAACTTTGATTTAACCATTTTAAGCTGATGGAATGAGACTTGTGTGTTGACGGAAGTGTTATCCTAATAGGTTTTTAAATTTGTATTTGGCATCAATCAGTGCTTATACGATCGCGGGCGGCCGGTGCGGCGAGGACGGGACGGGTGTAGTTAGTAGTTATCTGGAAAGTTCTTGCATCCGTATTTAGTACAATTATAGGTGCTACATGACCCTCATGTAAAAGAAACTGCGTTCTTCAAATGAAGCTACATCTGGTGTGGAAAACTAATTGAAAAACCTTTTCTAAGTACCGACTTTATACCTACTTAATATAAGAATTTCGGTATTTTTCAAACAATGAAGTCAAGATTCACTAAATTTATATTTGTGGAAGGTGTGATGATGCCCCATACCTTTATAGCTTTGGAAGGTGATGGAGCTGGCCTGTTCCGCTCCATCTCCTACCACTTGCATGGAACGGAGGTGTATCATCAGGAGATTCGTGCCACCATTGTTCACGTATTAAACAACTGGAACGATGAGTTGTTGAGTGAGGACAGTAAATGATGCACTGTTGAGGAATCTCTCTTGATAACCCGCATTCCCATTATTCAATAAGACCACCCAGTTGAATTTAAGAGACTTCCCTTAAATTTCCCATAAAGGTGTTTCGCTATAACCATTAACAAAGCTCAGGGGCAGTCTCTAAAGGTCGCTGAGGTTGACTTGAGACAGGACTGCTTCTCTCTTGATCAGTTGTATGTTTGCTCAGGAGTAAGTTCTCCTGGAAGCATTGCAATTTTAGCTCCTGGTGCGAATGCCAAAAATATTGTTTACCGGGACGTCTTAACCTAAATGGTGTATGTTTGTGATAATGGTCAATACGAAACAAAAATAGACGCTAATCAGGAGTGTTCCCGTAGCGAAGCACGGGTACTTTGCTAGTAGGCTATATTTTAATTTCGAAAAAATTTGGGATCCGTAAGAAAATTGCAATATTTTGTCCAACCGTGCGAAGCCGGGACGGGCCGCTAGTCTATCATATGTAATGAAATTCCATACTATTTTATGTCCCGAACATTGAGAAGAAATAAAGACCAACTTTATCTCCTATTGTTATGGTAGAAATAGACATTACATAGCAAGTGCAGTTAGTATAAAAGTAACTAACCTAACACACAAGGTGTTCTACTTATTGTACAATGGGGTGTGTGCAGAGGATTCGTTTGACGTGATGCCCACGGCCTCCTTCTACTGTCGCATCAGTCGCCATCGACAGGGAATTCATCATCAACACATTAAAACCAAAATAGTCACGTACTGTGCTGTTCCAGAGAAGTTTTCTTCCACATGCTATCAAGCTGTGGAATGTACTGTTGAAGGTATTCTAGGAGACTACAGCATGAGGTTCTTCAAAAAAGGGCGTGAAGAGGTTTTTACAGGGTCGGCAACGCGCGTGTGATGCCTCTGGTCCATAGGCTAGCGTAACTGATTTCCATCAGGCGGATAAAAAAACCTATTCTTCTGAGAATTTAACGAAACATTAAATTGCAAATTAAATTGCATCCATTTTGAGAAACCGTAATTGTTATATTAATAAATTTATTACACGTGTCTAGTTCCAGAAACTTTCAGTATGACCCACGTAATAAAGGGAAAATTGTTAAATACCAATTTAAATCGAGTAAACACATTTTTAATTAGGCCAGGGGCGGTGACATCACGTCGATACATCGAGAGTCGGTGGTTTCTAGAAATCGTCTGTTTTCCTGCAAGTTTTAATTGCATCGTTCTCATTCAAGAATAGCTCTCCTTACATGGAGCGGTTGGCAATGTCGGGTCGGTCGCTACACAAATAAGGCACTGAATACATGGAACGAACACAAACTGTATTTGAATGAAATCGACAATGCGTACGTTATTAGCTGATCAGTGACTGCTGAATAAGATTATTATCCGTAACAAAAAAACCCGACTGCAAAATTCTAAAATTTTTTTTTAATTTTCTGCTTTTTTTTCCTTGTCGCCATATTGAAATGACATTTTTAACGAACTGTCCCGTTGTAGATCATCGTTTTCATCAATCGAAGGGTGATAGAGCATACTCCACCGCGCTGTTTAAGTGCGTCAGTGTTTTCAAGCCACTGACTGGGCTTAATGTACTGACAACAGCCGGGACAGACAACTTAATGTGCTAGAAATATATATTTAAAAAAATATGCTCAAAGTCATCATGTGCACTAGGTCTAAATACAATTTTCTTAAAACAAAACCAATAACAATTTAATTCATATTTTTTTATTATTACTGTTTTTTATAGCTACACGATAATAATTATATAACATGTGCCATTTAAATAGAAGTGATGTGAACTATGGCATTCGTGGCAGCATGTCTTATTTTGAGCAAAATTTTTTTTTTTTAATGTTTGCTCACTGTCTGTCGTCAGAGTACGATTGGCTTGAATGAGTAATGCAGTCTGTATGACGGCCGCACGGTGATAGAAACAACTGGACAAAGGAGAACTGCAAATTATAATTCATCATCATCATCAGGTCATTTTAGTCTCCACTACAGGAGGTACGACCCTCTCTCGTCCGTCCCAGACAGAAGGAGGATTTGGCATGCACTCCCCACGCTGGCCAGACGGGTTGGGGAGGCTGATCGATGTTTGATCATTTATTTCCCTTAATCGTCTTGTACGACATCCACGGGAAGAGACGGAGTAATTCTATTCTAGTCTGCCGGAAACCACACGGCCTAATATAATTATAATTAAATAATTATATTAAAAAATATCCTCCTCCTCCCTGCAATGACATATGGTGCAGAGACTTGGACGTACTCCGCAAGAAAGCGGCTGGAAGTGGCTGGATGCGGAAGGCGGAGAATCGTATTTGGTGGAAAGCATTGGTTAAGCCCTATATCCAGCGGTGGGTAGATACAGGCTGATGATGATGAAAAAAAATATTGTAATTAAATTAGAAAAGCTGTATAAAAAAAGTAAACTAGCTGACCCGAATATTGAATTCGAATTGATTTCGCGCACGCTGTCAAATAAATAAATATTTCTGGACAATTTACACAGGGCCATCTAGTCAAAAATTAAGCACAAAGCTTGTGTTATGGTATACTAGACAACTGATAAATGTAATTAAATACATTTTTTTTTTGTAAATACATACTTATAATACATAGAAAATACCCAGACCAAGACAAACAGACATGTTCATGCACACAAATGTTTGTCTTGTGCGGTAATCGAACCCGCGACATCGGAGTCAAAGAGGCCATTGCTAACCATTCGACCACCGAGCTCGTCAAATCAAATGACTGACAGTTCTGTCAAACGCCTTAAACTTACATTAAAAAAGTTAATGCGGTGGTTCAGTTTTCTTCAATTTTATAATATTCCGCTCAACTACCTTGATTTTTTCTTTTATAAGAACTATCTCCTAAAAATAATAAACACAACAAAAAAGAATTTGTGAAATTGCTCCATCCGTTCACGCGTGATGTGATGACCAAGGCAAATAAATATTTCTGGACAATTTACACAGCGCCATCTAGTACCAAAGCTTGTACTGTGGGCTGTGGGTACTAGTCAACTGTGACTTGTGAGTTTACAAAACTAACTAACAAATAGTAAGTAGGCTTATGGATTTTAAAATAGCATTTGACATGATAGCTCGTGCGTTTTATATCAAAAATATTTTGTGGCATGCATGCAACAAGACCGCAGTTCGTTAGCGGCCGGCGCCGGCGGCTGTGTAGGACATTGACGACACCGTATTGGGCGACAGACCGCCCTTGTCCCACTGGCGGACAGGGGTGCCCACAGGGCTGCCACATCGCACCAATTTACAACTTCATATATACAAGAACAAGTGATTGTCTGACTGAAATGAGTATGGCGTATCAATTCGTAGTCCAAAGTAGGAGGTCCTGGAGATGGGGGTCTTAAAATTTTGCAGCGAGGTATTTTTATACCACGTCAAATAACAAAAAAACGAATCGAATTCTATGAAGATATTACGATAAACAAATAACCTATAGATGCTAGCAACACAGAGTATCGCCCTAGCGCGCTCCCGTCTAGTCTAGGTTTCATAAAGGCCGTTCGCTAAAATATGATTTTCAAAGATTTCTTTGGTAGGTAATACTAAGACATAGTGGCAGCAGTTGGATTCTCTATAAAGTGCTATAAAGGCAAAGGATAAGAGGCATGCTCGTTTTCTAATCTGGCCTACTAGGTCGATCTATCTTTTTACGGATTCTACTTATTTCTATCTGTTTATTTACATAGAGTCGCGAAAGCCACTGAGTTTTGAGTCAGTTCCATTCCAGTGTCCACTTCCGCAGATTTTTTTTTTTTTTTGCAAAATTACCTAAACACCAAGTGAGCAATGGTAAGTTAGATTTTTGGAGCAAACCTTTTAGTGTGGTGGTGTAATAACACGTATAAATTTACTGAAGAAATGTATTCACGAGGAATACGTAACGAGCTCGGTGGTCATGGTTAGCAATGGCCACTTTGTCTCCGAGGTTAATATTTATTTATTATTATTATTTAATTAGACAACCCTAGACAACAGTGAATGGTGAATTAAATCATGCTATAAGCACTGCAAGCGAGTGCAGGACGATGCATTCGCGAGATTTATCAGCGATGCGACGGAGGACCTTCGCGATACACTCGTGAACCAGTCCAGCCATATCGCATGTCAGCTCTTCGAACACCAATTAATTGAAATGTCATACGAGCTGATCAAAGTTGAACCGATAACGGGACATGCAGGCTTGGGAATTGCGTAACTTGCGGAATCCTGATGAATAAATAAATATTGTCAGACAAATTACACAGCGCCATCTAACCCCAAAGTGAGGGAAGCTTGTGTTATGGGTACTAGACAACTGATAAACATACTTAAATACATTTTTTTTTGTAAATACATACTTATGATACATAGAAAACACCCAGACCAAGACAAACAGACATGTTCATGCACACAAATGTTTGTCCTATGTGGGAATCGAACCCACGGGCGTTGGTGTCGAAGCCGCGTCATTAACCGCTACGCCACCGAGCTCGTCTGATATTTCAAGAACTCTGTGAATATAGATCTATCTGGTTTCGACCGATCAGGGATTTGAGTGCTTAGTGCTAGTTTGTTGTTCGCGTTCGATCATATCAACGCAAACAAACCGAACAAATAAAGAAGAACTCTCATGTTGTGAATTTATAAGACGCGTGTTACATATCAAAATTATGTGGCTTACTGGCTCACATTTTGAAGTGAGCAACGCGGCTAATTTGGATATGTAACACCCGTCTGGTAAGTTCACAATATGAGACTTTTTCTCAATATGAGACTTTTTCTCAATATGAGACTTTTTCTCAATATGAGACTTTTTCTCAATATGATCGGTTTGTAAATGTTAACACGTTCGAAGTGACCAAAAATCACGCAATTTTGGGTTGTAAGTGGTTCATCAACATCTTTGAACCAAAGCCAACTTCACCTGCACGCGGTGCACCCTGCTGACTGACAAACGAAGCTCTGGCGAAAAGAGACGTAGGGAGCGTAATTAAAAGCTACCCGACTGGGAAATGTACCTCCACCTCACAGAATACCGCAGCCGGTTCCTTTGAAGGCTTTTGTGTTCCCGGAAGTGAGTGAGGTCACCAGAAAGGAAGGAGATGCTGCGATGGCGGCGCGGGTGGCGGCGCGCGAGCGATATTTTATGTTACCAGCGTTAATATGGCTACGGTAACCGCTTCACATCAGGCGGGCCGTATGCTTGTCTGCCACCCGACGTAGTAAGAAAAACGCACTAAACACTCAGACGCCGCGACGCGCTTTTGGAGAACTCAGTGGTTGAATGGCTGGCAGTGGCACTTTGACTCCGAGATCACGGGTTCGATCCCCGCACAAGACAAATTTGTGTAGGTACGTGAACTATTTGTCTTGGTCTGGGTGTTTTCTATGCATTATGTGTATTATGTATACAAAAAAAAATGTATTGAAGTATATTATCAGTTGTCTAGCACTAAGGTGCCAACCAAGCATACGGCCCGCCTGATGGAAAGCATTCACTTAGGTTAGGAGAATAAGACAGATAGCGGACGAGACAACTGCTAGGCTCGTTTATTTTAGTTATTTCCATAGCATTATGTCATATGGCATATTGCTTTGGGGTAAAGCAGCTGACATTGATAAAATTTTTGTATTACAAAAGAGAGCCATTAGATCAATTTACAATTTGGGTTCTAGGGATTCACTCCGTGAGTTATTTAAGGAGATAAACATCCTCACTGTCGCTTCTCAATATATTTATGTAAATATTATGTACGTCCGTAAAAATATTTCGAATTTTACAAAAGTATGTGATATAACTAATGTCAACTTGCGGAACAAAAACAAATTGGTTATACCAAAACATAGACTGGGGAAGGTCAATAATTCGTTTGTCGTAAACTGCATCCGCTACTACAATAAGTTGCCGGAGTCGGTCCTGATTTTACCCGACACTAAATTCAAACAGCTTATTAAGACCACCTTATGTAAAAAGGCTTACTACAGGACCGACGATTACCTTAATGATAAAAATGTATGGCAAATTCTCGGCACAGGATGTGAAGCACAGGCGTCTTATCTTTACAAGTAGTATTGTGGATATACATATTTAGACTTTATACAATATGTATATACACTCTATACTATGATTTTTTATATTTTTATTTTTTTTTACTATTTTATTTTACTTGTTTTTTTATTTTTTATTATCTCTCTTATTTTGGTTGACATACCATTTTTTTTATTGTACATTGACATTATTTTTATTGTATTATGATAATATTGTATGGCTATTTAAAAAAAAAAGACCTATATTGACAGAGTTTCTTTCGGCATTTCTTCTCGTCAATGGTCATTCCGAAATGCTGGTAGATAAAAAATATACCTAATTGTAAAAGACGTGTCTAAGTGCCCGCGAGGGCCCACAGAATAAAGAATTTTGACTTTGACTTTGACTTTGACTTTGACTCACTGTAGCCTATGGACGCCTGTAATACCAGATATATCACATTAGCGTTGCTGACTGGAAATATGATAAGATTTGTATTGTATGGCAGAGAGAATTTGTGCAGGAATATTCTTATTTTTAGATAAATCTTTAATGAACCGATTCATAGGAGCTGTTGCCGTGGTGACGCGTTGCCACGATTGCTTTAAAGGTGAATTTTTTCTATTAGGTACTAATGTATCAAATTTTTTGTGTGGTTTGACTTCTAATCTTCTGCTACCTACACTGGGTAGACGCGAAGTTTATATTGAAAAGTCCTCGAGGATGCTAATAGTTGAACACGTCATTGAATATTCACAAGTCATTGATTATTTATTTATCTATTAGTACCAACATTTATATTTGACTATTGATATCAAACACAATGTAAAAATTGTTTATGATTAAATAAATAAAAATTTATTTCAGTTTGATTTTTTATTCTACGCTATTCTACATACGAGTATTTTGGGTGACAAATAAAACTTTATCCTTTTTTGTAACATGTGCGTGAGTGGACACCTATTATCATCGGAACTTACTTTGAGTGTAACCACCGGTAATAGATATAAATAATAATAATAAATATTGTCAGACAAATTACACAGCGCCATCTAGCCCCAAAGTAAGCGAAGCTTGTGTTATGGGTACTAGACAACTGATAAACATACGTAAATACATTTTTTTTTGTAAATAAATACTTATGATACATAGAAAACACCCAGACCAAGACAAACAGACATGTTCATGCACACAAATGTTTGCCCTGTGTGGGAATCGAACCCACGAGCGTTGGTGTCGAAGCCGCGTCATTGACCGCTACGCCACCGAGCTCGTCAAATGCTATGCTCGATAGTTACATTAGTGTAACTATCGGTCATAAGTGTGCTCAGTGGTTACACCGGTGTAACAAATCAGTGTAACCACGGGTCGGAAGGGGGTTTGGGCTGTCCGTTGATTTGTCAGTCAGGCACTTATTCAGTTTCTTGTTTTAAATTGTTATACTTAGATATATTTGGAAGTTTATTGTAGAAGCGTATACATTGACCTGGGAACGAGTTAGAGATTTTATGGAGCCTCGTAATATGCACAGCGAGTTTGTTTTTATTTCTTAAATTTAATTGATGGAGATCACTGTTTTTCCTAAATTTAGTTTGATTTTTATGAACGTAAATAAGATTTTCATAAATATATTGAGAATGTAATGTCATAATATTTATCTCTTTAAATTTATTTCTCAGTGTCTCCCTGGGACTCATCATATAAATAGCACGGATAGCTCGCTTCTGGAGCACAAAAATTGAGTCTACATCCGCAGCACTACCCCAAAGCAATAAACCATATGACATAATGCTGTGAAAATAGCTAAAATAAACTAAACGCGCAGTGTCAACATCAGTCAGTTGACGTATTTTCCTTACGGCGTAAGCTGCTGAGCTGAGTCTACCTGATAACGTTTCTATATGTGGGCCCCATTGTAATTTAGAGTCTAATGTTATCCCAAGGAAGACAACCTTATTGACCAATTCCAATCTCTCATTGTCCATCACCACACTGGTTTTTACTTGTTTCACATTTTTTGTAAAAAATCTAACATATTTGGTTTTACTACCATTTAAAAGTAGGTTATTAGCACTAAACCAGTTTACTATTTTTGAAAGAGCATTGTTTACATCGTCAATTTCTGATTGTTGTCTATTTACCTTAAAAATTAAAGAAGTGTCATCTGCAAACAATACTATTTCGTGATTATTCTTTACAAGATGAGGTAGATCATTAATGTACACGAGAAACAGGAAAGGGCCCAAAATAGAGCCTTGTGGCACCCCCATCGCTACAGTTGATCCATGTGATCGCTTTCCATTAACATCTACTTTCTGAACCCTATCACTCAGATAAGAAGTAAGAAGATCAAGAGCGATGCATCTTATACCCTAATGGTGTAGTTTTCTGACTAGAGTTTCATGCTGCACACAATCAAAAGCCTTAGATAAGTCACAAAACACCCCATATGCGTCCCGTGACTCCTCCCAAGCCTCATATATACATTCTAAATGAAACCTTATAATCTACCTTAGTATATTGAATTTAATTTAATTTAATCTAGTTCAATTTACTCCAATTCAATCCAGTTCAATTTAATCTAATTTAATTTTATGTAATTTAATTTAATCCAATTCAATTAATTCCATTTAATCCAGTTTTAATTGTATTCTTTTATTATATTATTTTTATATTATTATCATCCTTATGAGGTCTAGGGCTGTATTATGTAAGGATTTATGAAAATTGATACCGGAATCAGGCGCAAGTTAGTACTCATTATAGGTATAGCTACGTGGGATAATCTCGTCGGAGACAGTCAAGGGCGCATGCCCTGAAGGTCGGCGGGTGCATTAGGCAGCTCGCCTGCACCCACCCGTGACCCTCACAACTCTCTCAGTGCACCGAGGCACCTCGTATTGCATACATTTACGTCACTGATTTTGCAAAAGAAAACCGGAATACCACAATCAACGTGCATACAGGTAGACTCTACCAGTAAGTACATACTGCTATATGCTCACAATCTCGTTCAATATAGAATATAATATTTATTTATTTGCAAGAACATTAGTTTATGCTCTGTAGTTTTTACGAATATGGTCCAAATTTTCGCCTCTTTCTCACGGGCATGCAAATATTGGGCTTTGATTTTTTTTTACTCGTAATGATGAAAGATACTGTCCTGAAATATAAGAATCCTGCTCATTTGGTCAATGCCTTTTATTCCGCCAGTTCCCAACTGCCCTGCCAAGACCACGCATTCCTTCCCCACTAGCCCCGTCTAGGACTCGGACGGTGTCCCACTCGAAAGCGCCACTTTTAAGGGTAATTAACCGTTTCGGTGTTAAAATGACCTTCTGTGCTGATTACCATTGAATATTTGATTCCAAAAATAAGACCTATTTTTACGTTTAAGTTATTAACAAAATTCTTCAGCTCAGTGGGGCTCAAGAGTTTCTACCAGCTAAGATAAACACAATTATCGCTAAACTAAGCTAAAGTTTGATTTTCGCAGTCAAAAACCCGATGGTAATCGGATTCAGCTGCGGCGGTAGGGTCCCGTACATGTAGTATCGCCAGCGCCTCTCCTTATGCCTGTTAACCTTATTTACTAGCAGGAACACAAAAATCTTCAAGGGTATTGTTATTTTGCCGCAGTAACTCCCAACCCTACAAGGGTTGTTGTGTACAAATGCCAATAATCTAAGTTAAAGTTTCATTTTAGCCGTCAAAAATCCGATGGGAATAGGCTTCAGCTTCGGCGGTAGTCCTCCAAGACTTTGATCAGTTTGCGGGGAGATGGATGAATGTGAGATATGACTGCCTAAGACATTGTGGCAGAATGGATGACAGTCATGATACCGTTTTATGATTATTGCTGTTAAGAAAATACAGAATAAATGAAATTTACTTAGCAAAAGTAGTAAACTGTCTCCGCCATCAAGGAGATGAGTAGTGTGGTGGAGTATGCTCCAAACCCCGAAGGGGACGGCCGGCGTGGGGAGTGCAGGCCAAATTCTCCTTCCGTCTAAGACGGACGAGAGAGGGTAGTGCTCCTGTAGTGGAGATTAAAATGGACCTGGTGATGATGATGATGATGAAAAGGCCATAATCCATCTACCCGCAGTTGAGCAGCGTGGTGGAGTATGCTCTAAAACCCTTTCGATTGAGGGGAGACCCGTACACCAACAGTGGGATGATTGTTCAGTCAGTGCGTCGATTTAGAAGCTTGATTTTTTCGATGCTTTTAGAGATTGGAGACTAGAGTATGTCATATTAACTTGATACCTCCACGCGTTCCTAAGTAAAATGGTCTTGGCAGACGGACGGACGGGCAACGAAGTGATCCTGCAAGGGTTTCCTTTGGAGGTACGGAACCGTAAAAAGACAAAACCGAATCAACTTATGGACATTTACTATTTAGAATCTTAGATCATCGTATCGTTATGTGATAGATAAACCAACACACGAAACCATCGGTACCAAAACACGACAAATGTTATCAAACAAGCAGAACCGCGATATTAGTGGCCAATGGCTATATATTATCTGAAAATGGCGAGGCGGTGGTGTCGTGAGAGCAAGTGACACAGATAGTCGCAGTGCCATACTTGGCGGCCATCTGGATCGCCATATGGTCAAACAACTCGCCGAGTTGCATCACGAGGGCCAGAGATCGCTGTGCTGGAATACAAGTTCTAATAAAAAAAATTTCATCAAAATCACCTGAAGCAAGTATATTGTTTTGACGAGCTCGGTGGCGTAGCGGTCAATGACGCAGCTTCGACACCAACGCTCGTGGGTTCGATACCCACACAGGACAAACATTTGTGTGCATGAACATGTCTGTTTGTCTTGGTCTGGGTGTTTTCTATGTATCATAAGTATGTATTTACAAAAAAAATGTATTTACGTATGTTTATCAGTTGTCTAGTACCCATAACACAAGCTTCGCTTAATTTGGGGCTAGATGGCGTTGTGTAATTTGTCTGACAAATATTATTATTATTATTTAACTAGCTGACCCGCCAAACGTTGTTTTGCCATAAAAAATAGATTAGAACCTATTTTCAGATCTACTGAATATACATATAAAATTTCATCAAAATCGGTCAAGCCGTTTCGGAGGAGTATGGTAACTAACACTGTGACACGAGAATTTTATATATTAGATAATTAGATATAAAAAAATAACATTATTTTGAAAGAGTTTTTAACATTCATAGAAAAAGACATACAAAGTTTATTTACTATATTTCGTTCATCACGACGACAGCATGACGAGCTCGGTGGTGGTCGAATGGCTAGCAAGGGCACTTGGACTCCAAGGTCGCGGGTTCAGTCCCCGCACAAGACAAATATTTGTGTATGAACATGTCTATTTGTGTCATTATATTCTGTATGTATTTACAAAAAAAAAGTTAACAGTTATCTAGTACCCATAGCACAAGCTTTGCTAAGTTTGGATCGTGTGTCATTTATCCAGGAATGTTTATTTATTTATTTATCAAGCCATTTCATACCCATCCATATCATATGGAAATTATAAATCGCCGTTAGTGACGGGCCATACTGGAGACGGCATTTGTGATGTTATTGTTAGGCGAATTCAATGAGTGAGTCAAATTGTAACCCAATCGGATATAGTTAGCCATATTTAGTTTTAAATTTAATTGTATATTTTTAATTATTGGTAAGTAGTTTATATAGATTATTATGTAAAATTTCTATAACTTAAATTATCATTAAAAGTACATAATAAAAAAAAACATAAATACCATCGGATATTCAGAAGTGGGTCAAATTTAACTTGCACGAGACGATTACAAACACCGTGGTTAAACTAACTAAATACACATAAAACTACAGCCAAATTGAGAACCTTCGCATTTTTTTGAAGTCATGTCATCATAATATTTCATCATCATCATCATCTCAGCCATTGAAAGTCCACTGCTGGACATAAGCCTCCCCTCTAGATCTCCAATAAGACCGGTTGGAAGCGGCTTGCATCCAGCGCGATCCTACGGTCTTAATGAGGTCGTCTGTCCACCTCGTGGGTGGACGTCATTTGTGTCATATCATATCATAATATTTTATGTTCATATTATTTTCTGACATACAACTTAATATTTTACATTCAATTTGAAATCATTCCATCAAAAATAATATTTATTAACAATAAATGTCCATGTATCTCTCGACAAATTCCTCGCACAACTCCAGTTGTCGTTCCTTATATATGTTATTCTGATAGCAGTATGATACCACTGGCTCAGTGCGATCCTCCACCAAATACTTGTCGTAAGTTTCTGGGTCATCGTAAATTTTCTGAGTAGTTATTGGATCCATTAGTATATAAGGAAAGATAGCTATGGCCAGGAGTGCACCGAACATACGGGCCACATCACACCACCGTAGAAATTCTTCTTCATCGTACCGCAACTGCAGTAACCTCTGTTTTGTGGAATCTTTTACTTCTTTTAAGAATGTAGCGTAATAATTCCGAAAGATTGTTTTCTCAAATTGCCTTCGGAAACTTCTTGAAGTAGTACAATGTAAGAAAATGGTCAGATCGAATGCTGGAGGTCCATATCGAAGACACTGGATATCTATAAGCAGCGCATTGACCGGCGTGTCCTGTTCATATCGATACATTATATTATTTACCCACAAATCCTTGTGAATTAACACGTTCAATGTATTATTGTGTTCTTTAAAACTGTCGCATGCTACTAGATACAATCTCATTACTTTAGATTCTAAGTCAGGAATATTGTTGTACTTTTTAGAGAAAACTTTCAAAAGATTTGCTGTGAGTTTTGCCGAGCATCGAAGCCACGCCGTATCTTTAAAAGCATGCTCTTCCAATATCTGAGCATGTTCCTGTGAGATTAGAGGTAGGCCTACTTCTATTCTCTTCGTTTCATATTTGGCGATCGCGGCATGGAACCGCGCAATGGAAGCCACCGTCACCAATACGTGCGGCAAGTCTAGAGTTTCTAGTTGTGATCGCACGATGTAGCCCTGCGGTCTGAGATCTGGCATCACGAGAAAGGACTCGTTGTATATGAATGCCTCCGTACACCATGGGTTTGGATCTGTAATTGTTAAATTCCTCACTGTCTATGAATCTTCATAACAGTATGTGAATGAATCTAATGCACATTTACTTACCATCTGCAGCTCGCAACTCTTCGATCAACTTGTATACCAATGCTTCTCGCCGAAAAAAATTACTGTTGTCAATATAATTGGCTTTAGATTTGTTTTCAAATGGCAAATGTTTAGAAAACAAGAGGATTTTTTTTGTGCCACTTCTTGTTGCTACATGTAGTGTGACTCGGAGGTGGTCTCCCCATAAACCTGTCAGCCCGAATGCAGCTCGCTTTGTGTCACTATTCACTACGGTTCCTGTTTCATTATCTTTTAAATGTTGTTTCATAATACGAAACACTTGCTTGTCTGTTAGTAGATCTTCTATTTTTTTAAGAACTTTTTCACCACCGGTCATTTTCTACCAAATGCACTAATGAGATATGATAGGATATGCAAATGCACTGTGAGAGTGGGCAAATATAATGTTATTACATGTTTATACCCGTCAGTATTTGTTTACAAGTAATATTTAGGTCGTCGTCGTTTCAATTGTGTACTCTAAATGAAGAGTTGCAGTAGTCGCCAGTTCATTTTGAACTTAGTTCATATTGAAAGGCGGCAGACATTTCACCAACTAAATCCGATATGCATATCAGACAGATTCAAAAGGTTAATTTTATTTACATAATTTAAAGTAACTAGTGGACTCACCCCAGGTTCGTCTGGCTATATCCCGTGAGAATTTTCTAATAAACTTTCCTTTACGTACCAACAAAGGATGAGATTTTTTAACATTATTTCACATTAAAAAATGACACAATGAGTTTTATACAAATTTTCAACCTCTATCTTACCCCCCTTAAATAGTGTATTGTCATGAAAAAAAGTGATACATTAAATTCTTTTGTTTCAAACCATGAGCACATATTTAGTCATAACTACACTTTTACAGTAAATTATTAATTATTTTGAACATTGGATAATGATATACAAGCTGTATATCATTTTTTACATTTCTAAGTTTAAAATTAACCAAGTTTCAGACAAACTTTCAACCGTTTAGGGGATAAATTTACAAACATCCCTTCTCAATTCACACTTGAATCAACAAGTCAAGTTCTTCTGTTACATAGCTATATATCAACATCTTTGTACCAAATCCAACTTCACCTGAACGCGGTTAACCCTTGGTGAGTGACAAACGAAGCTCTGGCGAAAAGAGAGGTAGGGAGCCTGCCTACCTGGGGAACTTGGGGGCGAGCGATATTTTATGCGAGCGTTTAAATGGCTACGGTAACCGCTCCACATCAGGTGGGCCGTATGCCTGTCTGCCACCCGACGTAGTATAAAAAAACCGCTAGATGACCGCAGAATTTCATTATTCCAAGGATGTATGTATGAGTCTACCAGTACTCAATATAAATGTGATTATTCATAGACTGTCACTTTGCCAATACGAACTCATTGAAAGAGTTTTTGGATGTGATGAATCGAAGCAACATACGTTAATTTAATAAATTATTTAATACCAACAAATACAACATAATTATATTGTAGACTATTTTAAAGGTATTTTTCGTCATATAATATAATACATATTAGCATAAGCACATAGTATAATAAGAAATAATATAGTACATATTTACATATTTAATTTAATATAGACTTAACAGTTTGCCGTATACATATGTTATTGAGAATATTTATTACAGTTTTAATAATAGCGCCACAGATTTCGGAAAGCTCTATCCATGTACCATTGTCCCATTATCTTACATATGAGTCCATTACAATGAACAAAAAAACCTCAACAGTAAATTACGAGCAATTTACACACACTTGCACAGTGTGCACACTTTACAATTTGGCTTATATAAAAGGACACATTGGCCGTGTGGTTTCCGGCTCACTCCATTTCTTCCCGTGGATGTCGTACAAGGCAACTAAGGGAAATACATTAACAAATATCGATCAGGCCTCCCCAACCCGTTTGGCCAGCGTGGGGAGTGTAGGCCAAATCCTCCTTCCGTCTATTAATTATTATATGTAATTCGTAGAATTCTCTCGTCCGTCTTAGACGGAAGGAGGATTTGGCCTACACTCCCCACGCTGGCCAAACGGGTTGGGGAGGACGTGCTCCTGTAGTGGAGACTAAAATGGACCTGATGATGATGATGATGATGAAAAGGACACAACCCATCTACCGGCAGTTGAGCAACGTGGTGGAGTATGCTCTAAAACCCCTTCGATAGAGGGGAGACCCGTATCCTAGCTCCTGGGATGAATAAGGGTTGGCCAAGAAAAGGACACAGAATTGGAGACGATAAAATCTAAAATAGGAGTAATCTTTTTTTTGACGAGCTCGGTGGTCTATTAGTGGATCATTAGCAATGGCCACTTTAACTCCGAGTACGCGAGTTCGATCCCCGCACAAGACAAATATTTGTATGCACGAACACGTCTGTTTGTCTTTTGCTGGGTGTTTTCTATGTATTATAAGTATGTATATATCTACAAAAAAAATGTATTTAAGTATTATATCAGTTCTTTAGTACCCATAGTACAAGCTGTGCTTAGTTTGGCACTAGATGGCGCTGTGTAAATTGTCCAAAAATATTTATATTTATTATATTACTAGCTTTCGCCCGCGGCTTCGCTCGCGTGACATTCGGGGCAAACACATGTTTACTCATTAATCAATAGAAGTACTCGTGTAAAATTTAGGATAAAATAGTCCAACTAATCTCGTTTTCCCATATAAACCAACTAATCTCATTTTCCCATACAAACTTTTTACCCTCTTAGAGGTAAAATTTGAAAAATCTTTTTAAGTAATTCGTGTCCACTATGTTATATTTTCAAATCGATGCCATTGTCCTAACTAACGTCCCAGAAAATCATAGAATCGACCACATTGCACCCCTACAGAGTTGTCACGTCGGCTATGTTGGATTATTAAATAGTCGTTTTTTTCGTAATCAGCGACCCGATATACCATAAAACCGACCAAGTAGTGCGAGTCGGACTCGTGCACGATGGGTTCCGTGCCATTATCTATAAAAACACATTTATTGTATGGGAGCCCCCCTTAAATATTTGTTTTATTTTTATTTAATTATTTATTTTTAAAGTGAATATATAACTAAATATTATGACTGAGTATTTCAGGCGTTTACCTATTGCCGTTATCAATTGTGAGCAAAAAAAGAACAAAAAGATCACGTTTGTTGTATGGGAGCCCCCATAAATATTTATTTTATTCCGTTTTTTAGTATTTGTTGTTAGAGCGGCAACAGAAATACATCATCTGTGAAAATTTCAACTGTCTAACTATCACGGTTCATGATATACAACCTGGTGACAGACAGACGGACGGACAACGGAGCTTTAGTAATAGGGTTCCTTTTTACCCTTTGGGTACGGAACCCTAAAAAACAATACCTATGACGATTTTCAGACTTTTTCAACACATTTTATACATTTCAACGCCATCGCACCCCAATAGGAGATGATGGTCACGTTTTCACCCTACGGGTACAATAAATAACAATAATTGGTAATTTCTGGGATAAAAACTATCTTAGGTAAGTATGTCCTTTTCCAGGACTCAAGGTGTCTCTCAACCAAATTTCATCTAAAACGGTCCAGCGATTTAAGCATGAAGAGGTAACAGACATTCTGTCGCATTTATAATATTAGTATGGATTGGAGTTCCGAAAACCCGTAAAAACAACACATATATCGATATATAGACATTTCAACCTCATCACACCTCAATAGAGGATGATCGTCACGTTAGCCACGTTGAATTTTAAAATCGTTGTTGTTTTCGTAATCAGCTACCCGATAAACGATATAAACAATACCCATAACGATTTTCAGACTTTTTGACCCCATTTTACCCTTTTAGGGGTTGTCGATATTTTCAAATCGATGCCATTTTTGTAATTGACGTCCCAGAAAACCTTAGAATCAACACCCATATTGATATTATGACATTTTAACCCTACCGCACCCCCACAGGGATGATTTTATGTCATGTCGGCTATGTTAGATTATAAAATAGTTGTTGTTTTCGTAATCAGCGACCCGATAAACCATAAAAACAATACCCATGACGATTTTCAGACTTTTTAACCCCGTTTTACCGCTTTAGAAGTTGAATTTTGAAAAATGTTAAAACATGTGTTTACTCATTTATATATAGAAGTACTCGTGTAAAGTTTCGGATAAAATAGTCCAACTAATCCTGGTTCCCCTTACAAAATTTAGACCCCTTTTTCACCCCCTTAGGAGATGAATATTGAAAAATCCTTTCTTAATGCACCCCTAGACATCATAAGGAACCTACGTGCCAAATTTGGAATCTCTAGACCCAGCAGTTTGGGCTGTGCGTTGATATATATCAGTCAGTCACTCAGTTTCTTCTTTTACATATTTCAACCCCATCGCATCCCCACAGGGGTGATTTTATGTCACGTCGGCTATGTTTGATTATAAAATAATTGTTGTTTTTGTAATCAGCGACCCGATAAACCATAAAAACAATACCCATGACGTTTTTCACCCCATTTTACTCCTTTAGGGGTTGAATTTTGGAAAATCCTGAAACACGTGTTTACTCATTTAAGTATAGTAGTACTCGTGTAAAGTTTCGGATAAAAGAGTCCAACTAATCTTGTTTACCCATACAAACTTTGGACCCTCGTTTCACCCGCTTAGGGGATGAATTTTAAAAAATCCTTTCTTAGTGCACCCCTAGACGTCATTAGGAACCTACTTGCCAAATTTGGAACCTCTAGACCCAGCGGTTAGGGCTGTGCGTTGATATATAAGTCAGTCAGTCAGTTTCTTCTTTTATAGATTTAGATTATGGGAATTCTGGGAATAGAGACGGTTTCTCCTGCACCGCTTTTAAAATTTGAGCCTCGATTATATTTTGTTGCAACTGGGTTACTTTTAGCCGAGTTCCATTGCAAAGTTGTGGTCTTAAATTTCGGAGCAGAATAATCGGAATGCCAATTTTTTTCGGATATTGCTACTTCTGACTGAGTCGGCATGCAAAGGCATAAAGACTCATTCATAAAACTATTAAGCTTTCTTATCTTTTGTTTACATTCACAGATGGTCAAATGCTTTGTTTGTACAACGCTCAAAAAAGTACTGTTTATTTAGTGAGGACAATTAACTTACCGTTCTTAGTTACCTGTCTAGCATCCAAATGTGCAACAAAAAGTAATGACGTAATAACATCTAATTAAACTCGAAAGTAATCTACTTTTAACGAATGAAATAAACAAAACAATGACCCAACTAAAGAAAACAATATTTAATAACTTATCTACTAAAGTAAGCAAATCGAATTGTAAACAATTTGCAGTGAATAATAATGCATTAACAACGGTAAAAACAATAATTGTCACGTGTCTGCACGTTTGGGCAAGCACACTTAGGCATATTTTTTCTATGCTGTACTACCATCGTTTTTTACTCATGTGGTACCACGCCGCGTAACGACTCCCGCCCGCTCCCTGCCCCCCGCGCGGCAGCACTCATTGTGTACGGGCGCGGTGCTTGGCAAGTTTCTGACTCAACCATAAAAGATAGACATATGCTGTCGTAGGATAATTTTTATATAATTTCAAGGAGAACATTTCCGTCATACATGATTTCTGTGTAGCTTTAACCATTAAGGCTGAACACGCGACGGAAGCTTAAGAAATGGAGTAACTTGTCTCGTTTTCCCAACATTTCCCTTCACTGCTCTGCTCCTATTGATCGTAGCGTGATGAAAAGTATACTATAACCTGCCCAGGAGTATGAAGAATAATTGTACCAAGTTTCGTTAAAATCCGTCGAGTAGTTTTTGTTTCTATAACGAACATACAGACAGACAGACAGACAGACAGACAGACAGACAAAAATTTTACTGATTGCATTTTTGGCATCAGTATCGATCACTAATCACCCCCAGATAGTTATTTTGGAAATATATTTCATGTACAGAATTGACCTCTCTACAGATTTATTATAAGTATAGATATTTCCAATAAGGTATTTATTTATTATTCTTTTTTATCAACATTTGTATTCACAATATGAATATAAAAATACAACATTACAAATACAAATATTTATAAAAAGTTACCGCCGGCGCGGGACATATGCCAGTGGCGCCGGTGGTCAGGCCGACAGACTGAGGAACCTCCTCACAATGCCTGCAGTGCCCAAAATTGCTGCCTTCTGAATCCGGCCCTTGACCCAGTGTCCTATATTATATTTATTGTTATAATAAATATCTATTTAGTTTCTACAATAAATACTGTATTCAAAAAAACATATTATTTAGTTTCCAATGCTGGCGTTCACCGTTCACCGAATATGTATTATTTCTGCTGTACTATTACATAATTTAAACTAATAAACAAATTTAATCACAATACACGGTCTAAATACCTTTCCACAAATTCCTCGCACAGCTCTAGTTGCCGATCTTTAAATACACTGTTTTGATAGCAGTACGCCACTACGGGCTCTGTGCGGTCCTCGCCGAGGTGCCTCTCATAGGTCTCTGGGTCATTGTAAGTTTTCTGGGCAGTTATGGGGTCCATTAATATATACGGGAAGAAAGTTATAGCCGCAAGTGCACCGAACATACGAGCAACGTCACACCATCTAAGAAACTCCTTCTCATCATATCCCAACCGGAGCAACTTCTGCTTTGTGAGATCTTCTAGATCATTTAAGAATACGCCGTAGTAACTCTGGAAGACGGTTTTTTCGTATTGTTCCCTGAAGCTTCTCGAAGTAGTACAATGTAAGAATAACGTCAGGTCGAATGCTGGAGGTCCATATCGAAGACACTGGAAATCTATAAGCAACGCATTGATCGGCGTGTCCTGTTCATATCGGTACATGATGTTATTTACCCACAAGTCCTTATGAATTAACACGTTTAATGTATTATTGTATTCTTTAAAACTGTTGCAAGCTTCTAGATACAATCTTATTAGTTTGGATTCTAGGTCAGGAATATTGTTATACTTTTTGGAGAAAACTTTTAAGAAATTTGAGGTGAGTTTAGCCGCGCATCGAAGCCACGGTGAATCTTTAAGGGTAGGTTCCACTAATGTTTCGACATGTTCTTGTGAGAGCGGAGGCAGACCTTCTACAATTCTTTTCGTTTCATAGTTGGCGACAGCGGCATGAAATCGAGCGATGGATGCCACCGTAATCAACACGTGGGACAAATCTAGCGTTTCTAGTTGTGGACGCACGATGTAACCCTGCAGCTTGAGATCAGGCATCACGAGCAACAACTCGTTATAAATGAATGCTTTCGCACACCAGGGGTTTGGATCTGCAATGGATAATTATATTACTGCCCATTTTTATTTACACAACAGAAAAGATTGAATTATTCATTTACTTACTTTCCGCAGCTCGCAGCTCTTCAATTAATTTGAATACTAATGCTTCTCGCCTAAAGTAATTATTGTTGTAGATAAAATCAGCTTTGGGTTTGTTTTGCAATGGCACATGTTTTAAAAACAAGTGGATCTCCTCTGTGCGTTTTTCTCTTGTTGCTACACGGAGAGTAGCTCGCAGGTGGTCGCCCAGGAATCCTGCCAACCCTTCTGTAGCTTGCTTTATTTCACTATTCACTAACTGTCCTGTGTCACCTTTCAAATACTCTTTTATGATATGAGACACTTGTTTTTCTGTTAGTAAGTCTGTTAATTGATATTCTCTTGTAAGGACTTCATCCTCTCCAATCATTTTGTTTAAAGCTATATTGTGAGTGGCAAATACATAGACATAGTATACATGTGGTGCTACATATTTATACCAATCAGTATTTGCTAACAAATTTAGACTTGCATTTGTTTCAGATGTGTAGGTTAAAATGTTGTCAGTCATTTTGAACTTAACGCCAATTGAAAGAATGCTGACATTTCAGCAACTGGATTCTATCAGATAGTAGTGGGTGATAAATATAGAAACTTTATCTATTTGATAAGAATCATGTTTATTTTTGTTTATATATGTATAAATATTGATGTTATAATTAATTTTTATTCATTCGAGTTTGCCATGTGTGTTATTCTGGCAAAACCTTCAAAATTATGATCATTTAGGTTTTTTATTTAAAAATCTTTTATTTAAAAATTTATTTCTGTTATTTGGCTGACAACATGATAACTAAATTTAGATGCAAAATCAATAGACACTTATTTAGCACGTTCCATTCAGTCACCAATTAATGAATAGACAAATTTTCGATCATCATCTGTTATTATGTACTTTTAGTAACGATCATAACTATGTAAAGTTACCAAGTGAAGTTGTAATTTACTACCTACTCAAGCAAATACTCAAGACAATTCTGAGTAATAACAGGCAATTGAATGGTCATATTTATTTTAATCACTTCTGATTAAATAAGATTTCTTAAAATAAGCTCAATATAAAAGCCTTAGTGGCGAACCCGACATACAATTCGAAAGTTCTTTTAAAGATTTCAAGAATAGTTACAAATTTTACCTATTATTGTTTTAAATAGATTCTCTTTTCATGCCAGTTGATTAACTTAAGTGCGCATAAAATGTAATAAATCATTGTATTTAAATTATTTTTTACTCCTCGCTGGTGCTGATCGTCCAGTCAGAAATATAGCAACTGCTAGAACGCTCTCTTGAAGTCTATCCCTTCTCCCTTCCTTCTGCATTTCTATTATTATTGAGTTTTCTTCGGAAAACCCTTTTGCAATGGCAACTCTTTACAGTTACAGTTTTAGGCGTCAAATTATATTCGTAAAATAGTGGTTACTAATTACATACACACTACACTAGATACATACATATATACACTAGTTTTATTTTTCTATTGTACGAGCCAAAAGCCATCTCCAGAAGTTGGATAAATTGTTTTTTATTATTAAATCGGATTCTTTGATTTTGCCGATGTGTTTCTTTTATTGCCAAAATAAAGGAGATTAATACTAGTATTATCCTATTTTGGATTTTTATTATCACAATTATGCTTATTTCATAATACACCATCACCTAATTCATCAGACGTATGACGTATAGAATCTGCAGAACATCGAAATAATTAAGACTATTCAAATTATGCCCGTAAAAATTTATTCACCTTAAATTGTCCATAAATCTCTCGACAAATTCTTCGCAAAGTTCTAACTGGCGATCTTTAAATATGCTGTTCTGATAACAATATGATACCACTGGCTCCGTACGGTCATCATCCATGTATTTGTGGTAGTTTTCTGGGTCATCATAAATTTTCTGAGCATTATCAGGGTCCATTAGTATAAACGGAAAGAGAACAATAGCTTGCAGCGCGCCGAACATACGAGCAACATCACACCATCGTAGAAATTCTTTCTCATCGTACCCTAATCGTAATAGCCTCTGCTTAGTAGAATCTTCTAGATCGTTGAAGAATACAGCGTAATAATGTTGGAAGATTATTTTCTCATATTGATTTCTGAAACTTCTAGTAGTAGTATAATGTAAGAATACTGTCAGATCGAATGCTGGAGGTGCATATCGAAGACACTGGAAATCTATAAGCAGGGCATTGACAGGCGTGTCCTGTTCATATCGATACATTATATTATTTACCCATAAGTCCTTATGAATTAATACGTTTAAAGTGTCATTGTATTCTTTGACACTAGCACAAGCCTGCAGAAATAGTTGTACTAGCTTCGATTCCAATTCAGTTATATTGTTATACTTCTCAGAGAAAGTCTTCAAGAAGTTTGCTGTAAGTTTTGCAGCGCAGTGAATGAATGGCGAATCTTTAAAAACAGGCTCCTCCAATATTTCAGCATGTTCCTGGGAGATTGTGGAGAGACCTGCTGCAATCCTTTTTGTTTCATAATTGGCGACAGCGGCATGGAACCGAGCAACCGATGCTACCGTGAGCAATACGTGTGGCAAATCTAGCGTTTCCCATTGCGGCCGCACCATGTAGCCCTGTGGTTTGAGATCAGGCATCACAAGCATGTTCTCGTTGTATATGAATGCTTTCGCGCACCATGGTTTTGGATCTGTAATTGTACAATTTTAGCAATAGTCATTGTTATTTAAAAAAAAAAAAAAACTTTGCAATGAGCCGGGTTAAGGACCAAACAGATTACGTCTAAATAAGCAGTAAGCATACAATTAATATAAACTTTATGGTGGTAAGAGTAAGAGCTATTAAAATAAAGTTTGCCGCTCGAGCAAACGTGTTTTGTAATTAATCTAAGTTTCAAACAGTTAAGTGCTACCACATACCACATTACCATAATCTAAACAAAAACTTTCATTGATTAATACACAATTATTTGCATATTATTATAAGTAATTTCTTTTGAATGCTCTGTGAAGTCATTTTTCTAGATTTGTTTGTTTTTATTTGTAAACAACTATATTTGTAATCAGTTTTTACATATGGCACCTTGGCAATGGTTGGCCTATGGTTAATTAGGCCTAATTGGTTTTACCTACCACTAGATACAGAATCAAATGATAAGTCAATAAAAAAATAGCAAATAATCGAATTTTGTTTTATCACAGCGAATGATTTGTTTACTTACCATCTGCAACATGCAGCTCTTCAATCAATTTGAATACCGTCCAGTGCTTCGCGCCGATAGAAATTGCATTTGGAAATGAAATCTGCTTTGGATTTGTGTTGAAACGGTACATGTTTCACAAACAACTGGATGTCCTTTATGTCATATCTTGTTCTTAAATGCAATGTGGCTCTCAGATGTTCACCTAAGAAACCTAATCCGTCGGTAGCAGGCTTTATATTACTAGTCACTACGAGATCTTTGGCGTCATCTTTCAAATACTGTTTTATGATGTGAAACAACTGTTTCTGTGTTAGCAAGTCTTCTAATTTATTTATTTTAGTAACAAACTCTTCTACACCATCCATTTTCTTTAAAATATAAAAATGATTGCAGTACGCAGACACTGTTATATATGATTTAGTATTTGCTTAAATTGTATGTTAGCAATGTAATGCGGGTTTGTGACTTTGAACTTAATGTTAATTATATTTGAGTTGATATTTCGTTTCAGAAGCCTAAGTCAGTGAATTGATGGTAGATAAATATAAATTCTTATCAATAAATCTTTTGATAAGAGTTTTATAAGAGGAGAGGAGTTTCATAAATAATATTTATTTAATGACTGTCCATTTTTCTTGTTTTAATTTCGCCGTGTCATATTATAATTTGTAATTAGAGTCAGGAAGTGATGATAAGGTGTATTCGACTAAGATCGGATCGGTTAGAGTAATAAATCATGTCTTCTAAAAATTCAATAAATACTTAATAGGTAAATTTCTGTTGGTGGCAACAAAGGACATAGCAACATTGAATGAGCTACATTTCATTGTGGTCCTTTGCCAATACCCGTTTGTTGCTGGCGTGATAGCAATACTGACGAGTTTAAAAGAAACAGCATTGTTTTCGTAAGCTACAAAAAAGATCGGATAGTTTGCATAGCAATCATCATGTCGTATTAACTGTAGAATTGAAATAGTAGTCCGATCTTACCACAGGAACTTTCGAATATGGATTTTAAATAGTTGTTACAACCTAATCGTTGAACATGGCAGATTATCAATCTCACGATTCAATTAAAACTCTGTTACTTGTAGAGAACATTTTTTAATAATTCTTATATATTAAAAAAATGGAAAGTTTCATTTCGCCCGCATAGTATTAAAATATTTATAATATTCTATCAAATTGGCCTAAAATAACTATTTAAGTAATAATTATTTGTTAAAGTTGTTGAAGTAGGTAAAATGTGTCAAAAACGGCCGTTTTCCGAATATTTCGTTGCAAATTCGCCAAATTCGTTTACACTGTAGAACGGATTTATTTCAAAAAACTTTTTAATTTCGTGTTTAAATTTGGTACATTTGTTCTATTTCACGAAGAAGGTTTGCTCTTGGTTGTTGTTAGTCGTGCACGTGCACATTGAGGTAGTGTGCGTAAACTCGGGAGCTCTGAGTCACGATCGCGACGCGATCAGAGTCACTAGTGTTTTTGGGTCCACGCAAGATGTCCGTACAAAGTACCGTTAGCAAAGCAACTAAACGCAGAAAAGTCGTCCGCAGTGATGTAAGTTTTTTTTTTTACATTTAACGTAAATAATATTTTTTCCCTCCCTATAGGAATAACTGATCCATCATAAAAATTGTTAAAAAGTATATACATGACCCATTATTATAAAAAAACTTAAACTTTTCTTACTTCTAGACCGGGGATTTGGTTGAATTAGTTGAAAGTCATTAATTCCCATTGGTTTTATCTTAAATTAGAATTGTACGACATCATAAAAAGACACAAATATCAACACGTAAAATATAAAATAGATGACATAATCTATGTATATAAAACAAAGTCGAGTTTGTTCGAACACGTATAACTCGAGAACCGCAGGACTGATTTTCATGGTTTTTGATTTGTTGGATTTCTCTCCGTCCCGAATAGCAGAATAACTATTAAAAACATTAAATTATCCCCCATCCAATACAACTTTTTTCTTTAACTCATTTACTGTTCGTGCAGCACTACTGTGGAATAAACTACCTGTGGAAATACTATCACTGTGACCACTTTCAAAAAGAAATTAACAGAACACTACTTTAATCAAATTAGTTGATTAATTGCAGTATTTGTTCCATATGGTTAAAACCTTTAAATAATATGTATTATTGTGTAAATTTTATATAAAATCATAGCATGTCTGTATACATGTTTGCATAATTCACCTACCAGCCAAATAACGTTTCGTTATGATTGTTAAGGTTGGCTGGAAGAAATCTCTTAAAGAGATAAGCTCGCCCTTGTACACCTTCTTGTTTACACTATTTTATGTAACCACTGTTTATGCAATAAAGAATCTTTATAAACATTGAAAAATTGCCGAAAGAATAAAATAAAAGAAAACATATTATCCCATACATATTATAATTAATAATCTCAGTGCGTACCGTGCTCGGATGTTTCCTTTGTTTCAGGCACTTGAACCAACTGTCACCGTTTCTGTGCAACGCCTGTCGGATCAAGTGAGGGCTATTCAGCGATGTCGCTTGCTGGATGAACCTACACTTGAGCGACTTCGCCAGGAAACGCGCTCTGTTCATGGAGTCGACGAGGTAAGTCAAACTCTCTCTGCTGCGATGCCGAATATAGTGCATTTGGCAACGACGCAGGCGGAGGATAGACCAATACCAGACGACTACGTGAACACAAGCGCGAATCTAACCCAGGATAATGAGCAAATGAGGAGAGCATTGGACGAGGCGATCTCTATGTATCGCTCTACACCAATTGCAGAAAGACCGCGTTTACCACGTTTGCCCGTGCATAAACGAAATATGGCGCTTGTGGGGGCTATAGACCGATTGCTAGATCCATATTTGGAATCTAGCCAAAACCTAGCTGATACTCACTCGATTCTCTATTGCGCAGCCATCGCAGTTTGTCGCATGGCTCGGATCAAATTTCCAGATTATGATGGAGCCCCGCGACCTGCTGCCGTACCCGCGTGGCATATGAGAATCGAGCGGCGTATCAGCGCGGCTAGGGCCCTCATTGGCAAGCTAATCTGCTTTAGGTCGGGGAATAATCGCCCGAGAATTATGCGCTTTGTGCACCAGGCATTCGCTGGGACCAATATAAGGCCCCAAGACTACATGCACTGGGTCACAGAGCGCATAGACTTCCTAAAGCAGAAAGTGTATGCATGGGCAAACCGTATTCGTCGGTACAGGCAGCGTGTAGATAGGTACCATCAGAATCGCCTCTTCCAATGTGACCAAAGGAAAGTATACCGAACTTGGGAGAGACCCACCAGTTGTGTGGTTGATGGACAGCTTCCAAATGCTAATGCCATGACACAATTCTGGCAAAACATTTGGTCGATGCCTGTCAACCACACCGAGGGTACATGGATTGAAGTTGTTGAGCGGGCGTGTGAGTCGATCGGAAACATGGAGGCTATATCCATTAGCCCTCAAGACGTTAGTTGTGCAATCCGACCTGCACATAACTGGAAAGCTCCAGGACCGGACGGATTGCACAACTTTTGGCATAAGTGGTTCCGTCACTCACATGCCCTCTTAGCAACTCAGTTCCAAGAAGCTCTCGAAACGGGCTCTCTACCAAGTTTCATGACGACTGGTATTACTTTCCTGCTCTATAAGAACGGCAGTACCACGGAAGCAAAGAACTATAGACCCATTACGTGCTTGCCAACAACATACAAGCTCCTTACATCTATTCTGACATCAAAAATTGCTAAACACATTGACTGTAATAATGTTTTAGCCATTGCTCAGAATGGATGTAGGGCTGGGTCTCGTGGTACTAAAGAGCTTCTCCTCATTGACATGACCATTTGCCAACAGGTTCGCCGAAACAGGAAGAACCTGTCCGCCGCCTGGATTGACTACAAAAAGGCCTATGATTCGGTGCCTCATTCATGGCTAAGACGGGTCCTAGAGTTGTATAAAGTAGATACAACTTTATGCACCTTTCTTAGTTCGTGTATGGGGCAGTGGACCACAGTGCTTTGTCAACCGGGGGGTGGAGTTTCTCCTACATTGACGAACCCTATAAGGATACAACGTGGTATTTTCCAGGGTGACAGCCTCAGTCCGTTGTGGTTCTGCCTAGCCCTCAATCCACTTAGCACTCTGTTAAGGGATTCAGGGTTGGGCATTCGACTTCATAGAGGGGGTGAGATCATTTCTCATCTGCTGTACATGGATGACCTCAAATTGTTTGCACCAAATAAGCCAGACATTTTGAAGTTACTGAGAGTAACTGAAACTTTCAGTGGCTCCATCGGTATGGAGTTTGGTGTCGACAAATGTGCGGTCATTAATGTACAGCGGGGTAGGGTTGTAAATTCAGATGGTTTACAACTCTCAGAGACAATGTTCCTCAGGTCGCTCTCTGAAGTCGAAACCTACAAATACCTTGGTATGTCGGAGGCTTTGGGTGTGGCCAGCGGGGACATAAAACAATCGGTGATGGACCGATTCTTTGGTCGCCTGACAAAAGTACTGAAAAGTCTTTTGTCAGGTGGTAACAAGGTTCGGGCTTTCAACGGTTGGGTTATGCCCCTGCTGATATACACCTTCGGCATACTAAGGTGGTCTCAGACTGAATTAGACGCCCTGGATGTAAAGATCCGAAAACTGCTTACCACGTATCGTATGCATCACCCGCGATCATCGGTGATGAGATTGTACATCCCACGGAAGTGTGGGGGCCGCGGCTTTTTAAATGCCAAAAACCTACACAACCGTGAGGTGTGCAATCTTAGGGAATATTTCCTACACTGTGATAGCGGGATGCACCGCGACGTGGTAGCAGTTGATAAGGGCTTTACGCCACTATCCTTGGCAAACGAAAACTGGCGCAAACCATCTGTACTAACTACCCAGAGCCGCAAGGATGTATGGAAGAGCAAGGAGTTACATGGGCGGTTCTACCGGGCTCTGAATGGGCCTGATGTAGACTCGTCCGCATCGGTGGCCTGGCTACGTTTCGGTGATCTCTTTGGAGAAACTGAAGGTTTTGTCTGTGCAATTATGGACGAAGTTATCAAGACGAATAACTACCGGAAATATATCCTGAAGGACGGTACGGTCGACATCTGTCGAGCATGCCACCGTCCCGGAGAATCCCTCAGGCATATAGTTTCCGGTTGTTCTCATCTTGCTAACGGCGAGTACTTGCACAGGCACAATCAAGTAGCTAGGATTATACACCAGCAACTTGCTCTTAGATATCGCCTTGTGGGCTCTGAGGTACCATACTACAGGTATGTACCTGCGCCAGTTCTCGAGAACGGTAGTGTCACGCTCTACTGGGACCGATCTATTATCACTGACAGGACTATTGTTGCCAATAGACCTGATATCGTGTTAATAGACCGGGTGACGAGTCGTGCAATTCTCATTGACGTCACCATTCCCCATGACGAGAACCTCGTGAAGGCCGAAAAAGAGAAACTTTCGAAGTACTTGGACTTGGCCCACGAGGTTACCGCCATGTGGCATGTGGACTCAGCGATAATTGTACCGATAGTCGTAACAGTGAACGGACTTATAGCGAAGAGTCTCGACCGTCATCTCGAGAGGCTCTCGCTTGGCAGTTGGGTCAAGAGCCGGATACAAAAAGCGGTTCTTCTGGACACGGCCCGCATTGTGAGGAGATTCCTCACTATGGAGCCCTAACCACCGGTAGCTTGGGTCTTCGCTCCGCTACCGGCGGGTGCCCCCCTTTTTTATATATTTATAAATGTACTTTTCTTTTTTATCTGTATATTTAAAAATGTTAAAAATTGAGAAAAAATATGAATAAATGAAATAATTAATAATAAGGAAATCTTTATTTTTACTAAATCTTCAGTTTTTATGGATACGGGTCTTCCCTCAACCGAAGGGGTTTAGAGCATACTCCACACGCTGCTCAACTGCGGGTTGGCGGAGGCCGCCAGTGTTTTCGAGCCGCCTAAATGCCGCTAACTTGGCTTAACGAGTGTCATCTAATGGTAACAACCGGGACCGACGGCTTAACGTGCCTCCGAAGCACGGAGGAGCTCAAGATAATCTATTGATAACAATCGGAATCGACGGCTTAACGTCTGTCGTTAAAATGTCTTTCGAAGCACGGAGGAGCTCTTAATATAAACCCATCCGTGTACAGGCTACGGTCGACGTTGCTTAACTTAAAACAATGAGTCTGAAACGCGCAATGATGCCATCGAGCTTCTCTATTATTTTCTATTATTCATTGTTTTAATTCCATAAAATCATAAACTTAGTTTAGCTAATATGTACCACGACATTCATTGATTGTTAGGCGGTACGGAGTTCGCCGGGACAGCTAGTAAAGAATAAAAAGAAAATTATGTATCTGAAAGCGATTAAAAATATTCAATATTTTAATTACATCCTTTATTAAATATATATATATATATATATATATATAATTAGAAGTCCAAGGACTAAATATTAATTATTTATTAAATAGCATAAAAAAAATTAAGACTCAATTTAAAAATGATTAGGTACAGATTTCTTTGCTAACGCTCCTTCAGTTTACGCACACAAACGCGCCTGTCTGTACATGCCACTACTACAACTAAAGACAAACCCTCTTCGTGAGATAGAATATCTGTAGCTGGTAATTCAGTAAACCTATCAATGCACTGCTCATACCATCGGACGGATCGGGCTGAAATTTGGGTATACAGGTAGCTATTATGACCTAGGCATACGTTCTGAAAGGACTTTTGAAAATTCCCGCGGGATACCGGGATACGTGCGTACAAAGTCGCGGGCACTAACTAGATAATTATATGTATCGCACAGGCTAACTATAATTATATGTATCGCACAGGCTAACTATATAATACTCTAATTAAAAGAAGCCACTGACGTATGTAATATAGGTTCATGCCTAGTACATACCGTCAGGGACTTTATAATCTTTGCCTTAAAAAATATTCTAATAAAGTTTTAAAGTTATAATTTTAAATGGAATTAAAGGACATTTGATTTCAATTAGTAAATCAGTCGCGTCGCGATACCATCTGGGGTAGTACCCAAAATAACATTTTTTTTTGTAAATGCATACATATAATACATAGAAAACACCCAGAGCAAGTTAAACAGACTTGTTCATGCATACAAATATTTGATGGGGTCTATTGCGGGGATCAAACCCGCGACCTCGGACTCAAAGTGGCCATTGCTAACCATTCGATAAATTAGCTCGTCTAATAAATAACAAAATGATATTTTACGTCAATATTAAAACCCAATTTTTGATTTGTTCTGTGTCACAGGCAAGGCATTGCCAGCATAATGCACACAAGAAACATTTCTACGTAACTGTTGGTGTTTGTATTCAGAGAGATATTAATAATTAATCGCGCGCGACATGTTATACAATGTTTGATCAACATCAACATACAACATTTTCCATGATATGGCCGTTTTTAACTAAACATCACTATTGCCTCAGTTAATCTATACCTACTCTTACGCAAGAGATACACCTGTAGGAATTATTTTTTCCTACGTCGTGTGCCAAACGAGCATACGGCCTACCATGATGTAGCCGATAGATATGCATCTACAAAGGCTATGAAGAACGTTTGCAAAAAGGAATATTGTTCTTACGCTGGCCTGCTAATGCAGCACCTCACATCTGGTGACTGTCAGTAGTAACCTCACTCACTCGCGAGAATGTAGACTAATTGGTGGTTTATGAGAAAAATAAAAAAAATCGTACAAGATTAATTGAGGCAAATGTTTAGTTAAAAACGGGCATATCATCAATCTTAAGGTACGAGTGATCAATTTTAAGATACATCAAAGTCTCAGCTTCAAGTGTAAAGCGGTATAGCTCTGCATTCATAATTGTAGTCGAGTAGCCAATTGTAGTAGAGTAACTTCGCTTCCTACCCGAGTGGTAGAGAAAAGTAGTTTAAGGAGCTCTTGCTGAATGGAAAGATATAGCATTTAGCAATATGGTATAAGCGAATCATTGCTCTTTGAAATTGATCAGGAGTAAAGAATATTAAACACCGTGGTACAAAAAAGATGTGGTCACGTGAGTTGACTTGCCTACGTCATCAGTACTATTTTGTATGGAAAATGACAGATTTTGACACCCAAACTCGTGCCGCAGTCTTGGCAACAAACGGGAAGAACAAACCTTGAGTGTTTCTTTGTACTATGATATACAATACACTACGGGAAGAGGTGTCAGCCAGAGGTGCACAGCCGCGACTTAAAATAAAATAAATAAAAATACTTTATTTCAGATAATTAGAATCCATTAATCATTTTATATGAATTTAATTTAGTACAAACCTAAAAGCTAGTTTAATCCATAATCTAATCTAATAATTGAATTGAATATCAAAATTAATTCATGCGGTGTCAAGTTTTCTTTTGTTATTTACATCACTAAAGTGGCTAACAAGCATACGGCCCGCCTGATGGAAAGCAGTCACCGTAGCCTATGTACGCCTGTAACACCAGGGGCATCACACGCGCGTTGCCGACCACGTAAAAACCTCTTCACGTCGTTTATGAAGAACCCCATGCTGTAGTCTCCTGAGAAAACCTCGACAAGCATTTCATTCCACAGCTTGACAGTAAGCGGCAGAAAACTTCTCTGGAACCGCACAGAACGCGACCACTCAGGCTCCAATGTGTGAGGATGGATTCCCTGTCGATGGCGAGCGGTAGGACTGTAGAAGGAGGCCGTGGGCATCATGTCAAACAACTCCTCTGAAAACACGCCATTGTACAATCGTCGCGTCGACGTCGCTGAAGATTTCAACTCCGAGAATCCCAATATTTTTGGCGATGGTAAGGGGTGTGTTCTGGAATTGAGGAGCCACAGCAAGTAACTTAATACGTGTAGTTTTAATCAGCACATAGAGCCAGTTTGTCTTTGATCGACGCTTTTCATAACGCGTATTGTACTTCAATTTATGTTGATAATTATATTACCTAATTATCAACCCTTTACGCAAAAATCATCAGAAATTCTGAGCACGAACGAGATTCTCAAAAACCCAACTATTCAAATCTTATTTTTCACTCGAATCTTTTTCGCATTTTTGGCATTTTGGCGCCCCAGTCCACCTGGCGCGTAGAGCGGCCTAGTTTTATTAAACTACTAGTTTTATTATACCCTCTATATATTATAATGGGTATTATTATATTGGGTATCATAAATAACAATAAAAAAACAATTTTCTAAAATTGTATGTGTACACCTACCTATTTTACTTCTTGGTTGTGTCCATCATGACTGATGATCATGGGTGATGGAAGGGAACGAAGAGTATTTAACGATATCGTAAAATAGACAAGACTACAGTTACAGAATTAAAGTAGTACCTAGTTGAAAGTTCGTATGAAAGTGCGCAGATCTTGATCAGTCCCATCACATGCCGTAGCAGCTTAAGAGCTGCCATAACAGCTTATCATCAGGCGTGCTGTATATTTTTTATACTATTAACGTGGCAAACAAGCTACGGTCCGCCAGATGGAAAGCAATTTAAACAGCATAAGCAGTAAGTATACTTGTTTTGCATTTTAGAATAAAAAAATATGAGCGAACACTTTCCAGAAAAAGTGCAATGAAATATCGCTTATTTGTAGTTAATTCTAATTATAATTAGATTTATATTTTCTTTTTAAATACTATGTTGACCATCGCACAAAACAAATTTCCTTTATTTGAAACGGAAACGGCTTTCGCTAAAAACTCTCCGTAGAAAAATGATTTTCCAATTAATGTTCCCACGACATCGGAAATGTTTGCAGCAAATTTGAAAGACCCCTGAAAAAGAAAGTACATATTCTTTATTCACAGTATCTCCGTACTTAGTATTGTACGTGCGTTTCGTGCCAATGACTATATCTGCCTTTCTTCAATCAATAACGAAAATAGCTGGGGGCTTACCACCAACTCTTATTGCGATTCGATAACTGAATAGAATGCTTATTCGTACCAATGAATAAGCGACTCTAATCAGTTATTGAATCGCTTATTCACTGTTATGAATAAGCATTCTATTCAGTTATTGAATCGCAATAAGAGTTGGTGGTAAGGGGCTGATACCCGAAAATAGCGGCTTCCCGTTACCCGTGGCCAAGGGTTTGAATAAATCTTTTTATTTCTCGTGGGAATAAGATGTTTTTCCGTGTGAAAAGCTTATGTCACACTACAGACCATAAACTATCCCCGTGAAATAATTATGTCTGTTACACCTTAGTACTAATGATCGTCTCTGAGACGATCAATGCAAGCCAGAAATGGCAAGTTACCAGTTATAAGTCTCACCACCACCGGCGAGAAACTACTTACCAACTACTAACGGCCGTCCCGGCTTAGCACGAGTGGACATAAGTATTTTTTTTTATATTTTTACGTTTTAATTAATAATAATTATAGCCTATGTTACTCAGGGAGAATGTAGCTTTCCAATGGTGAAAGAATTTTTGAAATCGGCATAGTAGTTTTTGAGTTAATTCATTACAAACATACACACACACACAAATACAAATCTTTCCTCTTTATAATAGTAGTGTAGATGACTATTTTTCTTCTTTATTTCACATAAAATATCATAACATAGTTATATCAATAGTGTACAAAGGTGAACTTGTCTCTACAAGAAATCTCTTCCAGCCGACCCTATAGACAGCAGGAAAAATAATCACTGATGGATAAATTGCATTATGTGCGTAGTTTTTAAGAAAGAAAAAGAAAACAATGATATCTTGACTCTTTAAAGAGTAAAATGACAGAGATATAGCATATAGGTACGAATAATTGATCGATGACTGTTCACCGGCACGGCGCCGCAGCGATGAGACTCTTTCTCTACTTGTATAGTCGCAACGATAAAAGCTATTAAAGATAATAATCGCTACTTAAGCGATGCTCGCTTTGCGAGGACACTCGCATGATACCGAGCCTTACAAAAAAGTAATCGTCCGACATATTCTCACACTCGCAGACACACAGCGACAAAACTATCAGAGCTACACACTCACTACTCCTTGCTCTATACTGGTTCATTGCCGACGCGTCGAGACAAATGCCTAGAGGAAAAGCTGAGAAATTGCGGTCCCCTAAGCGATGGTTAGTACTCTAGGGTTAAGAAAGTTGACCTTGGGCACGACGCAGTTGTTGACGCTAAGCTGTTTCATCAGGCTGACCACGATGTCGTACTTGCACGGCTGCTTCCATCTGTAGTCCCAGAGCGTGGTGCGAGATGTACCCTTAATTATGTACACAATGACTCTGATCTAGAATATAAAGAATCAGATGAATTAGTACAATGTAGAGACAACGTCTTGTCAAATATCACTTCCAGTAGAGAGCCCCGCATAGTGCTACGACTGCTACATCCATCGGGATGGATGGCACAACACCATCCTTGAGCCAAAGCCAATCTCACCCGCACGCGGTGAAGCTTGCTGATTGCCAAACGATGCTCTGGCAAAAAAGATGTAGAGCGACTCACGATATTTCATGTTGCGAGTGTCTACATCGCAACAGCTTCACATCAGGCGGGGCGTATGATTTTCACCCGACGTAGTATAAAAATAATAATATTTGTAATGTCTGGTATCTATAATATTTGCCTGTAGATATTTTTCACAAATGATATTATATTGAAGTTGGTTCTCTAGAGGGTTTTCTAGGGGAAAAGGATTTTTTCCAGAACTAAGATCTAGTTAAGGCCATAAAGCCGTGAAGGTATGTCGCCACTTTGAATGAAAAAATGTTTTAGATTTAGCACTTTTCAGTGCTAGTCCTAAATCGAAACATTTTGAGTGCTGGTAGGTACAATAACGTAAACATAGTTTATTGTCTTGGTAACAAATTCAACATAGGCATTCCTGATAGTCATCCTAATAATTGCTATGAATTGATTATAAATCGACCTTTCTCCCCATTAAACCGTTATGTTGCAAACATTCATATAATGAACACATTAACACCTCTTGCATTGCGCTGTCATCTAATTTCGTGGTATTTATTTCAAGTATATTTGAATTCCCTTCGCTAACAATCCTGGCCTCATTTATGGATGAGTTATATCTTTTGGGGCCTCTGCATATCTGCAAATTGTCAAAGGTCATCGTGTAAGGGCCCTGTAACAAAGTAAATAAATATAAATATTCCTGGACCAATTACACACGGCCACACCCACCTGATGTGAAGCGATTCCAACAAGAAATATTACTTGCGTGCTACCCCCGCTGCCAACGCAGCAACTCCTTTCCTTCTAGTGATGTCACTCACTTGCAGGTACACAACAACCCTCAAGGGAATTGTTATTTTGTTGTCGTATTGTGTGAGGTGGAGGTACTTCCCCAGTCGGGCAGGATATAAATACGCTGTACCTTATCTGTCTTTTACCAGAGTCTCTTTCGATAATCGGCAGGTTGCACCACGTGCAAGCGAGAACGGCTCTGAAGATCGTGGTGAGCCACTACCACCAACTACACCTCAGTCCCCCCCCCCCATCCACGTAGTTCACAAGAAGTGGGTTGTTATTTCTACATAGGTACGCCTATCAACTCTACCGTAGTGCAATAATAGTAGATTATTGCATCGAGCACAAAGTAATTTATTATTGCACCGAGGGCCTGATTTAGAGCCCGAGCGTTAGCGAGGGCTCTAATCTTACAGGCACGAGGGCAACATAAATTACTTAAGGCGAGGTGCATAATCTGCTTTTCTTTCAACTAATACCTATAGGAATAGTAGATAAAAGAAACTCATATCAAACAGTTAAAATAGAAGTTTAATTATTGAAATTAAAAGATTTTCTATAACACTGTCGGCTTCATTTGGAATGTTTTCCGGAGTTAATGTGTCGCTAGATGATTCCATTTTAATTCGAAGCCGAAGCACTCAAAATCAGATAGTATCACACTTTTATCGTTTCCAAAAATATTGTCAAGCAAAATTAACAAAGTTCCCGCCAAATCACTTTTTTAAATTTCTTTCATTTTTAACTCGGAGCACAGTATAAGTAATAGTACTAACGTACAGTATGGACACTCTCTGCCGCTCTCACTAGTCGACCTCACCTCCCCTATGAGACCGATTTGGAACCGTTCGCAATGGATGCAACGTCCTACAAATTGACGTCGCTTGTATTTTATTCTCCATTCAGTTTAAAAGATGGGAGTTACTTGTGCAGTGGATGGATGTCTCAACACATGGAAAGTCAAAAAAAGAAATTTATTCGATCCCTTTGGATGAAATAAAATACAGGTTTTTATTAAATAATAAATTAACCTAAAACGCATGTGGCAGCCATAGTTTCATCATAACTAATTCATGTCTGTCAAAGTAGGCTACAAGATACAATTAATACCAGATGAGAAAAGGATAGCAGATTTATATGTCTCAAAGAGCAAGTGAGTGCGCAGACGCGCGGAAGTGAAATTGCTGTCACTTGAGTTATGGTGGTTTATTGTTAAAATTTACAATTTTCTAATTTATATTTCAATGTTTATTGTGCGTGATGTCATGGTGTAGTTTTAAATTACGTTTGTTCCATGTGAATATGAAAATGAATCAAATCATTACGCATGCGTTTATATGAATGAAAAGCTACAATTAATGAGAATGAAATGTTTTGACCATTACAATGAACCGGTGTTAGGAAGGCGAATATTCCATTTAGTGGTGATTAGAAAATATAAAAATTTTGAGTAAGTTAGCAATGGCAATTATACAAGGCGTTTTGTAAATATTGGCTGAAATCAGTGTAGTGTATTACTATGTATTTTTTTCTTCACTACGCCCACCTGATGTGAAGCGGTTACCGGAACCATATTAACGCTCGCAATATTAAAAATCGCTCGCGCGCTGCCATCCCCGCTGCCAACACAGCAACTCCATCCTCTCTGGTGACCTCACTCACTCGCAGGGACACAACAACCCTCAAGGAAATAGTTATTTGACTGTGTATTCTGTGAGGTGGTGGTACTTCGTCAGTCGGGCTGCTTAAAAGATACGCTATGTCCTACCTCTCTTTTCGTCAGAGCCTCGTCTGTCAGTCAGCAGGGTGTACCCCGTGTAGGTGAGATTGACTTTGGTTCAAAGATGTTGATGAACCACTTACACCCCTTTACATGTCCGACTAATAATTGAATAATGTCAGCCCTAGAGAACATTGAGTGATGTTCTCTAGGGCTGACATAGGCACGTGTACAGACGTCATTTGGTTACTACATGCAAAAGCGCCATTTTTGTATGGAGTGGCCGGGGTTTGCTCAGAGTTAGCAGCAATCATTTTTTAAGTTTGGAACAAGTAGGATAGAAACGAATAATACGTACGAAAAAAAAAGTATTGATATCGGCTGGCTGAATAGAGCTAATCCATTGAGATTGGCACCTTTTGGTGCGATTAAAAAAAACTGTGCAATAATGAAATTTCATACATTTTTATTGCTCTAGAGCATTAAAGACTCGTTTTGTACTGAGTTTTTAGTGTGATTGTGATGAAATTAAAGCATAGTTGGAAGAAAATATAATTTATTTATCAACGACTCTACTTACATAAGAGTCTGAGGTCTTCGCATCCTCATCCAGGAGAACTCCTGGTACGACTACTAATAGAAGTAGAATTTTCCCCGAGATCGACATACTAATAATATCTACCCACAACGCTTGGCAAATACGTGCTATAATCGACACGCTCGTTTAGGCACTAATTACACATGAATAAACGTTATTATAGCTATAGGGTGTTTTGCCAATAGCTCGCAAGTATATATATATATATATATATATATCGACGGCCCCTACGTATAAAGCGACATGTCATGAGTTAATTTCTTACTTTTTGATAATATACAATCAATAAAATAAAAAAACCGGACAAGTGCGAGTCGTACTCGCCCACCGAGGGTTCCGTAGGTACGTAGTATCATTATTAAATTTGATATTTTTCATTATAAATAAGAAATAATGCGTCGAAAAATAAATAAAATATATTTTGCAATGTGTACATCAAGCCCTTCCATATGATACCCCATTTGAACTAGTAGTTTCAATTTGAAATTTCGACACCCTATAAAAAATATAGACCCCCTATTTTTTAAGATCTATTTACAAATGTATAGTTTTGAGATTTATTCCTGTACTTGTAGTCTATAACGATGTTACTTACCAAATTTCATAGTTCTAGGTCAACGGGAAGTACCCTATAGGTTTTGATTCCCTTGAGTGTGTCGAAATATGCGTTTTTTGCTGAATAAACGGCCGTAACTTTTTTCTACGTAAACTTAGCAGTTTGATTTTTTTTTTACTTCATGGGACCGTAGACCTGAGTATACAGTTCAAATTTCAGCTTGATACCTCCACGCATTCTCGACATAGAAATTCTTGACAGACAGACAGACAGACAGACAGACAGACAGACAGACAGACAGACAGACAGACAGACAGACAGACAGACAGACGGACAACAAAGTGATCTTATAAGGGTTCCGTTTTTCCTTTTGAGGTTCGGAACCCTAAAAAGAATATATTTTTAGGGGCAATCTGTAGCAATTTATGCAATAAAAAAAAATTGCCATTTTTGACATGTCGCTTTATACGTAGGGACCGTCGATATATATATAAATATTACATTATGACGTTTTCAGACTGTTTATCATGATGTCGTCTTAATATTTTTAGTGAAATGCCCTAATTGATTTATTACCATATCAATCATAGAATGGCTAAAAGATAACAATTTAACCATAAATTTGACAAAGACCAAAGCAATACAATTTCAAACTTCTAAGAGCAATACTTCAAATCTTAATATAAAACATAAAGATAAACAAATAGACGCAGTTAACTCTACAATATTTTTGGGAATAACTATAGATAGGTTTTGTAATTGGAAAGACCATGTAAAGAAGGTGTGTACAAAGATAAATAGGTTTGTTTATGTCATAAATCGCATCAAAAACACAGCATCGTTAGAAGCAGCTCTACTGGCTTATCGTGGTTACGTAGAATCGACATTGCGATACGGTCTTATCATCTGGGGAAATTCAACAGACATAGGTTCTGCATTTACAGCTCAAAAGAAATGCATTCGGGCTATTTGCGGTGCAGATCCATTGGATACTTGTAAAAAAATATTTAAAGAATTGAAATTGCTTACCCTTTCTTGCCTTTACATTTATGAGATATGCGTTTTTGTTCATACTCATATAAATTTGTTTAAAAAAAGTAGCACACTTAGCAAACGAGCAATGAACAAGCATAGACTGGTAACACCAAAACATAAACTTACTCTATATAAGAAGAACGTGCATTGCATGGCGATCACTATTTATAACAAGCTACCGGGTCATTTTAAAGATCTCATCCTAAGACAGTTCAAAAAACAGGTCTCCACGTGGCTTTTGGATAAATGTTATTACTCGGTTCGTGAATATTTAGAAGATAAAACATGATATCATATTATTATTTGTGAAGTAATTTATAATTAATTGTATTAGTGTGCCTCAATTGACATTAATTATAGACATAAAAAGAATGAATTAATTTGTATCTAATTGTAATCTAATCATAATAAAATAAGTAATTATATAAGGTAATGAATGATAACGACATGTATTGTAATTTGATTTGTAATTTAATTTAATTGTGTTTTTGATAATTAAATAAATTCATGTAACATTTGTACGCCGTAACACGGCCGAATACGCCTGGATCTTAACTTGAAAACTAATCATCAAAATAATTGTTTGTACCCGTATTCTGACAAATAAAGTAATTCTATTCTATTCTATTCTACCATATTTGTGACCCACTGCACCAATTTGTTTTTTTATGTCTATACAATTATTATTATATTTATCCCTGTAATTTTCATGCTTCTGTATCGTAATTTTGACGATATCTTTTTTTTTTATACTACGTCGGGTGGCAGACAAGCACACCGCCCGCCTGATGTGAAGCGGTTACCGTAGCCATATTAACGCTCGCAACAAAAAGTATCGCTCACGCGCTGCCACCCCCGCTGCCAATGCAGCATGTCCTTCCTTTCTGGTGATCTCCCTCACTCGCAGGAACACAACAACCCTCAAGGGGTTTGTTGCACCGCGTGCAAATGAAGTTGGCTTTGTTTCAAAGATGTTGATGAACCACTTACACCTCAATATCTGTCATTAATCAATTTTGTTTAGACAAATGTACGCTAATTTAACGGATCGTATAAAATATATATATACTGACGGCTTATCGTGCACTGCGAAGAAAATATATTATATATATATATATATTTCTACTGACGTCATTAAATAACAGTAAGTGGCCTTTGGGCAGCTTGAAAACACTGGCCTCCGCCGGCCCGCAGTTCAGACCCGTGTCCCAGCAGTGGGATGAATAAAGGTTAACGAGAAAAAGAAGAAGAATCAACTTCTAAGAGATTTGACTTCGACCGTTATATGCCTGTATTTCATCAAAGGTTGAGTGAACAATATGTTTTCTATTAAAAAAGAGAGTTAAGAGTGAAATACAAAATGTTAGCTATGTATTATACGATTAACGTATTAACTATTTTATCGGACAAACGCAAAACACCCTGTACTTTTAACTACATCCAGTAAGTATATATAATACTGATATTAAACTATTTTTAATGTTTGCCATACGGATACTTATCATATTATAAATCTATCATGTTCAAATGGTAATTATGTATATATGGTGCTGACGACGACTGTCTCGGATCCCGTGGACTGCGTTTCGAACCAACATCTCAATCTTGGAAGAGCTTAAAATTAAGGATAGCTTATCATCGACTGTGCAACTACGAATCATCAAATACTTCGGACACATTGTTCGGAACCAGAACTCCATGGAACGACTCATTGTCCAGGGGCAAGCCAGAAGGTATTTTACACCACAGCATCGCCTTCAACTGTATAAAGCCCAAGTTAGGCCTCCTACGGATTACTTTTCACATCTCTGGGCTGGTGCGCCCCAGTACTTACTCGCTCCATTTGACCGCATACAACGAAGAGCTATTCGAATCGTATTTTATTTCATCTGGTACATATTCTTTCCTGAAGTTCGGAATGGTGTTTAGCTTCCTATAGACATCCTTCTTATTATACAAATTGTTTGATTGCCAAATTACAGTGTTTTAATGATTGATTTTTTGTCCGTAAATCGAGAAAAACAAATGTCTAAAAGAATAAAATATGTAATACTTTTCTAAAAAAAAAATAAGAATAAATTTAAGAGTAATTCTCCCAGGAGATTACAGTACGGGGTTTGTAGGGTAGGGACACATTAAGCCGGACCAGCGTTTTTGAAGTAGCACAAGCATAACGCGCTAGTCGTCCCCGGGAAGCTGCGCTAAATACACACCTCGTATTGGTTAAGTTTATTAGTTAAAATTATCGGTTTAGATATTGTTTTTATGGATTTTAAAATTGTGGAAATGTGTTTAAGTGGTGGAAAATTATAAACTAAGACAATTTGGGAAAATAACTTTTATTATTTCACAAACTATAGCACCTTCTATCAGACTATACAGTGAGGCATTTTACGGTGGTATTAGACTCTCTCTATATATATAAACAATTTTTACAGTACTTATATAGTGATTTATAGAGAACTTCTACAGTCTACAGGTTCTTCAAGAAAGGCGTAAAGGGGTTTTTATAGGGTCGGCAACGCAGGCATGATGCCTCTGGTGTCGCGTCCATAGGCAGAGTTGACAACACTTATCATGATGACGAAGAATCAGACAGATCGTACGCTTGTTTACCATTCTAGTTGTATAAAAATAAAGAGTAATGCAACCATGACAAAGCAAAACATTGTAATAAATAACTTAAAAGTAGAATTACATAAACCATTAAGGTACTAAGTAATAAAAAAAAACTTTATACGTTTTACAGCATGACACTTGTATGCGCTAAGAGTGACGATCAGACTGCGACTGTAGTGCGAGATGTGATCTTGACTGTACCTATGTGCCTATGTGCACAGAGAGGTAGACCTTACGCGTTTTATATTTTCTTTTTAAACAAAACACTCGTCGTGCTACAAAATAAATTTCCTTTCTTGGAAACGGCAACTGATTTCACTAAATATTGTCCATAAAAGAATGATTTCCCGATCAGAATGTCCACGACTTCTGTAAAATTTACTTTAAACTCGAAAGAACCCTGCAAAATAAAATAATAAATAAGTATTTTTGGACACGGCGCCATCTAATCCCAAACTACGCAAAGCGTTTACTATGGGTACTTGTAAACACAAGACACATAGATATGTTTATGCATACTAATGTTTGTCTTGTGCGGGGAACGAACCTTCGATATCAGAGTTAAAGTAGCCATTGGTAGCCCTTTGACGGCCGGGCTCGTCAATTGAACATTGATACTTTTCATGAATATGGTGTCAATGGTTCATCAACATCTTTGAACCAAATGCAACTTCACCTGCACGCGGTGTACCCTGCTGACTGACATACGAAGCTCTGGCGAAAAGAGAGGTAGGGAGAGTCACCAGAAAGGAAGGAGATGCTGCGTTGGCAACGGGGGTGGCGGCGCGCGAGCGATATTTTATGTTGCGAGCGTTAATATGGCTACAGTAACCGCTTCACATCAGGCGGACCGAATGCTTGTCTACCACCCGACGTAGTATAAAAAAAAAGAAGTAAACAGCGCACGACAAAACTAAAGGTATACACGATGTGCTTTTTCTCGTTCCGGCCAAGGGCCGCTGAAGCTGAAGCCGATTACCATCGGAATATTTGAATGCGAAAATGAAAGTTTCTGCTTAGATTATTGGTAATTATGTTTAGCTCAGCTGATAGAAACACTAGAGCTCTACCTAGTAAGCTGAAGCTGTTTGTCAATAACTTTAACATAAGACCTATTTTTGGAATCAAAAAATCCGATCGTAATCGGCTTCAGCTTCGGCGGTAGGGCCCCAGGTACCGATGATTTCTTGGCATCGTTTGAAATAAAAATATAGTAACTAATAAAATACACGTAACGAGAAAACGGACGGGACGGGATGGCACTTGAAGAACAACCTTCACATGCCATGCCGTCCCGTCCTAGTCATTATCACAGAATAAGAAATAGAACTAGTGATAGTAACCATTTAAACCATTATTCCGTTACGTACGAGTACGTATGGTAAGGTGTATGCAGAATTAAGGTCCAGCCAACCGACGCGTCAGCGACGAGGGACGCGGGACACGTAGCGGAAACACACGTGGACGCTGTATGACAGACGCTTGATTTTATATGAATGACGCGTTGCATAACGACTTCTGTACTCTCCCTGTATTTTGTGCACTATGATGACGACTGAAAGGCGCGGGTATTTAAAAAGACTACAAAACAAACACACACATACACATTTTGTTAAACAAAAAAAAACGCGCCCTTAAATATTGTCTAGTAGCCTGACCTTTCGCACGACGCAATTGTTAACGCCAAGCTTGCTCATCATGTTGGAGACGGCGTAGTACCTGCAGGGGTCCCGCCACCTGTAGTCCCAGAGCGTGGTGCGAGTTCTGCCCTTTATGGTGTACACTACGGTTCTGATCTAGAAATAATGTCGAAGTATAATAGGCTATTTGACAATGTTCAAAAATTGTATAAATTAGGTATTTAACAATATCGTAAAATACACAAAACTATAAAGATCTGTAAACTTTCATTCTAATTCCGTCCGACTTATTTTAGGGTCAATCAAAATTTGGCGGGAATGTCCATTTTAAAAGTATGAAATTATTAAAAAAATATGTTTCCATTGGAGAAACAATAAAAATACTACCTATAACTTTTATTATGATACTAATTACATAAACGTAATATTTAACATAGCTGTCGTACAAATTTCTGATTTGATGCATACAAAATACAAACCTGTGTGTGACTCATAGTCATAACTCAGTAGCTTTTTGTATGGACCGCTTTCGGGAAACTCCAAAATTGTGATTTTCAAATTAACATATCTCGAGAGATTTTTGTGCTATCGAAGTAATTCTTTCACCTATGGTTATATTATTGAAACGTCCCTACATAACAAACCGAAAGAAAAATGTTGGTCATACAACCTATTCATCAAGTATAGGTAGGTACATCAATACGCCTTAAGTATACAAACAACCTCATATGTCACGATTTTGTGAATGTTAAACTCCGAAAATATATAATTTGGTCCGTCTTGAAAGACTTGATATCTATTTTTCGTCGTCAACTCTTCCTATTCTATTTATTCCACTGCAGAGATACGGGCCTCCCTTCAATCGAAAGACATCCTCCACCACGCTGCTCAAGTGAGACTTGGCGGAGGCCTGTGTTTTCAAGCCGCCTAATGGCCATTGATAACTTAACTTAATGGCTTAACGACTGTCACTTAGTGACAACAGCCGGGACCGATGGTTTAAAGTGCTACAGAGAAGCTCAAGATAAATAAACCCATCCATGGACAGGCTCCGGTCGACGTTACCTAACTTGCGTGTTCGATTAGATGGGTTGTGGGACATCTCGCCCACGCAAAAACTGGTCTGCGGGCCAAATGTCTACTTTTTAAAATGTACATGGGGTTGTATTGACATGCGCAAGACGCCATCGAGCTTCTGAATAATCTATCAATCTCACTAGTAAGAAAGTACACGTAGTAAGTATGATATTTTTTTATTCTGGAATTATGGGTCATAACTACATGAAAATTAAAAAGTCATTAGGTAAATCAACTGAAAAAATAGAAGTTTAAAAGACGGACGCAGTCGCGGGTAACAGCTAGCGCATAATAATGAGAATATAATGACGTCCAATAACAAATAAGTTATATATTGTCCCAAATGACACGACACTGCACTGGGTGCCACAAATAATGGAACCACAATTAAGTTTCAAGTAGCTCTGCCCCACGGGTTCACTTTTCACCCACCCTTTCGGCTCCTACTGCACTCGTATGATGTCATGATGTTAAATAACCTAAAACTTTCTTCATGCATTAGGCAATCAAACGATATTCTTTCAAAACCGTCCGTTAGTTCCCTAGATCCACGCGTTCAAATAAACTCTTTAGCTTTATTTATTAGTATAGATTCTCTCATTATCATCATCAGCCTGTATCTTACCTACTGCTAGATATATCTAAGCTTTCCCCAATGCTTTCCACCAAATACTATCCTCCGCCTTCCGCATGCAGCCGCTTGCTTAAGGTCATTGTACCATCTAGAAGGAGTCCAACGCTTCGTCGTCTTACGCGCGGCCTCCACTCTAATACCTTCCTCCCCCATCTGCCATCAGTTACTCGACAGATGTGAGGGCCGGTCACTTTAGCTTGCAAACTCTGAAGGCTATGTCGACTAACTTTGGTTCTCCATCGAATTTTCCTCAAAGAAACCCCGAACATAGCCTTCTCCATCCCTCGCTGTACGACCTTTAGCCTATATATGTATTCTATATAGATTCTATGAAGCAAACTAATTGTCTACCTGCAGAAGCATTGATGTACGACAATACTACACCAATGAAGCGACGTTATTATATAGTTCGCCATAAATTTAAAAATAAAAATTCTGCTGTTAAATCAGACTAGACATCTCTCTAGGCTTTGAATGTCTCATTTGTTGTAGAGTGACCCCTGAAATCGCCAAGAGAAGAGAGGAAGTCAAAGTTTTCAGACTTTTTAGTAGGACTAACAAAGAAGCTTATTCCTACTACTTAATTTATAAATTCGTTGTGAGTTCCAAGGCAGCCATAGTTTTACCCCTGGGACTGTGGTGAACTTAACTATTCATTGCCTCTTTGCTGGTCGCCACTGTTAATCTTGGCTTCACATGAGAGTCATGGGCATATAGGTAGGTATGTTGGACGGAAAACGAGCACATCATGAAGTTCACAAAAGACGAGAAGATCATTTAACGCGCCAATAATATCTCTTGTCTTGCTAGCGTCTATATCAAGCGGATCGTATGCTTGTGTTTCCATCTTAGTTGCATATAAAATTAAATTACTTACATCAGTTTTTTGGTCTAGCTCACCATGAGCCCTACACCGAACTACCGATGATACCTACAGTTCAATACACAAGCAAACCTTCTTTTTTTAACTAGTTACTTATCCATCACGATTTGCGTGTACAGCTAGAGAATAAATAATATGGTCCTTGACAATAGCAAACACGAAGCACACCTCACTGACGGGACTGTTCTCAAGATGCGTGGAGTTTAAGAGGAGTATTTTTGAATTTCCTACGTCAATAAGTCTGCTCTCTATTTTAGTCTCGTTGTACCTTCTAGGACCGCTGCATAACTTGAAATCGCCGAACGTCATAATGTAAGGACCCTGTAAATTTATAAAGAAACCTCTATTTTTATGCTAAACAATACATAATTTTGGTTACCAACAGAATCGTAGCTACTAGGTCCTTGACGTTTAGAATACCCTCCCGGCCTTGACGTATTTGTGCATAACGGCTCCCACCAAATTTTGACACATTGCCATTGCAATGGCAGGCCCGGGCAGGTAGTGTATCTAAGCAACGACACTGATTACCAACCAAGTGCACGGCCAGCCTAACGTAAAGCAGAAAGCAGATACCGAAGGATGGGGACTCTTGCGCGAGCAATAGTACCCCACTAACACATCATCTGCTCATTAGTAAGAACCCATCAACCCTCAGGGGTATGCGCCTATTGTTATTGGTCGTTGCTTCAGTCTTCTGTGATATCGACGTATTTCCTCAGTCCTGCTCATGTGTCTTATCTCTTTTTTATCAATTTAGTGCCCCGTTTGATAGTCGGCGGGGTTCATCACCTGATAACGTCGGTTCTACACTTCTTTTATTATGTTATAGGGCGGCAAACGAGCATGTGGGTCACCTCACCTGTGTGAAAGCAATCACCATCGCCCATGGCGACGGCAATACCAAGGGGACGCTGATGGGCGGTTGTCAGTCTATACTTACTCGCAGGAACACAACAACCCTCAAGGGAATTGTTATTTGGCTTCGGTATTCTGTGAGGTGGAGGTACTTCCCCAGTCGGGTAGCTTAAAAAATACGCTAAGCGCTACCTCTCATTTCGCCAGAGCCTTGTTTGTCAGTCAGCAGGGTGCACCATGTACACGTGAGGTCGTCTTTGGTTCAAAGATGTTGATCGACCACTTACACTCCAAACTTTTTAATTGAGGAAGTAGCTAGTATATCCAACCCAGGTGGTCACTGCTCAGCCCGTAGAGTCGAAATTTTGTACAGAGTTTATGATATATACAAAAAATATCGAAACTCCTACAGGATACCGGGTTACGTCGAGTGTGAAGTCACAAGCTAGTTTTCTATCTATAAAATTGAATATAAAACAGGCTCAACGCGCAGTTCAAATCACTGGAAAGATCATCGGTATTTGGTACACATATACAATGTGTCCCAAAAAAAAATTCTAACTAGGTAGTTGAAATTTCTAACTAGGTATTTTATTTGGTTTTAAAGTAAAACCGATTCAAAAAACAAAAAACAGTTTATTAATTTGACGCGTATTTTAATTGAATGTGAATTTTATCTTTTTATTCTTGTTTTCTTAGAGTTGCTACTGGAAATTCTTAGGTGTTAGGCATTGACAATGTTCTGAAGATTTGCGGAGGATATGCTGTAGATTAATAATAATTAACAATACTGACAGTTTAATAGGGATTTTTTCTAAGATAAAGTTGTTTTTTTTTTTTACAAAAATTAGCATTTTTATACGTAAAAATGTAATTGTAATGAATTTTTCATTATAATGAAGATACATTTTCATGCGTTTTTTTATTGTACCTATGAAAACAACTCTTCAGCTTTTCAAAACAAAAAACAGAATTGAGATTAATCTCATAACTTAAAAGGTATCGCAATAATAGTGAAGCGCGCAGACTGCAAGTTTAAAAAAAATATATAAGAGATAGACCCCCCCCTTTTAAGGTTTTTTCTCGATAATTATAATTGAATTTTCAGAATACGCCGGGCGGTCACTTGCGCCGGGGACACATTGTATATGTAACTGAAAGAAATTTTGAAAATGGGACAGAAATAAATTGTAAACCAAAACACTACTCACATAATTGTCAGAGGTTTTCAATCCCAAATCCAAAGGAAATACACCAGTTATGATTAATAAAAGTAACTTTATTTTCCATAAAATCAACACCATGATTCAAATATCTGTGACAATATCACTAACAGAGGGGCCGGCAGTCATTGATACGGGCACTTGATGATGACTGTACTGGAGTTCATTATGTTACTAATATCCACACGTCGTGTTTTTCAAATGGTTTGCCAAGCTAGAGTTGCTGTTATGTGGCCGAGGTCGATGGAGACATTTGGTCCAAACAAATGATTATCTATTATTATTTAATAAGTAGTTGAATTCGGCTAACTTGGCAGAATTTATATAAATATTCTTAGACAAATTACACATGGAGTTGAAATCTCCAGCGACGGTGTGCCTTATTTCGGCACTGCCCAGGTCTCAGATCTTGATTTTAACTAGACAAAAAATTTGTCGTTAATTTGTCGCCCAAAGCAAAAAATTTGTCGGTCTCCCGTTAAAGAGTTATAAGGTTTTTTTTGTGGCAGTGCCGAAATAAGCTTATTTCGGCACAGCCCACTCGGGATCTACTAAACTACAAAACATAGCGAAGATATGATTTTCCCCAGAATTAGTCGTCAATTTGTCGAATTCAGACACCAAGTATCAGAATTAGTCGACCTCCCGTTAAAAAGTTATAAGTATTTTTTTCTGGCAGTGCCGAAATAAGCCTTATTTCGGCACTGCCCAAAAAAACTACACCACCTAGCGAAAATCTGATTTCACCCAGATGTTGCCTTGAATTTGTCGAAATTTGTCGGATATAAAACACAACTGGTCGATGCGTAATTAAAAAGTTACACGCATTTTAATAACTCTCATAATAGGTATAGTACGAGATCTTGCATCAAAATTATATCATGCACAAAATGCAACAGTAACAGTTTTATTTCCTTCCTTTTTCAGAGTCTGGCAAAGTTTGTCAATGCATGTAACTGTTTTCTGATCTACGAATGCTTTAGGTGTTCTTTAGCACTACATTAGTTGCTTTTTACGATAGCCAAATGTGAATGGGGTGGTGTTATTCTACTCTGCCTACGTTAGGCTCTCTGACTACAACATGAATTATTAAAATGCGTGTAACTTTTTAATTACGCATCGACCAGTTGTGTTTTATATCCGACAAATTCAAGGCAACATCTGGGTGAAATCAATTTTCGCTAGATGGTGTAGTTTTTTTGGGCAGTGCCGAAATAAGGCTTATTTCGGCACTGCCACAAAAAAATACTTATAACTTTTTAACGGGAGGTCGACTAATTCTGATACTTGGTATCTGAATTCGACAAATTGACGACTAATTCTGGGGAAAATCATATCTTCGCTATGTTTTGTAGTTTAATAGATCCCGAGTGGGCTATGCCGAAATAAGCTTATTTCGGCACTGCCACAAAATAGTTATTTGTTATGCAAGGCTGCAAAGTTAATTTTTGGCGCGAGTACCTTGTATTGAAACCTGAGCAAGCGAAGGATTCTAGGATTGAGCCACGAGCGAAGCGAGTGGTTCAAATATAGAATCCTGAGCGTAGCGAGGGTTTCAAAGGTACGAGACGCTAAATAACTTTGCTGCCGAGCGCAACACACAACTTTTCACCTCACTAAAGCGAGGAAAATGTTAGGTGCAAGAAAAACAGTTTTAATAAATATTAAATTACTTGAACAAATCGTACGCTTTTATGTATTTTTCGCGCGATTTTTCCGGAAGAAAACTCAACTCGGCATTATGTACCGCTTGCACTAATTCTGCAGGTGTTAAATTTATATCTTCGTCGCTGCTAGCTTCGCTCATATTTTATGATTTCTTTCGATTTTATCAAAAAACAAACCAAAATAATGGAAGTAAAGTGAATTCAATAAAGAGAAGAAAATTTTAAAGTTTTTTTTTTTAATCAAATTTTCTTGCCGGCCAGTGCGATTCTTTAAATGAGGCTGGCGCATGACATGAAATAAGTATTTGCATTTCAATCATCAATGGACTGGCTGCAGAGAATATAAACTATTACGAAACCAATGAGGTTCTTTATATATGTAATTTATTGTACGAAACCTTTATTGAATAAAAATATTCGAATTTTAAAAACACTTTCCACGCTAGCGGATAAAGTGCGATTTTCCACGCAGATTTCGAATGATAAACAGAGCTTTTACGAGCTAGTGAGGTGAAAAAAACCTTATAACTCTTTAACGGGAGACCGACAAATTTTTTGCTTTGGGCGACAAATTTCGACAAATTAACGACTAATTTTTTGTCTAGTTAAAATTAAGATCCGAGACCTGGGCAGTGCCGAAATAAGGCACACTCAGCGACGTCCAGTTTCGTTGTCACCTGGAGGGGAAGGTCAAGCTGGCGTCGAAGAAACTAGGTGTGCTCAACAGGGCGAAGCAGTACTTCGATCCGCAGCAAAGACTTCTGCTTTACAAAGCTCAAGTACGGCCGCATATGGAATACCATCTATGGGCGGGAGCGCCTAGATACCAACTTGCACCCTGTGAATCGATTCAAACGCGTGCTGTGAGGATTGTCAACGATCCCAAACTAACAGACGGTTTAATAATTAAATATTTCTGGACAATTTACACAGCACCATCTAGTCCCAAATTAAGCGCAAAGCTTGTACTATGGGTACTAGACAACTGATAAATGTACTTAAATACATTTTTAGGGTTCCGAACCTCAAAAGGAAAAACTGAACCCTTATAAGATCACTTTGTTGTCCGTCTGTCTGTCTGTCTGTATGTCTGTCAAGAATTTCTATGTCGAGAATGCGTGGAGGTATCAAGCTGAAATTTGAACTGTATACTCAGGTCTACGGTCCCATGAAGTTAAAAAAAAATCAAACTGCTAAGTTTACGTAGAAAAAAGTTACGGCCGTTTATTCAGCAAAAAACGCATATTTCGACACACTCAAGGGAATCAAAACCTATAGGGTACTTCCCGTTGACCTAGAACTATGAAATTTGGCAAGTAACATCGTTATAGACTACAAGTATAGGAATAAATCTCAAAACTATACATTTGTAAATAGATCTTAAAAAATAGGGGGTCTATATTTTTTATAGGGTGTCGAAATTTCAAATTGAAACTACTAGTTCAAATGGGGTATCATATGAAAGGGCTTGATGTACACATTGCAAAATATATTTTATTAATTTTTTTCGACGCATTATTTCTTATTTATAATGAAAAATATCAAATTTAATAATGATACTACGTACCTACGGAACCCTCGGTGGGCGAGTCCGACTCGCACTTGTCCGGTTTTTTTTAAATACATACTTATGATACATAGAAAACACCCAGACTAAGACAAACAGATGTTCATGCACACAAATCTTTGTATTATGTGGGAATCGAACCCACGAGCGTTGGTGTGGAAGCCGCGTCATTGACCGCTACGCTACCGAGCTCGTCTAAAGAAAAAAATAAGAAGGTTGCGTTGAAAATAAGAAAAATTAAGAAAATTTAGCGATATAAACTTTTGTAATCCAACTTAATGTCGTTTGACAGAACTGTCATTTGACAGATTGCGAGAAACCAATTCGAATTCAATATTCATTGTTATGAAGGCAGGACATCGCCTGTCGAGTCAGCTAGATTTAAATAAAAAACGTTTTACATATAATAAAATTTATTCCATATAATTTTACTATCTTAACAATACTATCGATATCTTCATAATACTAAAGACACTTATATGAAGGCACTAAGCTAGCCTCGAGGCATCTACTAAATAATATAATTAGGCGACAGATAATAACAACCCGGCACATGTCACTCGAACGACGTTGGACGTCTTATTCCAACAAACCAGCTAGATGTCCAAATACGATCTGATTGGAGATAAATATACATCTCAGTTACAACATATCAAACAAGCAGCGGAAATTTGGTTTTGGCATTATAATTAATGCCAAAACAAAAGTAAAAAAATACGATTTTTTTTTTGCGTTCCAATTATCTCACTGATGGAGCACTCGACAAAATCCATGGTACTTAATAATAATTGCAGTCTATTAAAATTTCGTTAAATCGCTTATTGTGACTTTTTTTTAGTACAAATTTGGTTTTAAATAAGTATATATTATCTTCGCTGGGTGTGAGAAACCTTAGGAGAAACCTTATGTGAGAAGTTATTATCCGTCCCTTTGTTTTTTAAAATTTCCACATTGGTCCCAATCACCTCTTCGTTGTACATACAATACCTATAGTATACAACTTACATTAATTTAATTACTAATAAATAACCATCTTATCTGAAATAAAGCTAAAATGGAAGTATCGTTGTTGGGAAGACCTCTTATAACTTATTAATAATATAATGCTATTAATATAATAAAAAATAATATTCACATTTTCTTAATAAAGCACTTACTGGCAAGAGCATTAAGCTGCGAATAGACATCGCGAGGCGAGCGGCTCTATGGCGAATATGCGCATTACAAATGTACAAAAGTTTCGCCAATAATTTCAATCAATCAATTTGTGAAAGTAATTTGTTCCGTATTAGTATTTATAAAAATTTACTTCAACTACAGCCAGCGTTGTACTTTTAAATAATACTTTTAAGGAAATTAAAATCCTTCCTTCCTAGGCGATTACTTTCATCACAACTCTAATTGCATATCGACTATTTACTCATTCATTTAATTACAAAATGGAAATAAAAAATAAAAAGAAAATGAAAGCGAGCAATGTACTTCCAAGAAAATAAATTGAGCCGTACATCACTAGCTTTCATTTCATTTTTATTTTTTTTTCCTTCGTTAAACCGTAGGGTATGGTACATCGCCAAGTACAGAGATATCTGTAAAAATCCCTTTACATACCCCTGGGAATACATCGTAAGGAAATGAGACAGATTGACATTTTTTTTCGCGTCACGTGCTTTATTTGTGTGGAAAGCACAACAAGTGTGAAACAGTTATTTGACAGCACTATATCAAATTTGACACGTTCTCTATCTCATATTTGCCACGCCTGACAGGCGTCTATAAAACGTAGTGTATTATATCTATGCCTGGTTCTATAACCACCGTTAATAACAAACTCGAATCTTTAAAACAATAGTATCGCGCAGATATCGCATAAATAATAATGAGGTAAGAACCGGAATAACGGCTCAGACTAAATCGCGTTGCGACTGAGCTAGCTTGCCTAACGATGAGTACTCACAGCTTTACTTTAACTATAAATAAAAAAAAATTAAAATCATATTAAATTCTTTTAACCAAACCGACGCGAACCTTGGGTATTGCCCTACAGAATATAATATCTATAATTACAATGGCAAAGATATGTTCGCGTAAGTTTATCCGTACCTTAATTACATCCGAGTACATAACTATATAGTTGTATACGTATATCTTAAAGAATGTATATCAGTCTCATTGTAAATCTTGGAGCTGTCCTACTACTAAACTATATAATAATATTCTTATAGGAAGACATCGCGTACATATATGGAAGACTAAATATTATAATATTACACATGGCCAATATAATACTAATTTCGAAAAAATACTGATGACATACAATGCACAGGACAATAAATCTAATAGCCACTGCATAGGCGTGTAGTTGTAGAATAATGTTGTATCAGCAATTGGATCCCGCCGTTATATAGAATAGATCCAACCGACAAACTATGCTAAATTGAGAGATATACATAGCGAGAACAAAACAGAAGCCAGTTTGATGAGTTTTTATTTTTGTAGAAACACAAATACCATCTGTTTACCTTGATAATGCCTTAGAGGTGAAACCGGTCGGTAAAATTAAATATAATTACGTGGAACAGTACAAGTCTTTTATTATAACATTATGATAATAATGTCCCACCAAGTGCCAACAATCACAGTATACTTTATACTGCGTGATATTTTTATTCCTATTAAACTTAAATAGCTTTAACTTATAAGTAACAAAATGTCGGTTGGATGTATTCTGCATAACAGGCTCCGCCACGCGGTCGCACTGATGTCGCCAACCAGTCACTGCGTAGGGAACCCGTAGAGAACCTCGCGTATTGGGTCTATTATTCATGTCCGTCAAAGTCGCGGGTGTATTGTTAACACACAGTACAACGGGTGTATTGTTAACACACAGTACAACGGGTGTATTGTTAATACACAGTACAACGGGTGTATTGTTAACACACAGTACAACGGGTGTATTGTTAACACACAGTACAACGGGTGTATTGTTAACACACAGTACAACGGGTGTATTGTTAACACACAGTACAACGGGTGTATTGTTAACACACAGTACAACGGGTGTATTGTTAACGCCCGTTGTGGGTGTACTGTTAACACACAGTACACCCGCGGTTCTGACATCACAATGGCGGCTGTACCTTATTTTCAAAATACCATTGTACAGGCATGAGTACACAGAATTTAGGAAGAGGTACGCAAAAGTACACAGAAGGTACCATACAACAACAATAACTTTAGGCCAATCTGGGAAATACACCCGCGATCCTGACGGACATTATTATTTTTAGTATCGGTCATTTTAATTCATTTTAGTATAATTATTTTTCCGTTATAATTTCGGACAATGATTATAAAAGTGTAAATGTTTACTGACAAATAAACCCAGTACCAGAAGTCAAACTTTTATTATTTTCACGATCTAATAATAATAAGCCTTTCTAAGAATCTAAGAAGGTGATTTTACTATTGTTCTAAGGACAGAACAATATTAAAATCATATAGTGTACCCAGCTCCGTGCAGTGTGGCGTGCAGGCAGGATCGCGTACATAGTCATTAGCCAAAATACACATACATTTAATTTTCGACCTTATTGCGACATTAGTGTGAAGTTTGAACTAGAAAAAAATATTTGCATTGCCCATTATTTGCAAGACAATCAATAATTACAATTTACGCTAAAGTTAAAATTGTTATTCGAGGATGATCCAAGTAATAACTCGGTATCAGAACAAAGTCTTAATATAAACTAACATGGCAGATTTACGGAATGGTAATTAAATAATGAACACTTATTATACAACGTGTAACTTCAAGTACGCAAAACCTAAAAATAGTTTGTTCAGAATCATGAGTAGAATCAATTTCTTAATTTTCATCAATTTTTAAAGTAATTGGTTTTGAAAAATAATTATTATTATTTTTAATTGCCGTGTATATTATTAAATTGCGCTCAACAATCAAGCGAGAAAATGTGAAGTAGGTAAACAAACGTAATACCGCCGCGTCCAAAAAGTCTTAAGTGCCGTGCAAAGAGCGGCGCTTACGCGTCATTGACGTGATGCTTGCTTTTTAATATTAATATTTGCTTATCGTGGCCATTGGCGCGTCTTTTTGAGAAGAAAGCGTCACAGAGTTCAGAAACTATTAGAATTATTAGGAAAATAAAAAAGTGTTCATATCTCCGAGAATTTTTCTTTTTTCAAAATTAATACATACTGGATATATTAATTTATAATAATAAAACACAGTTGGGGTGTTTGAGGTTTTGCGTACTTGAAGTTACACGTATACAACATATAATCTCTAGTAATAAGAATTTAGATTATCATTATTACGATTTTTTGTGTGGTGAAAGTACACGTTTCTAGTATTAGTCAATATGTTATTCATATTGGTCAATATGAATAACATATTTTCATTAGATTAAGCCTTTATAAACGTGACCTGTATGATATGTTATTTACGACGTGTATACTCACAGCGTGCACGCCGCAGTGTCACGGCAGCAGGCGCCGCAGCCGCTGCAGCAGCGCCCGCAGCAGGCGGTCGGCGGCGGGCGGCGCGGCGTAGGCGCGGCGCTCGGCGGGCGGCGGCGGCAGCGCCCACGCCACCACGTGCTCGCGGCCCGTCGTCAGCGACGCGCTCACCGTGAACAGCGCGCCCGCCTCCCACGCCGCCGCCAGCGCCGCCAGCACCTGCCGCGCTCGAGATTGTTACGCTCGCCCGGGGGCGGACGCCGACGCGTCTCCACTATATACCGACCTGGCGTCCGAGCGGCGTGTCCGGCAGCAGCGTGTGGCGCGGAAACCCGACGGCGTAGTACGGCGCGCCCGGCGCCGGGTGCTCCGCCGTCTGCACGCCCGACTGGAAGCTGGGGATGCGACCGGGGATGATGCTATTTTATTGTACACTCACTCTATTTACTAACCTACAAAATACAAAAGTCACTCATGATACTAAGTTTTTTTGTCTAAATTTAGTACGCCAGACACCGACCTGTATGTGACGAGGATCGATCCGTCTCGCGGCCAGGCGGGCAGCGCGACCTGGCGCACGACCCAGCTCATGTCCCCGGGCGGCTGCGCGCCGACGCGGGCGGGCGCGGCGGCGCGCTGCGGGCCGTAGCGCAGGCCGCACACGCGGCACGTGTAGGCGGGCGCGGCGCGCAGCTGATCCTGCAGGCAGCGCAGGTGCAGCAGGTGCTGGCAGGCGCGCAGAGCCACGGCGGGCTCGGCGCCGCGCCGCAGCGGGCGCAGGCAGGCCGGGCACAGCGCGCCCCACTGCGGGCACGGCGCCGCCGACACCCACGCGCACACCGACCACGACAACCCCTCCGCACCCTCCGCCGCCTCCGCGCCCCCCGCGCCCTCCGCGCCCGCTGCACCACAAACGAGATATCTCAAAGCGGGACTCTCAAACAAAAACTTGAATAAAAAACACGATGCGTCAAACGATATCTTTGTTGTTTGTGAGTCTCTTCAGTATAGTATGGTAGTGCTGTGTGCCGTTTTAATACCACGTGTAATATGAATAATTAACAAAATCTTAACAGTGATACCTTGCAGGTTTAATAATACAGGTTACGTGTCAGATCATTCCAGTCCGATATGATAATGTCGTGTCCCATTTTACTACTGATATAAATAATTCTCAATCTGTCAATACATTGCGAGATCAATAAAGGAGGACGTTACTAGAATTATTTATAGTTTAAACGAAAGCTAATAGTACTAACCGAGAGAATCGAGGTGATCGTGAGTAGGCGCGGGCGCGGCCTCGAACACGTCGTCGCTGCCGCCGCTGCAATTCAACAACTCGCCCACCGACGCTTGCTGCACAAACAGTATTCAAGCTGCTCATCTCGGACTCGAGTAGGAACATTTAAAAATACATTATATTGTAAATTTTTAGGGTCAATAGATGTATCGTATAATACTAATGTAGAGTGCGTGACTCGATGCGGACGAGTCTCACCTGCAGGCTGTCCTTGCTCTCGTGGCTGAGGTAGGTGGACACGGTGTCGACACTGTGTCGCCGGCCGGAGCGCGTGCTGCCGCTCTCGGTGTCGGTGCGGGCGAGTCTCACCTGCAGGCTGTCCTTGCTCTCGTGGCTGAGGTAGGTGGACACGGTGTCGACACTGTGTCGCCGGCCGGAGCGCGTGCTGCCGCTCTCGGTGTCGGTGCGCGGCTCCTCGGGCTCCGGCGACGCCGGCGTCGGCGGCCACGCGCCGGGCTTCGAGCTGTGGCCTGCCGCGGGACATACACAGCGGGGTAAATATACAGGTGCGCGACTAACAGATCTATATAAACGTCCTGCTCGAACTACTGAACGAATGGAGATTTTTTTATACTTGTAATTGATTGTAAGAAAATACACATGATGCGACACGCCCAGTGAGGAATTTATATTAAATTTAGTCGATTGTACGAGCATCATAGGAGATGTAATTACAATAAGAGCAAGACAAAGTGCATCAAAAGTATCGAGCGAACTGCGTGAAAATATTTACTGAATATGTTGAGATTGTGCAGGATCTGTCGGGCCAGGCCCGGCTTGCGGTCCCGCGGCGACGCGCTGCGGGCCCCGCCGCGCCCCGCCGGGGCTCCGCCCCCGCCCCCGCCCCCGGCCGGGGCCGACTGCACGCTCGAGCCCGTGTGCTGCTGGGGGATCCGAGATCGCGGTGCTGGAAAACAACAAATAGATGAACTTCTTACTAAAATCAAATAAATGGGTATATAGATGACATTTCCTGACTGTTGGTGACACTGATCTGCGAAAAGTGACCGCGGAGCGGTAATACCGACCCGTGGACGGAGCGGCGACGGAAAACTGAAAGTTACTGACCTGTGTGCCGGACGGCGGGCAGCGCGAGCGGGGCGCAGGCGGGCGGCGGGCGGGCGGCAGGGGCGCGGGCGCGGGCGCCAGCGGGTAGGGCGGCCGCACGCGGCGGGTCACTGACCTGTGTGCGGGGCGGCGGGCAGCGCGCGCGGGGCGCGGGCGGGCGGCGGGGGGGCGGGCGCGGGCGCCAGCGAGTAGGGCGGGTCACTGACCTGTGTGCGGGGCGGCGGGCAGCGCGAGCGGGGCGCGGGCGGGCGGTGGGGGCGCGGGCGCGGGCGCCAGCGGGTAGGGCGGCTGCACGCGGCGCCGCAGCAGGCGCAGCGCGCCGCAGGGCGCGCGCGCCGTGAGGCGGGGCAGGCACACGAGCCAGTCGTCGAGCGGCAGCCGGTCGCGGCCCGCGGCCCAGGCGTCCTCGAGCCGGCCCTGCGCGTCCATGGGCAGCGGCTCGTAGGCGGGGTCGGGCGCGGCGCGCGCCCACTCCCAGCGCAGGCCGCGCCCGCCGGCCGAGCCCAGCGAGTAGAGCGCGCGCCGCACGCGGCACTCGGCGCCGCCCTCGTCGGCCGCCTGCGTCAGCGAGCGCAGGTTGACGGACGTGCCGCGCAGCCGCGGCTCGGCGTCGGCCAGCACCACGCGCGTCAGCCGCTTGGCGTGCGCGCGCTCCAGCGTGCGCGACACGCCCGGCGAGTGCGGCAGCCAGCGCGCGCCGCTCTGCCACTCCCACACCGCCACCACGTGCACCGACGACATCGCACCATCACCTGCCGCACACCGACGGTCACGCTCACCTAACGCCGGAACATCGCCCGTCTTCTCGTCCCTCGATATTGACTACCGCGAAAAGAGGGGACGAGTGTACGATGCGATATGGTGTTTTATTATATGCACGATGGCCCCATCTCATCGGATGTCTCCATAGCCCGATTGTGTGGCTGGGTGTGGAAACAGACCCGAAACACTACATTAATGGTGTTTTATTATTATAAATAATGCATACATATATAAATGCAGAAATTTGATCTAAAATAAAATAAAAATAAAATAAATCTTTATTTGCACAAGATATGGTATATAATTTCTAAGTGCTTTATAAAGTCCAAGGAATAAAGATATTTTGAATTTTGAATTTTTTGAATTTTATAGGTGTTACAATTGTGTTGAGTACTCACATCTCGCCAATTAACTTAGCATGCAAATTGTTTACAAAAATATAATGCCTACAACTTGACCTAACCCCGCCGCCACACTATGCTCCTCGCGCTGCTCATCGCCTTGCTCCTCGCGCTGCCGCGATGTTTCCCTCACTGCCCACACACTGCTCTACTCGCGCAATTATTCGCGACGCTCCGCACTTGAACATTCGCCTTTGCTATACAATGGACGTTGAAGCTGCGGCAGCGTCCGCGATATGCATTTTTATTATAGCGAAACGAAGCTTTTTTTTATGGACTAACGGTCTAAAAGATGCCATCAAACATTTCTTTTTTGCTACCAGCTCTTATAGGGAAATGTTCATGACAGACATGATTTAAAAAAAATGATTTAAAAAATAGGACGCGTGTTACGCGCCCGAGCGCTCGATGCGGAATGCGTCCGAGGCGATTGTGTAGCCGCGCTAACTTGCCGGCCCTTTGACTTGCGCCCAAAAAACCGACAAAACAGGGAATGATGGGCAAGACGAAGAGCAAGACGAGCGGCATGACGAGTAACGTGGCCACACTACGTTCCTGCCTACTTCCCTTGCTACTTCCCTCGCCACTCGACGAGTGTATGGCAGGGCTATAAAACAGTGAATCTTTAAATTTTTTTCCCTAGTAGTAATGGTTGAATGAAAAAAAATTTTATAGTATTCAATACTATAAAATTTTTTTTCATTCAACCATTTATACAGGTTCTTTTTAAATCGATGGTTCAAAAGAATAATACAAAGAATGGAGAAAAGAAGGGAGAAAAAATTTGAAAAGATGGTTCAAAAAAGATGGATTTGTCATTTGTAGCTACAGATCAGATTCAAACGGAGGAAAGTTGCAGAGACGACCGCAACTGCTGGAACAGAGACGACCAAAGCGGCCATAGCAGTCGCATGTAAATTTGACTTCCACAAAATAACATCTAAATCAAGTTCTCTATAAAAGTTAATTAGTTCAGATAAATCATTGTTCACACAAACATAGTAAATGAACTCATAAACTTTAACCCCATCTTATCTTTTCGAATTTATTTATTCAGCCATTGGGTGTCCCCGACACCTCTTACACTTTCTTATAATATTCTTAATTTCGTCTACTAACATTTCAGTATTGACCATTAGCGAAGAAGAAATGCTTGAAAGAAACTTGCCAATATGGGTCCCGTTTTTTTTAATAATGAGATAATTTCGTAATTAAGATATCAGGTATTCAATTTAGATATTGTTATTTTTTACGTCTGTCAAAAATCTAAAATCTTTGCCCTTGCAGGCACCCAGACAGGTGACACATTATTGTTTTTCAAATAATGTGGGACTATGTATATCCCTTCCATTTTGGACTCGCAATAAATTTAAGTAATACCAAACCAATGCATTGTTAAGAGTAGTAGTAGTACAATATTATGTATGTAATTACATGTCATATTGTACATATGTTCATACAGTACTATGCATATTACACTGTAATCAGGGTCCAAGGCAAGTAAGCATCGGTGACACATTGACCTTTAAGGATCTTTTGTGCTCTCCCTCATCTTTCATTCACTCTCTCCGTCCTGACTGCCGAAATAAAAGAACTGAATGACATTTGAAGAGTTGAGCTCAGATGTGGCTCAACATTAGAATTGAATTGAACCTCTGTGTCCCTTATGCTCTAGTGACCCCTCTGACCGAACCTTAGTTGTGTTCGGGTTTGTTGGGTCCAAAATGCAAAATGTATGCAATGATAACATCCGCCATAGGCTGTAACGAAAAGCGTAGGCGCCAATTATGCTTACCTGTCTTGAGACATCCTCCCAATTCTTGAGAAACAAATTTCAATGTCTTGTCACTAATTTTATATACACACTACTCTATTGTTAATTAAACACATGAAATGGTCCGTAAATGTAAATTTCGAATCATTTACATTGATTATATTATTGATAAGAGCTACTTTTACAGATGTTAGATGCATTAACGTAATTGCAACTACTTCATCTTAGATTAATTATAACTTTCATAGATACAAAAACTACAGACGTAAATTCTTTTCTTTTAGTCAAAATTAACTCTTTTTCCAGAATAAAAACAGGTGAAAGTTTTTTTTAATTTTTTTTTGTCAATTGGTCGGTTGAGTTGATGCCGTCGTCGTCGTATCATTTTGTTTCTTCTTCATTTCGTTTTTATTTGGCAGTCACTTTTCATTCCAAGATTTTATGCCATTGTCAAGATTTGTATAATATTTTCACATTGAGATCTAGGGGTTTTATCTCTATATATTCTCATCATCCGTGCCGGTTTCAGTATAGCGATTAAAAATTTTTGTCAATCCTATCAAAATCCTATTAACTTAAAGTTCTATCTATCAAAGCACATTACAATTACAAAAAAATTGTAGGTGATACAATTGTACGAGATTTTGAATAGTCGTGTCGTGTCACTCTCTACTCTAACCTGGTAGAGATGTAGGATGTAAGTAATCATTTGAGTGCATACAATTAGTAGAATTTTGTTTATAAGTGTTTGAATCAGGGCTGTCGAGTCATTCCAAGAAGTCGCGCAAAACAAGAGAGAAAATTGCACTATTGGTTTACGGTTGACTTATTTATTGCAAGTAATGAAGGAACAAGGCTATTCTTGACGATATTTTTCGGCATGTCCTGAAGCCGGTAATTAAGAAATAAAACAATACTAAGACGAGCTCTAAAGGACATTGATTCCAGAGCCGTAAATCTAATTGATAATAAGGAGAACGAGACTGAGGAGACCGGCCATTTTCTTTCGACTTCTGTGTTTTTTCTCCGGCCTGTGCGAAGTGTGCGAAAGAAAGCCGACATTTTGTTATATTTGGCTTTTCAGTGAAAAAAATAACTTAGTCTTTTCAGGATGTCTTATAATAAATGTGAGTACCAATGTAGTATTATTAAACATATAATACATCTATGGCTGACTCACTAATTACCCATACCGATTAAAAAATGTGTTATTTGATGCATGTAGAGGGACTTTCCCGTTAAGTCAAGCTATGATGGTGACCGATAGTGAATAGTTCTATTTAGCATATTAAATTAATTCCGTTAAGTTAAGAGTTAAATAACCATTGTCCATGCAACCGAGGTTATTTATGCGGCAAACAAACCGTGTCTGTAAGTGAATCATCGACATTCGATATTTTTTAAGCTGGGCGCTGAAGGACGTCCACTGCTCAACATAGGACATGTAAAAACACATTATATTTGTGTATCAAATTCGTTCAGTATATACAAAATAATGTATAAATATAGTAAAGGTATACAGTGACGTACCGAGGATTATTGACGATTCCTTAAATATCATACGGTATTGAGCCAAGTGACTTTGCCTCCATTTGTGTGTTCTCCTTTTGTGTAATAATGGGCTATGTTCAGAGGAGATCTTTGGGCTCAGCTTTAGATTAAGGAACACCTGCAAATAGGACCATATTATTTTTATAGATAAGTTTGCTAAAGATGTATTATTTACTAAAATTTCAAAGTGCGGAAATGCATAGTTTTTACAGTAGAAATTAATGAAAATTGCAAAATTTCTTCAGAAAGTGCTAGTGTAGTTGCTTCTACATCTAATGACCACACAGCAAGTTATGTGGGCTGTGCGTGCTCCAAAGGGTTGTCATCTTTACACAGAGGACTACCCACTGACCAAACAATTACCCAAAATCCGCTCCATATTCCACATATTCAGCACTTCCTCTGTGTAAAGATGACAACCCTTTGGAGCACGCACGGCGGTCAGTGGGTAGCTTTCGGGGCGGGTTTTATTTTGTATTGACTATAAAATGTAAAGTTGAAATTTTCTCAAATTCAAGTTCCGACTCCGACTCCATGTGGTACTTGTCTACCCAATACTAGAGTGTTTTTATAAACGCGGAGGGAAGGCAGACCCCGCCCGCTGCTAGTCATTAACCACATTCACCTTAGTTTAAAAAAAAAACTGCTTATTGTAATTGAGTCATAAACATATTTTAAGACATGTTATTTTCTCTGTGTAGCATACAACACCCGCCACTCGGGCCGTTTCAACACTCCCGGTCAATTTGTCCGTGCTGCAGAGGTAAGTTGACATTATTTTCGTAAAGACAATTTATTTAGAAAAAATAAATACTTGCTATTGAATTTGTTGTAAGATAATCCATCATTTAAATGTATTCATTAAATTCATTAAGTAGGAATAAGAGGAGCTGCTACCTTTGTCATATGATGTGCTTGCATGGCTGTCTTTATACTTCAGTTATTTCTAGATCACTGATTGAACATACTATGAAAGTTGGTACAATATTTTAGAACTTGTGAATTTGCTGACGTTTAAAATTACAACATACAAATAGTTGCTTGACTTTTTTCCTGTAGTTGTATCTTAGAAATGGTTTTCTCAAAACCAGCTGAGGTATAGAATCTATCAAATAGAACCATTTTGTTTGTTGCTCCACTAGGTAAAAGGTTTTGGGAGTTAAAGGAAAACATAAAATATTTTTTTTAACCTAACTGTTGTTATTATCACAGCAAAAAGCCGAGCTGCGCTTGTCCTGGCACTGGCCCTTTAAGTCCACATCTGCTCTCTGACTGTGCTTATGCCTCGATCATCTGCCAACCATCATCGTACGGGACTTGGAGACTTTTCTTTGGTCTCGCACGAGGATCGGTTCCCACCAATGGCATTGCAAATTGAGAGACGTTTATCGAAATTGTTAAGTCGAAGCCTGTGGTGCGACATTGAGATGTCGGCGCGAGCCTCTCAGAGAGTAGGCCTGTGTGTTGAGAATACACTATGGTCGCGAGACTGACCGTTTCGTGGACATAAGGGCTTCTCTAGACTTAAGTAGAAAGTAAGCTGCCCCCAATTCCTAACATGTGAGCGCCCACTGAGATTGTAACCGATGTAAAGGGGAGCCGACTTAGCCGGTGCAATTTCACTGGGTCGAGGCCATGATAGGAATGTGGAAGGAGATGGGAGATGTGCGCCCACCCTCACAGAGTGATCGTTGGATGAGAGATGGAAGTGTTTGTTTTTGAAGGACCACAATCCTGTGGTCGGAAGAGATGTTTGGTTTGTGTGTGGAGGGAGAGTGAGTGAGTGAGCGGTGTGGCACATGGCCCACACGGCTGAAGGCGCCAGCTGCTGGGGCGCCGCCGGGTCGCCGCGGGCGCCGCTGCCGTGGAGTAAGTAGCTGCCTTTGTTGGTGTCTCACAGTGCCCGTATACTGGTACCTATTAAAACGCAGGACTGGAACGACCAATTTATATGTGGAATCTGTATGATATTGGTTGTTTCAGTCGTCAGTGGCATAGCTATCTATGGACAGAGCTGGTATCGCTAAAATATATTTTTGTTCGATTTTTTCCAAAGATTTTTTTCTTCAACAGAGGTTACACAAGGAGAATAGCTATACCACTGTTTTTCATAAATCATTTTCTATTGAAAAAATTAAAAATTTCATTCACACGATCCGATCCGATCAGGAACCACACGAAATTGCGAGTTTTACTAGGTATTATTACTATTACTTGATTTGTTATAGGCGTAAGGTATAGGCGTCGGTGTTTGATACTGGTGTTCGAGCCAAAAGGGATCTATTCTACTCATCAATATCCACTATTATTAAAAATGCAAAATACTATAATTGAAAAAAAAAAAAGATTAATTGACGAGCCTGGTGGTAGAATGGCTAGCAATGGCCACTTTGACTCCGAGGTCGCGGGTTCGATCCCCGCACAAAACAAACATTTGTGTGCATGAACATGTCTTGGTCTGCGTGTTTTTTATGTATTATAAGTATATATTTAAAAAAAATTAAGTACATTTATCAATTATTAGTATCCATAGTACAAGCTTTGCGCTTTGTCTATTTAGCACCAAAAATGGAGTACCAATCACGCGATTTGTAAATTACAGTACTTTTTTTTTTTTCATTTATTTTAACATATTTTTTTCACATTGTTGTAAGGGTGTTGCGGTATTCAACAATTACGAGTCATTTCTGGTATTCATGCGGGCGTATAGTATAAATGTGTTGGTGTATGGCGTGACGTTAAGGAAATATAGTGATTTCTACTATACACATTTCAATTGCTCATGAACTTATGCTGTTGTGGTCAAATATCGAGTAGAACGATCCCTTTGAGCGAGACACACCATATATTAGAGCAGTGTGAGTACAGTGTGTATGTGAACAGCCGCAGTCGCCGCAGCAGCCGTTCGGGCAGCCGCCGCGCAGCAAGCTGGCGCCGCCGCCGCCGCCGCCGGCGCAGCAGAACTTGCAGCAAGTACCCTTGGAACAGGTAGCTGACTGCACTAACTACTCCTTACTCATTCATTGTATTAAGCCCGTGGTACACACGCCCGGACGTGGTATAGATCAGGGATGTTACGGATATGAAATTATTTCGGATTATCCGATAGTTACGAATAGTTTCAGATGGATGTTAATTTTTTTTATTATTGTAAAAAGAAAATTTTAATACAAGGTAAACTTTAAAAAAAAAAGGAAACCTGGTTCAAATTTATTCAAAATCAGCAAAGAGATTCAAGAGAAGCAACTTTTGGACTAACGAAAAATCATATCACCTATAACATCCAAAATTATCTGAAACTTTTATCGGTTTTGGTTACGATTTCGGATAGATTTTTATTTCGTATATCAGATACTTTCGATTTCGGTTACGGAGCTCCAAAGCTTATCGGTATCTGGTATCTATATCAGGGATAGTATAGATACCAGATACCAATAAGCTGACATGCTGGGTGCCAGTGTAGTTATATACATATGCCTATAGCTACTGTGCCATTTTTAACTGACTTCAAAGGAGGTTCTCAATTTGACTGTATTTTTTTTGTTAGCTCAGATTTTTTTTTCTTGAAAAATATGTAATATCAATATTTCTCGGAGGTCACCTATTCATGAGTAGATACACTTGTAAAGTGTACTTAAATTGGTTCAAAGAATTACAACACAGCTTTTTATTAAAAACCAAAAAAATGTTTAAGTCTAAGTGGTTCAATAAAATTATTTTTGCAGCCTGAGGATGAAGACGTGGTGATGAATCAGGAGGCGTCAGATGATCAACAAACGGAGCGTCCATCGTGGATGAAGTCTAAATTGGCCGGCAGTGAGTTCAGAATTTAATGCATTTCATTATGGTTTTCCATTTTACTTTTTCTCCAAATGAAAGACATCTAAATTCCATGGCTGATAACGTGCGAGATTTAACAACAACATTCTAGCAGTGCATAAACTGGTTGATGTATTTATCGGTGGTGTCCGTTACCTTGCAATTAAGTGTTGGAACGACATTCCTGCCCCTAAAGAATTAAATACATTAAAAAAAAACATTTTAAATCCTTCCTTATTATTGATATCTTCTCTTCAACTGGAATGCCCAGCTTGCCAATGGTGTATGAGAAGTTTATGTATGTTTCAGTCAAGAAGATCAGCAAGAAGGAGCGCCGTCGTCGCCAGAACGAGCACCTGCGCCGCCTGCTGGTGCCCAAGAACGCGCTCATGGTGCTCAACGAGATGATGCTGCACGAGCAAGTGACCAATGTCAGTAACGTAAGTCACGCCAGACAACTTGCCATTTTACTCTAATTATATGGGCCACCCCATACTGATAAAAATTCAAATTTTTACAAAGTACCTCAGAAAATTTGGTATTTCCGTTTGAAACCAGAAGGAAGGAGTTTCTGCGATGGATGCGGGGATAGTGGTGGCGCGAGCATTGCTTTGTGTTGCAAGCATCTATAGGCTATGGTAACCACTTCACGTGGTATATAGATAACAAGCAGGTGGACATATTTTGTTTGTTTTTAGGGTTCCGAACCTCAAGGAAAAACGGAACCCTTATAAGATCACTTTGTTGTCCGTCTGTCTGTCTGTCTGTCTGTCTGTCTGTCTGTCTGTCTGTCTGTCTGTCTGTCTGTCTGTCTGTCTGTCTGTCTGTCTGTCTGTCTGTCTGTCAAGAATTTCTATGTCGAGAATGCGTGGAGGTATCAAGCTGAAATTTGAACTGTATACTCAGGTCTACGGTCCCATGAAGTTAAAAAAAAATCAAACTGCTAAGTTTACGTAGAAAAAAGTTACGGCCGTTTATTCAGCAAAAAACGCATATTTAGACACACTCAAGGGAATCAAAACCTATAGGGTACTTCCCGTTGACCTAGAACTATGAAATTTGGCAAGTAACATCGTTATAGACTACAAGTACAGGAATAAATCTCAAAACTATACATTTGTAAATAGATCTTAAAAAATAGGGGGTCTATATTTTTATAGGGTGTCGAAATTTCAAATTGAAACTACTAGTTCAAATGGGGTATCATATGAAAGGGCTTGATGTACACATTGCAAAATATATTTTATTTATTTTTTGCGACGCATTATTTCTTATTTATAATGAAAAATATCAAATTTAATAATGATACTACGTACCTACGGAACCCTCGGTGGGCGAGTCCGACTCGCACTTGTCCGGTTTTTTTTTTGGTATTTGGTACGATGGTATTTTATGTAATTCATGTTTCCATTTCCTATCAGTAGGTTTCTGTGTTTATGGCGAAAATAAAGTAAAAATCATTTTTATTGTTATTTAATTTCGTGATATAGAAAAGCGGAAGATCGCATATGGTAATATGCATTGGGGAAGACTTATTCCAGCACTGGGTAGATGCAGGCTGAATGCAAAATGATGATAATATATGCAATATTTCTTTGAGCTTTTAGAACTTTTATTAATATTTGTATTGAATTAGCAGCAGTTCAAAGTGGAGCCAGCTGAGAATTCTCCCTTCTTCAAGAGCCAGAACAAGCACACATTCCGGGCTGACCTCACGCTCGATGGACAGAACTACAAGGGTTACGGTGAGTTTAGTATGCTACTATCTGTAACATTCAGTGATAAAACAATAGAGGAGTGTTTATGAAGAAGTTTCTTGTGTTTATTCTTGTTATTTAACCGACTTCAAAAAAGGAGGTTCTCAATTTGACTGAATGTTTTTTTTTGTATGTATGTTCTTCAATATCTTTGCGAATTGTGAACCGATTTTCAAAATATTTTTTTTATTTGAAAGGGTATGATTGCAAGTTGGTCCCATTATCACCAAGTCAGGATGTGATGATGGGATCTCAGGGAAATCAACGGAAAACCTCAAAGTCAATTCAATTCAATTCTTCTTTATGGCGATCGTGATGTTCTTGCCAATGACAATGCCATTTATCTTTAGCATAGATAACTGAGTATGTCAACATCAGTCTGTTTTTATTTTTTATAAAAAATCAACTTTATATGTGGGCATTTTCACTTTTGCCACTCGTAAAAAGTGGTTAATTGTTCAACAACTACAGGCTACTACTTAACTGAGACGGTTCTTGACGCAATAAGGCCTTTTGTACTGTCTATGTGTATATATTTTGGTGCAATATAGAGTATGTTGTATGTAGTAAGGCGGCGCGTGTTTGTTGCAGGCGAGAACAAGCTGACGGCTCGCAACGCGGCGGCGGAGCAGGCCATCAGGGACCTCATCATCAAGAGACTCACCAAGGTCTACAACAACGAGGCCAACGGAGAAGGTAGCACCAACATCGAGGGACAATTTTTACTTATCTTCAAATAACATCGGCTTCTTATTGTTATGGACGAATTAGTGTTTTATTGAGATATATTTTTTTTTTATGTCATTAATGTGGAAAACGTGTGGATAGCCGATGGAAAGCAGTTAATACAACTGGCGTGTAGGTAATTTTGTAAAAACCTTTTTAGGCTATTTTTGAAGGATTCTTTAGTATGATTTTATGGGAAAACCTCGACGAGGAGTTTATCGGATAACTTTGTAGGGTGTACTACGGCCGACCGTTTTCGTCCCCATCGGCGTCTGTGTAAATTCCTCGCATGAAATAGTGGTGTTCCGGCGCGCAGGCTCCCCGGCGGGCGAGGGCGAGGCGGAGGAGACGCTGCCCATGATCCAGATCGCGTCGTTCGCGCTGCACAAGCTGTTCTCGGAGTGGGAGTTCGACGGCCACAAGGTGCCGCAGCTGCGCCCGCCCACGGCCGGCGGCGCCAGCGAGAGCGAGGAGGCGCTGGCCCCCGCGCCGCGCCCCGCCGTCAAGAAGGCCAAGGAGCTGCCGCTGAACGCGGCCGCCATGCACCCGTGCATGCTGCTCACGTACATGCGGCCCGCCATGGAGTACAGCGAGCTGGCCGTGGAGGGCGACCGCCCGCAGAACATGACCTTCACCATGGGCGTCGAGGTCGACGGCTCCACCTACGTCGGGAAAGGTACGCCACACTGCACGCACCGTGCCGATCGCGGGGAATACATCCCACATATAGGAATAGACACACTTTGCCTTAATTTTTGTTCGTTTTGTGATAAAAAATAGTGTTCACCTCGGGAATAACACTATTTTAAACTCGAGCAATGTACTTTGTATCTCTCGCTGCACTTAGCGCTTGGGATTCTACTCGGTCCATTCTGGACCAAAAAAATTTTCTCACCTTTAAAAATTCTTTGATCTCTTTGTAAACAATCTAGTATTTTTTATTCTTAATGAAGTATTCTAAGACGCATGTGAATCATACATATGGCTCAATCTCAAATAGATAACTCCAACGTCGAACTGTATCCACACCATTTTTGTTATAAATTATCTGGATCGTTTTTCATTAGAATCCAATCGAAAGCTTATTGTGTGATCGAGGTGTGTTCTGTTCAGTATATGATCCGTTCCGTCCCCAGCACACAACAAGAAGGAGGCCCGCAAGGCGGCGGCGCGCGCGGCGTGCCAGGCGCTCTTCGGCGTCAAGTTCGACGAGGTGCCCACGGCCAGCGCGCCCGTGGCGCCCGCACAGCCCGCACAGCCCGCGGACAACTAGACCGCGCACCGCTCACTCTCCTCCGCTTTGTCCACTTCTAGCCTCACGCCCCGGTGGTAATAATACTGATAGTCACACACGCATCCCTGGCTGTGTAACATATGTGATACATCGACGTATGAAGCTAGGTCTTCCGTGTATCACATATGATACACGGTTAGCCTAGCCTCATTACGCAATTGACCTGTTACAATAGACATGGTAGCTAAGGTAGCCTAGTCGAGAGTAAACTTTGTTCACCCGAATGAACGTAGTGAAATAAACCTGAATCAAAACAATTTTATTAACAGTCCAGACGGAGCCCGACCGACTTATCTGTGAATTTGTACTGTCGCCTAACTCCCTAGATGATAAATATGTATCGTCAGCTGACATGTCAAATAAACTAACAGCACACTCAGTCGTTTAATTATTACTTAACAATTTTAATGATAGTTTGTTAAATGACTATTAGTATTAATTTAAGTAAAATATTTTTGTTACTACTTCACACATAACTCAGTCTGTCTTCAATCAACCCACTGTATGGCTACGCCGATTCCCTACCCACATCAAGCGAATCTCTGGCTGTGCTCGAGACACTTGTAATGTAATTTTAGATAATTAGTCCGGGTGAAATATTTTTTTTTACTGGTTTGTCACCAGTTTTTGACGTCTATAGTAAATTTCGTGGCAATAAATTACATACGACACATGAACATCGTTTGTTCATGAATATTTTTACGTTTCATAAGCATGGATCACATATGACTCATGAAAACAGTCTTGTATCTCATCTGATTTAAAAGTTCATGAATGATGCATACATTATTTTGCACATAATGAAAATACAAGATTTAAATAGATAAACATTTGACATACAACATTGAAATTTAATATCTATACAGTCGTAAGTACCGACATGTTGAATATTACCGCGAATTAGTGTTCAAGTAATTTTTTCAAGTTTTTTAATTTGAAATTTAGTATGTTTCGACATATAACTCGTTTACTTCGAATATAATATCTCTTATTCCACATGTTAATACAAAGAGTTTTGCTCACGCGCTGGCATCCCCGCTGCAAAAGCAGCATCGCACATAGTTGAACAATGTCATAGTCGGTCACTACCACTAAACTGTGGTGGTTATGCAACATATTTGTTCTGGACGAACTCCATTAAAAAAAATACTTTTTGGAGTAAAATCTATGAGAATGATAATAATTTCGTCTTTAAAATTTTTGAGTTGCGTCATCTTTAGAGTGAATATTGTTTTGCGTGACCCAACTGACGAGAACTGATTTAAATCATTTTATTCTGACTATTCCTTTGAGTACATAATTAACTATTTTAGGGTTAAGTAAATCGTTTTAAGTTAATTGTTTTAAGTTTATTGTATTATTTCTAAAACCATAATAAACACATAGACGAAAAGAATTTTGTTTTTTTTCTCTAGCCATTAACATGCCCCAAGGTAGATGACGTATGTAGGTACCTAATACTGCGTTTAAAAACACGAATACGTCCGCTGCTTCGACAGATTCATTTATGTCATTTTTATATTCTGTTCTAGTATTCATGATCGAAGGTCTCTGCATAAATAGCCTTTGACAATATTTTTTTTCGAAATTAGACATTTTTATACCTAGACATTGTTGAGTATAGACCTTAGTCGACGAAAGGGTATCCGACGGGTCTTGATTCAAGACTCTTGGACGCTGATGATGAGTCGGGTCGAGTCGTGAAAGAATTGGCAAAGCAATAGGAAAGAAAACAAAAAAGTAATGTCAGTATCTGGTGGGTGAAGGGGAGAGAAAGACCATAGGGAAATAAGGGGAGGTTTTACCACATGAGTAAAGAAGGAACAGAGGGAAAGCTGTCTAAGATCTGCAAAATTTGTGCCTATTCTCATAGGGTTGACACCTTTGTGGGGTGTATTTGTGGGGGTATAAGTACCTCAGCATCACCTTATGAGCCAAAGCCAATCTCACCTGCACGTGGCAACCTCCCTGCCAATAAGATCTGGCGAAAGACAGGTAGGGCACATCAATAACCCGACTGGGAAGTACCACACCTCACACAAGACCGCAGTCAAATAAAATCTCTCTGTAGTGTTATTGTGTTCCTGCGTCAGGTCATCAAAAAGAAGAATTAGCAGCAATAGCAACCGGGGTGGCAACTCGCGAGTGGCATTTACTGTGTTGCAAGAGTATAATAGGCTACGGTAACCGCTTCACATCAGACGGGTCATGTGCTTGTTTTCCACCCGACGTAGCATAAAAATCCTTTACTGGTATGTCGACAGTTCTATACGACAGTTCTTTGACTTCAGGTTGTGTAATGTTAATAATAAAAAAACTTACGCACGAACATTAAAAAATGTTTTTAGATATCAATAACATTATGATAGCAAATTGATTTAAAAATTTGACTTTTAGCCCCTCTCTAGTGGGTCGATATGTTCCATTCGGCTCCTAGGCTATCGTGACTTCTTTCTTACTCTTACATCACGGAGTACAAAATCACTTACTTTTCTTTTCTCTTTACCTAAAGAAACCAAAAGTGTATTTATATCGATAAAGTTAATATTCACTACATTAAAATTGCAATTAATTTAATATGAAGAATTAGATTAAGTAGGTATATTGAAATTACAGCTTATTAAATACTTGATACATTAGCAGGCCGATAGATATAAATCGTGTGCATATTGTAATAAATAAATTAATCTAATATCTACTTACCTAGTTGAATCCTTGGGATAGTTAAAATACGAAGTATTTTTACTTTTTCTATTATTGTTCATACACACAGTACAGTAAATAACCATTTTGTCACACTTTTTTTTATTTTTAACATTTGTTCAATACTTTTATTCTCATACCTAATCGTAAACAACGTGGAGCGAACAAAAACACCTATACGTGCAACGCGCAGGCCCTGAACTTGTCCACTGGCGGAGTCAGTTTGAACCGGTTTTTTCCAACCGCGGCGTGTACGCGACGAGCGGCCAGTGGACACGCACACAAGGCCACGCATGCTTGTAGTAGTGTACCTAAACACCGCGGTTGAATGAAGCTTTATCTCTGTTCCTTCTTTACTCATGTGGTTTTACTGTGCCGCCCTGACGGCCCAGGTAAGTAGTCATGGTCACTAAAGTGTTCAAACTGGTGGTGGTGTCGTATGGTGGGTCGCCGCATTCCCAATAAAATAGTTGAATGCGTTACAGCATTGGCTGCCCCATGTATCAACTCGTGAAGCTGGCAGAGGGGACGGTCTGCCCTGGCTGTCATGGTTGCAAGGCAACAATAGGAGGATTTAGGTTAAGTAGTAATAGACGATAATATAATTATTAGAATAATAGCGACGTGTATTTATCTTTGAGTATAAATCGACTGGAGATGCCCTAACGAAACTCTTCGAACAAATTTTTTCACCATTTTTAGCGGGGGGCGAGGTAAACACGTACAGCACACCACCAAAAGATGTAATTAACTCGCATACACAAATTTTGCTGTTGCGATAAACGCACACTACAAACAAAATCAACACATCAAAAATTACCCGCCCACAGACACAGTTTTCATGTAACTATGCAGCACACATACGAAAAAGTTAGTGATGGGGCACATCTGAAGAATGAGTCAAATCAGTTTGATGAATGAACTGAATTGTCTTATACTATTTATTATAAAATTGTAAAAGTGAAAATACTGTACATTAAAGATATTATTCAAAAAATATGTTTGTTTGTATGTATGTCTGTCTGTATTTATGTGTCATTAGCACTCTCGTGCAGCTAAACTGTGGTATGAACTATCGCCCGCGGTTTTACCGGGCTGATACAACCACTGTCTTCTATTATACGAGTACGCTGGACTACGTACGTACTTGTAGTATAGATGTCAGTGGAAACAACCTTCAAGAAAAGAGCGTACGCCCATCTAAAAACCCAGCTACGCACTTGTATCCCTTCATACAGTTGCTTAAATAATTTCTTATCCTTTATTTGATTTTATTGGACAAAACCCTGTTTGAGAACATGAAATATTGTCAATTGATTTTTTAACAGATATCCTTATTTAATATTTTAAATGTGAACATCCAAAAATCCAAACATCTTCGTTTGGATGTTTAGATCTTTGGTTGTTACTCAATCACGCAATAACGGCTAAACGGATTTAGATGAAATTTGGTATGGAGATAGTTTGAGTCCCGGGGAATAGCATAGGATACTTTTCTAACGCAGGTGAAGCCGCGGGGCGTAGCTAGTATTATATAAAGTACATTGCTATTTGTAAGAACCTATGTATATGAAATTATATTATAATAAGTAAGGGTCATCTGTCCCCACATATAAAGTTATTTAAACATGTGAATGAGCAAAGGGAAAGCAATAAAACAAATTGTTAATTTAATTAGAATGGCCACATATTTATTTAAATTAAATTCTCATGTAGGGATTTCTAAAACCCGATTAAGACGGTTTTCATTAATTAGTATTTTTATTGATTTTTAAAATGAATAAGTTTATTGTATACGTGACGAATACATTTCTTGGGGTCTACTTTTTTTTTACAAATTTTGAAATGGATTTGTGGGGCAAAAATGTAGCAATATTTATATTTTTATCCTTCATTTGATTTTATCGGAAAAATACCCGGGTTTAAAAATTAAATGTATACCTACTACATATATTGAAGTAGTCAAAGATTTAAGAAAAACAAAGAAATACTGACTCACCAAACAAGGACAGAGTCGCAAAGAAGGTATTGCACCTTCAATCAATGTCTTTCTGTTATTAGCATTTTTGTAGCTTTCCGGATTAAAGTCATAATAAAAATAGAGAAGTAGTACAACTCAAGCCCCGAGCGGGAGATAATAGTCTAAACACGTAGGGCTGTCGCTTAATAGTTTATTCAACCGTTAAAAATACTTAGTCAATCTCTATTATACAAAATTAAGTAAGGTACAAAATACAAAATTAAGTAGGGTAAGTCTTAGGGATCTATAACAAAAGACCGGCCAAGTGCGAGTCGGACTCGGTCACGAAGGGTTCCGTACCAAAAACGACACACAATCACGTTTGTTGTATGGGAGCCCCCCTTAAATATTAATTTTATTCTGTTTTTAGTATTTGTTATTATAGCGTCAACAGAAATACATCATTTGTGAATATTTTAACTGTCTAGCTACCACGTTTCATGAGATACTTACAGCCCTTGGTGACAGACGGACAGACAGACGGACACCGGAGTCTTAGTAATAGAGTCCCGTTTTTACCCTTTGGGTGTGGAAATCTAAAAAGAATAAAAATAATTATTTTTGTACATACACCAGGAGTGACTGGAATTTTTTCATTACCTACATTTTAATGCATGCTTACTCAGTGACAAACGAGCAGACAGCCCACCTGATGGTGAGCGGTAACTGTCGCCCATAACATCCACGATTCACGCATTCAAGCTGTTGGCAACAAAAATGCAGAATCGCAGGTGCGTTGTCCTTCAAACCGGAACACAAAACACAACAATGCAAGCATTGTTATTGTTGCCGATACCGGTACATAATTAATTACAAACTTATTAAATTCTTTATAATACTGATTGTAATGAAGAGCAGTACCTCCTAATACAGGTATTTTTATACTTACAAGGAGGTACTAGAAACAAATACTTGTATATGTACTTTATAGAAAAATAAAGAATTTATTATTATTAATTTATTACTATTGTTGCTTGGCGGCAGTAATAGATAAGGCTGTTGTCCTCACCCAGGCGGACTCCTACCATCTGATAAAACCTACTTCATGTTATCTGTTTAGTGATTAGAAAAATTACGGTCTAAATAGGAATAGGATTAATTAAAACGTAGCTTTACTGAATCATAATATTTATTCAAATAATCTAAATTATTGTGAAAATATATTTTTATTAAGTACCTATTATATATTATTTTTTACACTAAACTATTTTTATTACTTTTTAATTTACACACTTATAATGTGATTATTAGGAGTGTCGGTGGCCGAATGGTTAGGGTATCCGAGACATCCATGAACACTGCAATGTTTTTTTATGGCTAGTCGACTTTGTAGCCATCTTTAACGTATTTAACGTTATATACGACGTAGGTAGGTACCTAAATGTTAAAATTATTACCGAACGTCAGCGCAGGCGCGAATCTTGCGTGGGAGCGGACGGTTTTGCGTACGACGCAGCCCTGACCCCGACTGGCGCTCCATATAAACTCCTACAAATGTTGTCAGTGTGTGCGTGCGACGGCCAATACGTACGGGCGCGCTCACATACAAACCGCGCTCGGTGCGTTTGTATGAAGTTACCTTACTTCTCTATTTTTACTATGGTAAAGTGCTCCGAACAGATAACACTTGTATGTGTAGGTTTCCAAGAATCATTTTCGTCATTACAAAATTTTCTCCATTTTTCTTTTATATAGGGATCTTTTGGAAATCTAAAAGGAAATACAATATATTAAATAAAGCCTATGAATAATAGTATCTGTATAACGTATACACTCATAGTCCCACACTAAATGTATTGCTTTTACCTACTTTTTTTTAGCCAACAATTCTTTTCATTTTCAGACAAAATTTCAACATCGTATGTCCAGAGAAAGGTAATTTTTCTAATTCACCTTACAAGATTTAAATGTAACATACATCTATACCTACTATTTAATACAATATCTAATAAAAATCTGACTATTATACGAACTGCAGTAAATGAATGAGTGAATGATTCATTCAAATGTTGAATCGCTTTTTTGACTTTGTCACATCCCTAAAGCCTGTACCACTGTATTCATGTTTACATTTCTCTGTCGTTTACGTATCGCAACGGTTTTTACTTTAAATGGAGATTGTACTTTAATATACATTTAATAGTTAGTAAAAATACTTACCTATGATAGAAAACGCGATCTTGTTGCGAATTTAAGCTATCAGATCGTCTTTTGCACGATAATACTGCACAACTCACCATTTTTCGAGAGAAACGTCACGCGACACGGAGCGATGCAAAATGACGGTGAAGCGACTTTAAGTAGTTTTATATAACGTGTATGACCAGTTGACCAATGTACTTTGCCGGAGGGGATCGCCCGCGTATGGCATCTCCAGTCGATTTATACTCAAAGGTATTTATAAATATATAAATTGTAAGAATATTGTAATAGATAAAAATAGAAGATTGTTAATAAAAGGTACTCCGGGGGTCTGTTGATTGTAATTAATTATCAATAAAAATAAAAATCCGATGCTGTACTCTCGAGGAAAGACCAAGACTGACCAAGACTCGACAAGGAATTCGTTCCTGAAAGTTACAGTATAAGTATTAGTACAGTATGACCACTCAGTCACTGCATACGACACCGCATGCCAAACAGAAACAGGTTGCCGTAACTATGTAGTATGGACGCTGGCAATAATATAAAAGGATTATTTATAGCTCGCGCGCTGGCACCTCCGTTGCTAACGCTACATCTTATAGCCCTGCCACACACTCGTCGAGTGGCGAGGTGGTAGTGTGGCTACGTTACTCGTCATGCCGCTCGTCTTGCTCTTCGTCTTGCCCATCATTCCCTGTTTTGTCGGTTTTTTGGGCGCGAGCAAAGGACCGGCAACGTGACCGCGAGTGGCCGGCTACATAATCGCGTCGGACGCATTCCGCATCGAGCGCTCAGGCGCTAAACACGCGTCAAATTTTTAAAATCATTTTTTTTTAAATATGTCTGTCATGAACATTTCCATACAAGAGCTGAAAGCAAAAAAGAAATGTTTGATGGCATCTTTTAGACCGTTAGTCTATAAAAAAAAGCTTAACTTCGCTATAATAAAAATGCATATCGCGCACGCTGCCACAGCTTCAACGTCCATTGTATAGCAAAGGGAAATGTCCAAGTGCGGAGCGTCGCGATTAATTACGCGAGTAGAGCAGTGTGTGGGCAGAGAGGGAAACATCGCGGCAGCGCGAGGAGCAAGGCGATGAGCAGCGCGAAGAGCATAGTGTGGCGGCGGGGTTACGTATGGTGACCGCACGCAGGTACACAATCCTCATTGGGTGGGGCGTTGTTATTTGGCTGCGTTTTGAGAGTAGGCGCTTATAGCAGTGTCGGCAGTATCAGTAGCTCGCTATTTATTTATGTATAGCCAACAGTATAATTATTTTATTTTATTTTATTTTATTTTATTTTATTTGGAAAACCAACAGCTTATAACTAATTTAGATACTAATTATTTAACATACAGAGCCAATTAAAGGTTTCCGCTTATAATGACTCAGTAAGTAGCTAAAAATGTTGTGAGCATTAACAGGCAACATATATATATATCTATAGTACATAGTATCAACATCAACGGTACACAGTATGATACACTCCAATGCAAACTTAAAACTAATATACTTAATATCATACATCTACAGACTGGCAACAAACTGTTTGGTCATCACCCTCCTCACCGACGTACAACTTGAGTTGAATATGTCTAAATCGAGCTCCGCGCCAACCGCATTAAACTGTTTACTTGCTCGGTACATAAAGCTGTTTTGCCGATAATTCGTATTCACGGATGGCAAAGAGATGGGAACATATCGTCGGTTCGATCTAGATGGCACTCTGAAGAACATTTTAGACAACAGATCCGGACAATCTACGAAGTTGGTAGTAATTTTAAGCAGAAACGTTATATCTGCGATTTCGCGACGCTTGTCTAAAGGTAGAAGGTGGTGTTTACTGCAGACACGGTGGTAGTCATCACTCCTGTATCTATGGTTAGTTCGATAACATAGAAACCGAATGAACTTCCTTTGGACGTTTTCTATACGATTAATATAGAGCTTATATCTGGGATTCCATATTTGCGATGCGTATTCTAGATTACTTCGCACGAGAGCGCAGTATAAAATTTTTAATGTTTTAGCTCGTTTAAAATCTTTAGAACTACGCATCAAGAACCCCAGAGCTTTAGATGCCTTAGAGACAATGTTGTCAATGTGTAAGTTAAAAATTAGTTTGGAGTCATGGGTAACTCCAAGGTCTCTAACCACCGAGCTCCTAGCTAACTGGTGACCCTTTAGTGTGTAGTTATAAGCTATTGAGTTATGCTTGCGTGTGAATGACACCACAGAACACTTTGCCGGATTTAGATCTAGATGATTAGCAGCACAATAAGACTCTAGCCTAAAGAGATCAGATTGGAGACAGCGGGCATCACTTTCTGATGATATTCGCCTAAAAATTTTCATGTCATCAGCAAAACATAAAATTTGGGATGAATTAAGGCACAGGTCGATGTCACTCACAAATATAGTGAACAGCAGGGGACCCAGCAAGGAGCCTTGTGGGACACCGCTGGATATAGGTAACCACTTGGAGACACAGTTGTTGATAGCTACAGCCTGTGTGCGTTTGTCTACATACGATGCAAACCACCGGAGTAAGTAGCCCCGTACACCAACACGCATTAATTTATCCAACAACAGCCTGTGATCTATCCTGTCAAAGCACTTGCTATAATCTGTGTATATAACATCGACCTGCGCCCCATTATCCATGGCCTCAGTCAGGAAATCGTTCAGCAGCACCAAGTTTGACGTTGTAGAACGGCCCGGCATAAAACCATGCTGATATGTGCTTAACGAATTCCCGACCGCCAAGAACACCCGCCTATAGACTAATTTCTCCAGTACCTTGGCTACAATGCACAGCTTCGATATTGGGCGATAGTTAGTCGCATCCGTTTTCACACCTTTTTTGTGCACCGGGGTAATGAATGCTCGCTTCCAAAAGGTGGGTACAATACATTCCCTAAGAGATCGATTAAATAATATAGTGAGTGGGACAGCGATCGACTTGGCGCAATGTATCAGAAATACAGCCGGGATACCATCAGGACCTGCCGACTTATGAGGGTCTAAATCAGACAGTAACTTTACAACCTCGTCATAATTAACCTCTAGAGATGAAATATCTGATACATTGTCCTGCGACAAATGTTCCATATAGCATGGGTTAGGGCTGCTAGTATGTACAGGTGCTAAGAAATTCGACTGAAAAAAATCCGAAAACATATTACAAATAGTTTCAGTGGATGATACCGTTACATTATTATAATTCATGACATTTGGCAATGTACATGCTCTAGACTTAGTTTTTATATACGTCCAAAACTTTTTCGGATTATGTTCAATCGATTCCTCAACAGTAGCTATATAGTGTAAATAACAAGTAGATTCTAAAGTTTTAGCGCGTTCTCGTAATAATTTATACGTTTCAAAATCAGATAGATTGTTGTATTTTTTTAATTTACTATAGTATTTATATTTTTCTTTTAAAAGCTTTTTTAATGCTGGTGAGAACCAAGGTGGATAGGAGGCCTGGTTCACCTTCCTAGCTGGGACGTTTTTAGTAATAATTTCATTTATGCAGCTATAAAAATAATCAACGGCGTCCTCCAGAGACCGCGCACTCAAATCAGTTTCCCACTGAATAGCATTTATATCTTTGTTAATTGCCTCGTAGTTGCATTTATTAAATAGGAAACGTGTGAATAGTGATGGTTTCAAAGTTTGTAATTGAGCGAAGCTAATATTAATACAGAGCGCACCGTGGTGGGGATCGGTAGGGACGAGTGGATCATTACTTTCACATACGGTGACGTCATAATCATTGCAAAGAACTAAATCCAATATCCTGCCAAATGCGTTACTAATTCGATTGTGCTGCTTAAGCCCATGTGTGTTAATTTCGTCAATAAATTTCGTTTCATCAGGTGATAACGATTCGGTTGAGATGACTGAATCTAAGTTCGCTGGCCACCCTATAGAACTCATGTTAAAGTCTCCAACTATTAAGTATTTGTCACTGGGATTTTGCATTATAATTTCATCAAGCTTACATAAGTAATTAGTCAACTGCTGTGAAAAAGTATAACCACGGTTCTGTTTGCATAAATACAGTACACACACATGCAAACTGAAGGCAGGTCGTTTATTAGAATTAGCAAATGTTAATGTTAACCACAAGTCTTCAGCACTGGACTGAAAGCTACTTTGCATTGAGACAGGTATATCCCGGCGAGTCGCAATAAGGACGCCTCCCCCGCGTGACTGACCCGTCGCGGAGAAGTCCCGGTCTCGTCTCCAAATCGTATACCGATCATCGAAAAGGTCACTATTCTGCACGCCGTCCGTTAACCAAGTCTCAGTTAGGAGAATAATATCGTAGTTAGAAAGACATAAATTCCTAAAGAAAACATCAGTTTTTGTCCGTAATCCACGCACATTCTGGTAGTAGACACTCAGATCGGTAGACGCAACATTACCATCACCATCCATTCTTATAAACATAAAATAAAAATAAAATAAAAACTATATAAATATAACAATGAAAATACAATATGTTCGGCAATACCCCACAAGCGTATAGATTGCATGAAACACTTAACAATATAAAGTTAAACGGTTGCATTGAGTCAGTAAAAATAAAAGTCTTAATAATTATTATGTGGGCATACGCAAAGCAAATTAAATAGTTATGCGTGCGAATGAGTGGACAATAGGTAGCAGTTATTAGAAAAATATTATGCATGAGCGGGAGAAATAACAAGTACTCGGTTGGTGGGGCAGTTGCGGTCGGCTCGGAGTGCTCGAACATTAGCGAACAATAACGATGTGTTAGCGCGTCATAGGAGGCAGGAAATACAAACCTTTGGATGTAATACAGTGCAAGCGGTTTAGTGCAATTAACAATAATATGTAATGTACCAAAAAGTGACCAAAAGGTGCCAAAATTAAAGTGTTTATAAGCGAGATAAACATATGAGAACAAACTTAACTTACATGGTATGACACATATTAAACAATTTTGTTTAAATCACTCTCATTACGCACTATAAAGACCTGTGAGGTATCGTTCTTACGCAAGTGGATTTTTGCAAATTTCACCCAGACGTACTGATACTCCTTCGAATTAGCCAAGGCCTTGGCTTTGGTTAATAATGACTTCATTTCAGGTGATAGATGGTCATTTACGAATATTCGCCCGTCATTGGATTCGAAGCCAATGTCGCTGGCCAGAATAATCTTCTTAGCGCGAGCTGCCGCAATGAAATCCTCTTTTGTATATCTGTTCAAGAATGATACAATAATACCTTTCTCTTTGGAGTTTGGTATCGGCACTCTAGCGATATAATTAATCTGGGGCTTTGAAACATTGTAACCAATTCCACTTCCTAAATTATCGATAATAGAATATAAGTTCTCATTATTTTTGAGAGGTACCCCCTTTATCTCTATATTATTCATTCTGGTCCACTGGTCCCTAGTACGCAGTTCATTGTGGAGCCTACTGATTTCGTTTTCCACCTGCAGTATACTATCCTGCGCACGATCAATTTCTGGAAGCTTTTGCTCGACTATAACAAGCTTGTTATGGAGCTCCTCCGTCCTGGCCCCGTTAAATTCGCACGAGCTTTTCAGGTCGGCAATGTCACTTGATGCTTTTGACATCTTCAACCATGGCTGAAAGACTGGAAAGCTGCCTCTTGACGTCACGTAATTCAGACATTATGGTTTCCAGCGACACTGGTTCCGCCTCCGTCTTTGAGCTCGGCGAAGCTCCCTTGCAAAATGGACACCTCCAAGCAGCTCTTCGTTCAGGGCCGAGTTTTCGGTAGCCGGCTTCCGAAATATTGGCGCAAGAAAAGTCTAAATGCTTCCTACAGCCCTGGCACTGTACTCCATCATTAAAGTTCTTGTTACAGGATGCACACTTGTTCATTTTGATGGCAAAGGTTGACGATATCTGACTATGTACGAAAGCAAGAAACCAGTCCCGACTCAATGAATGCTCACAGCTGACTGATTAAGCCACACAATTATGAACAAAGATACATAATTTTATAAACAATGCCATCTAAAGGCAATTAAGTAATTATCAAAATGTCACCTCCCTGCATCCGGGTGTACCCGCCAATTGTTTGGGCGCAGGTATCGAGCAATGCACCAAATTGAGAAAAAGTTTCATATTATGAATTTACCATTTACCAGACGCATGTTACGTAACCGGGTTGCTCACTTCAAAATGTGAGCAAGTAAGCCACACAATTTTAAAATGTAACACGCGTGCTATAAATTCAGAACATGAAAGTTCGTCTGTATTTGGTTGGTTTATTTACATTTACATGGTCGAACGCGAACAAAAATTTCGCACTAAGCACTCTGGTTCGATTCCCGTAATTCACGTTACGGGAATTACAGCACTGGTGTTGCAAATATCTATACGTTAAATCTTTCTCGCCAGGCTGGCTGTATGCTAATTTCGAGATTATAATAGGTCGTGGATGTGCTAAAAGTATGACCAAGGAAGTTCAAAATAAACACAAGTTGGCTGGACGTAACTACTTTAATAACATTTGGTGGAATGCGCTCGACCGACAGATCAAGATCACAGAAAATACGATGGAGTAAGTAGTATGTATAAATAACACAACACTAACCACTAATTAAACTAATTAACGGAAGAAACGAAAACATGTAAAAATCATTAAGTTCACAGAGGTCTAACTTCACTTTTTACTTAAAAAATATAGTTATACTTATATGGTTCATAAGTAATAAATACCTACTAGACAAAACCAGGTTTCATATACAAACAATGCCGTCATTTATGACTTTAGAGGCACTCTAGTAAATTAAAACGTATATTAGGCACCCTCGACCACCTAGGCTAGTGCCTAGTGGTATGTGATATGCACAGACTGGGCACAGATAATTATAGTAATAATAGACAATGCTAGTGAACAATGTTCGAAATTATAAAATAGTAGTTCACGAAACTGTTGCATACGAGCGTGAGTTTATCAAAAGATCCGAAGGCGAATTTGATAATAGCATCACACGAGTATTTTAAGACCTAATTATGTGCAATTTCATACACTACTTTATTTAATCTCATGAAATATATGATAATAATATCTTAAATAAAACCGTGAAGTTAATGTAATAGCTTCATTTCTTACTTATAAATCCATTTGCAGATCGAGCATGCGTGATTATGTAGAATTTTTTTGCAAAGTTGCAATGCATTTGCATTGCAAACTGCTTGCTGCTGTATCGAAAAGTAATTTTTTAAATTTATTTTGATGTCTTGTGCGTAAAAGACCGACATTAAGATTCTGTGTTTAGTTTTTTAATCTCAAAATTTTAGTATTAGAGTAGATAAACTACTTATTAGTAGCGTAAAATGCAAAAAAAAGTAGAACGATCTGCGGTCTTTTAAATTTTAATAACATAAGTATGCGACGCGTTTTATGGTCGATCAAAGTTTGGCGGGAAAGTCCTCTTTAAAAGGATGTAATTATTAAAAAAAACCGGACAAGTGCGAGTCGGACTCGCCCACCGAGGGTTCCGTAGGTACGTAGTATCATTATTAAATTTGATATTTTTCATTATAAATAAGAAATAATGCGTCGAAAAAAATAAATAAAATATATTTTGCAATATGTACATCAAGCCCTTTCATATGATACCCCATTTGAACTAGTAGTTTCAATTTGAAATTTCGACACCCTTTAAAAAATATAGACCCCCTATTTTTTAAGATCTATTTACAAATGTATAGTTTTGAGATTTATTCCTGTACTTGTAGTCTATAACGATGTTACTTGCCAAATTTCATAGTTCTAGGTACACGGGAAGTACCCTATAGGTTTTGATTCCCTTGAGTGTGTCGAAATATGCGTTTTTTGCTGAATAAACGGCCGTAACTTTTTTCTACGTAAACTTAGCAGTTTGATTTTTTTTTAACTTCATGGGACCGTAGACCTGAGTATACAGTTCAAATTTCAGCTTGATACCTCCACGCATTCTCGACATAGAAATTCTTGACAGACAGACAGACAGACAGACAGACAGACAGACAGACAGACAGACAGACGGACAACAAAGTGATCTTATAAGGGTTCCGTTTTTCCTTTTGAGGTTCGGAACCCTAAAAATAAAATAACATTGAAAAAACAATACAAATACTGTACCTATCTATTGTTACGACACTAGATTCATAAACGCAGTTGTCGCACAAATTTCTGATTTAATTTTATGATAGGAAGATGTGACGGACGTCGTAACCATTTGTATGGAGCGTTTTCGGAAAAGTCCAAAATTGAGATTTTCGAGTTATCATATCTCGAGAAATTTTATGCTATCGAAGTAATTCTTTTACCTACAGTTATATTATTGTGACGTCCTTACATAACACATCGAAAAAAAATCCATCCACAAAGCCATACAGAACGGCAGATTGAACTCCGTAGTTTTGTGCACAATCCGTCACAGTGTATGAATGTGCTCCACAGTACCGGAACAGGCTGGATTTCGGAAAGGGTACAGCTTTCCGAAATCCAGCCTGTTCCGGTAGCTGGTAGTCATCAAGTCTTCGAGCGAGACGATTCGTGATGATAACCCTTGAAAACAGCTTAAACACGTGAGTCGGGAGATCGGCTGATTTGTTCAATAAGGTTTTATCACTTTCTTTTTATACATTTTTAAATACTTTAATACATTTTGTTTATTGAATTGTTTTTGTGTTACATTTCAGACTAATAATAAAAGTGAAGTTAGATTCCGTAAAACATTTATATACTACTCAGTCTTAGCGAATGCTAACCGCAGCAAAACACTAGCTCTCTCTCTTTCTACATGAGTATTGAAAAGTTATGTACCCTAGTACCCTACCATATGTATGACCATCGTGTATGACACTAGAAAGAAAAACATGTGGCTGAACACCGTTTTTACTGGCGCCTCTTCATTTTAGGTACAGTCGGTATATTCAATTTACATTAGGTAATACATTTTAGGATGCTTCGTAATTTTTTCTCTCCTAGTACATTTGAGAGCATGTCAAGCATGACATTAACTTTTTTATGTGGTACGCAATAGGAGCTATAAATCGAAACGCAATATCAAGCGTCATAATTATTATGTTCCTAACTTAATTTTATCTTAAGTCAGCGAGATTACTAAGTCAATAGTGAAATAGATCTGGACAATGCTCTGATGCATTATAATAATTTTAATTTACCAATGCTTATTTTGTCATGACATCACCAGTTGTTCACCATTAATGTCTTGACTTTAGAGTTACAATTGATTGGACGTTAGATATACCAAGTTTAAGATTAAAGGTAGCGATTATAATTTGTCACAGTGTTTGGGACGCAATGTTCGCTTGAATGTAGAGAAAACAATACAAAGTTAACATAAAAATCGTAACAGTAAATCTTAACTTAAAATACAACAAAACAATTTATTAAACATGTAAAAACAATAAATTAATACTTATAATGATAAAAGGAGAGGTATTACACGTTTACAAAATACTCGGTGTTGGCACATCATCGTACCCCACGATATCGTCCGTGTCGCGCGGCGACCACGCGACGGTTCTATCACTAAATATTTTGGACGTTACAATTTTTCGAAAGCGCTACGTCGAGCACTCCACTCGTCGATCGGTCCGGGAGGAACGCTCCGGGTCATCGGAATCGAGACGATACCGCCGCGCCGGTCCGTTTCAAACTCGCCGGCGGGAGTATACTCTATAGCTCGCAACAACTTTTATGTCCACTACGGACACGTCTAATAAGTGACCATTTTTAGAAGGTATACCGTCCGTTAACCTACTTAAATTACACGGCTCGCTCGGCGCGCGCGGCCTACAGCAGGCGGTAGGTCCACATGGCGAGCGGGCTCTGCAGCAGCGCGCGCGGCCTACAGCAGGCGGTAGGTCCACATGGCGAGCGGGCTCTGCAGCAGCGCGCGCGGCCTACAGCAGGCGGTAGGTCCACATGGCGAGCGGGCTCTGCAGCAGCGCGCGCGGCCTACAGCAGGCGGTAGGTCCACATGGCGAGCGGGCTCTGCAGCAGCGCGCGCGGCCTACAGCAGGCGGTAGGTCCACATGGCGAGCGGGCTCTGCAGCAGCGCGCGCGGCCTACAGCAGGCGGTAGGTCCACATGGCGAGCGGGCTCTGCAGCAGCGCGCGCGGCCTACAGCAGGCGGTAGGTCCACATGGCGAGCGGGCTCTGCAGCAGCGCGCGGTGCGGCGGCTCGCGGCCGCCCACCAGCAGCAGCAGCAGGCGGCGGGCCGGCGCGCGCCGCAGCTCCACCAGCTCCACGTCGCCGGCGCCGGCCTCCGCCACGCCCGAGTCGGGCGTCAGCGCCGCGCGCAGCGCGCGCACGTCGGGGCCCAGGTAGTGCGGGTTGCTGAACCCGACGGCCGCGCCCCCGCCGCCGCCCACGCGCTCGGCGCTGGCGTAGTCCGAGGTGGAGAGGTCGGCGTCGTCCGAGTCGCCGCCGCACGTGACGACGGTGGCCGCGTCCCGCGAGAAGCGCACCGAGGCCGACTTGGGCAGGCGCCGGCGCCGCGCCGCGTCGCGCCGCGCCTCGTCCTCGTCGTCCGAGTCGAGGCACACGAGCTGCGCGGCGGCGGGCGAGCGCGGGCCGGCGCCGCCGTCGGCCGGGTCGGCCTCGCGCGGGCTGCGGCGCGCGTCGATGGCGAAGGCCGAGTGCGACTTGGCGAGCGCCGCCTCGTGGCGCGCGAGGCTCTCGGTGGAGTCCCGGCTGCCGGCCAGCACGCTGTAGGAGCAGCGCGCCGTGAGCCGCAGGTGCACGCCCGACAGGCGCGAGATCTCGCGCAGGAAGCCGGCGCCGGCGTCGGCGCGCGCCGCCCCCGCGCCGCCGCCGCCCCCCCGCGCCGCCGCCTCGTCCCCCGCGCGGCCCGCGCCGTCCGCGCCCGGCGGCGCCGTCGGCACCAGCAGCACGCAGCCGTCCACGCGGGCTCCGGGCCACTTCAGTCCTTGCTCTATGCGCTCCCACGTTTCCGTACCTGAGGAGATGCGCAGTTTAGAGACTCTTCCGACACGAAATAATAATATGAAATAAGAACCGGTCGTACCGAAATGAAATCTCCACAGTTCTCTGGTGGGATGCCCGTTGGCCTCGCCGCCGAAGATGTAAAAGTGCGCGCCGGCGCGGAGCCCCGCGTGCCCGCTGCGCGCGCTCGGCGACAGCTTCACCGGCGTGCGCACCTGCGTCCACACGCGGGAGACTGCCGACCACGGATCGCGTCAATTAATATCTTACGTACATAGGGCAATCCCTGATATCTTTACAAGATCGGGGTATCTTTAATCTATGAGTAGCAGTGCCTAGATACCAGTTTGCAACTTGTAACTCAATTCAAAACCTTGCTGTGAGAATTGTTGACAATGTCAAACTGACGGACGGACCTTTGAGTCTGAGAAGAGATTTTGCGTCCCTTTGTGTGTTCTACCGATTGTACAACAGGATGTGATCAAATGAATTTTTTGACTTGATGCCCACGGACTCCTTCTACAGTTGTACCGCACAGGACTGATCGGGCGGGTCACGCATAGCTCACAGCACCGTCGCCCTTTGGACAGAACCAGCAGGGTCCTGTAGTGCGATAATCTAAGGAAAAGTAGAGTCAAGCGGCTCGCCACTATATAAACTGGCGATACGGTTAAGATCACATAGAGTCGACGGCTGCAACCGGCACACAGCCAATACATGTGGATGTGCAAATGGAAGGTCTATGTTCAGCGAAACGATGATAAGACGAGGCAATGAAGTGATACGAGCGGAGGTAGTTACTGGTGTCGTAGTGCCAGAGGTCGCCGCAGTCGCGCAGGTCGCACTGCCCGCCGTGCACGTACAGCCGGTTGTCGTGCAGCGCCGCCGCGTGCAATGAAGTGATACGAGCGGAGGTAGTTACTGGTGTCGTAGTGCCAGAGGTCGCCGCAGTCGCGCAGGTCGCACTGCCCGCCGTGCACGTACAGCCGGTTGTCGTGCAGCGCCGCCGCGTGCAATGAAGTGATACGAGCGGAGGTAGTTACTGGTGTCGTAGTGCCAGAGGTCGCCGCAGTCGCGCAGGTCGCACTGCCCGCCGTGCACGTACAGCCGGTTGTCGTGCAGCGCCGCCGCGTGCAATGAAGTGATACGAGCGGAGGTAGTTACTGGTGTCGTAGTGCCAGAGGTCGCCGCAGTCGCGCAGGTCGCACTGCCCGCCGTGCACGTACAGCCGGTTGTCGTGCAGCGCCGCCGCGTGCAATGAAGTGATACGAGCGGAGGTAGTTACTGGTGTCGTAGTGCCAGAGGTCGCCGCAGTCGCGCAGGTCGCACTGCCCGCCGTGCACGTACAGCCGGTTGTCGTGCAGCGCCGCCGCGTGCAATGAAGTGATACGAGCGGAGGTAGTTACTGGTGTCGTAGTGCCAGAGGTCGCCGCAGTCGCGCAGGTCGCACTGCCCGCCGTGCACGTACAGCCGGTTGTCGTGCAGCGCCGCCGCGTGCAATGAAGTGATACGAGCGGAGGTAGTTACTGGTGTCGTAGTGCCAGAGGTCGCCGCAGTCGCGCAGGTCGCACTGCCCGCCGTGCACGTACAGCCGGTTGTCGTGCAGCGCCGCCGCGTGCAATGAAGTGATACGAGCGGAGGTAGTTACTGGTGTCGTAGTGCCAGAGGTCGCCGCAGTCGCGCATGTCGCACTGCCCGCCGTGCACGTACAGCCGGTTGTCGTGCAGCGCCGCCGCGTGCAATGAAGTGATACGAGCGGAGGTAGTTACTGGTGTCGTAGTGCCAGAGGTCGCCGCAGTCGCGCAGGTCGCACTGCCCGCCGTGCACGTACAGCCGGTTGTCGTGCAGCGCCGCCGCGTGCAATGAAGTGATACGAGCGGAGGTAGTTACTGGTGTCGTAGTGCCAGAGGTCGCCGCAGTCGCGCAGGTCGCACTGCCCGCCGTGCACGTACAGCCGGTTGTCGTGCAGCGCCGCCGCGTGCAATGAAGTGATACGAGCGGAGGTAGTTACTGGTGTCGTAGTGCCAGAGGTCGCCGCAGTCGCGCAGGTCGCACTGCCCGCCGTGCACGTACAGCCGGTTGTCGTGCAGCGCCGCCGCGTGCAATGAAGTGATACGAGCGGAGGTAGTTACTGGTGTCGTAGTGCCAGAGGTCGCCGCAGTCGCGCAGGTCGCACTGCCCGCCGTGCACGTACAGCCGGTTGTCGTGCAGCGCCGCCGCGTGCAATGAAGTGATACGAGCGGAGGTAGTTACTGGTGTCGTAGTGCCAGAGGTCGCCGCAGTCGCGCATGTCGCACTGCCCGCCGTGCACGTACAGCCGGTTGTCGTGCAGCGCCGCCGCGTGCAATGAAGTGATACGAGCGGAGGTAGTTACTGGTGTCGTAGTGCCAGAGGTCGCCGCAGTCGCGCATGTCGCACTGCCCGCCGTGCACGTACAGCCGGTTGTCGTGCAGCGCCGCCGCGTGCAATGAAGTGATACGAGCGGAGGTAGTTACTGGTGTCGTAGTGCCAGAGGTCGCCGCAGTCGCGCAGGTCGCACTGCCCGCCGTGCACGTACAGCCGGTTGTCGTGCAGCGCCGCCGCGTGCAATGAAGTGATACGAGCGGAGGTAGTTACTGGTGTCGTAGTGCCAGAGGTCGCCGCAGTCGCGCAGGTCGCACTGCCCGCCGTGCACGTACAGCCGGTTGTCGTGCAGCGCCGCCGCGTGCAATGAAGTGATACGAGCGGAGGTAGTTACTGGTGTCGTAGTGCCAGAGGTCGCCGCAGTCGCGCAGGTCGCACTGCCCGCCGTGCACGTACAGCCGGTTGTCGTGCAGCGCCGCCGCGTGCAATGAAGTGATACGAGCGGAGGTAGTTACTGGTGTCGTAGTGCCAGAGGTCGCCGCAGTCGCGCAGGTCGCACTGCCCGCCGTGCACGTACAGCCGGTTGTCGTGCAGCGCCGCCGCGTGCAATGAAGTGATACGAGCGGAGGTAGTTACTGGTGTCGTAGTGCCAGAGGTCGCCGCAGTCGCGCAGGTCGCACTGCCCGCCGTGCACGTACAGCCGGTTGTCGTGCAGCGCCGCCGCGTGCAATGAAGTGATACGAGCGGAGGTAGTTACTGGTGTCGTAGTGCCAGAGGTCGCCGCAGTCGCGCAGGTCGCACTGCCCGCCGTGCACGTACAGCCGGTTGTCGTGCAGCGCCGCCGCGTGCCGGTGCCGCGCCGGGCCCGCGCCCGCCGTGCGCACCTGCTGCCACGTCTCCGACTCTGCAACCACGACAGCGGTCAACGGGACGCGTACGACGGTACCGTTTCGAGATCCTCTAGTCGAGCAGTCTCGACGTAAACCGAGGAAGCGGTAATTATGCGGACCGGAAACGATGACAAGGAGGTGGATTGTGATGAAAAATAAAGAAAGGAACGTCGGGACCGGTCGCCTCGATCGTCGCGTAGATCGCTCGAGTGAAGTTATAAACGTTTACCGCAGTACGCTCAGCAAAAATGTACTCGTTTCGATATTCGTGAATCGAGAGTGGAGGCGGCCGGCACGCACCGTAGTGGAAGGCCCAGAGCTCGTTGGTGGAGCCGCGCAGGTCGCGGTACCCGCCGTAGATGAGCAGGCAGTCGCGCAGCGAGTGCGCCGAGTGCCCGCGCCGCGCGCCCGGCCCCCCGCCCCCGCCGCCGCCGCGCGCCTCCCGCGCGCCGCGCCGCCGCGCGCTGCCTGCGGAGCTGCTCTGCCCGGGCAGCTTGCGCCACAGTTGCGTCTGCGCAGTGTATAATATCATCTTAAATTATAATATCTTAGTTATTATCTTATGTTCACATTATACTTGCAAGGAAAGGTATAGGCATAATTATATCGCTAATTTTTGCAAATAAATAAAGGTAGATATATGTAGAGCTATGATAAGTATAAATATGATGAAATCCCGGGCCGACCTCCGCGTCGTAGATCCAGAGCGGCGTCTCGGTCCCGGGCGCGCCGGGCTCGCCCCCGAACACGTAGAGCCGGCCGCGGTGCGCGGTGGCGCTGTGCTCCTGCAGCGCGGGCGGCACGTCTCCGCCGCACTGCAGCCGCTGCCACGTCCCGCTGGCTGCACAGGGAACGTAACATTCAAATCAATTTCATTATCTTTTCCCATATACAGATATATTTTAATGCACGATTTAACACATCGATCTATATATAACTAGGCCGAATTCTAGCCCACGGGGCCAAAATTTAAGTGAAGCGAGTAGATTCGCCGAGTGTATGTTTTTCATTGATTTCAATAGAAAATGTATTTGATGATCATTCCTCGATGTCATGAACTCATAATCAACCTCATTGATCGATAACAGTGACAAGTTTCTTCAAAGTCGATTCAGTGGTTTAGGAGCCTATTCATTTCCAAGAATGATTTTTCGGCGACTTCGCCGCTCGCTCCACTCAGAGAAAAACTTCATCAAACAAAACTCGACTTTGGTTTACAAACATTGAATCGTTAAAAATCCTAATTGGCCCTCTCGAGCTCTGAGCTCTCGACCTAATTACGTGAGACCCTCGAGCGAACCGCGCTGAACGCTCGTCAAAGGAAAGCTGAACGCGACACGTTTCGCGAGCTGTCCTTGTATCTTTGACAGACCCGCCGCGGCACGGCACAGCACCTAAATAATATATCGCCTAACTCATAAAATGCAATGAATTACGCTACATCGCTACGCTCTCTCGTCCCAGACCGGCAGCTGTGCGCTAACGTCTTTAAGTTTTAGCAATTGAAGAAGCTACAACTTAAACTTGGCAAGTTGAATCACCTCGCCAAGGATAAGCACCCCAAAAAGAACAATTGTTGAAGTGGACTTGCTTCCCTCACCGAGGCAGTACCGCCAGAAGTCCCTGAGCGGCACGGCGCCGCCGGCCCCGCGGCCGCCCAGCACCAGCACGCCGCCCGCCAGCAGCGTGGCCGAGTGCTTGCCGCGCGAGCACGGCGCCGCGCCGCCCGCGCTCTCCACGCAGCTCCACATCTCAGCTGACGAACACAAACAACATTCACTTTGATATGTACCCAAGTTATTTTGCTCAATAATTGGACAGCACAGACACAATAATAATATACAGGTTAAATCATCGATATTAATGGGTAGGACCTATGAATTGGGTTGTTTCCAATGTTTAAAAATTGTACAAATAAATTAACAATATCGTAAAATACACAAAACTATAAAGATCTGCAAACTTTCATTCTAATATCTTCAGTCAGACTTTTTTTAGCGTCGATCAAAGTTTGGCGGGAAAGTCCATTTTAAAAGTATGAAATTATTAAAAAATAATATTTCCATTGGAGTAGCAATAAAAAATGCTATAACTTTTATTATGATAATAATTACATAAACGTAATATTTAACATAGCTGTCGTACAAATTTCTGATTTGATGCATAATAAAATACAAAACTGTGACGTCATAATTCGGTAGTCTTTTGTATGGAGCGTTTTGGGGCAGTCTAAAAATTGTGATTTTCAAATTAATATATCTCGAGAGATTTTTGTGCTATCGAAGTAATTCTTTCACCTATGGTTATATTATGGAGACGTCCCTACATATCAAACAGAAAAAAATGTTAGTCAAATAGCCAATTATTTGTGTGTATTCTTTTTCATTTCTTGTCAGTTCATGTGTGAGTATCAATGATGTACCTAGTAACCATAAAATCATCGGAGAGACGACTTCACTGCCGATGGCGAGTTGTGTCATTGAGAAGTAGATCATGTGCATCATATTATTGTCACTGACTAAGTACAATAATACTCGTACCTACTACCGAATTATCGCATCATAATGATATAGTACAGTTGTGCATCAACCCACATTCATCCCACTGAATTCGAATCCATCAATCGAAAGATCCTTAGACTCTTAAACTCTCTTCTATTGATGGGATATTTTACTTCGATTGAGTATGCTCTAAACTTTAGAGCATACTGAACTGTTGGTCGGCGAAGGTCAGTTTATTCAAGTCGCCCAAAGGCTGGCTACTGGCTTCCCTAAGCATGGTATAGTATAATCATCTATAAATTCATGGTTTTAAATTGCTTGCAATGATGTTATAAAATACATCTCATTAGTTTGTTGGTAAAGACGCCTCCATAAATATTTAATTAAATTTTCAAATATGCATGCAAATCTGCGCACAGGGCCGTCATCCCGTTAATTGTTTAATAACGAAGTTAATATTCGAGTAACGGATTAACCTTTATGTTAACTCTAAAATGCTCACAGCCTCGTCAAAATATGGCCAGATATAAAGTTGAGAATCGTCAACGATGTGGCAGTCTTCGGATTATAATGTAAAGAAGGGGCACGGGGTACACCCGTTCCACGTGCCCCGTCTTTTCATTATAATCTTTAGTCTTTTTATTATAATCATAAACTACGTCGGCAACCCTTATGCATCCCACTGCTGGGATATGGGTCTCCCCTCAATCCACGCCGCTCAACTGCGGGTTGGCGGAAGCCAGTATTTTCAAGCCGCCTTAAGACCACTGACGTAGCTTATCGACTGTCGTGTAATGACTACAGCCGGGACCGGCGGCTTAACGTATCCTCCAAAGTACGTGATTTACTTAATAATATAATACACCTTCAATAGCTGCAAAATACCGTTTTTTTACATACGGATAAAAAAAATACGCCTGAATCTTATGTCAGTCAGATAGGTCACCTTTCATTTTAATTTTATCTATTGTTGTCAGATCTGCATCCTTCTACTAATTTTTCATGTAAGACATGACAACAGCAAACAGACAACTTCTATAGTCTATAGCAATATTGTAAGTAGACCAATGGCATCAACCCATAATCATCCCACTGCTGGGATACGGGACACCTCACAATCGAAGGTGTTTAGAGCATATTCCACCACGCTGCTCAACTGAGGGTTGGCGGAGGTTCAAACCGCCTTTAGGCGGTTTCATCATGTGTTACAGTTTCAATATACACAGACAGTTTCAACTTCTATAATCCATACCAATATTGTTTATTGTATTGTAAGTTTTTTTTTTTTAATATTATGTCGGGTGGCAGACAAGCATACGGCCCGCCTGATGTGAAGCGGTTACCGCAGCCATATTAACGCTCGCAACATAAAATATCGCTCGCGCGCCGCCACCCCCGCTGCCACCTCAGCATCTCCTTCCTTTCTGGTGACCTCACTCACTCGCAGGAACACAACACCTCAAGGGAACCGTTATTTGGCTGCGGTATTCTGTGAGGTGGAGGTACAATTACGCTCCCTACCTCTCTTTTCGCCAGAGCTTCGTTTGTCAGTCAGCAGGGTGCACCGCGTGCAGGTGAAGTTGGCTTTGGTTCAAAGATGTTGATGAACCACTTACACCCCAGAACACCCAAGTAAATCACTAAAGCAACAACATAATAAATAATGCACATTCCGTCACAACTTTTCGATTAGTTATTAACGAGGTTTTCCCGGGAAATTATATGGACGCTGTAACATGCACTTCCTGAAAAAGGATATTAAGAAGTTTTTACAGAGTCGGCAAGGCGCGAATGATGCCCCTGTTCCTTATTATAAGCTGCGGTAATTCCTGTCCATCAGGCAGGTCGTAGTCTTGTATGCCACCTCAGTGGTCTATTTCTTTTTAGTCCACCATGTGTAGAATGCGGTGATGTTCTATTGGAACACTTTTAGTACTTCTTACGAGTCACTTTCGTTCAGTACTGGAATTTACCTGAAATACTCTTGGAATATACGAAAGCCTACTGAATTGACTTGAGATGACTTGAGACTTTACTCAAGTTCGATGACAGAGAAACTACAGTGTCCTAAATTGTTCATAACACGTGTATGCACATAAATTGTGTAGCATTTCGTTCTCTAAGGCTTTCGTTCCCTTCGCTCCAATAAGTACACCCTAGATGCTTTCAAGACATTTTTCATCAAAGAATTGCAATTGCTCCCCTCGTGCGTTCTACAAAATCGGCAACTACACCATATGCAGGGCAAATGAAATGCGAGAGTCCCCCAGGGCTGCTCGTTGGGCCCTCCGCACTTCCGCATCTATAAGTATTGTTTATAGGAAATTTGCGACCCTCGCTGGAGACGAGGGTCGAAGGAACTCATCGTTTACAACATGTAAATATTAGCACTAACTGCGGAAAAACCAGGACAAGGAAGAAACATTTATAATAAGTTTATTATAAATGTTTCTTCCTTGTCCTGGTTATGTTGGGTCACTGCATAGGTAGATACATTTAGAAATTTAAGTAGACGTTGTGTAAATAAATTAAAGTATGTTTTCATAATATAAAGGAAGCCACTAGGCGGCACTATACATATGCACTTTGCCATATACATAACGGACTACTGTAATATGTATTAAAGATATATTAAAGATATAAAAAAAGATTATTGGGGTGTGTTATATATGTAGGTAGATATACGTAAGGTGAGTGCTGCGCACCGCCCTTTATATGTAATAAAGACCAGTGCGAATCAACTAGCCACGCGTTTCACTTGTGTCCCGCTCCCGATATAACAGTGGCGACGAGTATAAACGTTTACCCTCAAACATAATGTCACAAAATATTTACGGACCGTATCCCAGTTTTGACCATCAAATAAACGACTGGGGTACATTTGAAAGCAGATTAGAACAATGGTTTGTGGCAAATGAAATTAACGCGACAGCGGATAAGGCGGAAGTGAAGAGGCGCGCAATTCTGTTGAGCGCATTCAACGACAACACCTACCAGTTAGCTAGAAACCTCCTGCTACCAAAAAAATTAGAGGAGGTGAGCTACTCCGAAGCGGTGAGCACACTGAGACAACATTTTATCCCCAAAAGATGTGCATTTGCGGAACGGCATCATTTTTATGCCGCAGTACAATCGGCCGGTGAGACGCCCGCACAATGGGCCGCACGGCTGCGCAGTCTCGCAGTCTATTGTGGATTCAAAAACCTGGAGGACTCGTTACTGGACAAGTTCGTAACGGGCATGCAGCCAGGTCCGGAGCGAGAGAAGCTATACTCGAGTCGTATAGACGGGTTGTCCCTATCGAAGGCGATAGATATGGCGGAAAGCGTGAGGTGCGCACGCGCCGGTGCAGCATCTGCGCCCGCGCCGGCGGTGTCGTCAACGGAGCCCAGCGGCGGCAGCGAAGCTGTATACAAAATTAAGCATGGAAAACAAGTGTATACTGTGAATAAGGAAGTGTGTGCAGTGTGCGGTCGTAAAAATCACAATAAAAGTGAATGTCGGTTTGTAGGTTATACGTGCAGCAAGTGTAACAAAAAAGGGCATTTACGAAGGATGTGTCATCGCATAAAATACATTCAGGAAGGCGAGTCGGGCGGGGACGATGACGGTAAGTTCATGTTAAATAATATTCGGTGTATCGACGGTGCCCCTATGATTGAGACAGTGTTGGTTAACGGTCTGCCTTTTCAATTTGAAGTGGATAGCGGGTCCGCAGTAACTGTAATATCTCAGGAAACCTACGAAAATCTATTTAAAGATGTACGATTGTTAGCTACTTCAAAAAAACTATCTAATTATTCAGGGGGTAGAATTGTTTGCGTAGGTATGGTAAAGCTACCCTTCTCATACATGGGAAAAACACACATATTGAACGTTTGTGTAATAAGAGGAGGCGGGCCACCATTGTTAGGTAGGGATTTTATTGAGCGATTCAAATTACACATCAGTCCTATCCACTGCATAAATACGTCACAAACTGGTTTAACCCTGGATCGTATGTTTTTGCAATATAAAGACATATTTTCAGATAGGTTAGGGTGCTTTAATAAATATAGTTGGCAAGAAGGGACGATTATAAAGAAATTGGGCAAAGTAACATACGAACTCGTAGATAGAAACAGTGGGAAGACTCTGAAAAAACACAAGAACCAGATAAGGAAGGGACACTGGCTCGCTGAGGAGACCGACAGCTTAACGGGCCAACTTGGACCAGATGATCCAAGGAATTTGAACCCTGTATGTTCTTTACCCACGGACCATGGCTCTAATATGAGCATTCAGCCATTACGGGAGGAGGATGGAAGCATATCGCCAGAAATCATGGCATCCCCTGTCCAGGGATCGAGAGAGATCGAGAGTTCTCCACACCGAGCGCCCGAGCCGGGTCCTGCACATACAACTCCCGAAACGAATTCCCGAACACAGGTATCGGATCTTCAGGCTCCGACTCGAACGCTACGGAACTTGCCCCGTGTTAATTATAAGAAATTCTTTTGATTGTATAAGTTCAAACTATGGGTGGAGGGATGTTATATATATGTAGGTAGATATACGTAAGGTGAGTGCTGCGCACCGCCCTTTATATGTAATAAAGACCAGTGCGAATCAACTAGCCACGCGTTTCACTTGTGTCCCGCTCCCGATATAACAGGGTGTAATCGGCTCACCACGATCTTTAGAATCAAAGCCAACCTCGCCTGCATGTGGTGCACCCTGCCGACTGGCGAGAAGCTCTTGCAAAAGAGAGGGAGGGTATAGGTAGCGTATTTGTAAGCTGGCTGACTGGGGAATTTCGTGCATTAGATGACAGTCGTTAAGTCAAGTCAGTGGCCTTTAGGCTTGAAAACACTGGCCGCCGCCAACCCGCAGTTGAGCAGCGTGGTGGAGTATGCTTTAAACAACTTCAATTGAGGGGAGACCCATATCTCAGCAGTGGGATGAATAAATTGACGACGACGACTATCCCGTGTGGGTCCGTTTTTAATTTTTTATAGCTTTTCGCCATTTTTTCATAGTTTATTATGTACTTGATTCGAATCTAATGACGTATATTAATTAAAATTAGTCCAGCAGTCGCCACCCGTTCAGTAGTTATAACTAAGTGACATACCGTCGGAAGTACCTACTAACATAAATAGATCAACTAAACAACCCTCTCCGGGCTGCACCGCAGTCGATTAACAGAAGGCATGCCAAAAAATATTTATGATCAAAAACTTAGCTAATAATTTATATCAACGACGCCCTAAACTGCGGTGGAGCAGACTTCAAGAGTTCTATCTAATTTTGCTGTTTCAGCTCGACGCCGCAGGCTTGCTGGCAGGCTGCCAAAGGGCTGCCTATCGGCCATTGAGTGATTGGCAGGGATCTTGAGGAGATAACAAGCCCATAGTCGTGGATTTACTGCCGACTTTGATGACTCGAAGGAGGCAAATAACACTAGGTGATTTCGAGTTTTGTGGTTACGTAAGTATGTAATATTCTCAAGAAAACGTAGTGTCTGCGAAATAATGAATTGGCGAAATAGTTATTTCATAGATTAATTATTCCGCTGCGAAGGCCTATTTTTATAATTTATTTAGTTCAATTTTCGTCATGAAGTACGAATTGGAAATGTATTGGATTACGCCGATCCCGCTACCTTCAACAACTACACTGCCAGACGGCAGGATAGTTTCGGCAACTAGGCTCTAGCGAAATAAACGTAGGATATGGAATCCAATTGGGGAAAAGTACCTCCACCACTTAGAAGTCTGGAGCTAAATGACATGCCCTTGACAATTGTTGCGATCCTGCGAGTGTGCGAGTTCGGCAACCGCTTTATGGCAGGCCGTATTTGGCACTCTACGTTAAATAATAAAAGAAAATAATCAGCAATGACCCCATATTTCATAATCATGTCATTTTTTTAATGCAACTTTATCGATTGAGTAAAAAAATCACAAATTTATGGCACATAAAACTGGCCGGACAGAACGTTACGACCCCTACCCTTTTGATAAGGAATCAGGGTCACAAAACGGGCAGGACAAAGGACCGGATCCTTTTCACGACACGTAATGAAAAATACACATGACGGACGGAACGAGCTATTACCAACCAGTGTGGTCCGTTTTCGCAATGCTATTGTCGTCCAAACCCGCTCCTGGCTGACAGGGGAAGATCCTCATCAAATATTAACGTGTCGATAATTACGGGCCCTGAGTCCGGCTCTGTGCAACCCACAACCCTTTGTTTGCTGTCACCTCTAGTGCCACTGCAGTACCTACTGCGGAAAATAAAGAAGTAGGGTGTGGGTTGGTCTTTTGTGTCGAAGGTCAAGCGCTATTATTGAGTTTTTGAATTAACTCGTTTAGTTTGTCGTCGATCATGGTAATCAATTTGTTAACTGACAATATTTGTATTTGTCCTACCATTTGCGCAAATATTATTCAGAATTTAATGTTTGCACAGTGGCTTGATTTTGTACTTATTGCCGTAGAATTAATAGTTAACTGTATTGATAAACGATTTCTCTGTCGAGTATAATATTGGTAATACCTACTCGTGGCCAGGCCTGGCTTCGCGTGGTATGTACATAGGTATTTTTCTGATTTCTTAAAGTTTTTTTTATACAAACCTTGTCCTCATAAATATACACATAGGTGGGCATTAACTCGTTAATCCGTTAATCGTTAATTAACGAAGTTAACATTTCGAGTAACGGATTAACTTTTAAGTTAACTTAAAAATATGTTAACGGACTCGTTAACTTCCGTTAACTTTCCCAAAGTTCGTTAATCGTTAATCCAGCACAGATACCCCACTGACATGTACTGTACTACGCTCGACCCAATTGACAAGTGCGGCTCGGCGCGTGCCGCGAGTGAAATGTTACTATTTTGCTGTCGAAAGTTAGAAGGACGGAGATAGTTTCAGTGGCGGAGGCAGCAACGTGAGTAATTCTGTCTTTCAGTCTAAAGAAAAACCTAAGAGCCATAAATCAAAGTCTCGTCAAAATGTGGCTAGACATGAAGTCGAAAGACTCGTTATGAAGCGGCATTCCTCGGGGAACAGATATTCGCAAATCTATTTATTAAATATAATACAGCTATGCCCTTAAGCGCTGCAGTTGAACGTATTTTCTCCACGGGCAAGGATATACTACAGCCGAAACGTTCTTCACATACAACAGACGAATCTTAATCCAAATGAATGAAAAACCATTTTTTGTCAACATGTCTACATTACACTTTTTTTAAGCTATTGCATAGCTTCTATCGCGGGCCTTGAGCGCGGGGACCGAATCCAGAAATTCCGTAACGAAAAAACCTCACGCTCCCCACTCCGACGGGCAAGGAGGTGTGGCTTGAAGGCCGTGCATCGTCTAACGTCGTTTCAGTTCGGCAGTCTTCGACATGGCGTTGTGTGCGTGCGATTAGACGTATTGTACGACTCTACGAAACTCGTTTTATTTATTTAATAATAGAAAAATTTGTTTTCTTATCGGTCACCACGCTCAAAAAGTGTAACTTGAATTAATATCAAAGAAAAAGCAATACTGCATGAATAAAATAAATAAATAAAATTATAATTGCATAAGTTGATACAAAATGCTATGCAATAGCTTTACCGCGGCAGTCCCCGAGTGCCACACGTCTTTTTTTTTGTTTTTATACTACGTCGGGTGGCAGACAAGCATACGAGCCGCCTGATGTGAAGCGGTTACCGTAGCCATATTAACGCTCGCAACATAAAATATCGCTCGCGCGCCGCCACCCCCACTGCCATCGCAGCATCTCCTTCCTTTCAGGTGACCTCACTCACTCGGAGGAACACGACAGCCCTCAAGGGAACCGTTATTTGGCTGCGGTATTCTGTGAGGTGGAGGTACATTCCCCAGTCGGGTAGCTTACAACTACGCTCCCTACCTCTCTGTTCGCCAGAGCTTCGTTTGTCAGTCAGCAGGGTGCACCGCGTGCAGGTGAAGTTGGCTTTGGTTCAAAGATGTTGATGAACCACTTCCTCCCCAAATTCTAATACCACACTCTAATAATTATACCCGTCTTTTTTTGTTTCTAACCTGTTAGTTTCCAGAACCAACAGTTTTTAAAAGAAGATGCAATTTTTATCACGTGTTAACGGATTAACGATTAACGTTAACTTCCGTTAAATTTTCTGAAATGTAACGCATTAACTTTTAACGAAGTTAACTTTTTCAGTAACGGATTAGCGATTAACGAAGTTAACCGTTTGATTAACGGTGCCCAGCTATGAATATACATACCTAGTTACAATAAAATATGAACGAATGGAAATCCTAGGAAAGGCATACCCGGACCTGGAGAACTACAGGCTCTTCCCTATAAGCGGCATACTGAAGTACATGGAACATGTCTCCAGACAGGCGGGGGAGAGTGACTAAAGGATTAGGGAGAACACAAAAGATCCATGAGGGTCGACGTGTCACCGGTGCTGCAGCACTGGACCCACTCTAAGATAAGATAAGATACAATAAAATAGAAATCATTATTATTTTAAATAGTTTTAAAAATGAAAAAAAATCAATTCTCCTCCTAGGTGGAATTGAACCCACGACCTCTCAATGACCGGTCGAGTGCTCTTCCAACTGAGCTACCAGGAAGGTTTGTGGTGGAGACGATTTTTTGCATTTTATATTTTCTGCTGCGTAATCTACCTATTAAGTATTACTGGTATTACACTACTAAACAAGACATTCAGATATTTTTTGATAACTTGAATTTCATCTGTAACGATGGACTGCTATGCCTTGTTTAGTAGTGTAATACCTAATAGGTAGATGGCGCCACACTGTGACTACACAGCAGTAAATATAAAATGCAAAATATCACCATCGTCACCATCACAAACCTTCCTGTTGTTCAGTTAGAAGAGCACTCGTCCGGTCATCGAGAAGTTGTGGGTTCAAATCTCATCTAGGAGGAGGAGGTGAATGTTTCCATTTTTATAAAATAGTAAACAGCTAAATCAATCGACCTGTTTTCAAGTGAAGGTCCGTCATATGTAATATGTATGTAATTAATATGTAGTGTCGTAGTCATACATGTAATAGCGAGCGCCTGCGACTTCATCCGCGTGTACTTGCAATCTTTCATACAAAGTTTCATGAAGATCGGTTACCTGAGTAGTTTTCCCCTTTCATTAATTTTTCAGTGAAACACTTTAGTTTCATGAAGATCGGTTACCTAAGTAGTTTTCCCCTTTCATTATTTTTTCAGTGAAACGCCTTACAGGTATAATATATAGGTAGGTGAATCTAAAAAAAATAGGGTATGGCTGTGTCATGGACATGCGTTGTACGTGATTACATTATATGCACTAAAATTATCTCAAAACGGCAGAGATCTTGCTGACCGTTGGCCAATGTTCTGGCAGTGGAGGAAAGCGCAGTACTCGTACTGCGCTTTTGGGCGTCTGCGCCTCCCGTCCCTCTGAGCTGGCAGAGGTCACGGTGAGGCGCACAGTGGAGGAGCGCTCCCCAGTGTAGGTAGCTAGGGGTACACTGGGGTGCGATTTGTCGAGGAAGAAAACCTCGTTAAAAAATTACAGAGGCGGGGGGAGGTGAAACCGAGGCCGGGAATGTCTTATGACGCCCGGAGAGCCGGTTTCATCATACCCAAACAGACGAGGAAGAAAACCTCGTTAAAAAATAACCCTTGGTGTCGGCGTGCCGTATGTCTCCCGGTGCGCCACTGATCGAGGAGGGGGAGAAACTCGGGTTCCCCAGGAGAAGGGTCCTCACGGACAACCGCCGGCGGGGTCGCGGAGGTAATGCTTTCGCAGTTCCCGTGTCCCCGCCAATCGGCGGAGGGGAGGAGATCGTGGGGTTTTAGTCGGTATGGCTGCCACTGGTCATGGCAGCAGAGTCCGACATAACCACGCTTGGGCAGCGTGGTATCCTTAACGGATTTCCCCACGTAAAAAAAAAAAAAAAAAAAAAGGTGTATTTTCTCAAATTATCTTTTATATAACTACTTAATATACTTTCGGCGCATGAAGGTTCCAAACGCACATGTTTTTCGTTACACAATCCCGCACTTGTTATGTTATGTTAATGATTGTAATTGTATTTAATGTAACGATATTGGCAATAGGCGAGATGACAATGATAAAAAATACTTATCAGTGTCATAAAATATACAAAACTAGAACCAACTGCGATCTTGAAATTTTAATTACTTATGTCCGACTTGTTCTATGATCAATCAAAGTGTAGTGGGATAGACCAATTTAAAAGAACGAAATTATAAAAAAAAAAATAGTATTTCACATAGCTGTCGTACAAATTTTTGTTTTAACGTATACAAAATACATAAAGTGTGACGTCATAATTCAGTAGCCTTTTGTATGGAGCGTTTTCGGGAAAGTCCAAAATTGTGATTTACAAGTTATCATATCTCGAGAAGTTTTTATGCTATCGAAGTAATTCTTTCACCTATATGTAGTTATATTATTGTGACGACCTTACATATCAAATCGAAAGAAAAAAATGTCGTCTAGCCTATTAATAGAGTCGGCCTTGAGTTTCAAGATAGTGTGATGAAAGTGAATCTAAGCTCTGCGGATTTAGAGTAGTAATGATTTAGATACATGCTCTTATATTTAATTTGTATGACGTTTCTAAGTGCTTTATAAAGACCAAGCAATAAAGATATTTTGATTTGATTTGCACTACAGCTGGGATGACGAGGAAACGAATCCATGTCAAGAACCGAACAATATTAAAACCTTTGCATTGAATATATTTTATTTACAGAGTAGTCTCTCCAGTCCAGTGGCGGCTTTCAGTCGCCCTGAATGCCTGTGCCCCGCCGGGAGGAGTGGGCAGTGGGCGCCCAGCGGAGCGTGGGGGTGAGAAGGGGTGGCAGTTATCTCCTCGCTCGCTTAGTGGGTAACGAGTCGCCAGCCGCCTCCGCTATGTGTTAATTGAAAACGGCCATAAAAGCGTGCCGTGGCACTGATTAAGTCCTGCGTCGCTGCAGTCCAATAAATAAATAAAATATAAATGTTCCTGGATAAATTACACACACATATTATACATATTGACGAGCTCGGTGGCGTAGCGGTCAATGACGCGGCTTCGACACCAACGCTCGTGGGTTCGATTCCCACATAGGACAAACATTTGTGTGCATGAACATGTCTGTTTGTCTTGGTCTGGGTGTTTTCTATAATGTAATCATAATATGTATTTACAAAAAAAAAATAGTATTTACGTATGTTTATCAGTTGTCTAGTACCCATAACACAAGCTTCGCTTACTTTGGGGCTAGGCGGCGCTGTCTAATTTGTCTGATAATATTTATTTATTTATTTATATAGGTACTTCAGCGCTACGATGTACCGATGCTGGAGAAACTGTAGCACTGCCCATGTCTTTATCGGATCAAATGTTTTTTGGTAGTCCACATACACCAGACTTAACGGCAGATTATACTCGTCAGTCTTCTGTATAATCTGTCAAAAGATACGTATGTAGTTTAAGGTGCAAAGCCTGTTCGGAATCCGACTTGTTCGGGAGGGCGGGATTCATTAAGAGTGATAACTTTAGAAAATAACACATATACGCGGCTCAGAAGCGTAATCGGCCTGTAGTTCATTAGTAAAACTGACAAGCAGAAGCTTGGTCAACCTGGTCTTTAAGAAGGGTGACAACCCTTCCTAAAGACCAGGTTGACCAAGCTTCTGTTCCACGCTTCTGGCGTCTCACCGGTGTGTGTGTATGACGAAGTTAAATAATTTCTGAAGGACTACAAGTACCGGTTTTCCACCCGCTTTCAAAAGTTCTGCTGTAATTTAGTTTAGTGTAAGTCAGTTTAGCTGTCGGATCACTACTCGCACTCAAACGATATAATAACGATGTGTTCGGCTTGTCAAAAAACTTCTCCACCTCACTCAGAAATGCGCCTTGGTGGAAACGATGCTGCCAGTATCAGTCTGCCCTATGCATACATCATATGATGCTAAAAAGAACTTTTCATTTCAGCTGCGCCACAGTAAAATGAATTATAGATGACCAACATTTAACCACAGACGAACTAATAACGAGGGCCGGGACAACAGTAAATTGGTGCATTTTCTAAGTCACTGCTCGCCATGAATACTGATGACAGTTTGCGGCGATGCTTGCACTCAGTATGCAAATTGTGATGTTTGGAGGGCGCCGGGAGCAAGGGCGCAAGGGCGCAAGGCTCAATTCTCAGTTATTTGGATGCAAACTGCTCTCCAAATTGACTGTGGGATGAACCATGATGAAAAATAAATTAAATGATGTAAAATTCATTTATTCTATTTCGTAGGTGTAAAAGTTAATAGACGACAGTCTTCAAGAAAGTAGGAATGTACGTAACGTATATAAATGTAGTTAAGAAAGAATAAATAGTATGAGAGGACTCGAGAGAGGATAAAGGAAATGAAAACAACTCATTTTAGAATTTTTGTCTTCGTGAAAAACAGCTGCATAAAATTGGATACCTATGATTTTCATGAGCTTTTTTATACCACTAGAGTGGCAAAGAAGCGCAGGACCCGTCGTCTAGCATGTTTCATTTTGATACGTCGGGTCGAGTAGGAGCGGGAGCCCTACCGCCGAAGCTACCATTGATATTTTAATCATCATCATCATCGAAAATAAAACTTCAGCTAAGATTGGTGGTAATTGTGTTAAGCTTAGATGGTATAGACCCTGGAGCGGTACCGACTAAGCTGAAGATGTTAGTCATTATCTTATGTGATTGCTTTCCACCAGGGGACCCAGAAAGAAAGAAAGAAAGAAAATATGTTTATTAACATCACAACATGACACAATAGATATATACAATACACAATGACATTATTGCAATTCGAACAACATGTAGATACATCATTATGATGTTAATTGGCCATCGCTCGGCATTAATGCTGTGTAATACACACAGCGCCGGTATTCTGCGACAGCCATCAGGTGCCGACACGAACTTCGTCGGCCGAGATATACTTTATAAAAAACAAAAAAAAAAACAATCGACGCATCCAAGACCATCAGACCCACATGCTCGTTTGCCCCCCTCTCACATAAAAAAATCTGTTTGATATGCAGCGAAAGACCATGCGACGGGCCCCAGGGCCCGGGCCCCAACATAGTTATCAGGGCGGAGGGTGGGCGCCAGCCAAGTAAATTGCATTTCGTGCGCTCGTTCCGTCGACGCAATTCACCTTGTATCACTTCACTAGTCAACGCTCGCCTGTGTTGCAATTTGTGTTCATTACTGTACTGAGTTGCAGTAAACACGTGGCAGATTTCTGATCATGTTCAGTTAGAACAGTAAACTGAACTGCTCAGTAACTCGTAATGGGTCGGAAGGGGTACTTACTGGCGAATCGTTCAAATCGAATGTCTCATTTTTAAACATAATAGCATATTTACAATATATTTTTGGGGTGTAAGTTGGCTCACCATAATCTTTAGAGCTTAAGCCAATCTCATCTGCACGTGGTGCACCATGCCGACTAGGGAAAGTGGCTATGGCATAAGAGAGGAAGGGTACAGCGTATTTTTCAGCAACATAATAATATGTTAGGTAAGAAGTTGTGACAAAACTTACATACCACTTTCTTGTTCGACTGTACTACGTCTGACTAGGTATGTTAGAAGAAATACAAACATATATACCGGTCAAAATTATAACCCTGCTTTTGGTTTGCTGTCGTCGGGTAAGAAGAATACCGAGCAAAGCTCGGTCATCCAGGGTATATAAAATATTTTTTCTGCAGAAAGGTCGTAGGGTGGTAGGAACAGTGCCAGCTTTGCATCCACATCTGCTACTACCTGAAATAAGGAGTTGGCAGAGGCCTTTAGAGAAGAACGTGAACTGTACGTCAACGCTCTAGCTAGTCAATTTAGAACGCGCGGATTATCAGTTTGGCCTTTTATGTTGCTAGCACATTCATCCGTAGAACAGAGTCCCATGTGACCACGGAACAATAACGTCTTAAGCTAGTTAGGTTAGATAAGGAATATATGAATTCTTCAGATTATACGTTTTCAGATATTTCTTGTCATATAACTTCCGATATTTAGAATCAAATAACGTTCAATTTATCTTCAGCCTGGCAACGGATCGGCGACCCCTTGGTGTTACTGATCTCCATGGGCGGTGGTGATTGCTTTCCATCAGGTGAATGAGTCTAAATATTTTTTGACGCTGTTTCTGGTGCCCCCCAAGACGTGATGCCCTAAGCAATTGCTTAATTTGCTTTAGGGCTATTCCGATACTGGAAACACTGGAGAGTGCGAGGTTCAGAATTCATAAAAAAAATCTTTAAGTTTTTTAATCCATCGATCGTTGATCTTTCCCACATTTTCCGAATATTTTTTACCTGTGGTCTGTACATTTTTTACCCGGGGCCGCTGCGCAGCGATTCGTGCCGAGAGGGTTGCTTGCTACCCAAGGAAGGTTTAATCAAGGGGAGATGATTGTACAGCATGTACTGGATTTCACTATCGATTTGTTTCACGGCAGCCCGCAGCCCTGCTCGCCGCAGTATTTCAAATATTTTGATATTCCCTTTCAGTGAGCGTGTTTTACTACGCACAATCAGAATTCGACTTAATCGGTATTAGCACAAAGTTTATATTTATTAAAAAACGCATGAGTAGCCCTTAGCGAAATGTAGTTTTGAAGTCTTCATTGGAATATGAGCATTATGGTGTTATAATGAGAGGGTTTATTGCTGTGTATCGGTTGTGTTGGAGTCCGTCAGCCCCCGCGAGGGTGAACGACCCTCTGTTCTACCGGGACGGTGTTATGCAACGTTGTCTGTCCGTCACGTCGACAAGTCAGGGCGCGGGATGGCCCGCGATGTAATGGCCCATCTACATGATAAATCATTATTTATTGGGTATTACTGCTCCCGAATTGCCTCTTAGGGGGAAGTTACTGCATCACCGTTGCAGCACTTGCAGCCACGTGCATATCAGTTGAATCACAGCATTGTAATGTCGCCATGTTCAGATCTAAAATGAAACTCATCTACTCAACCCTGCAATCGTTAAGCAAACGTGGGGCTGGCGAAAAAGAGGTACGTATGACGTGTTGAGATTGGTGAATCAGGACCTAATCTCTTAGAATACCGCAGACAAATTTGACGAGCCCGGTGGTCGAATAGCAATGGACTCCAAGGTGTGGGTTCGATCCCAGCACATAACAAACATTTGTGTGCATGAACATGTCTGTTTTTTTTATATTAGCTCAGCATACTGGCTCTGCTTCGCCTGATGGTAAGCGAGAAGAGGAGCCCAAATTGCAGCGGCAAACGACTAAAGACTACAGCCAACAATACAGACAACAATATTCAGTTGGTTGACACTGAAGGAGGAAATACATGTTTCCTCCTTCGTATTTGTTTTGCTCTGGGTGTTTCCTATGTATTATATTTATATATTTGCAAAAAAAAATGTAAATAAGTATATATTATTATATCAGTTATCTAGTACCCATAATACAATGTTTGCTTAGTTTGGGACTAGATGGCGCTGTGTAATTTGTCCAGGAATATATATTATTAATATTAAACTTGCCCTGGAGGATTGTTGTGGTCACCAAACATGAGGGATGCTACGTGAGTTGCAGGTCAGCGCACGGACAATACTAAGTATCTGTAAGCATCTAATGTGGCTACGGAAACTGCTTTACATCTGGTGGGTTGTATGCTTATTTGGCACTAAGAAAAAAAGAAAAATCATGTAATTTTAACTAATTGGGGATGAAATTGACCAGAGGAACTAACGAGTAAGCTGAAGCCCATCGGAATTTTTGGTTGCGAAAATCAAACTTCAATATAGATTTGTGGCACTTGTATTTAGCTTATCTGGTAACCCTGGACCTATTCCGACTGAGCTAAAGAAGTTTGTCAATAACTAAAACGTAAGACCTATATTTCGAATCAAAATATTCGATGGTAATATGGTAAGGCCTCTGGATTGAGACATAGGACACTTTTCTCTCGGTACCAGTTACACAAGTGGGCGTATCCCGGTGCGGGGGCGGAAGCTAATCCACATAAACGTCTTATTTGAAGGTTGATTAATTGGCAAAAGTCTTAAAACAACTGGAGCTCTCAAGTTGTGGAATGAACTTCCTGCCAAGGTTTTCCCAGGAGACTACAGTATGAGGTTCTTCAAGAAAGACGTAAAAAAGTTTTTACAGGGTCAGAACGCATGAGTGATGCCATTAATTGTGACAAGTTTCAGACGAGCTCGGTCACAGAAATCAAAGAGCTCGGTGGTCGAAGCAATGGCCACTTTGACTCCGAGGTCGCGGGTTCGATTCCCGCACAAGACAAACATTTGTGTGCATGAACATATCTGTTTATCTTGGTCTGGGTGTTTTCTATGTATTATAAGTATGTATTTACAATAAAAAATGTATTTAAGTACATTTATCAGTTGTCTAATACCCATAACACAAGCTTTGCGCTTAATTTGGGACTAGATGACGCTGTGTAAATTATTCAGATATTTATATATTTATTATTTATTAAAAAATAGTAATACTGTGCCATTGGTGTCGTAAGCGTCCATAGGTTGCGATGACCGCTTACAATCATGCAGGTCGTATGCTTGTTTTCCATCTTAGTTATCTAAGAAAATATAAAAATAACAATACGTCTTATTAGCAAAACCTCGATCGGAGCCCACGAAACCTCGAGTGGAACGAACGGTACTATAAACGCCGGAAATTTATTCTTGGAAATGAATTGGCTCCGAAACCACTGAACCGATTTTGATGAAACTTGTCACAACTAATGACCTCGACATATTCATATTCATATATTTTATTTGCGAACATGGGTAATGTAACAATACAGATGGAGTACAACAAATTAGTCCTACCGTATTCTACCTCACGGCATGCAAATTTATAAAATGTATATAAAAATTTCACAATGTCATCAATTTAAACAGTTAATTGTCAATCAGATTAAATATTAATAACATACAATTTGAATTGATACTATACAACAAACAATTTTCAATAAAATTACATCAAATTTAATGTCAAGCAATGTCATGGTCAGTATAATAATGTATACAAGTCTCTTTTTTGTTTTTTTGTTCTCTGTTTTTTTTCTTTTTTTTTATCAATCAAAAAAATTTAATAAGTCAAAATTTATCCTCTACGAAATCTTTAACATTATAGCATGCCCTTTCTATTAGTAACACATGCTTGAGGTGTGTGTCGAAAACAAATTGAGATCGATCATGCCTTTTCCATTGAAATTAATGGAAAACATACTCAGCGAATCTACCCCCTCTACTCAAGCTAGATTTCGGCCCCGTGGGCTAGAATCCTGCCAAGTTAACTAATGATGTTATTAATAACAATGTCGATATCATTTAATTGAACTCATACAAAACTTTCACATTGGTAAATAACCCAAGCAAACAAACGTCGATAACCGCTGAGCGAGCGATTCTTTTTTACAACTTTCCTGAAAACAAACAAATTTCATAAAAGTTCAGCTGTGTTGTGTCAGAAGTTATTGCAGATTTCTGAAGTTTATTCCTCAGAAATCGATTTTGATATTACAGCCTACAGTTAAATTAAATGAAAAGAGGTGAAATTATTTATTCTGCCATTGGGAATGAGCGAATAATGAATACATTGGAATGAATAAGCATTCTATGTTATTGAATCGCAATAAGAGTTGGTAGGGGGCTGTAATAACTATACACTTGAAATTTTCACCGATTAGACTGAAGCCGCTATAACAACAAATACTGAAAATAGGATGAAGTAAAACAGAAGGGGGTTAACAAAAACGTATTTTAGTACGGAAACAATATGCGCGTGTACGGAACCCTTCCTGTACAAGCGCGACTCGCAATTGACCTGTTTTTTTTTTATAAACCATTATAATGATGTCATATCATAACACGAGGAGTATTGTGAATACGCGACCCGCCCCAGCTTTACACAGGTACACTAAAGAGTTATAATTTTATCATGAAACATGCTCTTTAGTATGTACAAAAAAAATGTATTTTTTGTACATACTAAAGAGTAAGTATAATTATCTGTTATTATCTAGTACCCTCAGTACAAGCTTTGCTTAGTTTGGGACTAGATGGCAGTGTGTAATTCATCCAAGAATATTTATTTATTTTATAATTCGACTTGCAACGTGTCCATAACGAACGAATATTCATGTCATTCGTTCACTCGTGTCAGTCGCAGTCCGATCGCAGTCAAATGGAAGCTGGCCTCCTCGGGGGCACGGAGGGACATTTGTCACCGCCGCCGCTGGTCTGGGCGGGCGGGAGAGCGGGAGGCTGCCGAGATACCGACTCGCCTCCACTTCTCATACGTCATGGGAGAGATAAGGCCAGTCATTTATTTTAGCCTAGATTTAGTTTTTTTCGGATTCTCTAAGGTATTGTATGGTATTGGGGAACGATGCTTTTTACACGACTGCGCGAAGCAGTGTTTTATGTTTGACCTGTTATATTTATGTATGCCGCATCAAATATTCCTCGTAATTATGTAACGGCTGAATAACCAATCGACAACGCAAGTTAAGCAACGTTGACCGTATCCTATCTATGGATGTGTTTATTGTCACTAGTTTCTCCGTGCCTTGGAGGGCACGTGGAACTGTCGCTCCCGGCTGTCGTTATTAGATGACAGTCGTCAAGCTAACTCAGTGGTTAAAAACACTGGCCTCTGCCAACGCCGCTTGGTGGAGTACGCTCTAAACCCCGTCGTTTGAGGGTAGATCCGTATCCCAGTCGTAGGATGAATGTGGGTTAATGCAGACCTACTGATGCATTTCTGTGATAATGTCGACGCGAATGAAGTTGTGGGCACTTGCGGTCATTAGCTAGGTAGTAAGTATATGTATCACGAAATAAATAAAATACTTTGTGATAGTGTGATTGATCACAGTGTCCATTTAAATTTCGTTGGAACATCAGTATGTACTATTTAATGAACACGCTGTATCTAGTGTTAATAGAGTGCCATGATTGTCACTCTCAGATTTGGATTATAGTAGATACAGCTTGTTCATTAAATAGTACAAAGAAGAGTGTGTCCCTATATTATATCCTATCCTATATATATCTATAGTATATTTTATCCTACTGCGGCAAAGTAAAAAATGCGGGTATTTTTTTTTTTGGCGCGTTTTATAATGGATTTTCCAATAGGTATCAATCGATTCTTAATCATTTACGTATCAAGTTCTCGAGCCCCCTTACCACCATCTCTTATTGCGATTCAATAACTGAATAGAATGCTTATTCATACCAATGAAAAAGCGATTCTATTCCATTTGAAATAGAGTCTTTCATTGGTATAAATAAGCATTCTATTCAGTTACTGAATCGCAATAAGAGATGGTGGTAAGGGGGCTGTTCTTGTTTTATTCATGTTTGTTCTTTGTGTATTTCGATATCTTGTGAGATTTTTCTGAAATCCTTTCTTAGTAGATGTCTACGTGACAATAGGTACCATTGCCAAATTTAAATCCGTCCAATAGATAGAGCTGTGCGTTATAAATTAGTCAGTAACGATTGGTTCTCTTATAGTTTAATACAAATATAGGTTTTTAATCCGTATAGAAACCTTTTCACGCGTAGACGTCTGAATATTTTTTTGTATGAAGTGAAAAAAAATGTGTTCTTTTTTTTAGTAACACAAAAACCATCTGTTTACCTTGGAAATGCCTTAGCGGCGAAACCGGTCGGTAAAAATAAAATAAATGTAATTACGTGTCACAGTACAAGTACTTTTTTATAACTTCATGATGATAATGTTCCACCAAGTGTCAACAATCAACAGTATCAACTTAATATATTTGATTAACATACATAATACTTGGTATTCCGGTATAGTGTAGTAACTTGCCATAATTAAGTCAAAATGTTCCTACTTTATGTTCAGTGGTGAATAGTTATGTTGACAGAGAACCAAGTCACCCCACTGGAGCCAGTGGTGCGTGACTAATGGAGCACCCCTTGCTTTTGGTTTATAGCCTACACAAGCGCGGTTGTGAGTAACAACTAACAGCATTCAAGGATTTTCAAACAAAGCCCGATTACATCTGAAGAAGCTGAAGGAGGGGCTGGTATGCAATTTATCTAAGAATAATACTATTTTGGATAAATTTATATATTGGCTTATTTATTACATAAACTTTTTATCATGTAGGTATATTATGGTCGTGTTACAGTGTGTTTAAAGTTATATCTGTGTTACCATGTACCGTTAATTCATCCGAGTTGATAACGGGTATCTATTGTTATTCAAATTATATATGTCTGAAAATTTATCAAAAACACCTTGACTACTGTATATTAAACGTTTAGATGACGCTTTGACGATTTTGAAGGCAGGGATCTGGATTTTTCTATGCAATTACAAAACTTACGAATGTAATTTTTAACTGCTACCACAGTATAAGTAATAGTACTACGTACAGTATAGCCACTTTCTGCCGCTCTCTCGTGCCGACCTCACCTCCCTTCTGAGTCAAATCTGGAACAGTTTGTGTGGCGCCGTACGCAAATATGCTCATTCGCACTCTGCACAGACGCCATTGTTTTTGTAGTAGTAAACGATTCGATATTTGTATAGAGTGGTTGGGGTGTGCTGTTACTTAATGTAATGAACTTATATTTGTCAGTGGCCGCTATACGAATTGTTAAAAAAATCGTACAGTAACTCCTTTTTAAACAGAGATTTGTATTTTATACACATTCGGAACAGAGGAATTCCTCTAAAATTCCTATATAGGTTAGTCTAAGTACACAGTTAGATTTTTAAAATAGGTTTAAGATTATATGTATAAGGAATAAATCAGACGCAGTGCTCGTTTTTGCAGGAACTAAACCGTATGGAATATTTCATTATGAATGTGTCACCTGAAGAGCTTCCCATGTGAGCTTGTGACCCGAGGAAATGATCTTGTCTGCATCACCCTCTATCTGATAACTATAGACCCGATGGTCGAATGGCTAGCAACAGCTCCTTGGACACCAAGAGTCGTGAATTCGATACTCGTACAAAACAAACATTTGTTTGCATGAACCCGTCTGTTAATCACGGTGTGGGTTTTTTTTATATATAGGTATTGTATGCAATACTTTTCAGGGTGTAAGTGGTTTGTGAACATCTTTGAACCAAAGCCAACCTCACCTGCCCGTAGTATACCTCACTGACTGACAATCGAGGCTCTGGAGAAGAGAGAGGTAGGACATAGAGTATTTTGTATGCTGCCCTACTGGAGAAGTACCTCCACTTCACAGAATACCGCAGCCAGATAACAATTCCCTTGAGGCTTCTTGTGTTCCTGCGAATGAGTGATGTACCAGGAAAAAGGAAGTAGTTGCTGCGCTGGTAGCGGAGGTGGCAGCACGTGAACGATATTTCATATTGCGAGCGTTTATATGACTAAGGGTAACCGCTTCACATCAGACGGGTCGTATGCGTGTTTCTCACCCGAGGCAGTATAAAAAAAATATTAAGCTTATCAGTTATTTAGTACTACCTACAGTACAACAGTATAAGCTTTTCTCAGTTTGGGACTAAATGGCGCTGTATAATTTCCCAAGGAATATTCATTTACTTATTTATCTTGACTTGTCACATTGTTATCAGTTTTACCATAGCTGGGCACCGTTAATGAAATAGTTAACTTCGTTAATCGCTAATCCGTTACTGAAAAAGTTAACTTCGTTAAAAGTTAAAGCGTTACATTTCAGAAAATTTAACGGAAGTTAACGTTAATCGTTAATCCGTTAACACGTGACAAAAATTGCATCTTCTTATAAAAACTGTTGGTTCTAGAAGTTAACAGGACACACAACTATCGACAACATGTAAAGTTTGTAACAATAAAAATTACTATGCATTGGGCCACTTTTGCTTGAGGTGCTTTGATTATTGATTATGCAGGTGCCGGCGCCATCATCATTTTTATCGGAATGAGCGATTCTCCTCTTTGGCTTACCCCAGTTTGCCTCCACCTCAAATTGTATGTACATATTGAGACGCATGCACTCTTCTTATGCGTTTTTTGAGATTGTTGAGGCTCGATATTTGAACTTTTATTTTTGTTTGTTTAGGTAAGCATCTTTTACACTCAAAAAGTATTTGTTCTCCCGATCTGGATATACTATTATTAGATATAGTCACTCAAATATGGCCACGGATTTTCGTCTGTGGAACTCGAGTCCGATTCCATGATATTATGGTTTTATTTCGCACAGAACATTCTTTCTTTATAATTACACACACTATACAGACGCAAACTATTACTGTGAGTACACAAATTATTGCTGGATTAACGATTAACGGACTTTGGGAAATTTAACGAAAGTTAACGAGCCCGGTAAAATATTTTTAAGTTAACTTAAAAGGTAATCCGTTACTCGAAATGTTAACTTCGTTAATTAACGATTAACGGATTAACGAGTTAATGCCCAGCTATGAGTTTTACATATGTTTTTGAAATGTTAGCTCAAAAACTAAGGCAGAAAACTTGAAAGCGGTCAAAAAATCAATTAGAAGGACAACATAGGTACGAACATTGCACAATAAAATAAAACTTGTACAAAAAAAAACCATTTAATTTGTGTTTTAACCTAACATATGTGTATTTATAGATGAAACTATCTCGTTTTAGTAACGTCGCACATTTGATTTCAATCTCAATAACAACTTCTGATTGACAGACGTTTCTTGGCCCCACGTTGGGCGCCAAATTATATTACTGAGATCTAATGACCAATAGATTCCCGCCCGCTGGTGTAATAAATAATCTACACAAAATAAAAATGTATAAAGTTTACACATTTAACTAAGAGGATTTATATTACACCTAATGTTATTTAAATAAAGTTTCATTATAAAATTCAAGTTTTCGCCAGTTATATTATCTACTTTTTAAGAATTCTAATTCTACGATTCAATCTTTGTTAAAGATAAAATGAGAGATTACCCTCTCGACAGTAATTGACAATCGCCGAGCAAATCCCGACACGCGTCGCATATTCATTATTTACCATCGAGAGGTAGCGGTTAGCGGGCTACTTACCGGCCTCTCAGCATCCCATCCAAATGTTTTGTTGATAGGATAACACTTCCGATATAGGCACAGTTGGGCTTTGATTCATGCAATGGAGTGTTAAATAGTTGTAATGCGTTATTTCTTTGTGTTGCGAGTGTAGGGTGCATTGAACTGGATCGTATGTGCGGTACACGGACTGCAAATCCACGCGGGCGGGGCAGAGTGGCGCGACGCACTGACTGTGGGAGGCCTCGTCTCGTCGCTGCCGCCCGGCGCGTTCGCCCTTCGGTTTTCGACAATAACGCGCAGGACAATCTCGGCGGGGTACATTCAAAATTTACTAACTCTAAGTTTTAAACAGATAAAAAAACATACATGTTGAAGAAAGCATTGAATCAATTTCAACAGCTACGACATACGGTTATCGTAGGAGCTTAGCTATTAGAATTAGAGCTGATTAAAGCTGATTTTACTACGTAAGACCAATTTGAAGACACAGACGCAGATAAGAAAGTTTAATTACAAAATACCTATCGTACGAAGTAAATTGTAAAGTAAAACAAAACAAAATAGAACATTATAAATTTAACATTATCATGCAACCTATGTAGATAGGTACATGAAAAAAAACTATAAATAGCGTAATTATTCAAAGAGGTTGCTCATAAACGTAAGTCCATGGAATGATTAAGTAGGTAGCTACTACGTACAGTCCATTAAAATTCCATGAGGTCAGAGTTCAGAAGAATTTTTAGGTTAAGCAACAATATAAAGAGGTTCAGCTGCAATGTTCCCGATTTCCTATTTTTGGAAAAGGCATTCCGTTCCGTCACAGTTCCGCACCCGTTCAGAACAGTAGTCCCACGTTACGCAACACGCGAAGGTCGTTGCGGTCACTGAACCTGCTTTTCATGCTTCAGGCAGAACCAATAGGCAATACTTTAAATAGTTTGTAGCCATGTGTCCATGTGTGTTAATATAAAAATAGTTGGTTAATGAAATATTGTTACTGCTAAGTTGTTGTTATACTTCTTAAATATAAAATTCTGAATAGGTTGAAACAATTTTCAACAGAGTCTGCAGGGACATTGCAGGTATAGATTTCGCTGTTTGCTTCGATTTAAGCCTTTTTTTCGTTGGACTAAAAAAGTAACGATTTTTCTTTCTTTTTCTACAAGTAATATTCTTGCTGAATGTTTATTACAACTTAATTAAAGTGAAAAAACTTTCAAAGGAGCAACTAGGCCAGTTGGTGATGTTTCAGAACGTGCCCTCGGATCGATAGGGCGGGAAGCTGGAAACAGCAACGAAAGCGCGGGATTTCCGCAAGTCGCCGGAAGGCCGTCGCCGCCTCCGCCATCTTGTGAACTAGATACGTCGCTATGGCAACCAGATTAGATCTGAGAATTGCGAATCTGTCTATGATTTCTGTCAATTTGATTTATGTGCTTAATATCCCAAAGACGATGATGTCATTAATAACATAACATCGTCGTAACATTATGAGTTGTTAGTTCATAAAAATAAATAATCAATAAACGACGGAAATAACTATGTAAGAATCTCGACTAGATTCGTCCGTGAGCACTGGAAAGAAACTTCATATTCTTATCATCTAGAGATTATCTAAATCTCTCTGAAATTAAGTTACAATTGCAATTAATTATAAAAGAACCGAAGAACTCAGAACTACACGGTTTTTTTTAATACTACATCGGGTAGCGAACAAGCATACGGCCCGCCTGATGTAAAGCGGTTACCGTAGCCATATTAACGCTCGCAACATAAAATATCGCTCGCGTGTCGCCGCTCCCGCTGCCAACGCAGCATCTTCTTCCTTCCTTTCTGGTAACCTCACTGACTCGCAGGAACACAACAACCCTCACGGGAATTGTTATTTTGCTGCGGTATTCTGTGAGCTGGAGGTACTTTCTCCAGTCGGGTAGCTTACAATTACCCCAAAACGGTAAAGTTAACTTCAGATCAGATGTAAAGTATGCTGCATTTATATGGATGCACTGCAAGAATCATCGCTACTTATTGTGACAACATAAATACGGTCCACAGTACAAAGTGCAAAGCTTGATCATCATGTAGTTCGTTTCCATTGTACATAGTAGGTTCATTATTCTTTATGTACATACTCGTACATGATACAGCAAGATAATAATTTGCCTACTGAGTATTTATTTGGGGAGGTGTAAAGTCGGTAAGGTGAGTACACGTGTAGTGTTCATGAAATATTTACGACCCTCATCCGAGCCGTCTGGGGGATCGTGAACCTGCTGATTTATGACCTAGGGTCATATCACAGATGTTTCTGCGTGTCACAATTATTCTGTCTAGTTAGTAAATGATGTCTTGCAAACAGTGACCGAATTGTTGAAGAGTTCGCTGCCCCTTGTGAGCACATATGTTCCAATATTCTATCAACACAAGTGTTAATTTTCGATCTGACTAAGCAATTGGGTTGTTTGTATCCAATTGTTTTTTCTATACTACATTGGGTGGCAAACAAGCATACAGTCCGCCTGATGTGAAGCGGGTTCCATAGGCATAAAAAACGCTCGCAACATTAAATATCGGTCGCGCACCGCTACTCTTACTGCCAATGCAGCAGATCCTTTCTTAAAGCAGGTAGCAGGGAGATAAGTTTCAATCTTAGCCCTCTCTCTTCCAGTAAAAGCAATTTCTTACTAAGTTATATAAATAGAACAATAGACAGCCGAAAAATATCGTTGATGGTGCCTTTTCTTTACTACTTAACATCGAGTAGCAGATAAGCGTATGATGATTCGAGTCTGATGTGAAATGATGATGCTAAGCCTAATACTAAGGTAGAAGAAATTTCAGCTCTAGATAGTTCTAAATATAAAGCCGTAAGTTAAATGTCGCAATTTTATATTAGCAGGTTTTCTCATCGTTCAGCTGCCTCACTCAGTTCTGCTGGGAAGTCCCTTAGTAGGTTCCAACGTAATGAGAACTCTCATCGACTTTGCACTATTTAATTAAATCTCTTGGTACCGAAGTTGTTAGATCACCCTCGAGCCCTCCCGCTCCCGTTGTCTAGAGGGTCTTTAGTGGAAGTCTTCAATATTTTGTTAATCCCAAAGGGAACTAAAGACGTGCGTGCGACAGGGGCGAAATACCACCGTTTGTTTAAGATTAATCGCATCATCTATATAAATAAAATCGGTACTATACTTTTATTAATAGGTACTATACCAATAAATTTATTCTGTATCGAAGAATACTTTCAGCCCCCTTACCACCAACTCTTATTGCGATTCAATAACTGAATAGAATGCTTATTCATACCAATGAATAAGCGACTCTATTCAATTGGTGGTAAGGGGGCTGAACTATTTTCTAGTACGAGTAAGCTCGAGACATAAATATATTTTTTTGTTTGTGTCGATCCAATGCATCATCAATCATAGGTAAGTTTTCTGAACTTTGATGTAGCGCTGTTATTGGAAGTTTGTTATGTTATTTATTATGAAGTATTCCAAATACTCGTGGACAAATTACACACTGCCATCTAGTCCCAAAATAAGCAAAGCTTGTGCTATGGGTACTAGATAACTGATATTTTACTTCAACATAACAATTTTGAAACAACAAAATTGGAAATACATTGATATAATACATAAAAAATACACAGACCTAGACAAACACATATGTTCACACACATTATTATTAGTCTTGTGTGGAGATCGAACCCACGACCTTGCAATCAAAGCGGGCATTGCTAGCCATTCGACCGCTCGTTAGCTCGTCGGCAGTTGCTGAAATGGAGATCAATCAACATTAAATAAAGTTATATTAAAATAAATCTATACTTACGTGTGTAAATATTATGTACAGGTTTTACAAATATGCAATCCGTGTTCATAAATATGACATGTTTTTTCATATTAACATACTTTCAGATTTCCTGTCTGTCTGTTCATGACATTTTCAAGGTCGAACCACTTACACGATTTAGGTCTTTATTTGATAAGTACCTAGTACACGCAAACATAACCGCGGGCACAGCTAGTAGTCATTAAATCTTCAAGAATTCAAAAATGCATTACGTAATCCAACAGTGACCGTAAAAGCCAACGAATAAATTCATTTCAGCAAAAAAGTCAATCTATAAATTCATTCATTTAATTCTCTTTATGAAACGATACTACAATGGAAGTAGGGTTGTTGGAAATATGAAAAAAGCCTTTTGGGCTATCGAACTTGAATAGCACCATGACACGCGAAATGCAGGCCTCAGCTATGATTAGTTGCCGTTGTAAACCGTGCGTCGCGCTCGTACGGAAATACAGCATGTCCTAGTAGTACACTGAAAGCGATGAAAAGCTATGGAATCGTACTTAATTAATTAATGAAAGAACTCAATTAAACAGGCTAATTTTGAATAGTATATACATCAATTAGCATTTGTAGCCGCGAAAGTGGCGGCACTTCGAATAAAATATCTTATAATATGTGTTAATTAGCATTTCGGCTTTTTTTCTTATAAAGCTTTAAATTATTACGATCTAGGTTACGGCCAAATACTCGTAAGAACTTTAACATAAACTTCTAAATATTATAGTCTAAGAATAATGTTCGTTGATTTTTCTTAATTAAGTAAGGCGAAACACTTTCTTGTGTTATAGTTGGCACTGTCAATAATATTGTATCACTTATTTTGTTCTTATAGTTTCCTCACTAGGTCTTTGTTATCTAGGAGTTTGACTGCCTCTGGATTTAGGATGAATATCAGAAATTCATATGTACAGTTTGTTACCAAAATAATAAAGTATTGTTAATTCGTTTCACCTAAGCGTAAAGCGTAAAGAAATCCTAGGGCTATGTAAGTACCGTTTAATGTTAAGTTTGATCCTCTTTGCTTTCGGCGTCTGTCTATTATTATTAGCCCAATATATAAATTATGCGAGGCTCGATAGCATCCTTGGAGGTGTCAGTGCAATCAATCACGCAAGTTAAGTAACGTCGACCGTAGTCGGTCTATGGATGGGTTTATTTATCGCCAGCTCCTCCGTGTGTCGGAGGGCGCGTTAAGCCGTCGGCCCCGGTTGTTGTCATTAGATGACAGTCGTTGAAAAGTCAGTGACTTCTGGACGGCTTGAACACACTGTCCTCCGCCACTCTCCGCCAACCAGCAGTTGAGCAGCGTGGTGGGGTATGCTCTAAGCCCCTTCGATTGAGCAGAGACCCGAGTCCCGAGTTGACGCCGATGCCGATGTTATCGATTATATCACAAGCCCACGCGTGTCTGTGGAAATTTTTAGTACAATAGGCTATTTGACCAACGTTTTTTTCGGTTTTATATGTAAGTAAATAGGTAATAGGTAAGGATGTCACAATAATAAAACCACACGTGAAAGAATTACTCTGACAGCACAAAAATCTCTCGAGATATCTTAATTTGAAAATTACAATTTTGTACTTTCCCGAAAACGCTTATACAACAGGCTACTAGGTTATGACGTCACAGGTTTGTATTATGTTCGGATTAAATCAGAAATTTGTACGACAGCTATGTTAAGTACCTATTACGTTTATGTAATTAAAATCATAATAAAAGTTATAGTATTTTTTATTGCTACTCCAATGGAAATATTATTTTTTAATAATTTCATACTTTTAAAATGGACTTTCCCGCCAAACTTTGATCGCTAAAATAAGTCGGACGGAAGATATTGGAATGAAAGTTTGCAGATCTTTATAGTTTTGTGTATTTCACGATATTGTTAAATAATTAATTAAATAATAATTTAAAATTGTATTTAAGTTAAATAATAATTTAAAATTGTCAAATAGCCTATTCGGGATAACACAGTCACTGACGTGTTGCTTTTATAAACATATCTGTATAAGTAAACATCACCATTTAAAAAAAAAATTGTGACGTTTCAGAACGAATAAAAGTTACTCTCTCTCGGCATATAAACTATTTAATGAACAAGCGGTATCTATCCCGTTTTAAGTCTACGGCAAAAATATTTCTATCACACGAGTAGGTATGATTCAATCAAATCCAAGGTAGTGTTGTGCGTTTTATTGGCGCCACCAGCCATAAACAATTTATTGTCTGTAAACGGTATACAGGCCAGAAACTAGGTCGGCTCGTATCCTGCCCAATGTCTAAGTATGTCCTCGTTTATTACAGGATATGCTACATAAGGAAAACTTTGCCAGTTATGTGTTGCGGTACTTATCTACACTCGCAAAAATTAGATTATAGACGTTGTACTAGGTAGATTTTTTTAAAAATAAACGTCATAAATGATAAAATTACTCGAACAATCAATTCTCTAGGGATGCAATTTTTTTTTTACAAGAAATAAAGTATTTTTAGGTCTGAGAAGAATATTAAACAGTATTGTAGAAAAATGAACAGTATTTTATTTATTTAATGTTTTAAATATATATGTTTTAGAGTTTCTAGCCCAACTTATTAATTTACAATCTTTTTTAAATATTACCTACGCCTCACGACAATTATATTTAGCTAAAATTAAATCAGGAGCTCATTCCCAAGTATCACAGTGTAGTCGTATAATGGCCGACTTATGGTTTTAATGTATCGTTTTAGCATTAAAACCCAAGTTCTATATTAGTTTTATATACGTTTATAATGCTAATATAATGCTAATTTGGGCACAAATTAAACAGCTTTAGGTTCTTAATTGGTTTTTTATTCGCATGACAGAAGCATTATACCAACATTACTGTAGTCAAAAAAAGTTGTAACCGCATTACAGAAGCATTATACTAGCACTATTACTGTTATTGAAGTTGCTAATCGCATTACAGAAGCATTAAACTAGCATTACAATTTAAGCAAAAGAATTATTGGAGTCTTTCAAGTGTTCACATATAGAACTCAAATAAGTCCTATATTTTTGAAAAAACATCCTTAATGCCGCGGTACAAATGCTATTAGAATAAACGTTGTAATTTAATTATCGTCGAGCGATATGACTGATGGTGACGAAATTGAATAAGTTTGTTGTTTGACATTATATTCTGGGTAACTTTTTTACTCTTGTTCTATTACTTGCCTTCAAATATTACTGCGAAATGTAGTTTACTGTCAATGTCTATATAGGTTTCATTGAAAATTTTCACGCGCCTTCAGTTTATAGAGCCTTTGTTAAAAATGTTATAAAAAGATATGGGTGTAATAAAAAAACAATTGCATATTTTTGTGTAGAACGAAATTTTTGCTTGATTAACTTAATAGTTATGAATTAACTTGAGCTATCACTTTATTATAGGTCTATTAGTTTCTTACATAAGTCGAAATAATAATATTTTTTTGGTTATGGAATATTTACAAAATGGTGTCGTTCTAAACAGCTTGGTGAACCATAAAAAGGGCTTATTAATACCATCAGCTGTATAAATACTCACATGTACATATTTATTAAGTCAGAGGCCAGAGAGAAGACTTTTGATAAACCACCGTAGTGTCATCGTCTGCAAAGTGGTTTTATATGTGTTCACTTATATACCAGTAGACTTCATGTGAACTGATTTAGTTCCGTTACAAAATGCAATTTTAGTGATCCTTGAACGACAAAACCCATTTTCTTTTATTTAACCAGATTTTTGTACAGCTTAAGTCTGTTCGCCAAGAGTTGATAAAAAGGTCTTCTAAACGGATTAATTACTACTAAGTGGATGTATTTACAGCTTTAAGCATTACTATAACTCACATGTATTCTATTAAAGAACTCCTAGGTGTACAAAAGAACTCAATTGATCTTTCAAAATGCAAGCACTACAATGATATAAGTTTACGCTGTTCAGCAGCTCTAGGCTTTTACTTACCATTTAAAAATGCTATCATAAAACCAAAGGTACTGAAAACAGCTAAAAGCTGTACAGCAGAATTTTAGCATTATAATGGTTCAGGTTTATGCTATTAAGCAGCAATAGGCATTTACTTACTACCTAAAAATGCAATTATATAACCAAAAGTACTGAAAACAGCTAAAAGCTGTATAGCGGACTTACGGTGCATTATAATGGTTCAAGTTTATGCTATTAAGCAGCGTTAGGCATTTAAAAATGCTATTGTAGATCCAAAGGCAATAAAATTAGCTAAAAGCTGTACATCGGCATTGCGGTATGCTGCACTAAAACTGAAGGCATTATAAAATCATTTTGTGATACCTTTAGCCAACCGCTATACAATCTAAAGTATTATAATGGCTTTCATAATTATGCTTATATAGAGCGTCAGGCTGTTTGATGAACTTTTATAAGAGCTTATATAGACCTTAAGTTCTACATAAGTTCACGACTGGTTAGTTCAAATGCCAATTGTGTTACTTGGGTTTTTTATTAGTAATAAAAAAAATGCATTTTCATGCTGAAAACAGTATTTTGTATACTTTATTTTTGTTCAAGAGTAAAAAGTATAATGTAGTCAAAAACAGTATGATACTGTTTTTAACAGCATAGTTGGCATCCCTAGCTGTAGAAAGTATCACTTCCAGTAAAGAGGGTCCCGCGCAGTGCCGCCATTATGGCCCTTGTATCCGCGAAAGTGGCGTCACTTGGAATGAAAAATCATATCTTATCATTTAGGATATTAAAAATTCCTGTTCAGTTTGTTACCAAGACAATAAAGTATTTTGACGTCATTGTCCAGTACTCAGAATGTTTCGAAAAATATCGAAAACGGCTGGTTTTAACACTTTTCCCTACTTCTAAGACCAAAACATTTCAAAGTGGCGCCACGGTAACACTTCCAGTATAAGATGGTCTTGCGTAGCCAAGGGACGTTCGTAGCCTTCGTAGGACTACGTGGGATCATATACCTACTGGAAGTGTACGGTCTACAAGCTTTTGTATTGTACATATCAAAACTACGCAGTAGTGATTATCAAATCTTGCGAGTTAAATTTAAAACACTTGCCAGTGTCCGATTGACCGGAACTTTGGTATAGTTCGGGAAACATAAGTTGAACCAAAATGGTGGTCGTCCGCGCAGGTACAATTAAGGAGAAAAAGTGTTAGACGAATGCTCCGCAGTTGCCTGGGAAATAGTAATGTGAGTTGTCGTGTGAAAGTGATTTCGTCGTATGGGGCCATTCATTTTTTACGTAAGACGATTTAGGGGGGGAGTGGGGTCGGCCATGTCTTATTTTTTCTTACAAGGGGGTGGGAGGGAGTCTTGATAGTTCTTACGTAAGATTACGTAAGATCATCGGGGCTGATGTGGAATGGATGGACGTCGACGACGTCGACGACGTGTATAACCAACTAGAAGTAGTACCTATTATTAGAGATGTTCCAGTGGCAGATCCACTTTCCGAGTGGGTTTTGAGCCCCTGGACTGAAAATCTTATGTAGGTAAAGATTTTCAGATGAATGATTAAAACCAAAGTTTATTACTACCAAAAAATAAAAATTAGCACCTTTGTAAGTACAAATAAACATTTCTAAAAATTGTTACTTAGAAAAATTGACTTTTTTCCTTTAGATTCTAAGTCTCTAAGTAATAAATATTTAACAGGAGGGAGGGGGTCGGCTGTAATATAACTTCTTATTTCTTATATAAACCTTGTATCTTCAGATTTTAATTTCCTTTTCTCTACTAGTTATTATGTTTTTGCTGTTTATTCCTGTAAAAAAGTGGTTAAATTACCTAAATTACATAAAAATGTATAGATTTCCTCTACGCATCTCTCAACATAAAATTGTGATTCTTACCGTAGCAATTTATATACTATTATTTCTAATTGATAATTTATAATTTCTTTTATCATTTTCACTCGCTAAACCTTCCAAATTTCTTTATTTATTGATAAAATTTAATATTTTCAACTTTTGGTTATGTTGACAGATGACCATTTACGTTTTGTTATTTTTACTTTTTAACTACCAAAACCATAGATTTGTTCAAAATATCACTGTAATCTATGGATTTTCGTCCTTAAAATACTAGCAACTGAAAAATAAACTGTAATAATTTAATTCAAAATTTAAATATTTAGGATTGAAGAACAGAACACACGACCCGGCTATATAACCCGGATCACCCTTATAGAGGCATTCAGTCAAGAAACAGTCGTCAAGAAGCCACAGTCACTCTAAGCCTCTCTAGGGGTGGCACCCCAACCTACCTGGTGGAGAGCTCTGTCCGAGGGGTCATCTATACCCCGAAGACCCCTGATCTAACTCTTCACTCTTCACTCATCATACCATATTATCTCCATTGGGGTCAACTACTACGTGCCCTGGTCGGGTTTATGTCAAACCCGGCCCTACCAGTCCAGTCCAGCTGGGCAGGCTGCCCGCTGGAACACTAACAGGACCTAACTATCAACTTGTGTTTGGACCACTTCTGGCGCTGCTCCTCGAAGCTTTGAACTTTCCCCGATTAGTGAAAACGACTGACGACTGCAACGGACTGAACTTTCATATTATTTTTTTTATTTGATGTTTTTTTAAATTTTTATCTTAAAAAATAAATGTATTAAATTTTAATTGACGTTTCCTTGTAACGTTATAGTTTGGCGCCCAATAGTTTTCTGACCCTGACCCTACCTTTAGTCTCTATCACTCCAATTTAGGATTCACTTCATTTCTCATCTCATACCTTAACTATCTAATCTATATATATCTTATTTTAATGTAATATAACTTCTTATTTCTTATATAAACCTTGTATCTTCAGATTTTAATTTCCTTTTCTCTACTAGTTATTATGTTTTTGCTGTTTATTCCTGTAAAAAAGTGGTTAAATTACCTAAATTACATAAAAATGTATAGATTTCCTCTACGCATCTCTCAACATAAAATTGTGATTCTTACCGTAGCAATTTATATACTATTATTTCTAATTGATAATTTATAATTTCTTTTATCATTTTCACTCGCTAAACCTTCCAAATTTCTTTATTTATTGATAAAATTTAATATTTTCAACTTTTGGTTATGTTGACAGATGACAATTTACGTTTTGTTATTTTTACTTTTTAACTACCAAAACCATAGATTTGTTCAAAATATCACTGTAATCTATGGATTTTCGTCCTTAAAATACTAGCAACTGAAAAATAAACTGTAATAATTTAATTCAAAATTTAAATATTTTAGATTGAAGAACAGAACACACGACCCGGCTATATAACCCGGATCACCCTTATAGAGGCATTCAGTCAAGAAACAGTCGTCAAGAAGCCACAGTCACTCTAAGCCTCTCTAGGGGTGGCACCCCAACCTACCTGGTGGAGAGCTCTGTCCGAGGGGTCATCTATACCCCGAAGACCCCTGATCTAACTCTTCACTCTTCACTCATCATACCATATTATCTCCATTGGGGTCAACTACTACGTGCCCTGGTCGGGTTTATGTCAAACCCGGCCCTACCAGTCCAGTCCAGCTGGGCAGGCTGCCCGCTGGAACACTAACAGGACCTAACTATCAACTTGTGTTTGGACCACTTCTGGCGCTGCTCCTCGAAGCTTTGAACTTTCCCCGATTAGTGAAAACGACTGACGACTGCAACGGACTGAACTTTCATATTATTTTTTTTATTTGATGTTTTTTTAAATTTTTATCTTAAAAAATAAATGTATTAAATTTTAATTGACGTTTCCTTGTAACGTTATACGGCCTATTCTTATTTTTTCTTATAATAGTTTCTATTATAAGAAAAAATAAAGCGTAAATAGTCTTACGTAATAAATGAATGCCCCTATTTTTTTTTTTTCATGAAGTGAGAGTTTAAAAATTGAGTGTTGAGATATACCTAATTAAACGCTAGTTAAACGGAAAACCAAATTTCAGTAAAAAGAATCAAACAAAACTGGAGTGTCGGGTCGCTAGGTATTTTAATAAATATATCAGTTAAAGGATTAATAATAAAAATTTAATACCAAAAAAAGTTTATGTACTAGGTACATGTTTAATCATTGTCACTCATTGGCATGACACGTTTTATATAATTTGCGAGTGGTATGGCACCAGAACTTGGGCCAGGAATTGCGTCTTTTCCATCTTTAAGGAATCTAATTCAGTATCACTGCTGTCGGAATCTCTAACTCGTATTATAAATTCTTCCGTCATTTTATCGATGACGTGGTCGCTTTTAACGTAAGCATCTTCAATTGTCTTGACTTATTATGATCACAATCACAATTCACAGGAATAGGAAATGTCAAACAACTGAAAATTTTGTGCGCGAGTGTACTCTAGGGCCGCGCGGAGCGTGCGCGGGCGGCGGGGGGATAGAGTGCGGCTGCGTGGGGGTTAGCGTCACCGCGTTGCTATAGTTACGGGCGGCCCCTCGCGTCGCACCTCGTACCTCATTACGTTTGGGACCTGAAAATGTGTTCTGCGCATGGGTCAAGTTATGTTTCCCGTACTATACACTCTTTAGGTTTGCGTGACAATACACGATTACCTACCTAAATACCGCCATCTTTTCCAATATGGCGGTCGTCCCAAAATGGCGATTTCTTACTTGATTGCCGAACGAATATATGGATATTAAATGAAACATTCGGGTGTTGTTTTCTTATTACCTACCTACTAATAAAAGCTTGATTAAAAAAATATTTTTCTTAATATTCATACTTGTTTTCGTTATAATACTTATAAGTACGACCCCCCCCCCCCCCTGTGAATTTGAGGGCAGGCAGATTGGAATAAACAAAATTATGTTCCTTCGAAAATTTATAATCATTTTCGAATTTTATTCCGATTCCCCGGATTTCTAAGTTCCCAGATGATTTTCGACAGAGCTTCGTTTCGTCGAGCCAGGTTGGCTTTGATTCAAAGATGTTGATGAACCCCTTACACTCCAAATTGTAATGTCTAAGAATTCGTTACTAGTGTGGTAGCATATTACTAATGCGACTTTGTCCTATCCTCCTGGATTATTATTCCATGTTATTTTAAAATAAATAAGTATTATAGCAGTAGCTGGTTACTAAGACCTAAAAAGGCATTATTTTGAGGAAGCCAATCCGAATGATGGTTCCGTGGGTCAGACACGCGCTGGCCGCAGGGGCCGAAGTGGGTCATTGGGAAATGCACGAGGTGTGGCGTTCGGACTGAATGACTCCCCTAATACTTATAGATGACTTGAAATTTTTACCTCTTTTATACCATCTTGAGCGGCAAATAAGCATACGGCTCGCTTAAAGTGAAACAACTATGGTCAATAAAGTTTAAATATTGAAAGAATAACATACAGAAAACAAAATATTTGTTAATTATTATATTTCGCTTATTTGATATTTTTAGATGAAGAAATTATAAACCGCAATTTTGTGACGGCCATCATATTGAATTTAATAATTTTAACAAAAAAAACCTACTCCAAAAAATACTCTACAATCGTAAGCACCATTAAAAATTTAAAAACACTATCAGAATTGAATTCTATGATGTGAAAAAAAGAATGGGATCCATCTGAAAGTATACTCTTTCAAATAAAAAAAGTTTTTTTCAAATCGGTTTGTAAATGACGGAGTAATGAAACAAAGATTAAAAAAGAAAAAAAAAATACAACCGAATTTAGAACCTCCTTCTTTTTTGGAGTCGATTAAAAATGGCGGCATTTAGGTAATTATGCATTGTCACGAAAACCAAACGAGTGTGTTAAATTTCAGCTCAATCGAACACTGGGTAGTATGTCAAATTTAACTTGCAACATTTGATTACAGGCACCGCGGTTTAACTAAAAAGTAGCTTGTTAATAAAAATTAGCCAAACAATTGTTCGCCTTAGGCTACACTAAGACGAAAAGTCGCTTGACTGTTTTCTGCAAGGTACTTCCTGCTGTCTGCAGGCAATTTGATGAAAGTAGATCCCAAAAAATAACAATGAATACCGAATACTTACTTACGAGATTAGGTACTATATCGGCTTCCAGAATAAATTACCACTCACTCATTTTATAATTCTGACTTAGCCTCCTGTGGCTAAAGAAGGTATCAAGGGCTTGCTAATCTTCAACGGTCGAAGAGCTGCCCGACTGTGGGGAATTACTTACCTCTAGATTACCCTCGATCGATGTCCACCTCACAGAATACTGCAGCCAAATAACAACTGTCTTGAGGGTTGTGGTGTTCCTAAAGTTGTTCCAGAAAGAAAAGAGTTGCTGCGTTGGCAGCGAGGTGGCGGCGCGCAAGTGATATTTCATGTTGCGCGCGTTAATATGGCTACGGTAACCGCTTCACATCAGGCGGGCCGTATGCTTGTCTTCCACCAGACGTAGTAAGTCTAAAAATCATGTTGGTGCCCAGGACAAAACTATTGTTTTAATTATAGGAGGTCATGAATTAACAAATGTCACCAATGCATTCAAGCAGTTGCAAATTGTAGGGACCTACAGGGACAATTATATTTTAAAGTACATAAAACAAATCATCCATGCCTTTTCTTTTATACATAATGTAAATTAGTTTTCAGCATACAAAATACTACAGCAAAACTTTTTAATCAAGAAATCAACCGACTTCGATTATAATTACAATGATCGAAGTCAATTAATTATTCACACACACAGGTCACATAGCAAGCATGTCGTGATAGATCCCAACCACCATACTACTCAATGTCCCACATGGTGACAGATTGCAATAGGTAAACAACTATGACAAAAAATATATATTAAGGATAACTCAAACAAAACTATTAACCATATGTAGTAGAAGCACCACCTTTGAAATATTTTTTTTTTATACTACATCGGGTGGCAGACAAGCATACATATGAAGCCTGATATGAAGCAACTTCCGTAACCATATTTACGCTCGCAATATAAAGTATCGCTCGCGCGCCGCCACCCCCGCTGCCAACGAACCACTACACCCCATAAATATAGTCATCGAAATTGGTTCACCCAGAAAAGTTCGGAGGTAACACAAAAATAAAAATACAGTCAATTGTATTTGTATTTTTATGTTACCTCCGAACTTATAGAGCCTCATATTCTTTTGAAGTCGGTTAAAAAATTATTACTTAGCATAGCAGGTACAAAATGCTACAATACAGTTGAATAATTTCCATTTGATTGCACGATTGCTCGAAGCTTTGATCTAGTGCAGTGGACTGTTGCTGCACGCGACCGCTGTATATACATTTTTTTATATAAACAATATCATGCACAAATCCTCTGCAGTTGAAAACAGGCCGCGGAAGTGACTACAATAGAAATAACAGTTAAAGTGTAAAATAACAATTCTGATACCGGTGACGTAATTACCTGTTCCAGCGATCCAAGTGATTCTTGTCTCGTTACTTGCGGCAATATTTTAGTAAAAGCAAATGGTGCGATTTGAGCTCGTTTGGGAAACATCCCGGGGCACGTGTCTATGCATGTTTCATGCGAGGGCTTGGAATCTTATTTATGGGGTGTGCCGTTGTCCCGCCGCCTTCGGAGCCTCCAGGGGAGTGATAAATTGCGAGCGTATACCGATAAATACGCGACACCTGCTGACGATCAATGCAGGGATATCATTTTGTGTACAGATTTTATGTAGGATGCATTAGGAGCTTGATAGCGTCGTTGCGCGTGCCAGTCTAATCGATCACGCAGGTTAAGCAATGTCGACAGTAGTCTGTCGATTGATGGGTTTAATTATTTCGCGATCTTCCGGGTGCTTTGTCTTAAATGTATGACAGTCGTAAAGTCAAAAACATTGGTAGCTGCTGAATTGCGGGTTGGCGGACCAACGCCCAGCTGAGCTGATTGAGGGGAGACCCGTATCCCGCAGTGGGATGTATGTGAGTTGGTGCTAGACGTGCTAGTAAGTGCAGAAGTCTCGTATTAGAATTAACTGTAGAGAATATAATTTCGATTGAAACGAGTTATGAAAAGCGATTTGTAACATTCCATATTTTATTACACTACTTCGGCTGACAAACATTCGGCCCGCCTGATGTGAACCGATTACCGTAGGTTATGGACGCTTACAACATAACATAGTGTCGCTTGGGCTTGGGATAGATTAAATTTAAGCTACCTCACCTCTCCAAAAGCAAGTCGAGGGAGAGGGAGGCGAGGTACCTTAAGTTAAACTAGTCCAAACTAGAAGCGCCTACATTTCGGGTAACGAAGTAAAAAAAATTTTTTTTTACTAACTTACCCGAAATGTAGGCGCTATTTAAGTACATTATAAATATTTTAAAAGAATGGAAAAATTCACCTCGTCGCGTAGGTGGGATTTGAACCAACGACCTCTCGATAGAGGAGACGCTCTAGGCGGGTGAATTTTTCTATTTTTTTAAATATTTATAATATTCTGGCACGTTGGCCGAAAACAACTATGTATTTAAATAATAATAAGCTGTATATATCATCATCATCATCATCATCAGGTCATTTTAGTCTCCACTACAGGAGCACGACCCTCTCTCGCCCATCCCAGACACTTAGATTAAAACAACTTTTTGTTTTCATCTAAGCCCAGACAGGAGGATTTGGCCTACACTCCCCACGCTGGCCAGACGGGTTGGGGAGGCCTGATCGATGTTTGGTAATGTATTTCCCTTAGTCGCCTTGAACGACATCCACAGGAAGAGACGGAGTGATTCTATTCTAGTCTACCGGAAACTACACGGCTAGTAAGCTATATATATGTATATATAGCTATATTATAAGAGCCAAGCTGACCCGACACTTCACCGAGGATATCCCGGACATCAGCCTGTACGAGATTAGAATGGCCCTGAATCAGCTTAAAAACAACAAGGCGCCGGGTGATGACGGAATCACATCAGAGCTTCTGAAAGCGGGTGGAACACCGCGGCACCGCGGCACTACTAAAAGTCCTTCAGAAGCTCTTTAACACCGTCGTCCTCGAGGGCATAACGCCTGAAGCATGGAACAGAGGCGTGGTGGTGCTGTTCTTTAAGAAAGGCGACAACACCTTATTAAAGAACTATAGACCCATCTCGCTTCTGAGCCATGTTTATAAGCTGTTTTCAAGGGTCATTACGAACCGTCTTCAGCGCAGGCTTGATGACTTCCAGCCTTCCGAACAAGCCGGTTTCCGAAGAGGCTTCAGTACCATAGATCTCATCCACACGCTGCGGCAGGTTATACATTAGACCGAAGAGTATAACTTGCCACTTTGCTTAGCGTTTGTGGACTATGAGAAAGCCTTTGATTCGGTCGAGACATGGGCTGTGCTTGAGTCTCTCCAGCGATGCCGTATTGACTATCGGTACATCGAAGTGTTGAAGTGTTTGTATAATAACGCCACTATGTCGGTCCGAGTACAGGAACAGAGTTCAAAGGCGATCCCTTTGAAAAGAGGCGTAAGACAGGGAGACGTGATATCTCCGAAACTGTTTACGGCCACTTTGGAGAACGCCTTCAAGCTCCTGGAATGGAAAGGATTCGGCATCAATGTTAACGGCGAATACATCACTCACCTTCGGTTTGCCGACGATATCGTAGTCATGGCAAATTCGATGGAAGATCTCAGCATGATGCTCGATGGCCTCAATCGAGTTTCTCAACAAGTGGGTCTTAAAATGAACCTGGACAAGACGAAGGTAATGTGTAATGCCCATGTTGTACCCACTCCAATATCTGTTGAGAGCTCGGTTCTTGAAGTTGTTGACTCGTACGTCTACCTAGGACAAGTAGTCCAGTTAGGTAGGTCCAACTTCAAGAAAGAGGTCAGTCGCCGAATCCAACTCGGCTGGGCAGCGTTCGGAAAATTACGTGATGTCTTCTCGTCCGACATACCGCAGTGCCTCAAGTCGAAAGTCTTCGACCAGTGTGTGTTACCAGTGATGACTTACGGCACTGAAACGTGGTCCCTCACTATGGGCCTTATGAACAAGCTCAAAGTAGCCCAACGAGCTATGGAGAGGGCTATGCTCGGAGTCTCTCTGCGAGATCGAATCAGAAATGAGGAGATCCGTAGAAGAACCAAGGTTACCGACATAGCCCAGCGGATTAGCAAGTTGAAGTGGCAGTGGGCAGGGCACATAGCACGGAGGACGGATGACCGATGGGGTCGAAAGGTTCTCGAGTGGAGACCACGTACCGGCAAGCGCAGCGTAGGACGTCCACCCACAAGTTGGACAGACGACCTCATTAAGACCGTAGGATCGCGCTGGATGCAAGCCGCTTCCAACCGGTCTTATTGGAGATCTAGAGGGGAGGCCTATGTCCAGCAGTGGACTTCCAATGGCTGAGATGATGATGATGATGATAATCTTATATCATATGATTGTGAGCAATTCATGCATACATAGATAATATGGATCCATACAGTTGGTATCTCGGAAACGACTCGACGATTTGGATAACAATTTGATAACGTTAGCCTCTCAAGTTCATCTGTCTGTAAAGGGAACTGGAAAATGATATATAAATAAATATTCTTGGGTAGATTATACACTGCCATCTAGTCCCGAACTAAGTATAGTTTCTACTATGGGTACTATAAAACTGATATACCTATTTCAATACTTTTTTTTTTAAATACATACTTACATTTTTTACAATACATAGAAAATATCCAGACCAAGACAAACAGACATGCTTATTGTTCATGCACACAAATGTTTATCTTGTGCGGGGGTCGAACACGCGACCTCGGAGTCAAAGTGGCCATTGTTAGCAATACGACTACCGAGCTCGTTGAATGAAAATTGCAAAGTTGATAACAATGACACTTTATACAAAATGATATATTTTAACTACAATCAAACCCCGGCCACTCCATACAAAAATGGCGCTTTTGCATGTAGTAACCAAATGACGTCTGTACACGTGCCTATGTTTGAGTGACGTTCTCTAGGGCTGACATTATACAATTATTAGTCGGACATGTAAGGGGGTGTAAGTGGTTCATCAACATCTTTGAACCAAAGTCAATCTCACCTGCACGGGGTACACCCTGCTGACTGACAGACGAGGCTCTGACGAAAAGAGAGGTAGGACATAGCGTATTTTTTATGCAGCCCGACTGACGAAGTACCACCACCTCACAGAATACCGCAGTCAAATAACAATTTCCTTGAGGGTTGTTGTGTTCCTGCGAGTGAGTGAGGTCACAGAGAGGATGGAGTTGCTGCGTTGGCAGCGCGCGATCGATATTTAATGTTGCGACCGTTAATATGGTTACGGTAACCGCTTCACATCAGGTGGGCGTAGTGAAGAAAAAAAAACATAGTAAATACACTACACTGACTTCAGCCAATATTTACAAAACGCCTTGTATAATTGCCATTGCTAACTTACTCAAAATTTTATATTTTCTAATCACCACTAAATCAAACGTTCGCCTTCCGAACACCGGTTCATTGTAATGATCAAACCATTTCATTCTCATTAATTGTAGCTTTTTACTATGCATATAAATGCATGCGCACCACACATGACATCACGCACAATAAACATTGAAATGGTAATAAGAAAATTGTAAACATTAACAATAAACCACCATAACTCAAGTGACAGCAATGTCAATTCCGCGTCTGCGCACTCACTTGCTCTTTGAGACATAAATCTACTTTAATGCTATCCGTTTCTCATCTTGTATTAATTGTATCTTGTATCCTACTTTGACAGACATGAATTAGTTATGATACTTATGATGAAACTATTGCTGCCGCATGCTTTTTAGGTAATATAAAAAAAAAAATCAGTACTTTATTTCATCCAAAGGGATCGAATAAATTATTTTTTTTTACTTTCCATGTGTTGAGACATCCATCCACTGCACAAGTAACTCCCATCTTTTAAACTGAATGGAGAATAAAATACGAGCGACGTCAATTTGTAGGACGTTGCATCCATTGCGAACGGTTCCAAATCGGTTCCATAGGGGAGGTGAGGACGACTAGTGAGAGCGGCAGAGAGTGTCCATACTGTACGTTAGTACTATTACTTATACTGTGCTACAATATGAAAATGTGACGTCGAGCGAAACTCGGTTGTCCTATTGAGTTTGCTCTAAAGGTGATGGTGAGCCACTAACACCCCAAAATTTTCTGAAGGGTTGTTGAGTATCAGCGAGTTAGTGGGGCCACCAAACTCCTGTGAAGTTGCTGCGTGAGCAGAAATAAAACGCATAATGAACTGCCTTCACACCAACAAACTCATGTAAGGAACAACCTAAGATGTTTTATGAATAGATACGTTGTACTTGTCTCCAGTGTGGCAAGAAGAAAGCAAGGTTAGATGACATTTTTTTCTTTCGATTTGGTATGTAAGCACGTCGTTATAATATAACTATAGGTGAAAGAATTACTTCGATAGCATAAAAACTTCTCGATAATTTGAATATCACAATTAGACTTGTGTAGTTCCTGAGTGAGTAGTTCAATTGTACTAGTTCACCATACAAGCCGGTTCTTGTCACTCATTCTTTCTTGTCCCATGTAGTACACTGCGTCATTTAGTTCAATGAGTGACAAAGAGTAAAAAGAACGGAAATACATAAAGCGTACGAACTAGAATGAGAGAGATACGTTGTAATGCCAAAATTGCTGATAGAGAGCGAAAAGGACGGAAGATTCTGAAATTGTTCGTGATAAAACGAGACAGATAGTTTCGTGCGTGGTTGACTGACCGAATTAGAACTCTAAGGCTAAGGACATAAGAACCATAAGCTGTTAGCGAAAATATGCTATAGTATTAATACAAGGCTCAATTTTTATATTAATTATTATTTTAACCACTAAATAATTTCTTTTTACTCAAGCTTGACAGTCCTAAGCCTGTGAAAAGTTTGAAGGAAAATCAATATTTGGAAGGAAATTTATAAAATATTTAATTAGTTAGGTATACTTATTTAATACAAAAATACAATGTCATCAAAATATGCAATAGAACATAGAAGAATGTAGAAGGAATCAGTCAACAGAACTACTGAGTCGATTGAATCAAAGATACATTGAACTAAACGAACTAAATCAGTCAAAAGAACTAAAGAAGCAATTGAACTAAATGAACTAAATGAACTAGATGAGTGATATAGTTCATTTGCGTCAAAAGAACTGTATCTTTCTTTTCAGTTCAGTGAACTGTTTTGCGCAAGTCTAATCACAATTTTGGACTGGCTGAGCTATGACGTCACATCTAGTATTTTGTATACATTAAAACAGAAATTTGTACGACAGCTATGTTGCGTTTAGCTCCCGAACGGATCAACCGATTTTGATTTTTTATTTGAAAGGTGAATTAGTCGGGAGTGTCCATAGCTATGTTTGATGAAAATCGGTCCAAGATGGCCGCCGCCAAAAAATTACGGATTACATATTTTTTCACAACCCCTTCAATATGGGTATCAAAAGAAAGGGCTTGATTATATTAGAAGGTCGCGGGATTTTTAAATTTTTAATTTAATTGTCACCTTCACAACACTGCTCAACGGCTTGTTGGCGGAGTATGTAGTACTATTACTTATATCTACTGTGGGCCACAGTAGATATATGGCGGAGGCCAGTGTTTTTAAGCAGCCTAATGCCGAAAAACTTTTAATTAGTACTACTTACTTTTTACCACAAAATACAAAATAATTAAATATTCATTGTACTATTAGTATATTTTGCAATTGGGGTTAAAGATAAAACATAAAGTCAATCGATCATCAATCAAAGATAAAGTCCGATTGCTGAGAGTTCGCGTGCGCACTGTCCATACGTAATATCACACCCCGGCCACTCCATACACATGTCGCGTCGGTCACTACTACATAAACAATGACGTCTGTACAGAGCGAGAATGAGCGTGTGTGCGTGCGGCGCAATACAATTTGTTCCAGATTTGTCTCAGAGGGAAGGTGAGGTCGATACTGGAGAGCGGCAGGGTATGACCATACTGCCCCCTTACCACCATCTCATTGCGATTCAATAACTGAATAGAATGCTTATTCATACCAATGAATAAACGACTCTATTTCTAAAGGAATAGAGTCGCTTATTCATTATTTAGGTATGAATAAGCATTCTATCCAGTTATTGAATCGCAATAAGAGATGGTGCTAAGGGGGCTGTACGTAGTATGTACTACTTATGCTGTGATAGTACCACAGAAATCTAAATAAAGGCATTAGAAGTCGTGAGTAACAATCAATGGATTTTTACCTAAATACTTTATGAAAGTTTCAGGCAGTCGATGGATGCAGTTTGCTGAAATTCGGAGCGTGTGACTCCCTACTCTAGGGGGAAGCCTATGTTCAGCAGTGGACGAATACGTGCTGATATGTAACCGTTTTACATCAGGCGGGCCGTTATTTATTTAGCACCCGGAGTTGTATAAAACAAAATAAAAAGTCTAACGCACACGTAGGTAAGTGATCGAATAATGAAGCTTTGGAGTGTAATTAGCTCACCGCCTTTTTTAAAGCTAAAGTCAACCTCGTTCGCACGTGGTACACCCTGCCGACTATAGAAAGAGGCTCTGGTGAAAGAGAGAGAGAGTAAAAATAATCGTACGATTTCTACACAAAATACCTAAATTTCAATACAGTTTGCATTAGAATAGTCTCCCTTACCTGCCGAGGTTTGATAGTCCTGTGTTTATAGTTTTGTAAGCAGAGCAAGATAATTCAATATCCAGTTCTGCGAGCCGTACTATAAGCGAATTGTAAAAATGATGTAGTATTACAAGATTTCAAATTTAACCACTTGGGATCTCGTAAAACTCCTAATAACCCACTTAATATATTTTCACCAAAGTAATTGCCTTCTATCTCCACCAACCCGCAGTTGAGTAGTGTGGTGGAGTATGCTCCAAACCCTTTCGATTGAGGGGAGACCCGTCTCCCAGCAGTGGGATGCACAAGGATTGACAACAACCTTTTCCAATGACATTAATTCCACTAAATAACGAACCTTTGTTTTCGGTCGTCACTAACAATAATCCTACTGAATGCATAGATAACACCCCCGTGCTTTCCCCTTATTATTGTATTTTTTTTAGATCTATCACAAAGTTTAAACGATATTTTGGTGCTGTCTTCTACTTCATCTTCTTGTTGGTTTCTCTTAATTTAAGAATGTCCGCCAAGGAAAGTCCCCGATTCGCATATGGATAACGACATAACATACATAACCTCGAATCAGTGTCAGCAATATCAATTTCCTTGGCTGAAATGTTAAATGACGGGGACTAGGTACTTATTCTATTGACCCCAAACAATAATAAACGAAGAGCTAAAAAAAGAAGTGGGTGTTGAACGTCTTAAACTTGAAGAAGATTGGATAGACAGAAAGAGAAAACGTTTGTGTAACAAAGGGTTAGCATACACTACATCAAAGACGCAAGAAGCATTAAAGTCAGAGATCCCACCGGCTAAGCTGAAGACAATTCCTATCGGATTTTTTGCAAACTATGTAACACCCATCCATTCATATAACCATACAAACTTTCGCGTTTATATTGTGACCTGATTTGTGTGATTTAGAAAAAAATCGCAAATTATAGCTCAATGTAAAGTTAAAAGATACGCTAACTCGCTAGTTAGTCTGCCGTATCTGCTGTATATGCCGCTGCATAAGTAGGTCGATTTACAATAATCTATTTAAATTTTAAAGTAATTTAATACGATAGCCGTTAAGTACATAAGTACTACTGCGCCGATAGTGACGCTCGTACCGGTTAAACAAAGCTCTAGAAGAGGTTCAGTCGGGCAGCTTAAAAAATAGGCTATGTCCTAGCCACCTTTGTCAGTCAGCAGGGTGCACCACGTGCAGGTGAGGTTGGCTTTGGTTCAAAGATGTTGATGAAACACTTAAACCCCTATAGGATAACTCGCGGTAAATTAGAAAATACAAAAATTTAAGAAAAAGTAAAAGGAATTGTAATAAATAAGTTTACTATAAATAGTAGGTACCAAATTATTAATAAGTATAAAAAAAAGTTACAACATTTTTCCATTTGTAAGTTCTACTTTAAATAAAGTACAGATAAGAATAATATAAATTGCCTAGTTTAAATTGCTAGTGTCGAAATGTATAATGTACCTACCTAATGTGTGTACCTATATAAAATGTACACTAACTGTAATTTAATTAAAGCTGGGTCTCCTGCTAGTGTTTTTTCCGAAACATTCTATAAAATAGAAACAGAGAGGCCTCTTCGTTTCGTTGGTTGTGCCAAATATTTAGGAAAAAAACATTTGCAGAAATTCAGCTTATGAGTTAAAATCAACAACGGAGAGAAGACAAGAAAGTGCACTTAGATAAAATGAATTAAATCTGTGTACATGATAAGATATGCACTAAAATATTGCCAGTCATAAAAAAGCGATATACTAAAACCACAGTATGAATAATTATGTACCTAGTACTAGGTAGGTCCGTATCGTACAGTGCGTTTTTTAATCGTACTAAAACGCAAGAATTTCATAAAATACCAGGGATCTATAAAAAAACTGAGCCTAAATTACAATAACTTACCCCATGTTTCCAGATGATTTTCATTCATTTTTACTGCTCCTTCAGTAAACATTTTCAACCTGCGGTTCTAATAATAGGACTCTACTGTTGTTAAACATACGCCGCTGTCCTACATCTTTGTTAAAGAAGATATAGATTAATTCGTAGCATCAGTCATAATCGTGTCATCCAATGTTGCCATGACATTTTATTACGCAATGTATTACGCATGTGTCAGGTCTGTCTTAGTGTCATTGACGACGTCACTGTCATATCGATAGACAGCAAACGTCAAACGGTTTTTTTTTGTGAATTATTTATTACGAAGGGAAGCTTAAAAATTGTCAATATTATTGCGTTTTCTATTTTCTTGTACACTATTTGTTTCTACTAAAAGTGTTTTTATATCGGCGGCACAATTGTTATATTCCCGCACAATTCACGACTATTCTAAGTAATAAAATGCGGTGAGTAAAGTTTATTTACCGCGGCGATCCGCCCCATCAGCTGTACGACTGACGGGCGTCAGCAAGCGACTGACTGACAAGGAAATAATCAAATCATAGACTAATTTGTGCGTAGAACACGATAGGAGCCTTGTTTTCATGTTTACCTTGGTGCTGGTGGTGATTCCAGATTAGTTTAACGAGTGGTGCCTCGGAGCTTCAGGGAAATACAGGTGGTAGTCCGCAGCCCTAAATCTGCACCATGACGAGGCCGGGACCGCCCAACGAGAACTTGCCTACCGTATGTTTTCTTTTTTATCATAAAAAATTATGAAAGTATGTGTGAATGAGGCATGTTCAATTAATATTGTTTTATAGCTATTTTTCAGGACGAAATAAGCTATAATTTTGATTTGTCTCAGCTATTTCATATGCATTTTGGTATAATATTTATTGCTTTATGATCACTGTAATGTAATTGATTTAAAATCCATTTTATAAGATTTGAAACTCTGCTGAGATATATAATTATGAGATATTATGAATAGGTATAGGATTAAATGAGCCATGTCGAAACATGATGTAGTTAATTAATAATAAATCATGTATTCTGGTAATTAACAGTACCAATATTTACTCTTTCAGTAATAAAAAACAAAGATTTAAACCAGAATTGAAATCTGCAGATTCTAATAACTACTCGATGGCTTGTCTAATTGTGGTATAAGTATTCATGATTATTGTGGGGCCTAAAATCTAATATTTTACCATTAATTTAATATGTATCCAGTCTGTGCTCGAATTAGTGTGACTCGTCATCTCTATTTATGACAGTTCATAGGAATATTTATCTATACAACAACACAGTGTAAATAAATTGTAGCCACTTAAACATAACAAAATATTACATGACTAACACTATGATAGCGTGATCAATAATGACCAATCATTAAGGTATTTTATTATTATATTTTTTTACTTGCCAGAAAGGAATTGCTGCATTGGCAGCTTGATTGTTGTTGCATAATATGGCAACAGTTACTTTATCACATCAAGCGGGCCATATAAAATAAATTATTATTTTAAAGACGGGGGCCCACCACACATTCCCACCACTGTGTCTCCTGTGTAGCCAGGATTAACAGCGGCGACCGCCAAAAAAGGCAATGAACAATGAAGTCCATTGCAGTCCCGGGGGTAAAACTATGGCTGCCTTGGAACTTACAATGAATTAATTCAGGAAAAAATTGTAAGCTTTTGGAATTTGAATTCCCGTCTTAGCAATGTAAGAGGCAACAATATGGCAAATAAGGCATTAAAATTCTAAAGAGATGGCTAGTCAAGTGAAGCTCAACTGCTGTGAGTGTGCACCATGGATTTTAAATATCTAACACTATTGGGGACCTTAAAACTTAATTTTAATTTTGTTTCTCGACCATTTCTACATTTTGTATTAGTAAATCATTTCTACTATTACTTACACTAATTAAAGTTATCTTACCGACCGGTTTTGACTTACGGCATTATCAAGGTAGACAAACAGGTAAATAAATTTAAGGTGGTACAAGTGATTTTTAACCGAATCCAAAAAAGGAGGAGGTTCTCAATTCAGCTGTATTTTTTTTTTAATGTTTGTTACGAGTACTTCATTACTCCTTCATTTATAAAACTTTTTTATTTGAAAGAGTACTTCCAGATTGGTCCCATATTTTTTTCATCATCATCAGCCTGTATCTATCCACTGGTTGATATAAGCCTTCCCCAATGCCTTCCACCAGATACTTACTTATACTAAGAATGTAGAGTAATGATTGGAGTCCATTTTTTTTTTGGTAAAATTATACTAATATAAAATGTCTTCAGAGTTCTATCGTGTGCCAACAATCACCAGTATCAACACCATTTTTACAAAGTGCCAACAAAGAAATTAATCAAAGTAGGAATTAAAAATCAATGTAGAAATATTGGTGTGCCTTATTTCGGCACTGCCCAGGTCTCAGATCTTTATTTTAACTAGACAAAAAATTAGTCGTTAATTTGTCGAAATTTGTCGCCCAAAGCAAAAAATTTGTCGGTCTCCCGTTAAAGAGTTATAAGGGTTTTTTTGTGGCAGTGCCGAAATAAGCTTATTTCGGCACTGCCACAAAAAAACCCTCGGGATCTATTGAACTACAAAACATAGCGAAGATATGATTTTCCCCAGAATTAGTCGTCAATTTGTCGAATTCAGACACCAAGTATCAGAATTAGTCGACCTCCCGTTAAAAAGTTATAAGTATTTTTTGTGGCAGTGCCGAAATAAGCCTTATTTCGGCACTGCCCAAAAAAACTACACCACCTAGCGAAAATCTGATTTCACCCAGATGTTGCCTTGAATAACGAGAGAAATAAACAGTGGGTGCCGAGCACCCCTGAGAATGACATCAAGACACTGATCAGTAATCGCCTTTTTGGGATGGGCGTTTTATCAATACCCGACGACCGTTAGGCGCAATGGTTTAGAGCGCCGGTTGAGACGCAGTGGTCGCGAGTTCGATTCCCGCACCAACACAAATGTTTGTTGATGAAACAGATATTTGTGTTGGGTCTGGGTGTTTGTGGTACCTTCGTTGTTACTGGTTTCCATAGGAGAACCTTAGTTTGGGACCAGGACAATGTATGTGATTTTGTCTCAATTTATTATTTTCGAGTTATCAAATGCGTATGAGCACCCATGAGGTTTTTTAAAAGCCGGCGCCCCTGTCAATATGTAATATAATTAAAGGAAGTAAATAATATTATAATTTTCAAAAGGACAGTAATATAATAATCTTTCCTTATCACATTTGGAAACAAAGGCATATGTATATAGTCTATGTGGCGAGCTGTACTTTACAGTACCTCATCGACCCTATGATTTCTTTTTACTAAATATGCATGTTGTAGATAAAATCATATCGATCATCGACGAGCCTGGTGGCTGAATCGGTAGCACGGCGACTTTAGCCCGAATACTCGCGGGTTCGAACCCCGCATTAGGCAAACATTTGGGTGCATGAACATGTTTGTCTTGTTCTGTGTGTTTTCTATGTGTTATGATTTATAAATGAATATATTCAGCTTTCTAAAACCGCCAGGCGGATGCGCTACAGACATACAATGGAGTAGGCTATAATAGTATTGGTTAAAATGCTGTATTCGGTAACAACTATTCAATTTAAATAGTAGTGTAAATCTATTAACGATTAACGAGCTCGGTGGTGGAATGGTTAGCAATGGCCACTTTGACTCCGAGGTCGCGGGTTCGATCCCCGCACATGACAAACATTTGTGTGCATGAACATGTCTGTTTGTCTTGGTCTGGGTATTTTCTATGTATTATAAGTATGTATTAAAAAAAAAATATTTAAGTACATTTATCAGTTGTCTAGTAGCCATAACACAAGCTTTGCGCTTAATTTGGAACTAGTAAGCTGTGTAAATTGTCCATAAATATTTATTTATTTATTAGTGATTGGTCTTGTGAAACTGCCGCACTGATAATTCGCAATATTTTATTTTCAATTGCTTAGTTTGTAGTTGAGGAAATGCTATTAAAATTTACCCACTATAGTTAGTTCCACCATGTCAGAGTGCCATCGTGCAAGCAAAAATCATTGTATACCATTTATCGGTTGGGTCATGTGTTCGATGTCGTTAGGTGACGTACAGCCGACACACGGACTATAAGTTATAATGACAAGGATTCAATTACAGTTGAAAAACAATTATCATTAATTGTTCCCATTCAATTTTGCTGTCATACAGTCTTAATGTTTTATTAGTTTGTTAGTAGCCGAAGCGTTGTGCTGGGTTATAGCAACGTAGATTTGGGAATAAGACTAGACACAGCCTACTGAGCAAGTTGACCATGAGTCAAATGCATGACGTAGTCAAAATCTGTAAATAAAGTGATGCTTTCTTAACGTAAATATTGTTTTTAAAGGCAATTTTGTTTTATTGAAAATATTTGTAATCGGTGCAATTGAACACAAGATATTTGTGATAACACTAGCGCTACCATTGAAAAAAAAAACGTTGTTATGATAGTAAATAACACTATACACGGTGAAATTTACGTGGTTGTTTTCCCGGATAAGGATGATTAGCCTTCAGCAGTACTATCAATTCATAGAGTTAAATTTGAAAAATACAAATGTTTCTTTATTTTCAAATAAATAAAAAAATATTCCGAACTCGAAAGCGTGAGAAACAATAGTACGAGCCGTCGCGGCGCGATGCCGAAAGGTCTCCGTCTGCCTGCGCGCGCATCTTTTGTAATGCGCGCGCCGCCTGCTTTGTATACGCCGCCGGCCGGCCGGGTCGTGCCGAGCATCGCAGTCGCAGTCGCACCGGCGAAGCGGAAGCGTCTGTTAGTCGACCCGCCGGTTCCGTGCGAGTTACACGCGAGACACGCGTCGCGCGCGTCAACCCCATTACGCCCCAGAGCTCGACGAGGACATCACAGAGTATTTCTAACGGGACCCTCGTCGAAGTGCGCGCATGGCTGCGACGACCTTTGGCGTAAGCCAATATTGCGTGTGGAAACTTCTACATAGTGAAAAATTGCATCCATACCACTTTCGTAAAGTTCATACCCTCCACGAAAATAAGTGACGCAACGGCCAGAATTGCTTTTTGTGAGTGGCTAATTCAAAATGATGATGCCACTATTTTGATACCATTAGACGTGATAGTGACACCTTATTAAAACTAAAAGACAATCAAATAAAACGTGCACGACTGTGTATTGAACGCAATGGTTTACACTTTGAACAATTACTTCGATACCGCGAAGTATAAATGCGTATTTATGTTCTGTGAATGCGTACGAATCCTGCCGTTTATCAGTAGAGCAGGTAAGTTGACTAAAATCATTGTAGGTAAATAATTTGAATCCAATTTTTTAAATACGCCCTAATCTCAGTCAGAGTGTTGAGAGAAAAGAATGAAATAATTTTTTTTGTCTATGGTGATGGCATTTCGATGCTTCAACACAGATATTTTTCTTTCTAAAGCTGGTTTTAAGTTTTATGTTTAAAGTAAATAACATAATACGGTTAATAAAGGAGGTAAAGTATTTATGACGGTCCTAAGCCCGTAAAGTATGAAGGAAAAATTGGATTATTTTAGTATTTTGTACTTCATAGCATTTTATAACTAAGTAGGCAAACATTCAATCAGCTGGGTGCGAGAGGTTAATGAACGCGCACGGTGGCGCGCCAGCCGTTGCCCCCGCACTCGCGTGTGCTCGCGTGTCTGTGTCAGGTGCGAGCAGTCCTACTATTGTTTCGCGCTTACTTTCGAGTTCCGTTTTTCACATTTGTTAATCTGTTTCTTTTTGTTTAAAATAAAAAAAAATATTACGTATGTATAGTACTACTAAAGGCAAATCATTCTGCCGCGGGAAAACAACCAAGTTAATTTCACCGTGTATATTGTCTCTTGTGAATACAAATTTTATTAGGCACAAGTGCTTAACAAAATTTGTAACAGTTAAAATGTTGTTTGTTTGTATCGTTTTTTTGTGCGATGTAACTAAATAATATTAAATTATTGACTTAAGTGCCTATTACATTATGACGGTTTCAAACAATTTATCATCATAGCGAGACAACTTTCGTTAGTATTAGTGAGGTGTAAGACGATACCTTGATGTATTGCCTGAAAACAGCGTAATGTAATAGGCCTATTATTGTCGTAAAAACGCTGTATTGTCTTCTTGAGAGACGACAAAGAGTATAATAGTTATACTGTCATAATGCATATACATTTTTTTCCGACGACGGTGATAGTGTACCATATTTCAAAGAACGCGGTGACTTCGTGTTGGTCTTTTGGTATCTATTTTACTCTTAATCATAGGTCATAACAATTGCTAGTCTTTTTTTTTTTTTTTTTTTTTTTATACCACTAAAGTGGCAAACAAGAATACGGCCCGCCTGATGGAAAGCAGTTACCGTAGCCTATGAACGCCTGTAACACCAGGGGCATCACACGCGCGTTGCCGACCCTGTAAAAACCTCTTCACGCCCTTTTTGAAGAACCCCATGCTGTAGTCTCCTGAGAAAACCTCGACAGGCAGTTCATTCCACAGCTTAACCGTACGCGGGAGAAAACTTCTCTGGAACCGCACGGTACGCGACCACTTCGGCTCCAATGTGTGAGGATGAATTCCCTGTCGATGGCGAGCGGTGCGACTGTAAAAGGAGGCCGTGGGCATCATGTCAAACAACTCCTCTGAACACACCCCATTGTACAAACGGTAGAACACACAAAGGGACGCAAAATCTCTCCTCAGACTTAAAGGTTCTAAACCGTCTGTCAGTTTGGGATCGTCAACAATCCTCACAGCACGCCTCTGAATCGAGTCACAAGGTGCAAGCTGGTATCTAGGCGCTCCCGCCCACAGATGGCAACAGTACTCCATATGCGGCCGTACTTGAGCTTTGTAGAGCAGAAGCCTTTGCCGCGGATTGAAGTACTGTTTGGCCCTGTTGAGCACGCCTAGTTTCTTCGACGCCAGCTTGACCTTCCCCTCCAGGTGACATCGAAACTGGACGTCGCTGGAGATTTCAACGCCTAGAATCCCAATACTTTTGGCGACAGTAAGGGGTGTATTCTGGGAGTGAGGAGCCACAGCAAAAGGGGTTTTCTTAGCGGTAAACGCGCAGACTTGTGTCTTAGAGGGGTTGAATCGCACTAAGTTCTGTTGCCCCCAATCGGACACTTTACTTAGTGTGCTCTCGATTTCCGACACAAGTCGTTCGCGGCTCTCCTCCACCAGAGAGTGGGGAATATTAGCGCGGCCCGTATAAAATGTGTCCCCGGTGCTATCATCCGCATAGCAATGAATGCTGTCAATAGACAACATATCATTGATATGCAGCAAAAACAGCGTCGGGGACAATACAGAGCCTTGCGGGACGCCAGCATTAATGTCCATGCTATCGGAGCAACTGCCATCAACAACGGCTCTAATGCTTCTGCTGGACAAGAAGCTAGCGACCCATTCGCATAAACCCTCTGGTAGACCGTATGCAGGCAACTTCGAAAGAAGACTACGGTGCCAGACCCGATCGAACGCCTTCGCCATATCCAGACTGACAGCCAATGCCTCACCTTGACTCTCCACGGCTGAAGCCCAGCGATGTGTAAGATACACTAGAAGATCACCAGTCGAGCGACCATGACGGAAGCCGTATTGATGGTCGCTGATTAAATCGTGCTCTTCTAGGTATTTCAGGAGCCGGATGTTAATGATGCGCTCCATTACCTTGGAGAGAAGGGAGGTAACAGCGATAGGCCTGTAATTCGATGGGTCTGATCTGTCACCCTTTTTGGGCACAGGGTGCACGTTCGCAGTCTTCCACGATGATGGAACTTGCCTGGTGGAATAAGAGAGCGCGAAAAGGCGCGTAAGTACAGGACACAACTCAGGAGCACACAGCTTTAGCACCACTGCCGGAATGCCATCTGGCCCACTCGACTTATGAACGTCGAGGGATAATAATGCCCGCCGAACATCTCGTTGTGAAAATGAGATTTCCGGCATTAAATCACCACACCGCGGGATGGAGGGCGGTGCAGCACCCCCGTCGTTCAAAGTCGAGTTTGAGGCAAAGAGATTCCCCAACAGATCGGCTTTCTCTTTAGCACTGTGGGCCAGACTACCATCCGGTTTTCGAAGTGGTGGAAAGGACGACTGACAAAAATTTCCCTCGGCAGCCTTAGCGAGCGACCAAAACGCACGGCTCCCAGATGGGTGCTTAGCTAGGCGCTCACCAATCCTGCCGATGAACTCGAATTTTGCCCTGGCAATTACTCTCTTACAGAACCTCGAGGCAGCATTAAACTCGCGTTTCAAGTCAGAAACATTATGAGCTCCGTTAATACGTGCCGTGGTCCAAGCCTCGTAAGCAGCTTGCTTGCGGAGTTTAGCTTCCCTACAAGACCGATTAAACCACGGCCGCTTCTTAGCACCTGAAGTAGCTACCCGCCGGTTTGGAATAAATAATTCCATTCCAGCTAAAATGGCTTCAGCTACAGCAGATGCACAGATGTCTATATGTTCCGACTCGAAACAGAGCTGCCTCCACGGGTACGATGCGTAAAATTCACGCAATCCATCCCAGTCTGCTGACTTATAGTGCCACATGCGACGCCAACCGGTAGACCGGGGTGCGACAGGGCTAGCGCATGGCACTTGTGTCCGGATGAGACAGTGATCCGATGAGCCAAGTGGCGCATCCACCGAGACTGTATACCCATCCGGGTGTGTGGTCAGCAGAAGGTCCAGTAGAGAGCTGGTATGGTCCTCTATATCTGGTATTCTCGTTGGAGAATACCAGATATAGAGGAGTAGTAGTCGGTTGGTGGTTGCAAATACTGAGTTATACAATGTTAGTGGTTTAGTGCGGTGTTGGATGGGTGTTTGGTGGAATACTGTAGACTATATGAACCCGAAGGGATCGCTCTAGTTGCCGTAGTCTAAGCTCCTTCTGTTTATTTTCAGAGCTGACGTTTTGTTTGCCATATGCGGTGACATGTCCATTTTCAAGGACTGTGACAGTGTATCTGGGTTTTATTTATATTTGACACTGTTTTTCTATTATGTTATTTTTATGTTTTTTATTTATTTATTCTTTATTGCACACAATCCATTAAGGCGAACTTAATGCTAAAGCATTGTCTATCAATTTACCTTTCGGACATGTGTGATTTTGTATTTTGACATCTTTTAAACCGACTCCAAGAAAGGAGGTTCTCACTTCGGCTGTTTTTTTAATGTTTGTTTTTTTAGATTTGAAAAAACTTTTTTATTTGAAAGAGTATACTTGGTCCCATATTTGTTTCATCATCATCATCAGCCTGTATCTACATACATAAATGTAGAGTAATGTTTATAGTCGTTTTTTTTGTTAAAATTATTATATTATTACTAACTGACCCGGCAAACGTTGTTTTGCAATAAAAAATGGATAACAACCTATACCCGATATGCACACAAAATTTTATAATAATCGGTCAAGCCGTTTTGGAGGAGTATGGTAACTAACATTGTGACACGAGAATTTTATATATTAGATATGTTTGTGTTTTGACATCAGTGGGATTAATTATGCTTATTATACTACCGTTGTCATTGAAAGAAAGATAAAAAAGTTATTGATTCGTTATCTTTCTCATGAATAAGTATTTTTGTGTGACTAATTAAGCTGACGTATTATTGTGAAATATATTGACTCATATGAAAGATTTCAAGTGTTGGTTAAGTGACAACACTTGTCTTCTTAGGGGGTTCATGCTGAAAAACAAAGCGGGTAAAAAAAAAACGAAAATTATTTTAATTCGTTTGCGTATTTACTATCTTAGATTGCCTTTTTTAGACCAACAAAGGCGACCAAAAAGCTTACAGCCCTCATGATGGACAGCAGTTACCGTAGCCTATGGACGCAACAACCTATTCACGCCCTTATGGAAGAACCCCATGCTTTACAAAATTGATATTTTTTGACTCTTCGTTCCACCAGTTTAACAGACTTCTGTGTATATTATTGAATGGGAACACAATGGATATAAAATAACTTTTTAGAAAGACAGTGTCATATTATAATGTTAGCTTGCCTATTTGCAATTATTACTTAGCACTTGTCAAAAATGGTGCCCTCAAAATATGCTTTTTGTAAAACCTTTTAACCTAGTTAATTAAGAAACAACGTATGTTAATACTCATTCAATTCCTGTCTCATTTAGTTCACTTTCAACATATTTTTTTGACGTGACAACGTCCTATAATTCGATGGAGCCGGCTGCACGCACGAAAAAACATGACGTATGCGGCGTTACCCCGCTCTGAGGTGTTCCATTAAAATTTTCTTTTGAAAAATGCAAACATTCCATCAGTATTTTCTTATGACGTTGTCACGTTCAACTATCGTCAGTAAACCGACTTTACAGACAACCGATTTTTGTTATAAATACAAATCTATTCGTTTGTAGCTCGGCTCATGAAACTGAACATCTTGTAACTGAAAATCGAATTCCCCACAACAGTATCAGCTGAACAATTTGCACCAAAACTTATTTATTTTCTCTCTCAAGGTTTTCGATCACTTAGTGTCATATTAGCTTTTTCTTAACCAGATGTTGTCTTGCCCTTAAGGCCGTACCTGCTGCTAGCATGGACCTTATTAAAAGTTGTTATTATGTATGAGTACATTTGCCCCCTTTCGTATTGCAGTGGATTATATCCCCAATTATACAAACATAAAGCTCATTTCTCTCTGTTTCCTCCCATCCCTGTATATGACACCAAGCTCCCATACACTAGGTCGGATTCTAGCCCACGGGGCCGAAATCGAGGTTGAGTGGAGCGAGTAGATTCGCTGAGTGTATGTTGTCCATTGAGTTCAATGGAAAATGTATTTGATGATCATTCGTCATGGACATGATCGATCTCAATTTTTTTTCGACACAAACCTCAAGCATGTCGAGGTCTTTAATTGTGACAAGTTACATCTAAATCTGTTCAGTGGTTTTGGAGCCTATTCATTACCAAAAGTGACTTTTCGGCGTATATAAGCGTTTCGCTCGTTCCACTCAACAAGTATTGATATCGGTTTGAGGCATAACGTACTTTTGCATTCATTCATCATTAATTCATTCATCATTCATTCATTCAATCATCATTCATTCATTCATTCATTCATCAATTCATTCATCATTCATTCATTCATTTGCTGATGTTTCCAGGTCAAGCTGGTGGTGGTAGGAGACGGTGGGGTCGGCAAGAGTGCGATCACCATCCAGTTCTTCCAGAAGCTGTTTGTGACCGACTATGACCCTACCATCGAGGACTCGTACATACAACACACGGAGATCGACGGCCAGTGGTGCATCCTTGACGGTGAGATATGTGGTCGTTTAATAACAGGCGGGCCGTATACTAGTTTGCAGGAAGACAACCGTCTGGGTTACTAGGGAATTGTTATTTGGCTAAGTGCTTCTGTCAGATGGTGGAGGTAATTACGATGTCGGGCAGGTAAATTACGAATTAGAAATACGTTGAATGAGCTTGTGCTTATAGTCAAACTTTATTGGCTTCATAATAGTATCACGCTGCAAGTGATCATTAGAGTGCATAAAATTAATAGAATCTATCCCGTTTCCGGCAGACTAGAATAGAATCACTCCGTCTCTTCGCGTGGATGTCGTACAAGGCGACTAAGGGAAATACATTACCAAACATCGATCAGGCCTACCCAACCCGTCTGGCCAGCGTGGGGAGTGTAGGCCAAATCCTCCTTCTGTCCGTCTGTCGGAGACTAAAATGACCTGATGATGATCCCCGCTATGGCGTTGTTCCAATAAGCCTTGTAAAACAACAATGAAATTGCACTAACAGATTTGCTATTCAGTTATGACAAGTAATTGAGGAACTAGAACATTCCTGACGATATTTTTCGGCATTTTTAAAGCCGCGAATACGATGAAGAAATGAAGTCTCAAGTTTAAAGAGAAGTAGGGTACAGCGTACGTAGGGTAAGCTGCCCGGCTGGGGAATTTCCTCCGCCTCACAGAACACTGCAGCCAAATGACAATTCCCTTGAGAGTTATTGGGTTCCTGCGAGTGAGCGAGGTCACTAGAAAGGAAGGAGTTGCTGCGTTGGCAGCGGGGGTGGCGGCACGCGAGCGATATTTCGTGTTGCGAGCGTTAATATGGCTACGGTAACCGCTTCACATCAGGCGGGCCGTATATTTGTCTGCCACCCGACGTAGTATAAAAAAAGTCGGTTTGAAAGAACTCGTATCTAGGGTCGTAAAACAATGAATAAAAAAGGTATCGTTTGTGCAGTACTGGACACGGCCGGGCAGGAGGAGTTCAGCGCGATGCGCGAGCAGTACATGCGCAAGGGGGACGGGTTCCTGCTCGTGTACTCCGTGACCGACGTGCAGAGCTACCAGAACATCCGGCACTTCCACACGCAGATACTGCGCGTCAAGGACAGGTACGGGCGCGCGTCGTATATATTTGTCACAGTTGAAGTGAGTGGTTGGAGCGCGGCGTGTAACGTGTCCTGTGTGCGCAGGGAGTCGTACCCGATGCTGGTGGTGGCCAACAAGGTGGACCTGGTGCACGCGCGCGCCGTGGGCGAGGAGGCCGGCCGCGAGCTGGCGCGCGCGCTGGCCGCGCCCTACGTCGAGACCAGCGCCAAGGAGCCGCCGCTCAACGTGGAGCGGGCCTTCCACGAGGTACTGGCGCGAGACTGCGGCGCGAGGCCGGGGGCGAGGAGGCCGGCCGCGAGCTGGCGCGCGCGCTGGCCGCGCCCTACGTCGAGACCAGCGCCAAGGAGCCGCCGCTCAACGTGGAGCGGGCCTTCCACGAGGTACTGGCGCGAGACTGCGGCGCGAGGCCGGGGGCGAGGAGGCCGGCCGCGAGCTGGCGCGCGCGCTGGCCGCGCCCTACGTCGAGACCAGCGCCAAGGAGCCGCCGCTCAACGTGGAGCGGGCCTTCCACGAGGTACTGGCGCGAGACTGCGGCGCGAGGCCGGGGGCGAGGAGGCCGGCCGGCCGACTGGTTTGTTACGAGATAGCGCAGCAGAGTACGATACAATCGTACAGTACAGGTACCGCGTATGTAAACCGAGGTTCGTTAAAGTTCTTCAAAGAGAATGTTAGCGCATTTTCAACTATGATACGTTCGTCTAGTACATACACATCAAAATTTCCACCCGTAATTTCATTTGTCTTACGTAATTTCGTCGGCTTCGGTTCAAAGATGTCGATGAACCACTGTAAAAATCGTATAGTCGTGTGCAAGTGATACAGTAGCCGTGTGTTCCCGCAGCTGGTCCGCCTGATCCGCAGCCACCCGCAGCACGAGGACAAGCCGCGCCGCCGCCGCCGCCTCGGCCGCTGCCTGCTGCTGTGACCCGCGCCGCCAGCGCCGCCACTCGGAACTATCGCTACAGTCTGCCCGACAACCGACGACGCACGCCATTGAAACACTCGGGTGAGCCCACGGACTGAACCCGCGACGAAAATTATAAATTAAATCTACACCGAGAATTACCATCAAGTAATTTATGTATGATAGAATTTTGTAAGTATACAATACGACCAGTAAAATACCGAAACAAAAACTCATTACCGCCCTTGTCACCACGAAAGTGGCGTCACTTTGATTAAAAAAAAGACGTGTGACACTCGGGGACTGCCGCGGTAAAGCTATTGCATAGCATTTTGTATCAACTTATGCAATTATAATTTTATTTATTTATTTTATTCATGCAGTATTGCTTTTTCTTTGATATTAATTCAAGTTACACTTTTTGAGCGTGGTGACCGATAAGAAAACAAATTTTTCTATTATTAAATAAATAAAACGAGTTTCGTAGAGTCGTACAATACGTCTAATCGCACGCACACAACGCCGTGTCGAAGACTGCCGAACTGAAACGACGTTAGACGATGCACGGCCTTCAAGCCACACCTCCTTGCCCGTCGGAGTGGGGAGCGTGAGGTTTTTTCGTTACGGAATTTCTGGATTCGGTCCCCGCGCTCAAGGCCCGCGATAGAAGCTATGCAATAGCTTAAAATATATATCGTTCCATGTGAATTTCCGATATTCATCCTATTCAGTTTGTTACCGAGGCAATAAGGAATTTTTAAGTCATTGTACCAGCGCTCTAAATGTTTAAATAAAAACGACAGTTTTTGATACTTTTTGCTACTAGTTCTAAATTGAAACATTTGTAAAAGCTGGATATAAAAATACTTTGTCTTGGTAACAAATAGAACATAAAAATTCCTAATAGCCATACTAAATGGTAAGATATATTTTTAATTCAAAATGGCGCTACTTTCAGTGCTACAAAGGCCTTAAACCATTCAAATAGTTTTCAGAAAAGATGATATAATAATTTACCGAGTCTACATGATCTCTTTTAATGACTGTACTTTGAGCGCGCTGATCTCGACAATTAAACGCACCAAACACTGCATAGATACTATACATTTAGAGCGAGACACCGCTATACCCGAGTAAGAGACAGTGATATTACCTCTCTTGTATCGCGTATAGCAGTGTGCGTGACACGTTTTGATCTCTTGTACGTACGTGTACGTTTCAAATCGACAAGATCAGCGTGCTCGTCACATGACTTTCAAAAAGCCTTTCATCTCGACACGAAACGAAATTGGTGAATTTTTTTTAAATCGATTACTATTACATTTTATATTAAGTCGAGCGATACTTAAAACTGCATTATTTGATTTCACTCACATTACTGATTTCAGTCCATGCCAATATTTTCTCATGGATTTTTTCACCAAAGTACGTGACGTGACTAAGTTTAGCCGATATCACTATAATGTATAACTGTACTGTACTGTAGTGGTCCAGCTTAGCACCTTTAAGAGCGGCTAATGTTTTATTTACTATAGATATGGCACTAGGCGGCCGAATTATACACGTACGTGTGTCACATCCAGCAATTCCTAGGCACAAGTAGGCCGACGAAGCTAACATTTGTAACAAATTGATTGATAAAATAGGTAAAAATCTTTCGAAAATTCACAATTTATATTGATAAAACAAGTTAAAGATCACATGTAACACCAAAGAATACAATAGTATTTAATTTTAACACGTACTTTAAGTTAATGTAATATTTGAATTTAAGTTGCAAACGAAAATACGCGCCATTACGCGCTCAGTGACTGAAAGAGATAGCAAATACACTAAATCGCTGATATATAAGATGATATGATAAGGATGGTGAAAAAAGTCTATATCCCAGGCGACGTAACCGTAATAATATTATGGAACAAGAGCCATTCTCTGACTCGATATTGTATGGGTATGCCATATCTATAACAAGTAAAACATTTAGATTGATATTCGTTTGTACTTTTCATGTTATAAGGTTGATTCCCCTCTTTAAAATAACAGAAGTTCAACCTTAGCAACATTTACGTTTGTTAGGAGTTTTTGTCTAAGCTGACAGACCACTTGGCTGACCGTACGAATTGTATGAAAAATTTAAATTATGTAAAAAGAAACAAATTGCTATTGTTTGCAAATATTACGAACGATCGTCTTTTGACGGAAAATATTTATTTATATTTATCGCGATGCATAGCATTTATTTAGCGTAGATTATGTTATCGTAAGGCACACATTTGTTAGATATTTTATTGTTGTGCACTCGAGTATAATATTAATGCATAATAATGCAAGCATAATGAGACATCACAATATATTCACATAAATAGATGTTTATTTATGTTTTTAAGCAAGAACATGGGAAAAGCATAGAACCCGTTCGTCGAATTAATTTATTTGATATGAAATGCAAAGCGTTCGCATAGTTATCGGATAGCGATTATTTGAATTTTATTTTCAATTCGATAGATGATTTTTTTCTATATTTATATTATCAGCTGACAGTTTTATAATATCTACTTTATTTTTTTTTGTTTTACGTAGTCTCTATTCTTGGAACGCAAAAGCACTGGGCGACCTGCTGTGGTATTCAATACCACGCACTCCACAACCGCGACCAGGGGGTTTACCGTTAAAGCTGAAGCCGTTTAAGTGAAAATCGAACTTAAGCTTGATTTATGGTATTTGTGTTTAGCTTAGGTGGTAGAAACTCTGAAGCTACCGACTGAGCTGAAGATGTTTGTCAATAAGGAGCCATCTATAAATCACACATTGGGGGGGGGGGGGGGGGGGTCAAAGAAGTGTGATATTATGTGACGTGACATTTTAAAATGTATTACAATCTAAGTGTTAAAACACGAACTTTGAATTATTAACGAAAAACTCAAAAACCTTTGCAACTCTACATGTAAAATTAAAAAATATGTGTCGTCACACTGGGGGGGAGTCTCACAAATGTGACCAGCTGTGACAAGGATGGGGGAGGGGTCAGAAAATCATGAAATTCATGTGACGTAATTAATGGACAGCCCCTAACTAAAACGTAAGACTTATTTCTCAAATCATAATATTCAATGGTAATCGGCTTCAGTTTCAGCGTTAAGGCTCCTAGTCGCGGTGTTGGAGTACGTGATATTGAATATCAGCTAAAGGGTCGGTGGTCGAAATCATCTAGTGCCTTTGGGCACTTAAGGCTATCAGGATTTTTTTTTCAAAAATGCTACTTTGATTTCTGTATCAATTTTAGTTAGACCAACCAATATCATAGCTAGCGTGTAAGAATAACATGGCACAATATTTAGGCTGACATTATAATTTACCAAATATGAAACGTATCTCTAAGCTGAACCCAAATAATAGATGTATGCAATAAATGTTTAGGTATGTTTAGTGATGTGCTTGTGTAGTGTTGGGGTACTCTCTAATTGTATTCTTGAAGACACAAAAGTATATAATACATAAGATAGGTAATGTTATAATTACATGGAATATTTCTATAAACAATAGTGTTTTTCCGCTATTTTGGATTGTATCTAAACATTTAAATGAAAATCTTCACCTATCCCCTAATCTTGAGTAGTACATGTACGATGTACTAATAGGTGACGGTACTTGACACTGTACTAAAAGAAACGTTACCGAACGCGAACTCTTATTCGGACTAATCGGACTATTCGTACACTCGTACAGTGTACTAGGTTATCCAATCCCGAAACACTTGTCTGTCTGTGGTCTGTCCGAGAGACAAAGAATAAAGCGTCTCGCAATGTTATCGTAAGAGTAAGCGAGATAGGAGGTAAGCGCCCTGCACTGGTATAAATCGCTTTTACCAAACAAAACACTGTTGTCTAGTCTTTTGTCAGTTGTCGCTGCAATTTGGTGTCATGTTTTCGCTTATCATCAGGCGAAGACACCCACTATGCTGAGCTAATTAGAAAAAAAAAGTTATTGTAATTATAAAATATAAAAACCTGTCTGATTTCGAACTCGAATTTAAACTTTTATAAAATGTTTGCTAGTCAGTATTTTCGACGAATACCGCAACATTAGACGAGCACATTTTATTGTGAACATAGATTAAGTACCTAGATGTTACACGTGTAAACTTAGCGAAACAAAATGGAATTGAAAAATATCATAAGTGTTCCAATAGGTAAGTGTACCGAGGGCCTATCACAGTGAGTACGGACAAAGTAGACTTATGAAACAGTATCATAACTTTAACGTCTGAAATCGACGCTTCGAACACACACATGATTCTTACCTAGCATCAAAAGTGACTATGTGAACGCAAAACGAAGCGACGCGAAACAGTCGCAACGGCTTAAAGTTATGTAGGTAGTTAAACGCACGCGAACGTGAAGCGACGCGGGACGAAGCGGAAACGGTTAGTAATTGAACATGTAAATGTTTTGAACGCGGTTTAAGATTGTTGTTTAAAATAACGACAATAGCCGCTGAAGTCATTCTATTGTTTCCAAAAACATAATACTTCGTTGTCTTTGAAATTTCTTCAGTATTACAAGACCGCGGCATGCCTCCTCGTCGCGATATCGCTGCGCACGTAGGCCAGCAACCGCATCGCGATCGCTTACGTGAGCATCGCAATGCGTCGTATATACAGCGCGACACAAAGAGAAGACATAAAATGTTGCTATTATTAATAAATTTAATTATTCCATATACCATATATTCTATTCTTTTTTGATCGCACTGCATATTAGTGCTATACAATCGTGTAGCGAACGGCGTGTCAAATTCCGACGTTACAGTTGAATTACTGCGCTATATGTCTACTTTGATTCGGGTATGATAACTGTTACGGCCGTCACTGATACCGTCATAATAGATACAGTATCGTCACGTGATATCAGCTGTTAAAAGGAGTTTAGTATATTAGCCAGTATTCGCGATCATAAGGCCTCTGAAGTCTATTTTGCTTGTGTAAATCAGTGTTTCGCTCCTAGAGCAAATAACCCACCGTGCTGCTGCCTGTTTGTATCTTCGTGTCACATATATTATGCGCATGTTAATTGCATTAGTGGAATAGGTATCTATATTAAAGTACTTTATGTTCTTAACCTATCCACAATATAATATTTTAGAAAATTTAGACTTTAGAGGCCTTAGGAGCTACAAACTGAAAGTTTGGTGACTAGTGTCACCACTGGACTGTCCTTAAAATTTTCCATTGAGTACAATAGTAAAAATCGTACTATCGATTTTACTGTAAGCATTTCAAGAAATTGGGGAACCGGGTGATTCTCTTTACCCGGGATTATAAATAATATAGGTATTGTCTAAAAGCCCAGTATCCAGATTCGTAATTGTAATGTTAAAAAAGATCTCCATTCAAGAATAGCAGTCCAGTGTGACATCAGAGTGCTTAATGCAAGTTCTTTGATCATTTGACATTCGAACATGTCAACGTTTACAAGCAGACGAAATTGAGGAAATGTTTAATTTTGAGAATTTACCAGACGCGTGTTACATATCCAAATTAGCCGGGTTTCTCACATCACTATGTGAGCAAGTAAGCCACATAATTTTGATATGTAACACATCTTATAAATTCACAACATGAGAGTTCTTCTCTGTTCTAAGCACTCAGGTCCCGTCCCGACAGAGTTAACGACATCGGCGCCTCCGAGAGTTGATTATTCTAAATTGTATAATAATAAGCTCTCTTATTGTTTATATTTTACACAAATGTTTAATCTTGTGAAACAAACAACTTTGCAATAATAAGTTTTACGGTTTAAATACGATATAATTCACAATAAGTATTTATTTCTGATAAAGTTGACATTTTGAAATTTTTTTTACTTTTGTCCCCCCGACCTTTTTAAAACACGATTGTTGTTTATTCTGAAGTTCAGTAAACGATTCAAGTTAACGGTATTATAGTTAACTCTGTCGAGTCTGCATGACTTGGAGTGACAGGTAACCCCATCATGTAATGTACAATGTCAGTATTGACAGAGTGGACGGCACTAGAGTGACAAATGACCCCGCACAAATTTGTGTAAGCTTTAATGATAGAATAGTATAGACCAGAGGAGTAACGTCGCATACACAATGTTTATTTTCATATTAACTGTTACTATGTTATTTAAGGGAGTAGAGTTGAACCAAAAAGATTAAAGTTTAGAATAGTCTTCTTATTTTTGGTCCATCTTAACCAATTGTGTTTGTGGGGGCAACGTAAACCGCCAAATCTCGATCATTTGCCATCTAACCAAAGACAAAATGGGTTCCAAATACCTAGTTACGTAATTAATTGATGTAACAAAATTCGGTAAGTGGATGCGAGGGTATGCGAATGTTATACGGATGCGAGCTCGTTGATGTCGTGTGAACTAATCACGTTTCTCATTTCGTCTCGCCTGTCATTGTTCTTTTAATACTTTCTCCGTTGTAAATGCGATATCCAAGTTTTATTAAATGGTTGTACCATAAAACAGAGTACAGAAGGTAAAGTTAGAATAATAACGCTGTAATTTTAATTCGCGCTCCAGCCGTACAGCAACACGTAGAGATCGATCGTGGACGATTTTACGAGTATCTTTTTAGAATTAAAAAAGAAACTAATCTCTAAGTCAGAGAGTCGGTCGTCTTCAGCAAAACTATTAGGTCGCTGCCTATGCTCGTTCTATCGCTGAACGAAGAATTCGTGACATCGTCATTTATTTATCCGGTCATTCATTCACTCGGTCATTTATCCATTGTTCTGTACGATTGTAAAGATGGACCAAAGACATTCAAGTAATAAAACCACTAGTCTTCCTCAGTATTCTCCATGCTTTATTTATCTATGGACTTTTTACAATAATTGTTAAGTATATTATCGTTTATACATTTTTATATTAATTTAAAACTGTTTAAAAAATGATTTACATTTTATAAATCAAAGATGTCTCTAAAATTCTGATATGTTAAGAGGTTCGGAGAGTTAATATTTTGACGTTAGCGTGGTAAAACATAAATCACATTACAAAAGGAGTGAGGCAAGTAAAATGTTTTTTATTACCGTCCTTCGAGAATACTATTAATTATTTTTAGGTCCCTTGTTTAAACATGTGGCGGTCTTATTTAAAACCTTGTTGTACCAGCGAATTAATTTAATATACTGTAAACAATAGTAAATGCTCGTTTGAAGCTACATACTCGACATACAAGATTCCGAACCTCTACAAACATTCGATTATTGTATTTATGAAGAATGTGTAACTGTATGCTTTAAACGACTACTAAAGTCAATCTCTTTGTACACTAGTCAATCTACCAAACCTCTGCAACTGTATGTAACATAACGCTAATTTATTGCCTATAAAAATGGCGCCACTAGTACTTTACTAATAACGGCAGAATCTGGAACTATATAGTTCCGTTTTCTACTACTATAATTTTTTTACAAGTGGCGTCACTACTATATGCATTTATATAGCAAGGAATTAGTTTATTTGTGTAATCTACTTTTAATCTTCGTTTTAACTATCACAGACCAAATGAATTTATTTAAAATTTTATTTGACTTCATTAGTGAAGATAATCTTGAATTAATTTACATACATTTCCATTTCCTAGTTCACTTTTCTGTCTCCATTGAAAATGTACGACAAGTGGCGCCACTCTTCCAATGTTTGTTAATAGCGGCAAAATATGGAACTACATAGTTCTGTTTTCTATTACTATGAAAATGTACAGGCGGCGCTACTTAATTTTATGTTGTAGGTAATTTGTATGCCGCTCTTTGTAAACGTTCATTACTGTCACTGATCAAATGTGTGCATTTTAGCTTTAAGCTCGGTGACATTTTTTTCTCTTTCGGTCTTCGTTTTTCCGCACGGTGAATATTATTTGATGTCTGTTGAATACCTGTAGGGTTTAACGCATACGGCCCGCCTGATGTAAAGAGGTTACCGTAACTACATTAACGCTCGCAACATAAAATAACGCTTGCACGCCGCTACGCCCGCTGCCAGCGCAGCATCTCCTTCCTTTCTAGTGACCTCACTCACTCGCAGGAACACAACAACCCTCGCTTCGTTTGTCAGTCAGCAGGGTGCACCGCGTGCAGGTGAAGTTGGCTTGTTCAAAGATGTTGATGAACCACTTACACCCAAAATTATATGCATGTACTGTACAGTAAAAATATATAAGAGCGCGTGCCCGCTTCCGAATCGAGACTTGTACAAATCGCGTGCTTCCATATCACGGTGTCAAGCAATCAGCCCACCTTATGTAAAGCCGTTTTCCTACCGTTTGAACGTTTGCAGTAGAAATAATACTAGACACTGCTGACAACGCAGCGCAAGTTATGTAATACAAACCAATCTAAAACTTACTATTTTGAAGTCGTTTTCATAGTTTCAAGAGAGAGAGGGCGCCACGTGTCGCATTTTATATTATCCATACGAATGTTTATTTGATTTGTGGGAGTAATATTAGTGATAAAGCTGCGGTCTTAACGTCAGTGGGCAGCGGGGCGGTGTATTCGCGCGTTTTCGACGCCACAACCACGGTCGCTCGATTTTCACTGAATACAATACAAAATAACAAAAAACTTACCTAACTGAAGTCTGGGTATTTCGAAATACGACTGAAAATTTAACTAGGAATAGTAGTCGGCTCGCAATTTGACATTGAATAATGAAACCAAGTATACAATTTAATTACGATTCGATTCCCACCAATGTATCTTTCGTGTAGCCAGGATTAAGACAGAGGCGACCGCCAAAAAGGCAATGAACAGTGAAGTCCATTGCAGTCCCGAGGTAAAACTACGGCTGCCTTGGAACTCACAACGCATTTAATCAGAAGATATATGTAAAATAATTACGAGAATGGCCTTCCGGGGCCCTACCGCCGAAGCTGGAGCCGATTATCACCGAATATCTTGATTCGAAAAATAAGGCTTATGTTATTGCCAAACACCTTCACCTTAGTCGGTAGAGCTCCATCGTTTCTACCAGCTAGGCGAAACAAGTAGCATAAATCTTAGTTAAAGTTTGATTTTCGCAATAAAAAATCGGTTGTCTGTAAAGTCTGTTTACTGACGATAGTTGAACGTGACAACGTCATAAGAAAATACTGATGGAATGTTTGCATTTTTCAAAAGAAAATTTTAATGGAACGCCTCAGAGCGAGGTAACGCCGCATGAGTCATGTTTTTTCGTGCGTGCAGCCGGCTCCATCGAATTATAAGACGTTGTCACGTCAAAAAATCCGATGGTCATCGGCTTCAGCTTCGTCAGTAGGGTAGGGTCCCCGGTCGTTGGCGTCGAGAATGGGCCAACCCGCCGCTCGCTGTCGTCCAGGCCGCGGCCTACAATACGCAGCAATTGATGACGTTTATAAAACCAACGACATAACGCGTGCTATGACGTTGAGTGAGAGGTGACTGAGGTACGGTAGTGTCGTACCTGCGTATGTAAGTTGTATATTGTTGTTAATGTATGTTTTATATGTTGTAACATACAATAAATGTAGAAACCTGTATACTCACGTTGTTTCATTTATTTTTCGATTGGGTAACCTTGTGTTTATGTCGCAGCCAATTCGTAAAACCCGCCGCATTACATAACGACTAACTTAAGGCGGATTGTCTTTAAATAATCTTTTGGTTAGGTTTGTCTTGTGATTAATTAGAAATGTGAGGTTCCACAAACGTGGTTGGATACCCAAGTGAATTGTCACCAGATAGCTGGCCGCATATCTGGTGACAATTCACTAATATGATAAAAGGGCGGTTTGAAATAATGGCTTGGCCATTTTATAAAACAGTTAGCCGTTATGTAATGCGGCGGGTTCTACGAATTGGCTGCGACATTTATAAACTGACAAAGCTGTCTGATGTATGCAGTTATTTCAGATTGCTACGCTGCAACATCAGAGAGACCACGCATGTGCCGACTCTGTAAAGTCGTTCGTCAAATTCCTCGTAGACTCCTGGGCGGCACAACCTGAGATTTTCTGCAGGAAAACTCCTCTGCTGCAATGTTAATCAATGGGACTAACGAGAGCCTCATGTCACCAGCATAAAAAAACAGGGTACGGCACATTACGCGCTGATTACGACGATTTTAAAATTCAACGTGGCTAACGTGACCATCATCCCCTATTGGGGTGCAATAGGAAATGTCTATGTATCAATATATGTGTCGTTTTTGCGGTTTCTCGGAACGCCAATCCATACTAATATTATAAGTGCGACAGTGTGTCTGTCTGTTACATCTTCATGCTTAAATCGCTGGATCGATTTAGATAAAATTTGGTTCATAGATACCTTGAGTCCTGGGGGAGGACATAAGATAGTTTTTGTCCCAGAAATTACCTGTTATTGCCATTTATTGTACTTGTAGGGCGGTTCTAAGTTCGACTGTATATATTTTTTTAATGTAGTTTCAATGATTTCTCCGTCAATTGTACAGCAATTTTAATAATTCTTATTTGTTTGAGAGGGTATACTCTTCAGGTGGTCCCATATTAATCAAATCAGGACCTGATGATGGGCTCCCTGGGAATTCGAGAGAAAGGAAAGAATCGTGTTAAGTTTTCTTAATTAAATTATTCATGTATTTTCGTCTAGAAGGCACCATGTCACTACTACTTACACATTATTATAATAAATAATAATAAAAAAGAAATAAACTTAAAAAAAAAACAACTGAAAAATCCTGACACGAAAAAGTCAAAAACAAGTAGGTACTACCTAATTCCTGAGATTCTAAAAGTCGGTGTATTTCTTTTTAATTTGATTTATCCTTTTTAAGCTGATGGAATAAGACTTGTGTTATCCTAATAGGTTTTTAAGTTTGTATTTGGCGTCAATCAGTGCTTATGCGATCGCGGGCGGTGCAGCGGGAGCTGGGTGTAGTAGTTATCGGGAAAATTCTTGCATCCGTATTTAGTACAATTAAAGGTGCTACATGAAGGTGGCCGAAATGCACGAATTTCACGCGAGCGAAGCCGCGGGCAAAAGCTAGTATTTATAGAAACGAGGCTTTTGTTATCCTGTTCATCAAATTTGAGAAAACTGTTGACAAATAGAGATGGATTTATCCCAATTAATTTACTACGTACAGTATGGCCACTCCCTGCCGCTCTTTCGTGTCGACCTCACCTCCCCTCTGAGACATATCTGGAACAGTTTGCATGGCGCCGCACGCACACACGCTCATTCGCGCTCTGCACAGACGTCATTGGTTATGTAGTAGTAAACGGCGCGATATTTGTATGGAGCGGCCGGGGTTTGATAATATACTAGCTGCCCGCCCCGGCTTCGCACGGGTAGAAAGTGGTGTTTTATTTTCCGCGCATTTTTTACGTTTTTTCTCTCCATAAGAACCTTTCTTATACGTTGAATTTTGAAAAATCCTTTCTTAGTGCACCCCTAGACGTCATAAGGAACCTATGTGCCAAATTTGGAATCTCTGGACCCAGCGGTTTGGACTGTGCGTGAATATATATCAGTCAGTCAATCAGTTTCTTTTTAGGTATACTTGCATATAAATATTGACATCAATAATTATACCATACTATCGTGACTCAATTGTTTTATCTTCCGAAACCTCTCCACTAACACTTGAACTTTATGGTATGGTATTAAAGTTCAAATTGATTTTTAAGTATTATTACGAATCGTTTGTATGGGAGTATAGAAAAGTGCTGTTTTTAGACTTTTTCAAGCATTTTTTTAAATTTTTCTCTGAGTACGAATCATCCTCGTACTTCAAGGAATATTCTAAAAAAATAATTAGCGAAATCGGGTCAGCTGTTCTCGAGATTTGCGCTTAGTAACACATTCAGCGATTATTTTTTATATTATAGATAGGTAGCTACTCGAATTAATACAGTGTAGTATCTATACTTTCTGAAAAACAACGGGAAAATGTTGAGCAATTACATATTTACAACATCGGTGCAATTTCAATTACGGACTCATAGACGCACCAGCGGATCACGCCAGTTTTAACCGACTTAAAAAAAGGAGGAGGTTCTATATACGACTGTATGTATGTTTTTTTTAGACTGCGTATAGCTATTGTATATAGTATCATATTAACCTTGACTCAGTGGCCTACTGACAGTTTAGTTTCCTAAACTATATCACGTGTTTCAACGTATGTATTTACCAAACTCACCGACGTCACGCAGGCAGAAATCAGCTGTCCCAACAAACGAAAGATTATTAGTACCCACAAACAACAAACTGAATTACCATTGCGGAATCTGTCTCAGTTACTTCCTTAAGCAAATTTGGTTTGTAGTGTTGTATTATCAGAAGGCCGATTCTCCTAATTATTTTACATCGCTGAATGAAAATTGACCGAATCGAGATTGAATTACATATGAATTGGATGAAAATTATATACCTACTTGTTTTCATTCTCCAAATAATGTCAATTTTTATTATGAGCAGAATGACATTCTTAGTTTGTTTAATTTTCGTTCATATTCTGATATAATCCCAATTTGAATAAACTTTGAAATTTTATAATTGTGATACCATACCATAATAGCATAGGTATATCAGCGCGTCCTGCCCGCTATGACCTACGGTGCTACGGTGAAGATTTGGACGCTGACCGTTGCGCTTTTTCACGGACTAAAAGTCGCACAACGAGCGATGAAGAGAGCAATGCTCGGAGTTACTATAAGGGATCGAATCCGGAACGAAGAAATTCGACGGGGAACCAAAGTGCTTAAACATAGCTCTCAGAGTCAGCAAATTGAAGTGGCAGTGGGCTGCCCTGGCTGCACATCTGCCGAGTCAGCCATGGCAGATGAGATGGGGGAGAAAAGTCCCAGAGTGGAGCCCACGTATGGGGCGACGAAGCGTGGGACACCCCCTCTCTAGATGGACCGACGATCTCAAATGAGTGGCTGGTAGCGGTTGGATGCGGAAAGCGGAGGATCGCAAAAGGTGGAAAGCAGGGCTGTTAAGGATATGAAATTTCGGATTCGGATACGGATATGAAAATGATTATTCGATAGTGACGGATTGTTTCCGATACGGATGTAAATTTTATTAGGAATTGTGAAAGGAAAATTTTAATACAACTTAAACTTTCGAAGAATAGAAACCTGCTTCAAGTAAATCCAAAATCAGCAAATCACCTTTTGGACTAAGGAAAAATCATATCATCTCATCTATAACTCCTCCAATGTCAAGTGGTGGATGTCATCGGTCATAATAGATTATCATATTAGAGGCCTTAATTTTTTTAGGTAATTTTAATCTCACAAGAATGGATACCAAATATAAAGAAGTATGTAATTATGCTCTAGGTCTAGATAAACGATGCAAGCGTCGAGAGACGCAGTTAGTATGTCTTCTTGGCGAAAACCTATCAAAACGTGTCTCATTTAGATTCCGCCCCTATCCGAAAGTATCTGGAACTTTTATATCGGTCTTAATTACGGTTTCGGATAGATTTTTATTCCGGATATCCGATAGTTTCGGTTTCGGTTACGGAGCTCCAAAACATCCCTACTAGAAAGCATTGGGAAAGACCTATATACCCAGCAGTGGGTATAATAATATAATGATGATGATGATTTGTGATACGAAAATGACAGACGTTTGTAAGATGGAGACTAGATCGGAACTGAAATTTTGACTACATTTTAATTACGAGAATGGCCCCTCAGTTAACTACCTAATAAGTGCCCCTTAAAAACATGTTGTTTTGAACTGAAGATTTTATTGTTTTGGATGTTTTCGAATTCCTCGTATATAATTGGACAAATGTTCTCTTATTTGGATAACTAAGTATTCGTCAAGCAAGGTCAGTAAAGCTATATAAAGGCATGTATCTCAATAAATGTATGTGGTGTTTCATTTCTATAGTCATTAATATAGTGTAGGTCGACAGATGTGTCAGTAAAATTAGGGTAGAGCTAAAATCTACAGTCAAATTGTAGATTTTTTATATTATCTTGCTGTAGACTAGGTACTTATATTTGGACAGCATCAAATTATGGGTGGTTCATATGGGTATGTATCTTAATTAGAGAATTCGATCCCGGGTATTTTTCCTATACCCCGGGGTTATGCGATTGGTGTCGATTGATCCTGGGAACACGAGATAATCCCGGGATTGCTGCCAGGTAACGAAAACTGGCGCATTGACTGAATGCGGTGTCAAACCAATGAGTGATTGCAATTAGACTGCAACAGCCGCAACAAAATTGACTCATTCTTCGCATTCCACAGATTACGAATTCGAGCCCAAAAGCAAGTGAGACTCGACCGTGAAAGTCTCAACTAAAGGAGGGACTCTCAATTAAATTTCCATTAATTGTGAATTGGAAACCGAAAACGAATGATACTGGGCTGCCACAGTTGAAATGAACGAACTCGCCCTTGGTGGTAAATTACAGACAGACAGAGCGATAGATTAGATAATAGAATAGGTCAACATAGACATATAGAAGATCGTGTTATGAATTATGATATACCCATGCACATTCATCTGACTGAGTGGCCATTGCTAGCCATTCGACTAACTAACGGGCTCGCCAATTTCGGTTTCTATATCAAATAATCAACAAATATCTTTTTGTATAGGGACCAACGAAAGTAATGGCATTAGGTATAGGATCATGTAAACAAAAGTTTTTGTTACGTTTGGAACTTGCTCCTAAGGTAAATAGAATTATTTCTTTATGTGTTATATTTTATTTAATACTAGCTGTGCCCGCGACTTCGTCCGCTTGGTTGTGGGTGAGAATGTGGATGTGAATATCGATGTGGTTACGGATGTGGATATGTATAAAAATGACAACAACGCTCCTCTGTACACGACATTAGATGTATTACCGTCGGTGATTAAAGCATGTAAGTTTCTAGGATCGCTCACGCGCGATAAAGCCACATAAAGCTGACTGTGCGAAAAACAGCTAACAGTTAAATCTACACCAGCAACTTTCAGCGATTGTCCTTGGCTTTGTTAATGGTCATTGCATAGCATAGGCTTACTGGGAATTGGACCCGTTTGAAAGTAAATGGGAAATTATAAGGTATCAAAGGAATTCTAGGTATGACTATTCACCTGCATGCAGGCTACTTACGTACTCTTAAGTCGAGTAGCTCGTGGCGACCGACGCTCAGAGAACCCAAGCATCGGGGCCCTACTACCACTCCCCATTCTCCATGATGGGTAGCCCGAGCTGCATGGCACGCTCACATCCCGGCGCACAAGTACAAGTACAAGCGCGCCTAGTGTTTCTGTACCCACACTGGGGCGCCGGATAGCCGGCTCCCTGATTTCCTTGACAGGTACCGGAGCTGTATAAGGCGCGCTCACTTTCCGACGTCCTTCAAAGAAGAAACGCCTACCCCGAGCCTACGGTAGGGTGACCGGGGTGACGGAAGCGATCGCCCGTCAACCTCCTTGCTCAGCAGGCAAGTACCCGAGCCGCGACGTCAGCTGGGAAGCCGACGGCCGCTGTAAGGGCCGCTCCAAGCCCCGTTGAGAACCACTGTGGCGGCCCTTCGCCTTAGGCCAGTGATAACCAACTCGCTACGCGCGAGGCCGAGCGCCCTGCCGACAATATGGCCAGGCAGACGAACATGCCCGACCTCTGTAGCTAAACCACATGCACGTGAGTGATTACACGCACATAAAGCCACCTCGAATCCGAACCCATGACTGGCAAATTGGGCTGCCGCCAGTCCCCGAGGTACCCTGATCCAAACAGGGGGACCCGTAGTTCCCCCTGTGAACTCTCCACAGTCGGGTCCTCCGTGGAGAGTATCCGTAGGAACACGCACCCTATACCTAACAGCTAATGCGCCCCGTGTGCCAACCTTCCGGTTATATCACGGGTTGCGAGTCTCTCGTCCAGTAAAGCAACCAGACGAGAGGACCTTTACCTGCACCGCTTTTGCGCTCAGTAAACCAACCGAGCACGCAAGCGTAGCAGTAGCAGGTCTTACTCCGCTTTCACCTGCATGCAGGCTACTTACGTACTCTTAAGTCGAGTAGCTCGTGGCGACCGACGCTCAGAGAACCCAAGCATCGGGACCCTACTACCACTCCCCATTCTCCATGATGGGTAGCCGGAGCTGTATGGCACGCTCACATCCCGGCGCACAAGTACAAGTACAAGCGCGCCTAGTGTTTCTGTACCCACACTGGGGCGCCGGATAGCCGGCTCCCTGATTTCCTTGACAGGTACCGGAGCTGTATAAGGCGCGCTCACTTCCCGACGTCCTTCAAGGAAGAAACGCTTACCCCAAGCCTACGGTAGGGTGACCGGGGTGACGGAAGCGATCGCCCGTCAACCTCCTTGCTCAGCTGGCAAGTACCCGAGCCGCGACGTCAGCTGGGAAGCCGACGGCCGCTGTAAGGGCCGCTCCAAGCCCCGTTGAGAACCACTGTGGCGGCCCTTCGCCTTAGGCCAGTGATAACCAACTCGCTACGCGCGAGGCCGAGCGCCCGGCCGACAATATGGCAGACGAACATGCCCGACCTCTGTAGCTAAACCACATGCACGTGAGTGATTACACGCACATAAAGCCACCTCGAATCCGAACCCATGACTGGCAAATTGGGCTGCCGCCAGTCCCCGAGGTACCCTGATCCAAACAGGGGGACCCGTAGTTCCCCCTGCGAACTCTCCACAGTCGGGTACTCCGTGGAGAGTATCCGTAGGAACAAGGAAAAGCTATTATAAAACGTAAAGTTGCGTTCCGTTCCGCCAGGAGCATCTTCAAACAGCATTTCTCCTTATGCATACTTTACGCTGCGATACACATTAGGTCAAGTATCAACTTTAGCTTAAGGTGAAAAACCCGGGCTATTATGTCATGTCTATCATGAGTTGTATGACCAGTAAAAAGTAGTTGTGAAATTTCAATCCACTTTGGGTTAGTTGTAAATGTAATGACAAGATTAGGACGGCCGAACTTACGAACATAACAGAAAGCGCCTTGCGTCCGTTCGTGCATTTTCGGACCTCCTATAAAACTTCACGGTGCTATCATGTTGCTTTGCATCTCGCAGATGCACGTAATCCTCAGCACGTAAACGTGTCTGGTTAGTACGTATATAAACTAACATTTCTGTTTGTATTTTGGCATACATGTCAACGATGAAAGCCACTTGATATATTTTTTGTGTCAATTGTGGTCACCCATCCTAGTTGGAACTACGACAGGGGTTGCTTAATTTGCGTTAGCGCTACGACCTCTAAGCATCTCACTTGTTGTGTTATTTACTTTAACGATGATAACATAGTACCTTAAGTTTCAGTCAATTCAATTGAAAAGTTTCAGTCAATTCAACTGATCGGTTGTCTTGTCCCATTTTATATGTGATTCTTTAGATTGATAGAACTTTTTTATTTATGAACAGATTGAAATGAAACAAACACTAAATCTTATGTGGAGCAAACCGTAACGCATTAGTGAAAACCGCATTCAAATAGGTTAAGCCGTTTCTAAAATTAGCGTGTACAAACGTACAGACAAAGAGACATACAGACAAACAGACAAAAATTCTAAAAATCATTGTTTTGGGTTCTACTGCGTTCATAAAGCCCCACTATAATATTTTTTCTTAAATATCTTCCATGTACAGACAGCGGCCAGTTACGATTTTATTACATGTATTGATAAGAAAACTCCTGAAAATGTTCAAGGTTGTGTAAACATGTTATAGAGAACACAACGTGCGCGTGATACCTATGGTATCGCATATGCACTGCTTTAATCCTAGAAGGTCCTTGGTTTGTGTGTTATGATTAAATATGGTTCGCGCCATGGCCACCCCCGCTACCAACGCAGCCACTCCTTCCTTCCTGGTCAGTTGTTATTTGGCTGCGGCATTCTGTGATGTGGAGATACTTTCTCAGTTGGGCACCTTTCAATTATGCTCGCCCTGCCTGTCTTTCGCCAGTTCCTCGTTAGTCAGTGAGTGAGATTACATTTGGCTCAAAAGTGGCGGTGAGCGACTTACACCCCGAACTTCTTCACGTACCTATACATTATTATATATATTTTTGTAACGTTAGGCCTTCCTACAGGCTTTCACTGCTGTTGAGTTTGCTGCTGGTGACATCGACACGCGAGGTCCTCAGCGGAGGCGACGCGAAGGACAGCTACACCTTTCCGGACAGTGTTACTCTTCACGGTGTGGTCTAGTCACAGTAAAAGTATTAGTACTACGTACAGGATGGCCGCTCTCTCGTATCGGCATCATCTCCGCTCTGAGACGAATCTGGAATAGTTTGTATGGCGCTGCACGCAGACACGCTCATTTTCACTCTGTATAGACGTCAACGTCTATGTAATAGTGAACGACACGACATTTGTACGGAGTGGTCGGGATGTGGATTTGTGTTAATTTGATTCAGGCGTTGTTTAGAGAAAGTCAAAGGTACAGGCTCTTCTTCCGAGAAGTCCAGCAAACATTTAAGTATACGCCGACGCACTTGCAGTCCGTGTGATGCTGAACAGTATGCGTCAGATTCAAAATAGGGCTGACAGTCGATACCTAGTCCAGGCCGAAATTCGAACATTGCTTCATGAAGATCTAATTACTTTTTATACACGAATCAAGTTAACATAAAATTATTAATACATATGATGATCAGACAACGCGTGCCTTATTGATAGAGTTGTGTACAGGTGAAGGAATGTTGTGTCGGTCCTTCATTATATTAATATACTTGTAATACATATGTTTTTAAATATGAGCGGGGGGCTAACAAGCATGTGGGTCACCTGATGGAGAGTAATCACCACCGCCCATGGAGATCAGCAACACCAAGGGGTCGCCGATCCGTTGCAAGCCTACACTCATTTCTTTCTTTCTAGTGGTCACTGTGGTCATGGAGTAAATGAAGTCTCACTTACTCGCAAGAACACAACGACCCTCAAGGGATTTGTTATTTGGCTGCGGTATTATGTGAGGTGGAGGTACTTCCCCAGTCGGGCGGCTTAAAAAATACGCCCTCTCTTCAAACTACTGGCTTGCTCAGATTTCGCACATCTCGCGTCTATCTATGTCTACCTACTGAGGAATATTACTTCTAAGCTGCGCAGACGAGGGAGTCATTTGTCCGCCGAAATAGGTCGCTTACAACTGCATCGAATAACGGACACCAGTCAGTGGTCCGTCGTCTTCGCTCTATGCGATTCTGCGATTTTTTTTATCCAAGTAACCACACTCAGCATGATTCTTAAGTTGTCGTGATGTATCTTTCCAAGGCCTGCCTATCTGTGACTGGATACCATCTATGGGTACCGCAGATTAAGGAACGTAAGAAAAAAAGTAGAGTTTTTGAGTCGTTTAAAGGTTTATCCATAATATTTGTATGTAACAAGGTGTCTATATATGATCCATTTCCTGACGAAGTGTTTGTAATATATATTTTTTTATACTACGTTGGTGGCACACAAGCATACGGCCCACCGGTGTACACCCATATGTGAAGCGGTTACCGCAGCCATATTCACGCTCACGGTACGAAATATCGCTCGCGTGCCGCTGCCTGCGCTGCAACCACAGCAACTCCTTCTTTGCCGGTGACCTCACTCACTCGTAGGAACACAACAATCTGCAAAGGAATTGTTATTTGGCTGTGGTATTCTTTGAGGTGGAGGTACTTCCCCAGCCGAATACGCCGTGCCCTACGTCTCTGATGCCAGAGCCTCTTTCGCTAATATTAGACATAAGAAGATATTTTGAATAGAAAATAGTATTGAATATTTAAATATTGAATATGACAGACGGCGACGAGTTCGAGTACATCGTGGTGGGAGCTGGCGCGGGCGGGTCCGCGCTGGCGTCTCGCCTGGCGCTGGCCGGCGCCGGCGTGCTGCTGGTGGAGGCCGGGGGGGAGCCCTCGCCGCTCTCGAAGGTGAGCTCGGGTACAGGGCAGCGGGAGCAGACGAGCCGTCAAGGCAGACAGGCGTCGTGCCTGCGTCTAGCCCGGCCAAGAACGTTAAACTAACACTAGCAGGCGTGCTACTGTTTAGATGGGTTCGAGTGCGAGCTCTCAGAAAAACCACACTGCAGAAGCCAGAAGCCTCACGCTGCCATGTAACTCTTTTTTCGACTTCATGCTATTTTTTACTTCGTACTCTGGTCTCAGCAAATGGTTATGCAATACAGTTGAAATGTAGGAGGGTAGGCGAAATGTGGGACGTCCTCACGCAAGCTGGGACGACAATTTGCGCATGATGACCAGTAAGTAAGACTATGTATACATTGTATATGAAGGTGTTTGTACCACGGCGGATGTTAAACAAACATACCGTCGGCTTTACATTACGGTTTGTATTTAGTTGAAGCTAGAGGTGGGGTTAAGTGTTATTTATTATTAATGAGTTAAAAAATAATAGTAGAAAACACTTACGTACGTTCATAATTTATTAATGTCGTCGCGTTGTCTATACCCCCATCCAAAATAGTTAATTTTAACCGTACTAAATTATATAAATAGTTGTATGAAATAGATTGGATAAAATAACAACCAATTAACTTTCCTTCAAAAATGAGGTGTAGGTATGTAGCAGTAATTAATGTTAAAAATATCAGTATCGTATCGTATGTTTTAACTGTGTTTTTATACGTTTAAGGTAATTAACATATTCATTTAGTAACAATACGTTTAATTTAGTTAACATAATAACTTTTAACACCCACCTCTAGCTCAAAGCAAGGACACATCGAGAGTACTTAATAATTGCATGGCTCAAAGTAAAATGAACCTATGTCGCATTAACTATCACTGTCTTTCCATCCAGCGCCAAAATATCCTTAACATTAGAATTTGATAACTGGAAAAATATTCTATGTATAAAAATCCTTACTCTGAGGTCTAAACTTTACTAGTATTTTGCTAAAAAATTGTATTAAGTATTTTCCAATTACAGATACCAGGCGTGGCGTTTGGGCTCCTTGGCTCCAGTTTAGATTATCAATACGAAACCATATCAAACAATGTGTCTTGTTTATCGCATTCAAACCGCAATTGTCGGGCCAGTCGCGGCAAATGTCTCGGCGGGTCCACCAGCATCAACTACATGATCTACACACGCGGCAACCCCCAGGACTTCGAAGAATTTAACATCAGCGGCTGGACGTGGAAAGACATGCAACCATATTTTCTACGCTACGAAGGATTGCAAGACTTGAAGCGTCTTCCTTCTACTTCTATTCCCTACCATAACACTAGCGGTACAATGAAGATGGAATTTTTCTCGGATTCCGGTAATTCGTGGCATCCGAGAATTATCGAAGGGATGAAGTCGCTAAATTTCCCTTTCAATCCAGATGTAAATGCGAGGTCACAAATCGGTGTAACACAAATCATCGGGTATGTGTACGATGGTGAGCGTATGAGTACAGCGCGGGGATACCTCGCCAGAGACGACGTCAAGAGGAAACTGAAGATCGCAAAATACACTACATGTACCGGAGTCATCATAGACAACGATAAAGTAGCGCGCGGCGTCACCGTCGTCGTTGACTTTGGCCTGTTCCACTCTGAACTACGTCTGTATGCCACCAAGGAAGTGATCCTGAGTGCCGGGACCATTGCCACACCGCAGATACTGATGCTGTCAGGCATCGGACCGGCCGATCACTTGAAAGACATGCATGTACCGGTCCTTGTCGATCTGCCCGTGGGAAATGACATGTTCGATCATGTGGCGCCGTTGATGTTCATAAAAGTTGAAAATAAAACACGGGACCTGGCCGATTGGCTATCGATCGCAGCCAATGCGACCGGCTCACTGACCGATTTATTGTTACATCGAGATGGCCCGCTCACCTCGATTAGTCTCACGGACATAACTGCTTTTGTGAACACAAAGTGTTATAATTTTGATAAACACCAGCTCACAAACGACAGCGCCGAGTGTCAGGTGCCGACGACACAGTTCATATTCTCGTACTTCGATAGGTACATATTGAAAGTAGCGGGGCCCATCGCTCAGCACGCGGTAGATATTGGTGACAATGTTTTTAACCAACTATCAGATATCAACGAGAATTACGCAATAATAGTAGTATCTCCTTGCGTGCTAGGTCCAAAGTCGCGAGGTAGCGTGAGGCTCGCTAGTCGAGAGCCACTCGATGCACCTGCAATTTTTCCTAACTATGTTTCCGACGACCTAGATTTGGAGGAAATGGTCCGGTCGATCCGCATCACAGAGCACCTAGTGGAGACGCCGGTGTTCAAGGCTCGGCGCGCTTCTGTCGTGCGGCTGCAGTTCCCCGAGTGTCCGCAGCACTCGTCCGACCCGCGCGGGTACCGCGGCTGCTACGCGCGGCACATGACGCAGTCGATCTTCCACGCGGCGGGCACGAGCGCGCTCGGGCGCGTGGTGGACGCGCGGCTGCGCGTGCGCGGCGTGCGGCGGCTGCGCGTGGCCGACCTCGGCGTGCTGCCGCGCCCGCCGCGGGGGAACACGGCCGCTAGTGCCATCGCCGTCGGAGAGAGGGCCGCCGACTTCGTCTTGGAGGACAACCAACATTTCTTAAATAAATAGTAATATACATTGTCTCGTATATTTTTACCTCAAATTTTGACTAACTTCACTATATTTTTTGTAAGTGGCTCACCATCGTCTTTGAACAAAGAGGGCGACGGAGGAAAGAATGAGACGGCTGCAATTACATCTCGGAGGAAAAGAAATGAACATTTGATATTCTTTTAAATAAATGTCTGTATCGTGTTTCATTAACTATTATTTCCATCAATTTGATTACCTACACTTCTCAACTAATGCAACCGTACCATACGACCCTATATTAATATAGTACCCCTTACTTTGGCACCCCTTACTCTGGAGTGGCAGAAGTAGTCTGTCAGATCGTGTTATGGAATTGAGGAATCGTAGTCTAAATTGGGTTTGAAGTAAAAGCAGTCGGAAAATAATTGCCTAGTTATCATAGATAGACGATGAATGGGCTCCGACGAAGCGGAGACTTATAACCTAATACTAACTAACCATGTTGTAAAACTAAGTTCAATTTGGAATTTTGAGAAAAGATGCCGACCATCATAAGGTAGATCGTCAGTTTCATAAGTAAGGACCTTAACTCAGTTAAAAATCTCACCAATAAATTAATTCTAGAGTATTTTTTTTTTATTTATTGATGACAAAAATTGCATTATTCTGTCTTTCATGATTAATGTCAATAGTTCCCAGGAGATGGATATGTTACTACCATATTGTAAATTGTTGTGATTTCAACTTGCCAATTATCTAAATTTTGGTTTTAAATTCTATTTCCTCAAATTTGACTTATACTTCGGTTGAATAATACATTTCTTTGGTAAAGAGAATCTGTTCATTAATGATAATTAATCCTAGCTGATTAAAATTCTCTCGAAGGAGACTTTCTGTGTAATTAACAGGATAGATTTACGTAAACCGAGTCGAGAATTATCGTAGCTAATTACGTCGAGAACATTAAGAAATCAGACGACGTTGTGATCCTTTGATCCCTCGTTCCAGTTCAATGTGTGCTTCAATTAATTACTTATCAGAAACTCAACCGCTTCGTCCATTGAGATTGAGACCCGTTACAGTTCCTTAAACTTTTTGAAAGTACCTACAAAAAGGTGAACACAACCTGATTAATAACAGATTTTGATTCTTCTTCTAGTTGCACCCCAGTCTCTCCATCTGCTGGAGGTTGATCGTCCTTCGAAAATTTGTCTCTTTCTTTTACCAGTCGGAACAGACGCTGTCAATTCCTGTCTATTCCCTTATGTTCCTTAGCCACAATGGTTCATGTCTTCCTGGACTGTAAACTTGCTGGATTTACTGGAATCAGTTTATTTGCTTACTGGCCATTTAAGGCTGTCTTATTTTTCAAATAAAATTTTACCAATTTTATTGAAACTACATGTCATCATTTTTTTTCTTAATAATGTATTCTTATTATTATTTTAAAACTTTTATTCCTAAATAAATTATTTTGTTTAGTTTCAAGGTATTTTTAAGCGACACTCATGTAAATTTATCGATATTCAATATCGACATGTCCCCATCTCTTATCTTTTCGGATGCGTGGTCTAACCATGGGATGGGGTACTCAGTAAAATTTGGTGCATCAACTCAGTAGCGCTAGGGCAGCTTACGCGCTGGCTTACTGAATTATCCCAAAATTGCGCTATGGCGCAACAAGATTGAAGGCGCTTGCGGTCGTCAAGTGAGCTGCGTAGCGGCGCACGCTCTGCTTGCCGCGCACTGCACCACGGGGCCGGGGCCACAGAATAATATGGCGCCCCGCGTACCTGTGTGCGCCGCACTGCGCTCTACATAAATAGCGCACAGCTGCGCACTATACGCACATATATATATTATGTCATGATAGTCGTTTTAACGACTTTGATTGTTGTATGTCTGTTTATATCTGTCCTCTGTGTTGGCTAGGTGTTTCGGTCGAGGCTGGGCCCATGCGTGTGAGACCTTACGTCTTCGGGCGCGGCGACAAGTAGGGGCCCGCAGCGACCTGAAACAGAAAATCACATGAGTATCATGTCTGTTGTGTTGTGTCGTAAAGTGTCGCATTATGTCATGACAAATGTTTCGTAGTTATATCCGTAAAAATGTCGTGTGTACGTTTTTTAGCGTCATTTGTAAACAAATGACTCTAAAAATCTTGCCTCTACAAGACCCTTAATCAGTCAGTCGGTCCGACCACCATCACTACTTCCCACACCCGCGCAAGCGAGGTCAAATTACACAGGGGCGGTTCGCCCCTGGAGTCTTGCCCGGGCAAAGAGTACTTAACTCGAGGCCCGTAAGCGTATTTTGGGGTGTAAGTGGTTCATTAACATCTTTGAACCAAAGCCAACTTCACCTGCACGCGGTGCACCCTGCTGACTGACAAACGAAGCTCTGGCGAAAAGAGAGGTAGGGAGCGTAATTGTAAGCTACCCGACTGGGGAATGTGCCTCCACCTCACAGAATACCGCAGCCAAATAACGGTTCCCTTGAGGGCTGTTGTGTTCCTGCGAGTGAGTGAGGTCACCAGAAAGGAAGGAGATGCTGCGATGGCAGCGGGGGTGGCGGCGCGCGAGCGATATTTTATGTTGCGAGCGTTAATATGGCTACGGTAACCGCTTCACATCAGGCGGGCCGTATGCTTGTCTGCCACCCAACGTAGTATATAAAAAAAAAAAAAAAAAAAAAAAAAGCGCCTAGGCGCATGATTACTGACTGACTATACGCACTACGTTTGCTCGTTGATTCGGCAAGTGAGTGAAATAATGAAAAGTGTGTCAACTGATTAGCAGCGCAGCGAACTGAGTTAACGCAATTGCGGGGCGTAGCGCAGTGTTACTCATGTGTAGCGTGGTCATTCCCGCAGGCCGCTTATGTTGCATTCCGTTGTCTTTTACAGAATAATTGAAATTTGTTAAAATGCATTTTTTACAAATTTCAATGAGAATTATTCTTGTAAGTAGGCTAGGTGGTCTGTGGCCAAGACAAATTCACAGTTTGACACCAATAACCATACTGACGTACAGTGTTAAATTAACTACGTGCCGTTATTTATCTCTAATTTATGCTTTTTAGGTCTAATTCTTGAGTCTGGGAGGCAGCTAATGGCCACCCGCCTCCCCGGCTCGCTCGACTAGCCGCTGGGACGATCCAAAAGAGGAGATAGCAATAATGAAATCCATTACCTAACGATCCTCGCTCCAATAAAAATAATGCCGGTAAAACCGCATGGGATATCCGAGCACTCTGCCGGAAATGCGGGATGCACAAAATATTTATTACTCATAGGATTGAGACCACTTTCTCTTTTCATGTTTCATTAACATCTGATTCAGTTATTATTTAGTAAACGTACTGGTTTAATAATGTATCTAATACCTATTAGGATTTTTAGTAGCTCAGCTTTTAAGAAAATAGTCACTGAAATGAAATGAAACTAATTTCTTTATTTTGCCATTGGACCCTTATGTGCGCAAAAGTCTTACACTTTTTATATACATAAGTATTTGAAGTGAAAACTTCTTTAGCAGCGTTGTGCACTTTTTGGTATGGGTAAAAAATGTTAAACTCGCGTCAGGACACGTGACCTGATCGAAAATTCGTAAGACGGAGGCAGAGTAGACCGCCGGCGCGCCGTAAGAGAGGAAGTGATATCCCCCTCTCTTTCGACCGCGCAGCGAAAATGTATGCATGCTCCTGCTGTTTATTTTTAGCCTATCTTGCTGTTAAAAAAAATCTTCAAAAAAGCACAACGTCAATGTTCAAGTTTTCACTTATGCCGTACTTTATGTAACTACCATTTCGGAATTGATATAGGCGAAGAAGAAATGTCCCTTTTTTCCCAAGGACCTTTAGGTTGTTAAATTGCTACTTTTCAGGGGTAAAATTGTATAAAATATTTTTTGGAAATATTTCTGCTTAGGCAATCATGTGCGACTAATACGAAATTTGGATGCGGAACTCGTTGTCACACTTACTAAACAGGGATTTTTATATTTCAAAAATGGCAAAATTCACCTTCCCACCTTGGTGGTATTAAAACCGAATATCTCTAATATCGGTTTAACTGAGTTACCAGGAAGGTTTGTGATGGTGGCGAATTTTTGCATTTTATATTTACTGCTGTGAAGTCGCAGTGTACCTACCTAATAAGTAATTGGAACAACTACTATACAACAAACTATAGTTTGTTGTATAGTAGTTGTTCCAATTACTTATTATATATATGTTATGTATTTTTCATTTATTTTTTATACTACGTCTAAGTTTGCCTAAGGTAAGGTTTGTCTAAGGTTGCCTGGAAGAAATTGCATTCGCGATAAGGCCGCCTATTGTACTCTCTCATGTGTATTGTCTTTTATGATTGTCATATCTTGGTGCAATAAAGAGTTTTTATTATTATTATCTCTTTTTAATCACGGGTCAAACCCGGTCATTTGATAGGCGTGCGCGGGGATATGGATCCAACGCGTAGAGGCCCCTTTGAGAAGTTTAATGTAATGTTGTACGCCCGCCGTGACCCGCTCCAGGATATGTCAATGGAACGACATACCCATGAGCAGGTCTCGGCAGGCGTTGAGACTATTGCGAAGTGTGATGGAAAATAAATGGGCTATGGAGATGAGATCTGGGTGAACTTAATACCGGGCTATTACAGAAGAGGGACGGACGCCTGCCATAACTGCTTTTATTGCTAGTTATTTGCGGTAGGCGGTGGCTTGCCACTCACTAGATGGGCCCCCGAAATGCCAGGAAAACGGCCAGGGGCAACACCGGTGTGAGTGACTGAGGGGTGTCGAGAGGTGTGCTGCGCTTTCTCCAAAGTTACTCGCGGCGTGATGCCCTTTAACACTTCCACCCCTGGAGCATATAGCTCTAGCGGCTCCTCTCTGGACGGCCAATGAAGGCAAGCCAGAGCTGAGAGTCCTGCGGGCCTTCTTGTGTTTACACTCCGACCGATGAAGACACGTCGGAGACGAAGGCCCTGACCGACTCACTGGAGACTCGGGTCCGTGGTGTCGCTACTCACACAACAGCTCGCCACACAAGCTGCCCTGCGGACTTATTATTATTATTTGTATCTCTTTTTAATCACGGGTCAAACCCGGTCATTTGATAGGCGTGCGCGGGGATATGGATCCAACGCGTAGAGGCCCCTTTGAGAAGTTTAATGTAATGTTGTACGCCCGCCGTGACCCGCTCCAGGATATGTCAATGGAACGACATACCCATGAGCAGGTCTCGGCAGGCGTTGAGACTATTGCGAAGTGTGATGGAAAATAAATGGGCTATGGAGATGAGATCTGGGTGAACTTAATACCGGGCTATTACAGAAGAGGGACGGACGCCTGCCATAACTGCTTTTATTGCTAGTTATTTGCGGCAGGCGGTGGCTTGCCACTCACTAGATGGGCCTCCGAATTATTATTATTATAATTATCTCATTTATTTATATTTCTCCAATTTTTTACATTTTGAAATCTAAATCATATATAAAAAAAATACATTATATCATATTTATTATTATTATTATTACGTCGGGTGGCAGACAAGCATACAGCCCGCCTGATGTGAAGCGGTTACCGTAGCCATATTAACGCTCGCAACATAAAATATCGCTCGCGAGCCGCCACCCCCGCTGCCATCGCAGCATCTCCTTCCTTTCTGGTGACCTCACTCACTCGCAGGAACACAACAGCCCTCAAGGGAACCGTTATTTGGCTGCGGTATTCTATGAGGTGGAGGAACATTCCCCAGTCGGGTAGCTTACAATTACGCTCCCTACCTCTCTTTTCGCCAGAGCTTCGTTTGTTAGTCAGCAGGGTGCACCGCGTGCAGGTGAAGTTGGCTTTGGTTCAAAGATGTTGATGAAACACTTATACCCCAAAATTTTCATTTTTTTTAATATTAATAACATTCTGACAATTCGAAATCAACTATTTAAAAGGGGATTTTTTTTAGGTTGATTATGAAACTGTTGCACACGCTGTGACAACGGGGATTAAGGGCTACATTTCATCGGGACACCATGGCGGCGCAACAATACCATCGGATATTGTTTGTATATATTTTTTTTGCAATAGTGAGCATAGAATTATTTTAGCGATCCCTAGACATGGCCGCCCGCGAATTTCGTCAAACGTCGTCGGCTGCTCTCGGTAATCTTCGGTTCGTCCGTGAGGCGCACGAGAACGGACCCAATACTCGGTACATCTCTATGAACCATCTTTTGTTTCACGTGCCAGGCATATATTAGCTCGTCGCCCTTACAAGTTATATTAGCAGCCCTCGTGCGCTTCGACGAGCGCACGAGGGATTTTTGTTTACAGGGAAAATAAGTCTTAATAGTTTAGCAAAGAGCTTAAACTGTTTCGTCATTATGAAATATTTTATCTGTTATATGTTTATGTATGTTTAAAAAATAAATAGGTATTAATATGGTAATTTAAAAATAAAGATGAAATAATATTATGTAATTTTTAATCTTTTGAATTGGTGGTTCAGCGCACGAGCGCACTTAAGGTACAGCCGCCACTGGTCGCACATGATTGCTTAGGCAGAAATATTTCCAAAAAATATTTTATACAATTTTACCCCTGAATAGTAGAGGTAAGACCGCAATTTAACAACCTATAGGTCCTTGGGAAAAAAAGGACATTTCTTCTTCGCCTATGTCAATTCCGAAATGGTAGTACATAAATAAAAAAAAATAACAAAAGACTCCGGGAAAAAAATTACACTCCGGGAGTGCCGACAAAAGTGAAAACTTGAACATTGACGTTGTGCATTTTTGAAGATTTTTTTTTAACAGCAAGATCTGGCTAAAAATAAACAGCAGGAGGATGCATACATTTTCGCCGCGCGGTAGAAAGAGAGGGGGATATTACTTCCACTCCTACGCCGCGCCGGCGGTTTTCTCTCCCCCCGTCTTACGAATTTTCTATCAGGTCACGTATCCTGACGCGAGTTTAACATTTTTTACCCATCCCAAAAAGTGCACAACGCCGCTAAAGAAGTTTTCACGTTAAAAAGTAAACGCGGGCGAAGCCGCGGGTGGAAGCTAGTATCAAATAAATGTTACATACAAACGATGTTACAGGCACGTGGCGTGGCGCAGACATCAACCGCCAGTTTCCGCATTACCTGCCGCAATTTAAACCTTCCTTATTTGTGTACGCGAACGTGCTCAGTGTCTGCGATTCCTTGTTTGTTCCCGATATTGGTGTTATTATAACCCAGCTTAGACGCCTCGCTGTTTACAAATAGATCTTTCCCTTCATCCAGCTTTGTATTGGAAACGTCGGGATTCCAAATGATATCGCTATTTATTACATTGTATTAGTTTTATGGGCAGCTTTTGGAATGCTTTATCGAATTCCGCTAAGAAAGATACGGTCCGCTATGAAAGTGGTCTGTTGTTTTTGACAATACTATCTACCTATCATAAATCGTAAATGTTGCAATTTTTTTTTTATACCCGTATGATGTCATACAAGCATACGACCTGCCTGATGATAATCAGTTCGGCTCAAATTATATCGCCACGGAATGGAATGGTATGGAAGCGTCTATTTTGCTTCATGACGGGAAAAAGCGCGCGAATTCGCTGGAATGCTCGAGTATTCTCGCGTGTACCATCGCTGTGACCACCCCGACTAGGGTTGCCAGATGGTCGGGAATCGTCTGGATTCTCCCGACAATTCATGTGATGTTCAGACTCCCGACAAATAACAAATATAACATGTTTAGTCTGCTAAATAATTTATATTCTAAAGAAAGGAATCGTGTGGGCTTTGGTTTGATAAGCTGATACGACTGAATTTTGATGAAAATTGCTCAAGTTTTCGATCTTTCCTCGATACTCCAAAGGGATCCAAAATGGTGGACTCGGTAAAAAGCAATTCATAATACTTGTGGCAAACAAATCTGCTGTTTATTTTAAAAATATAGTTAATAATTTTAACTCATAAATTTTCATTTTTCCTGACAACAACCCCATAACCCCGACATTTTGAAATGTTATCCAGATAATTTAGATTTTTCGATCTGGCAACCCTAACCCCGACCGACTCGCGCCACTTCCCGCGGATTCCACAGACAGCACTGACAGTAGCTAGGGGAATTCTCTCTGGGGGATTCTAGGGGGATTCCCCGGATGACGCACGATCATTTTAATACGTATTTAAGTTTATATGTCAATTGACATAAAGGTAATTATGCCAGGTACATTTTTGTGGCAAAAAGTCGCTTTCATCGGCGGTGTAAATAGCGCCTTATAGTAAGCCTAAGGATGATTGGAAATTGGAATCGGAAATGCGCCAGTGATGCCTCTAGTGACCTAGAGGCATCACTGGCGCATTTCCGACTATGTAAATCCCTTTTACGCCCTTCTTGATATATTGTAATCTCCTGTTATCGCTCAATACCTACTTTGTGATCAAGTATTTAGCGACAGTGTAGGGACGTCGCAGATGTTCAACAGCTCTCTATCGTACGGATGCGGCACAAGAAATGATCTATCATTGTTCAAACTTTACACTTTGGGCATAAATTCAAACCGTCATTTTACAAATGACAACAAAATTCCTCTGCGGTACAATCGCGAACAGCCGTCGAGGAAGTATTGTACAACGATGCACCTGAGACAACGACCGATCTAGATGTAACTCGTTCCCTGCAAACACACGGGTGTAACTAACAAACGGGAAATTGTGTAACACGAGCATACGATCTTTGTGTTATTTTTGTTTTATTCTATTACGAAATCCATAGTCCTTAGTAACAAATCATATTTTTGGAACGAAGTTCCCTAGGGGGCGTAACAGAGGAGTACCTTAGCCGGCAAAAAACGTCCGTAACGTTAAAAAAACCGTAAGATTGAGTCTACGTGATGACTGTTATTATTATTGCAGTTTGCTATTATTATTATATCATTCGATATTTTTTGACACTTTTGACCACCAGATGGTGTACCATCTGGTGGTCAAAAGGGGAATATTTTTTTTATTTTTGTCGATAAAAAAACAATTTTTTTTTTTTTTTTTTTTTTTTTTTCTATAAAGCTTTATGCTTTAAAATATTACGATCTAGCTTACGGGCTAATAAGTAATTTAATTTTAACATAAACTTCTAAATATTATAGTCTAAGAATAATGTCCATTGACTTTTCTTAGTGTCTATTAAGGTGAAACACTTTCTTGTTGTGTTATATTTAATGCACTGTCACTAATATTGTCTCACTTATTATTACACTAACTCAAAAGGTTTTGTTCTTTTGAGTCTTCTCACTAGGTCTGTGTTATCGAGAAGTTTGACTACCTCTGGATTCACATGGTGATGAAGTCTAAGTTCATGAGCTTCTGCATATTTTTGTATCACTTTGTCCACAAACTCCACTTTTAGGTCCCGATGGAGATAGTCATTTCTGAAGTACCACGGTGCATTTACAATGCCCCTGAGTACTTTATTTTGGAAGCGCTGAATAACTTGTTTGTTACTCTGTTTTGTACAGCCCCATAACTGTACTCCATAAGTCCAAACTGGCATAAGGACTTGCTTGTATATTAGTAATTTATTGTGAATCGACAGGCTAGAATTCCTCCCGAGCAGCCAATACATGTTTTTGTATCGTATCTCTAACTCCTCTCGTTTCTTCTTGACGTGAGCTTTCCAATGTAATTTCACGTCTAGGGTCATACCTAGATATTTGGCCGTTTTGACATACGGGATCTGCTGATTATTTAAAAGCACTGGATGGTAGCGCGGATTTTTATTTGTGAAATCAATATGAACCGATTTTGACTCATTTAATTTAATTCGCCATTTTTGTGTCCAGTTGTGAACTTTTGTGATGGCAATTTGAGTTTTCTCAACTGCTTCTTTATGTGTGTTTCCAACAGACATTATGGCAGTGTCGTCAGCAAAAGTCGCAATTGTGTTATTTTCTAATTTGGGAATATCACAAGTGTATAGTAGATACAGGACCGGACCTAAGACACTTCCTTGAGGTACCCCAGCTTTAATTTCCTTTAGATCAGAGTACGCATCTTCTTGTCTGATTCTAAACATTCGGTGAGAAATATATGACTCTAGTATTGCAGCATACTGCTTTGGCAACAATTTGTTGATCTTATACATTAAACCTTTATGCCAAACTTTATCGAAAGCTTGTGCAACGTCCAGAAATACTGTTGAGCACACTTTCTTTTCTTCTAAAGCTTTTTCTATTATATTTGTGATTCGATGCACTTGGTCTATGGTAGAGTGTTTCTCTCTAAATCCAAACTGATGTTGCGGTATCAAGCCTTTTTCATCCAGTATGGGTTTTAATCGTTTGAGCAAAAGCTTTTCAAATAATTTAGACATAACTGGCAATAATGAAATCGGCCTGTATGATGTCGTTTCATGAGGCGGTTTACCCGGTTTTGCTATCATAATTACTTCAGCTACTTTCCAGATATCCGGAACTAATTTTAACCTGAACGCTGCATTAATGAGGTTCGTTAATTTGACCAGAGCCTTACGAGGAAGATGAAGTAGGACTTCTCCAGTTATGAGGTCGTAACCTGGTGCTTTCCTAGGATCAATATTGGTCTTTATTTCATTCGCAACTTCTTTTGGTGTTACAAACTTTATGTCTGCGTTTTCTTTCGAAGTATCGTGGCATGTCAGGTCATCAGATCCTTCATTGGGTTGAAAAATTTTTTCTAAATGCTGCGCGAACCTTTTTGCTTTTTGTTCATTACTTATGGCCCACTTTCCATTTTCTTCCCTTATTGGCGGTATTTGCATAATTGGTCTTTTTACAGTTTTAGTAGCTTTCCAGAGAGAATAATTAGTCCTACTATCACTGGTTAAGTTTTCTAGGCGAGTTTTAAGAGATTCGTCTTTGAAAGTCCGTATCACTTTTCTAAGCATTTTAGTGAGGCTATTCAGAATTTGTTTATCGCGTGGCGATCGTGTTTGGTGCCATATTTTTCTTTGTTTTCTTTTTTGAGCTATCAAATTCATAATTTCTTCCGGGTATCTGTTTCCTTTGGGTTTTCTATGGATCTCTGGGGTGTTTTGCCATGCTGACAGTTGGATATCGACGGTAAATTTTTCTACTTCGATATTTAGCTGCTCTTCATTACGGAGCGGTACATTAAGATTAATTTTATTTTCTAAGTCTATTTGAAAACTCTCCCAATCAGTCTTTCTATTTACTAATGTTGGAATGTTTTCTTTATATATAGCAGTGTCACTTAAATTTAAAATAATAGGCGAATGATCTGAGCTCATATCAAAGCCGTCTTCAACACTCATGTAGTTAGTAGATATATTTTTACAGATAAAAAAATCAATCAGGTCTGGGATTTTTTGTGGATCAGTGGGCCAATAAGTTGGCTTTCCAGTCGATAATACGTCACATTGATTTTCTTTTATAGCTTTGAGTAATTCTCGTCCTTTAGTTGTGGTTAGTCTGGAACCCCAGTATACATTTTTGGCATTTAGATCACCTCCAAGGATAAACCTGGTTCCAAGTTTTTGTAAGAAATTAATGTATTGATCTTTTTTTAGCGAGTATCTGGGCGGGCAATATATTGCTGAAACAGTAATCGGGTATTTTTTAGTTTTAATACATACCGCTACAGCTTGTATTTCACGTTCTTCACACTTGTGGCACTCGTAGTGGTAGAGATTTTCTTTCACGATTATGGAACTACCTCCTCTTGCGCAGTTATCAGGATGTAGTGCGTGGTATATTTTGTATCCTTCTAATTGTAAGAATGACTGTTTTGTACAATGTGATTCAGAAATTAAACACACATCAATTTTTTCAGTATCTAGGACTAACTGCAATTCATTTTGATGTTGGAGTAGCCCATTTGAGTTCCAAGCCATGATTTTGAGAAAATTATTCATGATTTGCTTTTAGTTATAGTCTTTTTGGTGCTATTTTCCATCTTTTTAAGGCGCTCATCAAATGATGTCAATAACATGAGTACTTTATTTAATTTTTCTTCGATGTCAGTATTCGGCTGAGCATCATTTATTTTTTTGGCGGTGATTTGAGCGTAAGTAGTTTTTTCAGACTTACTTTTGTCCTGTTGCCATGGTTGTGGTATTGACTGTGTTGGTACACATGTTTTGTTTATTTTTATCATAGAGGATTGCTGTTGAGCATGTGGCTTTTTCTTTAAATTCTTGTTTTTAAAATTTTGTAACTCTTTGGCAACCACACACCCCCTGTAGTTTGCAGGGTGTTGTTCGCCACAGTGTATGCATTTTGGTTTATCTTGCGGTGACTTTTGGCAGTCTTTGGTTAGGTGCTTGCCAGTACACTTAACACATCGTGGTTCTTTAGAACAGTATTTTTGTGTATGACCGTAGGCTTGACATCGTTTACACTGGGGGACCAGCTTCGGTGTCTTAAGGGAGTGGATTTCTACTCTACATCCTAGTATACTTTTTATGTCAAAGATTTTATTAATGTCTTCTTCGTTCTTAAAAGTGAGCATAAACATATTCAATGGTTCTTTATTTTTCCATCTTAATTTGTTTACTGCACTTTCTATTTTATATCCTTTGAACTGCAGTTCTTCGACAATTCTTTCTGGTATGCACGTATGGTGCAGTTTTTTAGCGATCACTCTTATAGGACGATCTTGCTTATTCTCGTATGAGTGCCATGCACAGTTATTGGAGGTGAGTCGTTTCGTGATAGACCTATACGTTTCTTCATTGTCGGCGTTCACTTTTACACTATCCCCACTTAACATTTTTATTGTAAATGGGTCGCCTAATACGCCTTCTACCAAAAAATCATAAAATTTTTGATAATCTTTAATTCCATCCACAATTATTGGCGGCGGGGACGGTATTTTTTTGTTTATTTTTGACTTGGGCTCATTACTAATACCCGGACTAGTATTGGGGGACGGTGAGTTTATCAGCTTTCTTTTCTTTCTATTTTTTGCACGTACCCATCCAGTTTCTTTAGCCAACTCTTCTTCGTCCGTGCAATATTCAGCAGGTTGAGAGGAGTTATATTTAACATTAGTACTATCATTAGAGGAGAAAGGAGGCTGTTCCTGCTCTTTATATTTTTGCAGTTTTTCTATTTCTAGCTGCAGATTCTCCAGTTGAGTTTGCAATTGATGAACTTGACATTCTAGATTCTCTCTTGCTGCTTTCTCGTTTTTGTAGTAAGAGTAGAGAATCATCTCATTCTCAGTATTGACTTTAATCGTAGTTGGGGAACCACTTGCCATTTTTTTAGACTTACCGAACATATATTATTTTAAACGATATAGCTTCGCCTTAACAATTGTCCGTACAGCGTATTGCGTAAGTGGGTCATCGTGACGCGCACTGCACTGGTTAGCGGCGTGACGGCGGTAGCCGCTGCGTCGACACTTTTAACTAGAGCACTAGCGCCTTGCGTTCGACACGTTTGCTCTGCACAAAATCGAAAACCGAACTCTATAATAAAAAAACAATAAAAATGTACATCGAATAATTTATTTTCTTTATCCTTGAGTAGAACTTGAAATTAATAATATCTTTATAACAAATAATAAGGACCTTCGTTCCTATCTGGTGTCCCACGACACCACTCGTTTTTTTATTTGCTATATTTACAGCCAATTATAGATTTACATTTTATAGGCGTTATTATTTATTTAGAGCAAACACAATCAATCTAAATAATATTCATAGTGCGAATATTTTAACATAATTAATTAAAACAATTTGAGTAGTTTATCAACATCTTTGAACCAAAGCCAACCTGCACGTGGTGCACCATGCTGACTGACAAACGAAGCTCTGGCGAAAACAGAGGTAAGGAGCGTAATTGTAAGGTACCCGACTGGGGAATGTACCTCCACCTCACAGAATACCGCAGCCAAATAACAATTCCCTTGAGGGTTGTTGTGTTCCTGCGAGTGAGTGAGTTCACCAGAAAAGAGGGAGATGCTACGTTGGCAGCGGGGGTGGCGGCGCGCAAGCGATATATTATGTTGCGAGCGTTAATACGGTTACGGTAACCGCTTCACATCAGGCGGGCCGTATGCTTGTCTGCCAACCGACGTAGTATAAAAAAAAAAAGTATTCAATTTGTATTACTTTCTTTGAGATAACATTTGGTTTGGTAGATCATTTATTATTTCAGATTATATACAACCACCGAATATTTTTCAATAAACATAATTGAACCGAGTCATGTGGGTATCTAATTTTTGTAAAAATCCAGTTACGTCACGCGTTTTCCAGGAGACGATTTTCATCTTGTTGCGAATTTATCCCCTTTTATACGTCACGTAGCAGCTGTGTGTTTGTCATATCTTCGAAATGAAGCGTTATGTCTGCGATGGTTGGCGTGATATTAGTCTCGTAGTAATATTGTCGTGATTGTGTGGCGTGGAACAGCGCGGCGGGCGGCGGCGGGCGGCCGCGGGCGGCGGCGGGCGGCGGCGGGTAATAACACGAGTGTATAATAAATGATACACCATTGGCTAGCTTCAGGTGGTTGGTATTTAGATAAATAGTTTTTTATTCAAACACATAAAAAAATGTCCGCCTGGTCTTGTTATTTGAATAAAACATTTTTCTATTTACTGCTAATTTATTATTACTAATGTTCACACCACCAATCAAATACAATGTTCACGTCGTAGTGTTCTGTTGAAAAATATATTATCAACGATCATTATTACGTATCAGTGGGTTCTAATGTCTCCATATAAATAATTTGCGTGCTTCTATAAAATTTCAACATCTTATAAAAAGGAAAATGATATAGAAAATAATCTTTTACGGCTCACTGAATTGTGAATATTGTGATAAGAACGCACAGTTCTTTATTTGCTGGCGCGATGAGGTTTTCAATGTGAGGTTTTGTTGAAAAATATATGTATTACGTATTTAGCACTCACGATACCATGGTCCGCCTGTCGATGTCAAGCGGTTGCCGTAACCTATGCCGTGCAATGCTCTCTAGATGGATCGACGGGCGACGATCACAAAAAGTGTCTGGTAGCAGTTGGATGCGGAAAGCGGAGGCTCGCATATTGTGGAAAGCATTGGGGAAGGCCTATATCCAGCAGTGGGTGGATACAGGTTGATAATGACGACGATGACGATGATGATGCCCTGTAATATATGCAGTATCGGTAGCACGTTTTGCACCTTGATGATGGCTGTTACTGCTTTTACACCATTTTTGAGATAACATATTGATTTAAAAAAATCTGTTAGTCTAACTGGCTCATACTGTTATTGATTAAATATTTTTGAACAAATGCCACAGCGGTAGCGTCGACTTGTCCCAAACTAAGCAAGTTTGTAGTATATAGTATACTTTAAATATATTTTATTTTGTAAATGCATAGTAAACATCCAGACCAAGAAAATGTTTTTGCACACAAATATTTGTTTTGTGCAGGGATCGATCTTCTGAGTCAAAATTTTCTAGTAAAGACATGGCCGTGTTGTTTCCAGCAGACTAGAATAATATTTCTGGACAAATTTACACAGCGCCATCTAGTCCCAAATTGAGCGCAAAGCTTGTGTTATGGGTACTAGACAACTGATAAATGTACTTAAATACATTTTTTTTTTAAAACATAGAAAATACCTAGACCAAGACAAACAGACATGTTCATGCACACAAATGTTTGTCTTGTGCGGGAATCGAACCCGCGACCTCGGAGTCAAAGTGGCTATTGCTAACCATTCCCCTCGACCACCGAGCTCGTCGAGAATCACTCCGTCTCTTCCCGTAGATGTCGTACAAGGCGACTAAGGGAAATACATTACCAAACATCGATCAGGCCTCCCCAACCCGTCTGGCCAGCGTGGGGAGTGTAGGCCAAATCCTCCTTCTGTCTGGGACGGACGAGAGGGTCGTGCTCCTGTAGTGGAGACTAAAATGACCTGATGATGATGACGATACCAAAGACAGTGTTTCCATATAAAAATTGATGCTGATAAATGGCGGCGCTTTATTTTACATCCATTTACAGGGCGCAGCAGCTCAGCGCGGTAGGGCTGCGACATCCCTCGCAAATTTTGTTACCTGTTGTCTATCCCGTTTTAAGTAACTTTTATTATTGTATCCATACTCATAATATAATAGATAAATCAACAAGTTTCTATAAAACGCAAATGCGCGTAAGTGTGTCCAGCCTTTTTGTTTTTAAAGTTTGGAAATTTCGCCCTATAGATACTTTGAGAACAGTTCAGTACTTTGAAGAGTATTCAAATGCATGCCACAATTTTCTCGAATGCTGTGGAATATCCCGGAACCCAGTGAATCATTCAACCCCCGAGCGAAGCTGGGTACGCCAGCTAGTAACTAAATATTATAACTAAGCAAAGATTGTATTATAGGTACTATATTACTGATAAATGTAGTTATTATTGTTTTTTTATGTAAATACATACATATAATACATTGTAAACACCCAGATCAAGACAAACAGACATGTTCATGCACCCGAAATGTCTCGTGCGGGGTCCCAATAAATAAATGTGTTTGTTAGTCATTCTGTCACGTCAAAAGGAACCAATATCCATTGATTAGTAACATGATTTTTAACGGGGATAGTTTAAGCTCTGGTTAGGAAGTGATAGTGTTAGGCCAAATAATAATTTTATTAAAATAACTTGGACGAAGCCACGGGTAAATAGCTGGTATAGAATAAATAAATTAAATTAGAAAACTCAATACGCGGTAAATAAGGCATTCAAATGACAATAAGCACTGATGTTTGTTTGTTTTATCGTGCTCGATCCTAAAAAAGGGTAATAGGAGGAAGAATGGATGCCACATGTCGCAGACTGCCGCAGAGACGACCACGACAGCCATTGGCATCGCTTATATCTTCTGTATGTGGATGACCTCCTTATATCTTCCATGTAATATAGTTTGTTTGTAAAAACTTTATTGTACAATAACATAACATTAATACACACAGTGTTTATAACATTTTTGTACAATGGCGGACTTATCCCATCAGGGATCTCTTCCAGTCAACCATAGAATACTCATAGGAAACTGAAAGATTAGCGAGGCAGTTGAAATTATGCACCATGTCTAAATAATTATAAACATACATATACTACATACATATATACACAAATACATACATATGTACCATATACCTACATATATATACCTATTCAATATAATACACATATTTATACATATACAGATAGTTTGTTTAGCTCAACACATTTGTTTCGTGAAACCAGAGCTTGTGTAATTTCAATTTGAAAGAGTCAACAGACTGACACATTTTCACATCAAAGGGGAGTGAGTTCCAGAGTCGTGCCGCTTGTATCGTAAATGATTTTGCATAGGAATGACAACTGTACCAAGGAATTTTCAGCACAGGATTGTTGCTAGACCTGAGGCGGTCATCCACTTCTCGAAACCTAAACTTTTCTAATAGGTAATTTGGAGCTGAGGGATTAAACAGGACTTGATAAAGAAGTGAAAGTATATGGATGTTCCTGCGCTGTCTAATAGGGAGTAAATTTAGTTTCTTGCGGTATTCCGTGATATGGTCAAACTTCCTCACCCCAAAGACATATCTAATACACAAATTTTGTATGCGTTCCAATTTGTTAATAGTTAATAAACTTCCGATGCAGACTACTTTAGATGCGAAGAAAAACATTGAAGAAAGATGTATTACTTTTAATTTCTGGTACAACCTTCCAGTACAACAGTTGAACGAAGAATATTCAAAAGGCCGCTTTCGCTCCAACTTTTCGTCTGATTTTCGCGGTAAAAATCAGTATTCTGATTGGTTGTTATTGTTATTTACCAATCAGAAATGACCAACTGCTAGCCTGTGATCGTTTAGCCAATCACAGACCAGCCCCCCTAGCCAAGTGTAATTGGTAGCGTAACGAACGTTAGATAAATCACGTGACATTTGTCAAAATCGAACATTTTAGTATGAGAAATGACAAATGTCACGTGATCTATCTAACGTTCGTTACGCTACGAATTACACTTGGGTATAGGAGCAGCGCAGTCAATAGCTTGAAAGAATGTGTTGCCAGTGCAAATAATTTAAATTAAACAATACAAAATAAGAAACCCTAACATGTGTCTGATGTTGGACAGGCGCAGAGATTACAGCAGCAGCTGGAGTAGAGAGGACTAAAGCAGCCGTGGCAGTTGCATGCATCTACTGACGGTAGTAGTGGGTAACTAACTGGTGGCAAAAGCACGTAAAGTAGTCTACCTAGATCAAAAAAAACCGGACAAGTGCGAGTCGGACTCGCCCACCGAGGGTTCCGTAGGTACGTAGTATCATTATTAAATTTGATATTTTTCATTATAAATAAGAAATAATGCGTCGAAAAAAATAAATAAAATATATTTTGCAATGTGTACATCAAGCCCTTTCATATGATACCCCATTTGAACTAGTAGTTTCAATTTGAAATTTCGACACTATAAAAAATATAGACCCCCTATTTTTTTAGATCTATTTACAAATGTATAGTTTTGAGATTTATTCCTGTACTTGTAGTCTATAACGATGTTACTTGCCAAATTTCATAGTTCTAGGTCAACGGGAAGTACCCTATAGGTTTTGATTCCTTTGAGTGTGTCGAAATATGCGTTTTTTGCTGAATAAACGGCCGTAACTTTTTTCTACGTAAACTTAGCAGTTTGATTTTTTTTTAACTTCATGGGACCGTAGACTTGTGTATACAGTTCAAATTTCAGCTTGATACCTCCACGCATTCTCGACATAGAAATGTTTGACAGACAGACAGACAGACAGACAGACAGACAGACAGACAGACAGACAGACAGACAGACAGACAGACAGACAGACAGACAGACAGACGGACAACAAAGTGATCTTATAAGGGTTCCGTTTTTCCTTTTGAGGTTCGGAACCCTAAAAATTGCCTGTAATTGACTTCCGCAAAATAACATCTGAATCAATTAACAATGTCAATTTTTTTTTTACGGAAAGCAGTCTCGGCAGTCTCGTATATTTTGCCAGTATTAAGAAAAAAAAACTTAATAAAGCAAGTAAATTAAACTACACTTTCAATAAATTGTGTCATCACCTCCAAATAAAAGTTAATATGGCTACGGTAACCGCATCACATCAGGCTGGCCGTATGCTTGTCTGCCACTCGACGTGGTATAAAAAATAAAATAAAAATTGCGATATTCATCATTCGTGCCAACCCTGTTCTTGTCCGCCATGGAAAAGGACTATTTATCCGCTGTGCAACAGGTACGTATGTTTGTGAAATATGTCGTGAATCACGACCCTCGTCAGGCGGCTAATACTCCGCTACAGTCCCGCGCCCCGTCACACGCAGTCCCGCGCCCCCGCGCCCCGTCACACGCAGTCCCGCGCCGTGACAAACCACATTCAACAGCCAAACTACGGGAGTGTGCCGTCAAATCTCGTTACCTACGTTCCTTTGATGTACACCTTAAGTTAAAGGTATAACACCTTCGTTAAACAGAATAACATATAGAGGAAAAGACCAACAGTTATTAAATTATGACTGAATATATTAAAGGACTGAATCCTGTACTAATAAAAGGGGCACGTACGCATATAACATTACAACAATGTTATTATTGTGTTATACAAGAATTCCGTGATAAGAAACCGGGGTACGAAACTGCTAAACCGATCATAATAAAATTTTGCACTTTGTGTAACTTTAGTATAAGTTGAGAGAAATGATAGTTTTCACACTAGTTTTTGTGTCATTCATCCCCTAAGGTGCTATTGGGATGAAACTCAGGCGTTAGGGGTTTTTTGGATCCAGTAATCCTTTTGTCAAAGGTCTTTATTTTTCAGAAAAAATTGAATTATATAGCGCCATTTGTAGCGAGGAACGTACATCCCACCCAAGATTGATAATTTTCAACGACCCGACAATTGCCCAAGTATGTCATGATTTTACATAGTTTTGTATGGCTTGCTATCAAATGCGGGCTCTACATCTGTGCCGTGAATTCGCGCCGTGATTTCACGGCAGAACTTGTGCCCCTCTACATTCACGGGTCACATATTTGTGAGTGAAATCTGCCGCGAAATGGACGTGGAAGCTGCAGCTGCAATAAGTTTATAATTTTGTTTGCTGTAGCAACATATAAATATTTGTACCTACAAATTAAGCAAATAAATAGAAATCGTTGGAGAAGAAGAAGCTGGTGGATGACTGAAATTGTAATGACTTGTAACGGCGATTATTTGAATTCCATAGTACATTTTCCGAATGATAATGTTCTTTAGATTTAGATGCGCTTTTTAAAGCGCATTTCAGATTCGTTGTTCCAAGTGTTACGCTGCCGCGCTGCCATTCTAGATTTTTTTAATTGATAATAATTACAATCTACAGACCTCGGAGTCCTTTTGTTAACAATTGTCTATTATCTGTCATAATTTTCTTATAATTTATTTATTGCACGTCGCTGTTATGCTAATAATTATACTATTGTCTAATACTAGGCATTCCAATTGCGAATGCACGCGCCCGTCCGTACGCATCGGTATTCAGGAGTAAACTGGCGGCGCGCCGTGAATGTGGATGTGTACGCATGAACACCGCGCGAACGTTCGCGTTTCGTTCACGTCGCCTATGTCGCGGGACAAAATTCCGACTTCGATTGGAGAACAGGCGTGAACGCCCGTGAACCTAGAGAAAACCATCTACATTCACGTTCACGCCTGTTCACGGAACTTCGCGGCACAGATGTAGAGCCGGCAACACATAGGCCATATTTTTTTTTACCTTTATTGGTCTCAGAATGCAAACTTGTCCGAGGGGACCGGACGTAGCGCAGACAAGCGAAGTTTGCATAATTAAAACTGTCCATTAAGAAACACCTTCAGAGACTGTCGTAATCACGGCTTTATGTTCCCAAATCCCGACAGGATTTGTTAACTCACGAACATTTAATTTAAGGTCAGAAGGCCCCTGGGATTTGTGACTGACATTTTTTAATCTTGTTCACTTTTGAAAGCTTTGTTTCTGAAGTGAAAACGCTTGCCATAATGTTTTGGGAATTTTGTATGGGTAAAATTAATTGCTTTCACGGCGAATACTGTAGTTATTACTCGTTAAAGGGTACTAGAATCTTTATCTGTCTGCCCGCTATTTTACATACACTGTAAAACAAAAACATTGGGTGGGGCTGTGTCGGTGCACATGGCCTTTAGTTAACGTGAAACGTCCATATCAGCGAGTCTCGTTTCCGTTATTCTCCGCAATGCCCCTCCCCCGGTGCCCCGCCCGGCCCCGATGCAAACTTAAGGTCTTAGCAGCGAGCTGACTATATACGCTAAATAATGACATGCGATTCATGTTTGTATGACTTATAGTTTTGTAATAATTAAGGTAACACGATATAGACCAATTCGTTACAGTCTAGTTTCCTGACCTGGGGCCTTATCGCCGAAGCTGAAGCCATTATTTGAATATTTTGATTCGAAAAATATGTCTTACGTTTTTGTTATCGACAAACATCTTCAGTTTAGTCGGTAGAGCTCCAGGGTTACTATCAGCTAAACTAAACACAAATATCATACATCAAAATGGAAGTTTGATTTTCTCTATCAAAAGATGGGAATCGGCTTCATAAGCTGAATACCTCGCCGGTAGGACATCGGGGGCCTACCGGCGAAGCCTCAGCCGATTACCCTCGGATTTTTTGATAGCCAAAATAGATCTTAGGTTTAAGTTAATGACAAACATCTTCAGCTTAGTCGGTAGAGATATGTGGTTTCTACCAACTAAGCTAAACACAATTACCGGCAATCTAGGCTAAACTTCGATTTTCACAATCAAATCACGGCCTACCGCTGGTACCCGTAGGTATTGGAGTGATTTTATAGACGTTTCAAGGCAAAATACCTATCCTTGCGCTATCGCCGAAGTTTACAAAGCGGAATATTCAAAATAATTAGTAGAGACGTAAATATTACAGGAAATCTTTAAAAACAAATTTATTTACTTACTTCTTCATTACTGATTAATTTCATTACTTATAATTAATTTCATTAATAAATTATATCACAACTTTCATGCCCTTTAATATTTCTGTATATTTATACCTGAAATCGAATTGAAACATTCTATACGTCGCTGTCTGTATCTATAATTATAGATCATGTTGGAATAGATATTATTTTGCCTGACTTCATCTAAGACCAATCGAAATTTTTGGCATGTCTTGGTAAATAATGTACTGTTAGTACGTATTATTTGTGAATGTGACTTCTTAGGATTTTGTTGTGGTTCTTAGGAAGTTTAATAGGAAGAGACCCAAAATGGAACCCTGGTGTATCCTAAATGTGACATTTTTGACTTAACACCATTTATATCATCGGTTACCAACGTTAGTTAATAACAAACATGAATCTACCTGTATGAGAAAACATTGTTATTTATTATTTATATATATTTTCTACCATGTTATTTACAATGTAATAAATAAAATTTAAATTAATTTGGTCTTTACTTGAAATTGGTCAGTAAAATACAGAAAACTAAAAAAAACAGATACAGAATAAGACTTTGCTATATAAAGAAAACTTAAGACGCGTCGGCCCAGTGACAAAAGAAATGAATTTTATTTTATTTTAAAATGAAATTTATATACGACAATAGTTAGGATTAGGTTAGATTGATAAATGAACTACCTCGTCATCTCGAAGACGAACAAAGGTCTAGAATAATATTTCTTCAAATTATAACAATTCACGCCAAATCAAACGCCAACAAAACTGTATTCAGGCGCTGTAAGATTGTGTTAATTTGGCCATTGTCCGCCGGGAATTGTTCTTTCTCGCTCTCGAAGGGAGGATCCTATTAAATCGAGAAAATTGCTATTTCATAACGTTGTAAAGATTTTGTGTATTTTTTTTTTACCACCACTGTAGCAAACAAGCATACGGCCCGCCTGATGGAAAGCAGTTACCGTACCCTATGAACGCCTGTAACACCAGCTAGAGGCATCACACGCGTGTTGCCGACCCTGTAAAAACCTCTTCACGCCCTTTTTGAAGAACCCCATGCTGTAGTCTCCTGAGAAAACCTCGACAGGCAGTTCATTCCACAGCTTGACAGTACGCGGGAGAAAACTTCCCTGGAACCGTATAGTGCGTGACCACTTAAGATCCAATGTGTGAGGATGAATTCCCTGTCGATGGCGAACGGTGCGACTGTAGATGGAGGCCTCATGTCAAACAACTCCTCTGAACACACCCCATTGTACAGACGGTAGAACACACAAAGGGACGCAAAATCTCTTCTCAGACTTAAAGGTTAAATTATTTATATTCCATTTTAAATATTAATCAATAGGTATTAACAATTCCCACAAGATATACGTTTCAACGCGCGAAATGAAGCGTGCGTGTTAGAGCATGTGCCAACGACTGCATACGGGCAGAAAAAAAATGCATAGTATATTATAAGTTATAACGCAGCTACACTTTTTTGGTACATCGCGGCGCATTGATCGGATTTTACGCACAATAACTGGCTGTGTAGTTCAGTCATTGGCAATCTCCTATGAAATGGGAGCCCGGCGGTAATTAAATGAAGTCACAGTCGATAATCTCCCCGAAACACGCTGTACGTAGATCTACAGTTAATATGATTAAGCTCACTTTGACGAGATATTTTGGGTATTTTGTTTTCGATATACGTAGTCTACATCGACCTATTTTCATCCCACTGCTGGTATACCGGTGCCAATTTGCATGTATATTCGCGAGACAACCTAATATGATTTATTAAATACTAGCTGTTACCCGCGGCTTCGCCCGCGTGGTCCAGGGGAGCTGCCATTGATTTGTGTATATATTTTTCTTTTGTTCTAATTTTTTTAATTCGTGGGATAAAAAGTAGTACCAATATGTACAAATTTTAATGATGATCGGCTGCATAGTTACGGCGTGAAGAAATAACAAACAAACGAATTTACTTGCTTTAACACTTATAAAATTAGTATGGATGGAACGCCCACACTCAAGACTAAAAAATTGATCACCACATAAATGTTTGCCCTCAGCGGGGATCGAATTATTTTTTTCCGTGGGAATAAAATGTTTTTCCTGGATAAAAAGTAGCCTATGTCACTCTCTAGGCCTTAAACTATCTCCAAAAAAAAAAAAAACATTTCAATCCGTTTGTTACTTTCGACGTGAAAGAAGGACAGATAAACAAACAAACAAATAAACAAACACACTTTCACGTTTATAATACTAGTATGGATGCGACTGACACAAATCAACACGTGGGTACGAGACCGAACTCTTACTTAAGACACGCGCGCCACGCCTACATCTCATGTCTACTATATACTTGATCTGTGCGCTTGGCGCTGTTCGACTGCGATGACTGTCATCTGAAGACAACAAACGGGAACGACGGCATACGTGCCCTCTGAAGCACGGAGGAGCTCGAGATGCATAAAACCATTCATACATAGGTTACGATCGAATTGCTTAATTTACGTGATCGATTAGTTTGACACGCGTTAAACCGCCATTGATTCGACAATTGTAAAGTGGGTAGATACAGGCTGATGACAATGAACTCACCCTTGTGGTCAACTCGTTCGATCATAGCTTCGCTAGCGCCCATCCTCGAGCATACTGAGGACCGGGGAAGTGAGGAGGCCTATATTATAATATTGTATGGCCTTGTCCAATTGTATTTAGTTACTGTTAGATTTAATTTCATATTCCAATAGCACCGACTTCTGCTATTAAGATAACACAGGTTGTTAATACCTAACTCGTGTAACGTCGCCGGCGAAAATTAATTAATTCTTGTCTACTATTACATAATGAAGTCACAAGTATTCAATGAATTATATTTAAACTTATATGGCTTAACGTATACACGTTATACAAGTTAATAATGTTATGATTGATTGTGATGAGTATATAAATCTGTTATTTAAGTAATAAGTTGAGTACACAGCATATTTTTGTTTATTGATGGATATAGAGAGTCGGGATCACACCAGTGTATCTCCTGTGCAGTCAGGTTTTTTTTTTTTTTTATACTACGTCGGGTGGCAGACAAGCATATAGCCTGCCTGATATGAAGCGGTTACCGTAGCCATATCAACGCTTGCAACATAAAATATTGCTCACGCGCCGCCACCCCCGCTGCCAGCGCAGCATCTCCTTCCTTTCTTTCTGGTGACCTCACGCACTCGCAGGAACACAACAACCCTCAAAGGAATTGTTATTTGGCTGCAGTATTCTGTGAGGTGGAGGTACATTCCCCAGTCGGGTAGCTTACAATTACGCTCCCTACCTCTCTTTTCGCCAGAGCTTCAGTCAGTCAGCAGGGTGCACTACGTGCAGGTGAAGTTGGCTTTGGTTTAAAGATCTTGATGACCCACTTACACCCCGAAGTGGCCACTGGCGGCTACCCAAGTTTAACAGCGGCGACCGCCAAAAAAGGAATGAACAGTGAAGTCCATTGCAGTTCCGGGGTACAACTACGGCTGCCTTGAATCTCACAACAAATTTAATCGGAAGAAATTAGTAGGAGTAAGAGGCTTTTGGAATTTCACTTCCCTTTGAGAGATTATGATCTTATGAGAAACAGCAATATGGCAAATAAGGCATTAAAAGCATAAAGAGATGACTTTTTAGTCATCTGTGTGAAGCTCAACTACCGTGCACCATGGATTTTATGTATCTAACACTTTATAGGTTACAGAAAATGTTGATTGTTGGTGCTTGGTGGAACTTTCTGTTATTAATAAAGTACTTGTACTGTTCCCTATGATTAAGATTATTGTTACCCACCGGCTTCGCCTTATGACATTATCAGGGGAAACCTTTTATTTCAATTCCCCAGTTTTCTTTATGCTTAGAAAAAATAAAAACAATATACTTTTCTCCCACCTAATATCTATGAAATTACTAACTTAATGACGTATTTTTATGAAAAAAAAAAAACACATTTATACAACAAAAAATTATATTCAACATATTATTTTCTGTTTTTTATACCACTAAGGTGGTTAAAACAAGCATACGGTCTCCTGATAGAAAGCTATTTTCGCATGCTATGGTGATCTTGTATATGGCCCTCGATTGTTTGATAGAACTCACTGCTTGGCGAATCGCGTACAAAATGCATGTTGTCGCTTTTGTGATAATATTCCACCACGTACGTATATACACATGTTAAATGATTTACTAAAGTTTAAGCATCCAGAGTACCTTTATTCCCAGCTAAAATTTCCTCCATCTAATAAATCATACAGTACAATCAGACCTACACGTTTTTTGCTAGCCGTTTATTCTCGTAGAACCGCCGGTTTTGATGGCAGTTATCGGTATCCAGCCACGTAATGCTGGAACGACATACCTCCGCCATTGCGTCTACATATTAGTAAAGTAAGCTTCACAAATAAATTTACAGTATTTTTACTGGACAGCAACGACTTGACCCTTGATGTATTCCATGACGTTTTTAATGTTCGCTGCCTTTTTGATCATGTGTTTGGACGGTAATATAAATTTACATTTTATGTACAAATTATACACACGTACACGCTGTCTTTGCTCAGGTATGGGATATAAAAAGGTTGAATTCTTTAATGTAGGTTGCTGTTGTGTGTTGTGACTGACCTTTGGATGCAGCACAAAACCAATGTTTTGATCATCTTGAGCAATTTTATGCACTGAGCTGCGTCCGTTTTGTTTCTAGATACTCTTGCACATACATGATATGCTTTTTTTTGTGAATATGCTAATTATATACACTTGATTTTGTTTAAACTGGCAATCTTGTTTGAACAAGCTTGCTTGTATGTGTCTTAATTAACAAATAAAGGCTATATCTATCTATCTGCAATGGAAGCAACATTAGGGACATTACTCACGTTTTACCAGCCCCGTAAAAACCTCTTTTAATAACCTGGTGCAGAAATGGAACCGGGGAATCCTCTACTGAGAATTTGAAGTACCTATGTTTATGACTAAGTTTCTGAGTTACTCTAGGGCGCTAATAATTAACGCAGATTAGTCCAACCACTCTTAAAAGATCAGCTATCAATAAGGAAGGTTGTCTCTTCCTGCCTTCTTAGGCCCCTTTGCTGCAAACGATAACTTCGTAGACAAAAGAAAAGTTCCTTTAATATCATTTTTACGCTCGCTGGCGCCTGATTGAATTTCGAGCGAGGAAACTAAGCCAAATGAAGTCCGGACTAGCGGGGGTAGCGAAATTCCAGATGGCAGCCGTTCTAACTTCCAAATGGAGTTAAAAACTTGCCGCATTTTTTCGTGCCGGATACGACGACAGAGTACCTCCGTCGCTCGTCCCCTCGAAAATAGTGACCAGGGCGCGTATTTTGAAACTACCGTTCTTTAGGGGCTCAGAAATATCAACACAATGTTGCCTATGTTAAGTTGAATACATTGTACAGATTTCTAAAGATGCAGCGGAGGCTGCAACTCGCGAGCGGCATTTGATTGCAAAACTATAGATAACAAGTAATTACAATAGAAATAAAATAGTCAAAAAGATTAACTGAAAAAGAGTAACTGTTTTATAATATCAAGTCAGTCAATGCTTGTTTTTGATCGGGCCTGATATTATGAAATACGGTTTTTATACCTTGAAGTCTGTCGCCAGTCGGTATGTTGAAGCTTAATACTTATATTATTATTTATTATTCCTTATTAATTCAATAACTCATTTGCGTGTGAACTGAAAACTGATCTTGATATTGAGTCTCAAAAGTTAACTGAAGTATTTTATAAATTTGTTGTACCTATTGTATTTGCTTAGTTCTTTTATCTATCAGTCAGCCCTTTATACATAACGCTCTAATTTTGCAACGGAGAATATTTTTTTTTATAATACGTCGGGGGTCAAACAAGCATAAGGCCCGCCTGATGTGAAACATTTACCGCTACCGATGCAGCAACGCAACATAGCAACTCACTCATTTGCAGGCACACAATGACCCTCAAAGATATTGTATTTTGTGAGATAGAAGTACTTCCTCTTGTGGCCAGCTTATAATTTCACTGTGCTTATACCTGACCTTCGCCCAAGTTACTTAAATGAAGCACAGTCTCCCAGATCTCGTTATCAGAAATCCACTGCTCTAAAACACTTTTTGACGTGACAACGTCTTTTAATTCGATGGAGCCGGCTGCACGCACGAAAAAACATGACGTATGCGGCGTTACCTCGCTCTGAGGCGTTCCATTAAAATTTTCTTTTGAAAATGCAAACATTCCATCAGTATTTTCTTATGACGTTGTCACGTTCAACTATCGTCAGTAAACCGACTTTACAGACAACAGATTTTTTCTTTTTTTATACCACGACGAGTGGCAGACAAGCATACGGCCCGCCTGATGTGAAATGGTTAGATACCATAGCCATATTAACGCCCGCAACATAAAATACCGCTCGCGCGCCGCCACTCCCGCTGCCAACGCAGCATCTCCTTCCTTTCTGGTGACCTCACTCACTCGCAGGAACACAACAAATCTCAAGGCAATTGTTATTTGAATAAACATTGTTCCATTCAAAACTGTGCACTAACAACGTTTTTGGGAATCTTTAATCTTATAAAACGAAAACGTGTTGCGTCCTCAACATAAACCATATTACCGAGTTGTACAATACTTTCAAAATACGCCCCTCGTACGAGACCGTCTTGTCTCATTGGATTCTCGTAATAGGGTTACCATACAATGCTCGATAGAATCCTAAATGGGATTATTCGGTATTGTTGTTGCGATATTAATAGAATACGAATATCGTTGTTCCATTGGGTATGGACGGGTAGATAAATCACAAATGTCACTTGAAAAGTAAATAATCCTTCGGCAGTCGGGTAAAACAAGTTGTAAAGGACCTATCTACCTTTTTTGTACCTATAATGTTCTTAATTATGTATTAAAATCTTGCTATCCGATGTCTTACAAAACGTCCCACAGCACAGGTTGGCTGGAAGAAATCTCTTAGAGAGATAAGCTCGCCTTTGCAAAACTACAAACTGTTGCATTTGTATTAGTTGTAAGAATTTTTATATTGTATTTGTTTGTGACAGTTACACTTGTTATGTATTTTATTTACGAGTATATGCAATAAAGGGTGACATGAAGCACAGACGCAAAAAAGTGAACATGAAAAGATGAGAGCTTCAAAGAAGATAATAACGTTCGACACAGAATATGCATAAGTACTTTGGTATAGGTAGAGCAGTAAATGAATGAAATGAAATTCTATAATCTGCCATTGGGCCATTGGCACGTAGGTACGAAAGATGCTGTATCAACTAGAGATGAAAACTTCCAGGAAAGATTCCACTTCTAATGAAGTCTTCCTGAAAACTTCCAAAACTTCCGGCAACTTTGGAAGTACTGAAAAGTATTTTTCTACTTAAAATTAGGTACAATAATTTCGTTACATTGATTTTTTTTTTATGTCATACAGTAAGACAAACAAGCAAGCGGGTCACCTGATGGAAAGTGGTCACCGCCGCCTATAGACATCAGTAACACAAGGGGCGCTACCAATGCGTTGTCCACTAAGGAGTTGAAGGAAGGGAAGGAAGGAAGGAGGGGATAGGGAAGGAGTTGGGCTTCCGGATCTCTCACTCAGCGAACGAAACGCATTGCTGCTTCACGTCGATATTCTGTGAGAGGGTGGTACTTCCCCGGTCGAGCAAGCCCATTTCATAATTGCTCTACCACTCCAAAATATATACAATGATATACATAATTAGATACTTATATGGTATGTATTGGCCGTTTGGTTTCCGGCAGACTAGAATAGAATCACTCCGTCTCTTCCCGTGGATCTCGTACAAGGCGACTAAGGGAATAACATTATAAAACATCGATCAGGCCTCCCCAACCCATCTGGACAGCGTGGGGAGTGTAGGCCAAATCCTTCTGTCTGTGACGGACGAGAGAGGGTCGTGCTCCTGTAGTGGAGACTAAAATGACCTGATGATGATGATGATGATGATGGTATGTAGGTAGGCACTTGAAAACACGGCAATTTATAAATACCTACATAAACATAACAAATAATAGATGCTAGTGATCAAACACTGTATATTTATGTTATTCCGAGTCTAGTTCAAAAGTTCAAAGTATCCCCAGTTATTATAAGTCAATAAATCTATTTGGCAAAGCTTACAAAGTTACTTTTAGTTTTGGAAGTTACTAAGAATATTTCCTGATGTATTCCTGAAATATTCCAAAGTTTCGGAAACATTCCGAAGTTTTCACCACTAGTAGCGACACACGTTGCTATTCCGTCTTTCGAAACTAGGTACCGGACCCCTTGTGGGTTACATAGAAGCGTCTTTTTTAAAAAAACTAAATTATACGTTACACTTTTTTTTTAACTAAATTATATTCTTACTTGCTGTTAACCCTGGCTTCGCCCACGTGGTCATTATTATAATAATAGGTAGTACATTATGGTACAAGTGTGTAATGTTGGTGATTACCGCTGAGGCGCCATTGAGACCCGAGCCCTTAGGCGAGGGTCTTAAGAGAGCCGAGGACGGTAATCATCAATACACACGTGTATCATACGACGTTTTTCAACACACTTGCGAATAAAATAATACAAAAAAAAACTATAAAACGAGTTGTGACAAAATTTTTCGTACCTAATGGCGGGAGAAATAATCAGGTTTTCCTATGCGTGCGCATCTATCATGGCGACAGGCCAGTGACTAAAAGAATAAGGTTTCTTTTTTGGCTTTCGCGGATAGCGTTATAGCTACAAACAAAATGGGGAATTTAAAGTTTTCTTTATTACAGAAAAAACAAAAGTTATATTTGAGTGAAAGTTTTATTTATTAAACACATACAAGTAGAAATTTTCTGAAGTTGCATGAAATGAGCAAGCAATTGGTACATTAAGGGGCCGTCCATTAATCACGTGAGGCTCAAAAGAAGGGGGAGGGGGTTTGGTAAAAATCATGAAATATCACAAGAGGGAAAGGGGATGTAGTAAAATATTACGTGTATTTATTTTTTTGTCAAACGCGCGATTTCTAAACCGAAAAGCGGCGTGTTGAAGACCTTGACTCGCCGATGCTAGGCAACGAACGAAGTTGAAGACGATGACAGCCTACAACTCCCTGCGCATACAGTATAATAATGGTTTCAGAGTATTGATGGAGCTGTCACGATTCTGTAGCGCGTCTGGCATGTTCACGCTTGCACGAACAGCCCCCTTACCTAGTCGTTTATTCATTGGTAGGAATAAGCGTTCTATTCAGTTATTGAATCGCAATAAGAGTTGCAGAACTTTTATGCCACGATAAGGGGTCATCCATAAATTACGTCACACGTTAAGGGGGAAGGAGGGGGTCGACGAAGTGTGATACTGTGTGACAAGGGGGTAACATTTCGAAATCTATTATAAGCTAAGTTTTAAAACACGAACTTTGAACTATTAACGAAAAACTCAAATACATTTGCAACTCTAGATGTAAAATTGCAAAATATGTGACGTCACACTAGGATCTCACAAATCTGACCAGCTGTGACAAGGACGGGGGGCGGGGTCAAAAAATTATGAAATTCGTGTGACGTAATTTATGGATAGCCCCTAAGGAAAATGACAGCATCTTTTCATCATGACTGGTGACGAACGAATGGTTTAGAACCTTTGAGTCTGAGAAGAGATTTTCCATCCCTTTGTGTGTTCTGACGATTGTATAGTGTGTTCAGAGAAGTTATTTGACATAATACCCACGGCATATATATTATGCCCACGGCCTCCTCCTACTGTTGCACCGCTCGCCATCGACAGGGAATTCATCCTCACATATTAGAACCGAAGAGGTCACATAATGTGCAACCGCACATAGAGACCAGAGAAGTTCCGTACTATCAAGCAACCTCCCCAACCCGTCTGGCCAGCGTGGGGAGTGTAGGCCAAATCCTCCTTCTGTCTGGGACGGACGAGAGAGGGTCGTGCTCCTGTAGTGGAGACTAAAATGACTTGATGATGATGATGATGAAGCAAGAATGAACTGCCTGTGGAGGTTTTCTCAGGAGACTACAAAGTCAACGTGAGGTTCTTCAAAAAGGACGTGAAAACATTTTTACGCTCGTACGTGTAGGGTGGTTAATGGACGGCCCCTAATTTATTTATACTATTGAACGCGATCTCTTTTGTATCGAAACTTTTTTAAGAACAAAGCAACTCAACCAATAAAAGAAAACTTTATAATATAGTAATGAAAAAGTCACAGTTTGATTATAGGTGTTATGTGCCTAATTGCGATTAAATAACAGCCACTTTATGAGCGAGTGTGTTGAAAAAGTTATATTTGAGTGAAAGTTTTATTTATTAAACACATACAAGTTGAAATTTTCCGGCAACTTCTTATTTCTTATTAATATATATTTTTTTTTCAATAAAAGATTTATTTATTTATTTAAATAGGTACGAGTATATTTAAATAAGAATTTGCATGAAATGAGCAAGCAATTAGTACATTAATTTAATTGTAGGTACTATAGATAACGATCTTTTTTGTATCGAAACTTTTTTTAAGAATGAAGCAACTCAATCAATAAAATAAAAATAATAACTCACTTGTGAATAATAGCAATGAAAAAGTCATAGTTTGAGTATATGTGTCATTATGTGCCTAATTGCGGTGAAATTAAAGCCACTTTATGAGCAAGTGTGTTGAAAAACTTTTTTTCCCTGTACAGGTACAGGTTATTAGGTAATAATATATTTTTTCGGGGATGAAATGTATCCTGTATCACTTTCCATACCTTAAATTATATATAAAAATCATGTCAATCCGTTGGTATCTATCGACGTGAAAAAATTCCAAACAAACGAATACCCTCTAATTGGTATGGATATGGATGTTTTTTCTTTTACTAGTAAACCTGAAAGAAAGCATAATATATTGCTCAAAAAACTATAAAATCGGCATTATTTGGACGCTAATTACAGCGAATTTCTGATAGTAATACACAAGTGCATCAACACAACTTAATACTTTGGTATCGCCATGAGGAGTTACGAATGATTAGTAAATACGCAGATTCTTCTCCCGAAGGACCTGACAAAGTAGAAATCGGTCGGTAACATACAAAAGTTAATGAAAGTTTGAGGAAAAAGAAATTACGAGACAGTACCTTTAATATATTGTATCTCGATATAAATCAAGAACGCTTAAGTACACTTTTATTTTGAAAGAGCAACAGTTTCACTGGTTGTCCTCTAAGACGAAGTCGGCGGCCCTCTCTCCGATGGCGATGGCGCTGGCGGCCGTGTTCCCCCGCGGCGGGCGCGGCAGCACGCCGAGGTCGGCCACGCGCAGCCGCCGCACGCCGCGCACGCGCAGCCGCGCGTCCACCACGCGCCCGAGCGCGCTCGTGCCCGCCGCGTGGAAGATCGACTGCGTCATGTGCCGCGCGTAGCAGCCGCGGTACCCGCGCGGGTCGGACGAGTGCTGCGGACACTCGGGGAACTGCAGCCGCACGACAGAAGCGCGCCGAGCCTTGAACACCGGCGTCTCCACTAGGTGCTCTGTGATGCGCATCGACCGGACCATTTCCTCCAAATCTAGGTCGTCTGAAACGTAGTTAGGAAAAATTGCAGGTGCATCGAGTGGCTCTCGACTAGCGAGCCTCACGCTACCTCGCGACTTTGGAGCTAGCACGCAAGGAGATACTACTATTATTGCGTATTTTTTGTTTATATCTGATAGTTGATTAAAAACATCGTCATCGAGATCTACCGCGTGCTGAGCGATGGGCCCCCCTACTTTCAATATGTACCTATCGAAGTACGAGAATATGAACTGTGTCGTCGGCACCTGACACTCGGCGCTGTCGTTTGTGAGTTGGCGTTTATCAAAATTATAACAATTTGTGTTCACAAAAGCAGTTATGTCCGTGAGACTAATTGAGGTGAGCGGGCCATCTCGATGTATCAATAAATCTGTTAGTGAGGCGGTCGCATTGGCTGCGATCGATAGCCAATCGGCCAGGTCCCGTGTTTTATTTTCCACTTTTATGAACGTCAACGGAGCCACATGGTCGAACAAGTCACTTCCCACGGGCAGATCGACAAGGACCGGTACATGCATGTCTTTCAAGTGATCGGCCGGTCCGATGCCTGACAGCATCAGTATCTGCGGTGTGGCAATAGTCCCGGCACTCAGGATCACTTCCTTGGTGGCATACAGACGTAGTTCAGACTGGAACAGGCCAACGACGACGGTGACGCCGCGCGCTACTTTATCGTTGTCTATGATGACTCCGGTACATGTAGTGTATTTGGCGATCTTCAGTTTCCTCTTGACGTCGTCTCTGGCGAGGTATCCCCGCGCTGTACTCATACGCTCACCGTCGTACACATATCCGATGATTTGTGTTACACCGATTTGTGACCTCGCATTTACATCTGGATTGAAAGGGAAATTTAGTGACTTCATCCCTTCGATAATTCTCGGATGCCACGAATTACCGGAATCCGAGAAAAATTCCATCTTCATTGTACCGCTAGTGTTATGGTAGGGAATACAAGAAGAAGGAAGACGCTTCAAGTCTTGCAATCCTTCGTAGCGTAGAAAATATGGTTGCATGTCTTTCCACGTCCAGCCGCTGATGTTAAATTCTTCGAAATCCTGGGGGTTGCCGCGTGTGTGGATCATGTAGTTGATGCTGGTGGACCCGCCGAGACATTTGCCGCGACTGGCCCGACAATTGCGGTTTGAATGCGATAAACAAGACACATTGTTTGATATCGTTTCGTATTGATAATCTAAACTGGAGCCAATGAGCCCAACCGCCACGCCTGGTATCTGTAATTGGAAAATACTTAATACAATTTTTTAACAAAATACTAGTATAGACCTCAGAGTAAGGATTTTTATACATAGAATATTTTTCCAGTTATCAAATTCTAATGTTAAGGATATTTTGGCGCTGGATGGAAAGACAGTGATAGTTAATGTGACATAGGTTCGTTTTACTTTGAGCCATGCAATTAATAAGTCCTCTCGACGTGTCCTTGCTTTGAGCTAGAGGTGGGTGTTAAAAGTTATTATGTTAACTAAATTAAACGTATTGTTACTAAATCAATAAGTTAATTACATTAAACGTATAATACACAGTTAAATCATACGATACGATACGGATATTTTTAACGCTACTGATATTCAGGGTCGGACTGGGCCGGAAGGGCCCGGGTGGCTGACAAGCCCTGGGCCCGAGACTAGATGATGGTAGATGGTATATTATCCTACGGTTGCCGCAAGCCCCGCAAGCCAGACCCATGGAGGGCCCGTGCAGGCAGGGGCCCGGCTGGCAAATGCCACCTCGACTATATGGCCAGTCCGACGCTGCTGATATTAATTACTGCTACATATCTACACCTCATTTTTGAAGGAAAGTTAATTGGTTGTTATTTTATCCAATCTATTTCATACAACTATTTATATAATTTAGTATTAATACGGTTAAAATTAATAATACGGTTATTTTGGATGGGTTTATAGACAACGCAACGACATTAATAAATTTTGAACGTACGTAAGTGTTTTAAATTATTATTTTTTAACTCATTAATAATAAATAACACTTAACCCCACCTCTAGCTTCAACTAAATACAAACCGTAATGTAAAGCGGACGGTATGTTTGTTTGACATCCGCCGTGGTACAAACACCTTCATATACAATGGATACATAGTCTTACTTACTGGTCATCATGCGCAAATTGTCGTCCCAGCTCGCGTGAGGACGTCCCACATTTCGCCTACCCTCCTACATTTCAACTATATTGGATAACCATTTGCTGAGACCAGAGTACGAAGTAAAAAATAGCATAAAGTCGAAAAAAGAGTTACATGGCAGCGTGGGGCTTCTGGCTTCTGCAGTGTGGTTTCTCTGAGAACTCGCACTCGAACCCATCTAAACAGTAGCACGCCTGCTAGTGTTAGTTTAACGTTCTTGGCCGGGCTAGAGGTAGCCACGACGCCTGTCTGCCTTGACGGCTCGTCTGCTCCCGCTGCCCTGTACCCGAACTCACCTTCGAGAGCGGCGAGGGCTCCCCCCCGGCCTCCACCAGCAGCACGCCGGCGCCGGCCAGCGCCAGGCGAGACGCCAGCGCGGACCCGCTTCCGCCCGCTCCCACCACGATGTACTCGAACTCGTCGCCGTCTGTCACAAATGTACAAATCCTGTCAGGTCAGGGTGTGTTAAAAGCAATCGATGTTGTTAACACTTACTGTGTACACACTTAGTCTTACATCTTTACTACATCTTGTATATAAGGTGCTTTATTATACATTCGAAGTCAATGAACTGGTTTCATAGAGCATAACACATTCTGCGCTATCAGATGATGTGTCGATAATAACAACAACAGCTGTACGTAGGTAGCGGAGTCCCAATTGCGTATTTTCATTAAAATGTGTTGTAATCAAAATAGGATAGCTAAAAAAATGTACTCAAACGTAAAACTGAACATAAGTAGGTAATAAATAACTTACATGAGAGCAGATGATCGTTCTTAACAAGGTCATTGAACTTATTATCACAGGTTTTGGACTGTCAAATTAATGTAATAATGTATGTGTTTGTTTATGGAAACATCATAAAAATACGATACGATGTTAGTTATTAAAAATAATGCAATCACATATTCTACAATAAATTGGCGTGTTTATAATGTCATTCAACTTATTTACACAAAATCGCAATTAGCCACTAATTTACAAAGTTGTTGCACATGTCCACCTTGGCGTGTACATTAAGTAGGTATTCTGGAACTGATCGAGGTCTATTCTCGTCCACCGGAGTCGGGTCATACTGTCCACGTTCCCGGAACCTATACACAGCATCGAGGATTGTGTGATGGCTCACTCGCACACCAAACTTTTGTTCATAGTACGAACAAATGCGGTACGCGGTACACTCGCGACAACGTACAACTTTTCGTAAAACTGCGTCGCGGCGTCTAGACATGATTACGTCAACACACACACGAATCACGAATAACACTGTTTGTTTGTTTCCTTGAATCGACTCCTTACATCCTTCTTTCTCGGGACGCGAGCACCGCGCCGCGGAGAAGGGGGCGGGCGACAGACATCGGTGCGAAGCAGCGCGGCGTTTTACAAAGGGCGGCGCCGGCGATTGAGTAAACCTTGACTTTACCGCGCGTGGTTCGGAAAGCATTTTGAGCTGTCGTTGGCGGCGAATTATTCTGTGGCTACGCGCGCCGCCACGCGTAGCCTTTCGGCACGGGTCATTTCCGAGCGCATTGACCGCGCCGTCTAGACTGCGACTTAGTGTTATTATCACAGGGATGGTTCATACAAAGTAAACTAATATTTTCATGTTGCGATTTTATTTCCTGTGAGAAAAAAAATAACACTTGGTGCACAAATTTAATTTACCATCGAAATCGGCATACGTAATACTACCCATTCCTTCGATCCTGGCAGATAACTCAAAAGCTCCCGGTAATATACCTTTTTGACTTATATAAAGTTGATTTTCCCAAATTCCTTTCTGGCTAGCTTGCCTAGGTCGTAAAAGAACCATTATTTTGTATTTCTCATTTCGGTACTTTGGGCTCTGAGTTGATGAGACACGAAAATAAAACCATCCTTTTTCTAATAGTGTAAATTTCATTTAAAATATATTTAGTGGACTTTCATGAAATTTGAGCTGATAAAGTAAGTTGGATCGTTCATTAATTCCATTTCATCCTGTAGTTAGTTATTTTTGTGACCATCATCACTGGGAATATTATCTCCAGGCCGGTTGTTGTCGAGAAAGCGACAATTGAAGTGGTTATACGTTACGTTTACCTACGTTTATTAAGTGATACATTGGCCGGGGTAACTTTAACAAAAATATTGATCTATCAATCTTACTGGTGAAAGGCGTCTGCATTTCACCAGGTTGAGAACGAGCGGAGAGAGTTATAATCAGAGTTTCCCAAGAGACCGAATCTGGAATGAAGACCTTCGATAGAAAACCAGTTGTTAACATAGTACTCTCAGAGTCTGAAGTGGCAGTGGGCTGGCTACATCTGGCGAGTGAATGCTGGAAGATGAGGAGTGAAGCACCATTCAAGGCTAAGAAGAGCGGTGTGACGCTGGCCTTCCATGAATCCTCGCGCATACTGCGCAGCATATTCAACTCCATGAAACGCAAATCCTGCAGGTATCGCTCAAGTATTGCCGATGCTTTACTAACGTATAAGATGGTCTGATCATGGGTTTATAAATTTGTCCTTTCAACTTTGGCGGATTTTTGGAGACACAGATGACACTGGTTACCTTAAGTCATTTAGTCCAAGCTACTGAAATTTCTCAGTCGATGCTAGCCGATCAAATCAAATCAAATCAAATATTCTTTATTCCTTGGACTTTATAAAGATGATCGAAGAACAGATCCCAAGTACTTAAACCGTCCGTGCATTCGACCATATCCTTATATGCACATACTCGTACATTACATATGCACGGTCTTGGGATCTGCTTGTTATGCAGCCCAACTACTCGATCTTGACCGCATTCGGATTCAAGGCATGCATAAACAGCCATGAAACCGCCGCACAGAGGTGGTCCATGTGGTTGTCCATGTGGATGATACCACTTGACAATTCGTCTAATATTACGAATGTCTAATATGAACAAAAATAGACTAAGGACCTGCCCCCTTACCACCATCTCTTATTGCGATTCAGTAACTGGATAGAATGCTTATTCATACTATTTAAGCTGAAATAGTGTCGCTTACTCTATTTCAGCTTAAATAGAGTCGCTTATGCATTGGTAATAAGAGTTGGTGGTAAGGGGGCTGATCCCTTGTGGACTGTGAATGCAAATGTATAATAAAGTAATAGCAAACAAACACTGAAACATACCGTGAAGAGTAGCACTATGCGGAAAGGTGTAGCTGTCCTTCTTATTGCCGCCGCTGAGGACTTCGCGGGTCGCTGTGACCAGCACCAAACACAGAACATACACCAGCGAAAACCTGCAGGAAGACAAGACGTTACCAAAAACTGGATGTGAGAAAATTTTACAAGCAAAGCACTCGCGACTTCACTTGAGAGCTCTTTGTGAGGACTCAATAGAAAAGTATTGGACAGTTTGTTTTTCATGTTTTTCATTTCTGCAATTTGTATTTGTTTTTCTACGTTGGGTGGAAAACAAGCATATGACCCGCGTGATGCGAAGCGGACATCTAAGCCATATTAACGCTTGCAACACGATGAAATATCGTTCGCGCGCCGCCATTCCTGCAGCAACTACCTCCTTTCTGGTAACTTCACTCACTCGCAGGAACACTACAACCCTCAAGGGAATTGTTATTTGGCTGCGGTATTCTGAGAGTGTGGAGGTACTTCCTCAGTCGGACAGTTCGCAAATATGCCTTGGCCTACCTCTTTTTCGCAAAAAGGTCTTTTACTAGTGGGCAGGGTACACCACGTGCAGGCGAGATTGGCTTTGGTTCTATAGCACGTGGTAAGTTCCTTACACTCCATTTTTTCTCTTCATTTTAAAACTTTACAAAAAATTCTAAATTTTTGTCTCATTAGCAACAAATTAGCACCAACAATCCAGTGACCACCATATTTGTAAATTAACGAATTTTTGTAAAATAATTCTTTTGTTTTATTATTTTTTATTGTAATTAAATAAAGAAATAAATATTCCTAGAAAAATTACACACGGCCATCTAGTCCCAAACTAAGCAAAGCTTTGGGTACTAGATAACTGATGATATACTTAAATACATGTTTTTGGTAAATACATACATAATAATACATAGAAAACACCAAGACCAAGACAAACAGACATGATCATGCACACATATTTGTCTTGTGCGGGGATCGAATCTGCGACCTCGGAGTCAAAGTGGCCATTGCTAACCATTCGACCACCGAGCTCGTCAATAGTGACGGGCTTTGTCGCTTAACGACTATATCGTCCCATAAAAACTACAACCCACTTAAATTTTTAAATAAATACGCTTACAAGTAGATAGGCGAAACGAGTAGTTAAACAAAATGTGTTATCTAAATATTGCCTAGCATTATTTAGATAACACAATTTTAGCTAAAAAATATAACTTCTTAGCATCCTCGGAATTCGGATGAACTAATGTCGTGGCCGTGTGGTTTCCGACTGGAATAGAATCACTCCGTTTCTTCCCGTGGATGTCGTACAAGGCAAAGTAATGTATTTCATTATCAAATATCCTCCCCGATCCGTTTGGCCAGCGTGGGGAGTGTAGGCCAAAGCCTCCTTCTGTCTAGGACGGACGAGAGAGGGTCGTGCTCCTGTAGTGGAGACTAAAATAGCCCTGGTGATGATGATGATGATGAATATCGTGTGAAATCGACCGACATGATGTGTTTTACTGGTGAATGCTTTTCTGATAAAATTGTCATTCCAGACGCACTCCACTAAAACATGATGCACATCCTCTACGACAGCGCAGTTTGGCGAGTCGGTTTTTCGCATGAGAAAGGCAAACTTGTTCGATGAAATGGGACCGGAACGCAACCTAAGTGCCATAAGCAAGGAGTTATGATCCAGAGTTAATTAATTATCAATTCAAAGGTAGTGCGAGTGCAGTCGATTGATAGTTCGAAACCGAATGCCTTTTTCCTTCGACCTATTGTCAAAATACTCGTTCCAAATATCTTCACACTCCTTCTTAACCCATCATCTTCATCATCATCAGCCTGTATCTTCCCACTGCTGAATATAAGCCTTCCCCAATGCCTTCCACCAGATACGATTCTCCGCCTTCCGCATCCAGCCGCTTCCAGCCGCTTTTTTAAGGTCTACGGACCATCCAGAAGGAAGCCCAACGCTTCGTCGTCCTACGCGCGTCCTCATTTCTAATAACTTCCCCCCCATCTGCCATCACTTATTCGGCAGATGTGACCAGCCCATTGTGACTTCAGCTTGCAAACTCTAAAGGCTACGTCGACAACTTTGATTCTCCGTCGAATTTCTTCGTTCCGTATTCGATCCCTCAGAGAAATCCCGAGCATAGCCCTCTCCATCGCTCGCTGCGCGACCTTTAGCCTGTGGACCAGTCCGATGGCCAGTGTCCAAGTCTCTGCACCATAAGTCATTGCAGGGAGGACGACCTGGTTAAAAGATTTTAGTCTTCAAGTATTGGGGTATCTGTCCAGTGAAGATGTTGGGTTAAAATTTTCCGTATGTCACTCAGGTTATACAAGTATAATCTTAAAATAGCAATAAATAGGCATCTACGCATATAATTTAAAGAAAATTGTAGATGTTTTATTAAATATTAACTATATTGACTTATTTGGTTATTAATTATAGTAGTATATTTCTATTTGCATTTTTTGTTTATCAATGTAGCATAGAATCTTACGAGGGGAGGTCAATAAGTTCGCGGAATGGAGGGGTTGATGGGGATAAATTTACCCGTCCAGGTAGGCACTAGTTAAGCACCTCATTAAGAGTATATATACCAAGTTTGAACCTAATCGTGTCATTAACTTTTGAGTTATCGACCTGCAAACAACTAAATCGGGAAGAAGTCAGCCAGTATGGAGAAAATTGAACACCGTGCCGTTATTAAGTTTCTTACCAAGCAAGGAAAATCCGCTCAGACGATTTTTCAAGAGCTGTTAGCGGTTTACGCGGACTCTGCCCCTGGTAAAACCATGGTTTACAAGTGGCATGGTCTTTTCAAACAAGGAAGGGAGTCCATTGAAGACGACCCCCGCTCCGGACGGCCAATTGAGGCCACCACACCGGAAATCGTCGAAAAAGTAGAAAAACTTGTATTGGAAGATGCCCGACTGAAGAAGAAGCAACTTGCAGCAATGGTTGGAGTATCCGAATCAAGTATTTTAAATATCCTACATCATCATCTTGGGATGACTAAAGTCAGTGCAAGATGGGTTCCGAGAATGCTCACGCCACTTCAAAAACGCGAGCGTGTCGAGTGCTCTCACCAGTTTCTGGAGCTCTGTGGAGAGAGAAAGGAAGAAGTTATGGCCCGGATTGTTACTGGAGATGAAACCTGGGTTCACCACTATGAACCTGAGTCGAAGCAAGAGTCGATGCAGTGGCATAAAAAAGGCACACCTCCTCCAAAGAAGTTCAAAGTGTCACAATCGGCCGGAAAGATCATGGCGACTATCTTTTGGGATACAGAAGGTATTTTACTGATCGATTATAAAGAACGTGGTGCGACTATAACGGGACAGTACTACGCTTCTTTACTGGAAAGATTGAAAGAAGCCATTAAGAAAAAAAGAAGAGGAAAACTGTCAAAAGGTGTGCTCCTTTTGCAAGACAATGCACCCGTCCACACGTGCCATGTTGCGACGGCTGCCATTCACCGATGCGGCTTTGAACAATTAAACCACCCACCATACAGTCCAGACTTGGCCCCCAGTGACTATTATTTATTTCCAAAAATGAAGAAAGAGCTGCGTGGAAAGAAATTTGACGACGATGATGAAGTCAAGTCGGCAATTTCGGCCTATTTTGACACCAAAGACAAATCATTTTTTTTCGATGGTATAAACAAGCTATTTGAGAGATCCGAAAAATGTATTAGGGTTAAAGGAGAATATATTGAAAAGGAAAAATAATTTGGTGTTTAATTTCAACCTCCTTCTCTCTCATTCCGCGAACTTATTGACCTCCCCTCGTACGTTACGTTACGTTTTTCGAGTAATTAAAGTATAATTGTAACAAATCGTCCAAATACTGTATACTGCTCACAGTTTGGTAGAATTTTCTTTAAATTATATGCGTAGATGCCTATTTATTGTTATTAGAGATGAGGCCTCCTTCTGGATGGTCCGTAGACCTTAAGAAAGCGGCTTGAAAGCGGCTGGATGCGGAAGGCGAAGCATCGTATTTGGTGGAAAGCATTGGTGTAGGCTTATATCCATCAGTGGGTAGATACAGGCTGATGATGATGAAGATGATGGGTTCAGAAGGAGTGTGAAGATATTAGGTCGAGTATTTTGACAATAGGTCGAGGGAAAAAGGCATTGGGTTTCGAACTATCAAACGACTGCACTCGCACTACCCTTGAATTGATAATACCCCTCTGGATCATAACTCCTTGCTTATGGCACTTAGGTTGCGTTCCGGTCGCATTCCATCGAACAAATTTGCTTTTGAAAATTTTTTAGACCAACGAAATCGAGATAAACCGTTTTTTACCCATAAAAACTTAGGTACCCCTTACTATTCCCGACCTCAGATCGCCCGTAAATTATTTTTCCTTTATTTTTTGTTGTATTCTGTTCATTTTCCAATAGATTTTATCCTTCTATATTTTTTTTTTCACTTTTTACCATTTTCAAATGCTTCAATCTTAGTCTATCTAGTATTAACCAAAGCTTAGCATGACAACTAGTTTTGATAAATTCTAGTTTCTACTAAATATTTCTAGTTTCAACAACGGCATTTACTAATAATTAGTGTTATCTAGGGAAAACACGTCCTAACAAAAAACGAATTCTAACGAAAAAAAAATTACTTTTACTCGTAGATAGACAATGATGTGTGAGTGATGTGATAAGTAAGTCTTCGTAATATTTATTCTCTGTTCATTGTAAATGTAGCTTTATTTTTATCTGTTAGCCTACTAAATTTCAACCAAACCCCGGACGACCCCGGTCGACCGGGGTCGTCCGGCTTACCATGCCCACTTTGACTCCGGGGTCGCGGGTTCGATCCCCGCACAAGACAAATATTTGTGTGCATGAACATGTGTGTTTGTCTTGGTCTGAGTTTTTTCTATGTATTATATGTATGTACTTACAAAAAAAAAATGTATTTAAGTATAATATCAGTTATCTAGTAGCCATAGTACAAGCTTTGCTTAGTTTGGGACTAGAAGACAGTGTGTAATTTGTGTAGGAATATTTATTTATTTATTTTAAACAATTATTTCGAGAGTTTACCTTTATTTAACGGCACTTTCCTTTATTTTTATAACATTATACTATAGCTATATCTTGCGTGCACGTGTACGTATTAGTTGTTGTGTTATGTGTGAATATATACGAGTACGAGTATATATATATAACAGCAATTGTTATCTATATATATAAAAGAGTAAATCACTCACTCACTCATCACGAAATCTCAGAAACTGTAACACCTACAAATTCGTCTAGATATTGATTGTTTTTAACTTGTTTTTTTTTTCCTTTCATTAGGTATTTAGCTTTTTCGAATGTAATTAAAAAATATTTGCAAATAACTAACTCCACGCGTACGAAGTCGCGGGCGGCCGCTAGTATATATATATGATTAGTATATATATATGCTATATAGTATATATATATATATATATATACACGGTGAAATTTACGTGGTTGTTTTCCCGGATAAGGATGATTTGCCTTCACCAGTACTATCAATTCATAGAGTTAAATTTGAAAAATACAAATGTTTCTTTATTTTCAAATAAATAAAAAAATATTCCGAACTCGAAAGCGTGAGAAACAATAGTACGAGCCGTCGCAGCGCGCGCATCTTTTGTAATGCGCGCGCCGCCTGCTTTGTATACGCCGGCCGGTTCGTGCCGAGCGTCGCAGTCGCACCGGCGAAGCGGGAGCGTCTGTTAGTTAGTCGACCCGCCGGTTCCGTGCGAGTTACACGTGAAACACGCGTCGCGCGCGGGCGCTACGATGGACGTCCGCCACTACGTTTATTCCAATTTGGAATACCTTTCTATGGTGCAATTATACGCTAGGGCTAATTATGACTCTCATGCCGCCGTACGACTTTATGCTGATCCGCGACATTTAGAGTCGCTCCGTCTTCGTGGAATTTTGGACCCAAGTACCACAGGCTCGGACCATCGTAGCGGCGACGCAGCCAGCGCCTCCTCGATCACGGGCAGTTCCGACCGCCGGCGCATGCACAGCGTAGAGGTCAACCCCGTTACGCCCCAGAGCTCAACGAGGACATCATCGAGTGTTTCGAACGGGACCCTCGTCGAAGTACGCGCATGGCTGCGATGACCTTTGGCGTAAGCCAATATTACTTGTGGAAACTTCTACATAGTGAAAAATTGCATCCATACCACTTTCGTAAAGTTCATACCCTCCACGAAAATGACGCAACGGCCAGAATTGCTTTTTGTGAGTGGCTAATACAAAATAATAATGCCACTATTTTGATACCATTAGACGTGATAGAGACACCTTATTAAAACTAAAAGACAATCAAATTAAACGTGCACGACTGTGTATTGAACGCAGTGGTTTACACTTTGAACAATTACTTCGATACCGCGAAGTATGCGTGCGTACGAATCCTGCCGTTTATCAGTAGAACAGGTAAGTTGACTAAAATCATTGTAAATAATTTGATTCCATTTTTTAAATATTCGTCTATGATTTATAATTACTCGTCTATGATGATGGCATTTCGATGCTTCAACACAGATATTTTTTTTTCTAAAGCTGGTTTTAAGTTTTATGTTTATAGTAAATAACATAATACGGTTAATAAAGGAGCTAAAAGTATTTATGACGATCCTAAGCCCGTAAAGTATGAAGGAAAAATTGGATTATTTTAGTATTTTGTACTTCATAGCATTTTATAACTAAGTAGGCAAACATTCAATCAGCTGGGTGCGAGAGGTTAATGAACGCGCACGGTGGCGCGCCAGCCGTTGCCCCCGCGCTCGCGTGTCTGTGTCTGTGCGAGCGGTCCTACTATTGTTTCGCGCTTACTTTCGAGTTCCGTTTTTCACATTTGTTACTATTTGTTTGGAATAAAAAAAAATATTACGTATGTATAGTACTACTAAAGGCAAATCATTCTGCCGCGGGAAAACAACCACGTTAATTTCACCGTGTATATATATGTGTGTGTTGAATAACTTTATAAAATGACCTACCTACTTTAAGATCTCACATTTTTTTTAAATAACAGCAATTGTTATAGTTTATATAACAGCATATTTGGATAAATACATATTTGGATTTGCATAGAACTTGGCACTCATTTAGATCTCCATTCTTTTTGCGGCGAAGCCCACAGCCAAGCATAACTTTTGTATTGAACTTGGCTCTCCTTTTTTACATTTATGTTTTCGGTGGGATTAAATGTACCGATCACCTGCTTCTCTCAATAATGTCCTCTAATAATGTAAAAATTAAAACTTGGGTACAATGTACTTACATGTTGAGCGATTGGGAACAATAAAAGAATGGTGTGACGATAATTAAGATTATAGTTAACTTACTCGAGCATCACTAATTACGTGCTAAATGTCTCCTCTTATTACCATTTAACTACATTTTTATATTCATGCTTATCATCCTGCACTAGCATTTCTTAAATGAATTTAAAAATATCAAAATAGATGGTGCACGTGTTTTACGCTTAGTCAGTCAGGCATAACCATGCCATCAGGGGCCCGTGGCAAATTCATCAGGTGGGCCCGCAGAGTATTCCCGCTCTCAAATTATCAAAGTAACCAGCACTAAAGAGGTATTTTGTACATTTTTGGTTAATAAAATTATATTTCAAGAAATATGATAAAGAATCTACATATTAAAATTATGTTTATTGTGAATTTATAGCCTAGGCAGTCGTGCTTGGGGCCCCCTTGGTCCGGGGCCCGGGGCATTTTGACCGCTCTTCCATCCTGTAGTTACGCTACTGTGCTCAGTACAATTAGCTTTTGAATTAGATTTTTTGGATAAACAATTAGATTTTTTGGAGTGGTAGAGCAATTATGAAATGGGCTTGCTCGACCGGGGAAGTACCACCCTCTCACAGAATATCAACGTGAAGCAGCAATGCGTTTCGTTCGGTGAGTGAGAGATCCGGAAGCCCAACTCCTTCCCTATCCCCTCCTTCCTTCCTTCCCTTCCTCCAACTCCTTAGTGGACAACGCATTGGTAGCGCCCCTTGTGTTACTAATGTCTGTAGGCGGCGGTGATCACTTTCCATCAGGTGGCCCGCTTGCTTGTTTGTCTACTTTATGACATAAAAAAAAAAAAAAAAAAAAATTTAGCTCTGTGCTACGCATCGACATCTTTGTGGCCATAAGTGATGCTGTATGGTTTTTATATATTCCAAGATAACAAAATACAAAAAACCTTAGAAGGTGTTTTGATTCCGCACGACTATTATGGCCGTGTGGTTTCCGGCAGACTAGAATAGAATCACTTCGTTTCTTCCCGTGGATGTCGTACAAGGCGACTAAGGGAAATACATTATCAAATATCGATTAGACCTCCCAAACCCGTTTGGCCAGCGTGGGGAGTGTAGGCCAACTCCTCCTTCCGTCTGTGACGAACGAGAGAGGGTTGTGCTCCTGTAGTGGAGACTATAATGACCTGATGATGATGATGATGGCGATTATTATATATATATTCTTTATTGACAATGTGAGCATATCTCTACGAGAGATCTCATCCAGCTAACCATAATGGTTGTACTCGAAACAATACATTATTGGAAGGTAGACAAAGTAAAAATGCAAAATATAATATAATAATTTTATTGTTCACATACAATTTATCAATGTACCAAAAGAAGAGATAATAAAATCTAACATGTTATAAATATTCTTAACATGTTATATATATTAATCTTCTTATATATAAAAATGAATTGCTGTTTGTTAGTCTCGCTAAAACTCGAGAACGGCTTGGCCGATTTAGCTGATCTTGGTTTTGAAATGTTTCTCGTAGCTCAGGAAAGGTTCAAACGGTGAGAAATTATGGAAAATTTTCAAGAAAAATAGTAAAAACAACAATTTAATTCTCCCATACAAAGTGTTCCTACTATAGGCGAATGTCATGGCAACAAAGATGGCTAACCTACCTATCAATAGTGTCATAGTCACAAAGGATCGACATTTTTGTTGGTTGTCAAATATGACTTTCTCAGAAGTGTTATAGAAATGACACAACACTAATAGACATCAAGAATGGAGTTGAAATATGTAGTGACTGTTTATGGTAAATCATATTTTGTACAGTACTTAAGAATAGATAATAGAAATCTGCAAATTTAATAAATACTCGCATTGTAAATTACAAAAATGTTTGCAATTGTAACCAGTGTCAGCAATGCGAATAGTACCAGAAAATGTGGGCTGAACGCAGAACGAGGTTTGTGGATTCACATAGAGTTGTATAACTTTGCATATGGTAAGACCAACATCACATTATATAGGTATGTCATGTTAACCAAGGTGATATTACAAAATAAAACGGATTCTCTAAATCCGATCTCAGATTCGGAGATCTATAAATCCAAGATTAGACTATTTTATAAGTTAGTTAAGGACCGCCAATACTTGAGCGACACGTAAGGTGTTGTCTTTCATGGAGTTGATTATGCTGCGTAGTATGCGCGAGGTTTCGTAGAAGGACCGCGTCAGGAATTCTCGGACATGGCAAGCAAACTGCAAGAGAGTCATTTAAGCTGGTATTGTCAAATTTCATGGAAAACGGCAAGTTAGGAAACAAATGTCTTGCAATGGCACATCCTCCAGGTTCGGGCACACAGGGCAGGCTCTTCTTAAAGACACACTGATCTTAGATCGTATATATTTATTAAGTAGATAGATGTAGGTGAAACAAAGTTCACCGGGTCATCTAGTATGTTATAAATGTTGTCTTGGTCTGGGTGTTTTCTATGTATCATAAGTACAAAAAAGGGGTGTCTACACCTGCACGCGGTGCACCCTGCTAACTGACAAATTAATGAAGCTCTGGCGAAAAGAGAGGTAGGGAGCGTATTTGTAAGCTGCCCAACTGGGGAAGTGCCTCCACCTCACAGTATACCGCAGCCAAATAACAATTCCCTTAAGGGTTGTTGTGTTCCTGCGAATGAGTGAAGTCACCAGCAAGGAAGGAGTTGCTGCGTTGGTAGCGGGGGTGGCGCATGGCGGCGCGCGATCGATATTTCATGTTGCGAGCGTTAATATGGCTACGGCAATCGCTTCACATGAGGTGGGCCGTATGTTTGTCTGCCATCCGACGTACTATAAAAAAATAACCGGAAAAGGCGAGTCGAACTCGCCCACCGAGGTTTCCGTACGTAAGATCATTATAAATTTGATATTTTTCATTATAAATAAGAAATATAAATAAATAAAATATATTTTGCAATGTGCATATCAAGCCCTTTCATATGATACCCCATTTGAACTAGTAGCTTCAATTTGAAATTTCGGTCTCCTATAAAAAATATGATTTTTTTACAACTTCATGCGACCTGAGTATACAGTTCTCAGCTTCAGCTTGATACCTCCACTCATTCTCGACCTATGTCGAGACACACAACTATTTGTGCATGAGCACGAGTGTTTGTCTTCGCCTGGGGTTTTCTATGTGTCATACCTATGTATGTTTTTACAATTTTTTTCTTAAATACATAAGTATTGCCACGTTTACACTCAGCCCTGTTGGGCAGGCAAGTGAGCAGGGAAGTGGGCAGCGCGAATATATAAACAGGTCACTCGCGCTGCTCCTGCTCATGCCGCTGCCGTTGCCCGGCGCTCCCTCGATTGTGGTTTTTCGCGCGGAAGTCAAAGGACGGGCAGCGCGAGTGAGTGTTTACATTCAGCACTCTGGCTCATAGACTACAAGCCCATGGAAAAAAATACCTGTGAAATGAACCAATGTGAATAACGCTTATAAGGCTGTTACTATATCAGAAAATAACTCTGAGCACTATGCCGTCATTTCTGAGCGGTACAGGTGAGTACGTGAGTAAATGGAATTTGCCAGGTACAAGTGAGGAATTACGACTAATTATTAATGTACGGCTTTCTTATAGTTTATAGATGATTAAAAATAAATGTCAAAAAACCTAGTGCCGTACTAAAGCGGTGGTGCAGGAAGTCAGTGCAAATTATTAATTTTTAGAATCAATATTCCGGTAATTCCTTTTCTATACATATACAGATACTTTACCCATGAACGCCATACATATTTCCAGCGCTGGGGTCGAAAGCCAAGGATCGCAACCTTTTCTCTACACCCATATGATATAAGGTCATTGTAAAATGTACGGCATCTTGTTCAAAATATTATTTAACACAGACAATAATCTTGTATATAAAAATGAATTGCTGTTTTGTTAGTCTCGCTAAAACTCGAGAACGGCTTGGCCGATTTAGCTGATCTAGATTTTGAAATGTTTGTCGTAGCCCAGGGAAGGTTTAAATTTTCAAGAAAGATAGTAAAAACAACAATTTTATTTTCCCATACAAAGTGTACCTTCTATAGGCGAATGTCATGGCAGCAACGATGGCTAACCTACCTATCAATAGTGTCATTGTCACAAAGGATCGACATATTTGTTTGTTGTCAAATATTACTTTCTCAGAAGTGACATAGAAATGACACAACACTAATAGACATCAAGAATAGAGTAGAAATACTCTGAGTTGAAATATGTAGTGACTGTTTTTGGTAAATCATACTTTGTACAGTACTTTAGAATAAATATTGGAAATCTGCAAATTTCATAAACACTCGCATTAGAAATTACAAAAATGATTGTGTACCAGACAATATGGGTTGAACGCAGAACGGGGTTTGGATTCACATTATTTATTCAAAATTACTTAAATCTGTAATTCACATTTGTCGTTTAGTCACAAATTTATCGGGCGAGAGATCTAAAGGGCTACCACGAACTTTTATCGACATCATCAGAGACATGTACCGAAATTCCAATTCCATAATTTAGACCTCTGTCGGAGAGACAAAATTCCCATTGACGTCGGAGTCCACCAAGGATCAGTCGTTAGTCTGATTTTGTTCATATTTGACATATTCTAATATATTAGACATTCGTGATATTTGACGAATTGTCAAGTAGTATCATGGATCCACATGGACCACCTCTGCGGTGGGTTCATGGGTGTTCATGTATGCTGATGATATTGCACTGGCGGATGCGGCTAAGGGACAGCTGGTGCGACGGGTTAATTAATGGAAGAAATCACTTGAGAATCTGAATGCGGTCAAGATCGAAGAAGATACTTGGGCTGCAAAACAACAGATCCCACGACCGTGCACATAAGGATATGGTCGAATGCACGGGCGGTTAAAGTACTTGGGATCAGTTCTTCGATCATCTGGTAGCATCGACTGCGAGATTTCAGTAGCTTGGACTAAGTGACTTGAGGTAACCAGTGTCATCTGTGACTCCAAAATTCCGCCAAAGTTAAAAAAACAAATCTATAAATCGATGATTAGACCATTTTATACATTAAATCATCGTCAATACTTGAGCGACGACATGTGCAGGAGTTGAGTTTCATGGAGTTGTATATGTTGCACAGTATGCGCAAGGCTTCGTGGAAGGACCGCGTCAGGATTTCCCGGATCGGATATAGCTTCATGTCCGTGACATGGCAGGCAAACTGCAAGAGAGTCATCTAAGCTGTTATGGTCAATTTTATGGAAAAGCAAGATAGGAAACAAATGTCTTGCAATGCCATATCCTGCAGGTTCGGGCAAACAGGGTAGGCTTAAGAAGAAACTCAGATCTTATATATTTATAAGTAGGTGAAACGAAGTTCACTGGGTCATCTAGTGTTTAATAAATATGCCGTCCAAAAATTATTGTTAATATTTGTGTAACTACATAATTATCAATTTTTTTGGATTTACTGAATTATTACTGCTGTAAGATCATAAACTAATGTACGGCAACTTTTTTTATATATAATGTTACTAAATTTTATCGTTGTATCTTATAGCCGTTCATTATAAATGGTAAGAAATAAAAATATTACGTACAGTAATAAATGTCCGGAATATTGCTTCTACAATTATCGGCGAATTAAAAATTTGCACTGACTTCCTGTACCACCGCTTTAGTACGGCACTAGGTTTTTTGACATTTATTTTTAATCATCTATAAACTATAAAACAAGCCGTACATTAATAATTAGTCGTAATTCCTCACTTGTACCTGGCAAATTCCATTTACTCATGTACTCACCTGTACCGCTCAGAAATGACGGCATAGTGCTCAGAGATATTTTCTGATATAGTAACAGCCTTCTAAGCGTTATTCACGATGGTTCATTTCACAGGTAATTTTTTTCCATGGGCTTGTAGTCTATCACGTCTCCTCTATTTTTATTACGGCAATTAATTTATTATTCTGTGCTGCGTATGCGCATTCTATTGGGAGTCGACATTATGGAGTGGAATAATGAGAAAATAATAAAATTTTTCGAGCTTTACGAAATTGAGCGAGTAATATGGGATCCACATGATAAAAATCATGATAAATATCGCGGCGTCTTTTCTTTCTTTTCAAAACACATAAATAGTTAGATAAACTGATCAGACATAATGCTGTCGCCGCAACAAACTCGACGTCAGCCTTTGTTGCGAGTCGTTCAATAAAAGAAGTATGAAGGCTGAGTGTGAACACTCATTCGCGTCGACACTGCCGCGAAAGTATTCCCGGCAGCGGCAGGACGAGTGGCAGGGGCTGAGTGTAAACGTAGCATGGAGTGTCACTTATCTAGTACCCATAGTACAAGCTTTGCTTAGTTTGGGACTTTAAGCATTTAAGGCAGCGCTTAATTTATACATTATTTAACATTTATTTTTAAAAAAATCTATTCACTTTAAAAGAATTTGCTCAGTGTGGCAGTCGCGAGGACGGGCTCTGCCCCAGTCGGGGCTCTGCCCGCCCAGTGGGCAGCCCCCCCTCGATTGATCGAAACAATCAGTCAGCGGCAGTCGCCGCTGTCACTCGGCGGTGAATCATTTCCCACTTCATTTGCTGGCTCGCAATTTGCTGGCTGCGGAAAATGAAGGTCAAGTTTAAATTATGTACACATATTATGCATAGTTCATTATTATCTTTAAAGTCAAAGTAACCCTACTTGCATGTGGTGCACCATGCAGACGACTAGCGAAGGAGGTTCTGGCGAACAAGAGCTAGGGCGCTGTCGAGCACCACTGGGGAAGTTTTCCACTTCACAGAAAATCGCCGGCAAACGTCGGTACATTTCAGATTGTTGTATTTCTGCGTATGACTGAGGTCACCAGACGTGAGGAGGCCCTGTGTTAGCAGTGGTAGTACCCTCGAGAGCGTGAAGCTCTTGCATTACAAGCATTGTTTTCATGTTTAGCTTCTGGGGAGGTATAAAGAAGTATATGATGTGAAATAGTTTGACGAGCTCGGTGGTCGAATGGTTAGCAATGGCCACTTTGACTCCGAGGTCGCGGGTTCGATTCCCGCACAAGACAAACATTTGTGTGCATGAACATGTCTGTTTGTCTTGGTCTGGGTGTTTTCTATAAAAAAATGTATTTAAGTACATTTATCAGTTGCTTAGTACTCACAACACAAGCTTTGCGCTTAATATGGGACTAGATGGCGCTGTGTAAATTGTCCAGAAATATTTATTATTATATTTTGTATCTTTTTTTAATCACGGGTCAAGCCCGGTCATTTGATAGGCATACGCGGGGATATGAATCCAACGCGTAGAGGCCCCTTTGAGAAGTTTGATGTAATGTTGTACGCCCGCCGTGACCCGCTCCAGGATATGTCAATGGAACGACATACCCATGAGCAGGTCTCGGCAGGTGTTGAGACTATTGCGAAGTGTGATGGAAAATAAATGGGCTGATGAGATCTGGGTGAACTTAATACCGGGCTATTACAGAAGAGGGACGGATTATTATATTTATTATTTAAAGTTACATTTTTTACATTACTACGGGTGGCAGACATATATAAATATCCGTCACATGTCACACCTCCCCCGGTACCAACGCAGCAGCTTCATCCTTTCTGGTGACTTCACTCACTCGCAGGAACACAACAAGCTTCATTGAAATAGCTATTTGGCTGCGGTGTTCTGTGAGGTGGATGTGCTTACCCAGACGGACAGCTTACAAATGCGCTGTACCCACCTCTCTTTTGCACCACGTGGGGAGGGGAGGCTGGCTTTGGCTACAAAGTCGTGGTCAGCTACTTACATCACAAAACTTACTTATTTCCCTTGCTAGTACGTAATAATTAATCACTTATTACGGACTAGCAAGGGAATTGTTATTGGCTGCGGTATTTCTTAAGGTAGAGGTATGTATCCCTGATCGGGCCCCTCTTTCACCGTAACCGCTTTTAAGACAACGGGGTACACTACGTGCAAGTTAGGATGACTTTGTTTCTAAAAATTAATTCTTCTTTAATTTATTATTACTACTATTAATATTTAGATTTTTTTTCTCTCTCTCTTGTTCACTGTGTATTATTTATTTAATATAATCAAATTATAAATATATGTTTCTCCTTTACATTATTAATCTATTTATATTTTGGGGTGTAAGTGGTTCATCAACATCTTTGAACCAAAGCCATCTTCACCTGCACGCGGTGCACCCTGCTGAATGACAAACGAAGCTCTGGCGAAAAGAGAGGTAGGGAGCGTAATTTGTAAGCTACCCGACTGGGGAATTACCTCCACCTCACAGAATACCGCAGCCAAATAACAATAGATGCTGCCTTAACAGCGGGGGTGGCGCCGCGCGAGCGATATTTTATGTTGCGAGCGTTAATATGGCTTCGGTAACCGCTTCACATCATGCGGGCCGTATGCTTGTCTGCCACCCGAAGTACTATAAAAAAAATAGAATCTATTTGTTTTAACCACGATCTCTTTCAGAGATAAGCCCTCCTTTATACTGTTTAATTTATTTGTCTACTTTCCTTTGTATTGTTTTGTGGTATATTAAAGAGATTACCTACGTAGGTACACACAATTCTGGTGAAAAGCTTTACAAACTCTATTGATAATAGAGCGCAGACCATTGTTAATCTGTAGCGGTTGATGGAGTGCACATGATCAAGGTAAATTGTTACTAAGTAGATAGTGCCTCTATAGCATGCAAATAGCGTTTGATCGGAGCACTAATGAACACCATCTAATTAATTAGCGGGGAATTGGAAACGCGCCCACCACGTCCACGCCATGCTACTAATAAAATATATATTGTCAGACAAATTACACAGCGCCATCTAGCCCCAAAGTAAGCGAAGCGTTGTATTATGGGTACTAGACATACGTAAATACATATTTTTTTTTTTGTAAATACAAACTTATGATACATGGAAAACACCCAGACTTTGACAACAGACATGTCCATGCACACAAATGTTTGTCCTATGTGGGAATTAAACCCACGAGCGTTGGTGTCGAAGCCGCGTCACTGATCGCTACGCCACGGAGCTCGTCTAAATATATCGTGTTAACGCTGGTACGTGTACTGATATGGCCACGATGCCGGTCTTTAAGTTTTGTTCCGAGTGTATCAACGTTGACACGGTCGGTTGAGAAAGTATGTCCATTAATTTTGACAAAACCTCTTAAAAATCGTACTCACCTTTGTCCTACCATTAAAAAGTAGAAAGCATTGCCGGCATATGTGTTTTTTTTTTATATGCGAGGGTGGCAAACGAGCTTTTGCTTTTCATCAGGTGAAAAGTAATCACTTCCGCCCATGGAGATCAGCAACACCAAGGATCCCCGATCTGTTGCCAGCGTATACTCCATCCTTTCTTTCAGGTGACCTCACTCACTCGCAGGAACACAACAACCATCAAGGGAATTGTAATATTAATATTTGGCTGCGGTGTTTTGTGAGGTGGAGGCAGGCCTCCGTCACTCCATGTACTTGCGCGCTATAGTTACCTACCGGCCGGCCGAGCGGTCTCGGGCCGTTTGCGGACCAAACTCAGGCCCTGCGATTGCTGTGGGATCGCGCGGTGCGAAGCAATCACAACTGTACGCTTGAGCATTTAGGCACATTTTAGCATGCAGTGGTTGCTGACGCGACGGAGTAGGCTATTATAGCAGTAGGTATTGGAAATTTTCTACTGAGTGAAGTATCTGTTACGTAATCTGTTACGTAACTATTATGTAATCTGTGGTGGACGTATGTGCGTGTTTCCTCCTTCTTACAATGTCGAATCTTCAAGCGAAGCGTGAAGAAGCATATCTTGTAACTGGTTACGAAAGTTTAGTTACTTAAGTGGAAGAATCGTGCATAAATTTGATAGTTTTTGTTGGTCTGGGTGTTTTCTATGTATTAAATGTATGTATTTAAAAAAAATGTATTTAAGTATAGTATCAGTTATCTAGTACCCATAGGACAAGCTTTGCTTAGTTTGGGACTAGATGGCAGTGGGTAATTTGTCCAGGAATAATTATTTATTTTATTTACAGTTCTCCTGCATCGGTGACAAAGATATAAATTACCAGATTTGTCTGGTATATTCTAGTGTTATAGCAACCCTAGTTTCATAGAGATTTACATTTCAAGTCTTTAAAATATTATTTATTAACCCTCTCTTTCGCATTTTATGAACTTTGCAGACTTAATGATCTGTAGACCACAGGCTAAAACTAAAACTGAACATGAGAGCCAGTGCTGACAAGAGACATAAGTGTGATGCATCCTACTAACTGGTAGGTCCTCGTGAAAATAACAGGGCATAATAATTAATAAGGTAATTGCCCTGCTTTCACATAGTCACGCGCGTTTTACTTTCGCGGCGAGACATTGCAGCAATAATTAAAAACAATTGAAAAGTTGGAAATAAAATACCTTCCTGTATGTTTAGACAGTATAATTACATGCTTACAGTAAGATACATTATGAGTAAGCGCTATGCAGCTATTTTTTAATGCCGTAATGTTCGATTATGGCCCGTTTATATACATAAGTGTCTGTTGTTCAAAATAATGAAACTCTTGAAGTTGCTTGGTATTCATTTTATTCCTAGGAGTAGCTTAAATGTAATACTGACAGTTGAGATCGCATATTTCACACACGTGTTGTCTGTACGAGCGCTCGACATCGAATGCCTGAATGCTGCTTCGCTAGGAATGAAGTTGACGCCTGCCTCTCCACTTCCATCGCTCTTGAAGAGTGGCGTGCTTCATCGTGATTGGTCGAAATGCTGGCGCAACGAATTACAAGCTTGGAGTCAAATCAAATCTTTTATACAATGTGAAATCATGACTGTGGCAATCATACGCATAAATATAAACTAAATAATTATAAATTATGCTTTTAAATTTAATGATAACTAATAGTCGGCCTTTCCTGCCAACTTCACGTCTCGTGAAAGACAATAAATTGATAAACAGAACCTTATAGTTTAATTGGATACAATAACAAATATTACTACCTCTAATTTTTAGGCTCTAGCTAAGATAAATCTAAATATAAACAGGTATAACAATATACTATTCAGGTATAACCATATACTTATCTCGTGAATTATATAATACCCTTTTTTACAACTTAAATAATAATAATAATTCTTTATTTGCTCGAAACATGGTTAATACAGGTGACACATTACAGTAAATACATGACATGTTTCGTCAATTCATGAGGCATGTATATTAGAAACATTCCAGTACATATATTAAGTAAGCATTAAATTATAAATATTATTACATTATGTCACATCTATATTTCATGTCCGTTTTCTCTAAAGAATGTCATGAACTGAATATAATTATATTTTTGTCTTTATGCGATGTTATTAGTCTGCATTTAAACAATTTATTGGGATTACCCAATAGCCTATTAAGGCTAATATCACTAACATTACATTGCCTTTGATAAATAGTAAGTCTCAGTAAACTTCTATACATTAATCTGTTCGAATTTCTTAAATTAGAATTAATTAAAAAGTGTCATAGCATACCGGTATACTTCTGAACTAAAATATATTGACTGATATAAACTCGTGTGTCGCTGTCGACGAGAAGTGCTGAAAATAAACGAGCGAAACGTTTTCAATATTTTGCTCTCAGATAAACGTCATATTTCACGATTGGCAGCACAAAGTGTGGAGCTCGCGTCGCGAGTCGCCAGCCGCCCCGACGGAGGCGGGGGCGTAGGGAGGGGTACATTATCTCACCTGCAAATTGATTATATAGGTAGTGGGTATATCAGCCCGGCATTTTTTTATACCACGTCATGTGGAAAGAGCTTGCGGAGTGATGCGAAGAGATTACCGTAGCCTATAGAGGTTTGGATTGCAAGATGCATAGCGCGTGTTGCTGCCCCTGCTGCTAATACAATAATTCAAGTTCAAAAAATAATAACAGCATCTCATCCGGAGAGTTGGGCATTGTATATTTAATGCCCCTCTTTTTGCTTGTGCCTGGGATGTTGATGGCTAGAACAAAAACCTACAAACGACCTAACCATCAACATCTACAGATCGCCTGATGATGCCTTGCGTAGAGGCGAAACACGTGTCGCCGAGACGACGGTGGCAGTCGTACATTTCTTCTGTTTCAGATGTTGAAGAGTCGTAGAGACGACCGCAGCAGCTGGAGCAGAGACGACCTAAGCAGCCACGGCAGTAGCATGCATCCACTAAGATAGTGGGTGGGTGCTGGCCGTTAGTAGTTTACATGAACTAATTGGTGGCCGAAGCACGCAGAGTAGTGTAGATCAAATGGCCTGTAAATTTGACTTCCACAAAATAACATCTGAATCAATTAACTACAATTTTTAAGTTTGTTGGAAACTATTTTGATTTACAAGTAGCAGTTTTTGGAATGTTCGCGTTAATGCAAAAACAAATATCGCCCCCTCGCGCCATCGTAAACTGCTGATCCGATTTTGATGAAACTTTATTATATATATATGCGAGTAGGCGATGTTGCGCATCCGATCTAAACGTACGACCGTTGACATCCGTTGACGATAAAAAAATGGCTGGAAGCGGGTGGATGCGGAAGGCGGAGGATCGCATAACGGAAGTCCTAGATGAATACATTGGATACATACAGGCTGATAATGATGATGATGATTATATTATATTATTCTATGGTCTCGCTACTTCGTCGTTTGTATGTAGATCAAAGCTTCATGCCAAAGGGGTCCGTTTTCTCCTCCCAAGCACGTCTAACTCAAGTACTATTACTTAGTGACATCGCTCACTGTTCCGTGTTCACGCCCGGTGAGTTATAGAGGCTCATAAATCGTCACCGAGAGCCGTAGATCCTATTCAATTGATTTATATTTGTATTGAATCACACGTCTTTACGTCGAATAACACAAAACCAAACGCCGTCGAAATGTAAAGTGAATAACATTTGTAAAATGTACAGTGTTGTTCTTCCGATGAAAATTAAGAATTTCTAACAGCATTTTTATTCGTTGAGTTACCTTACTAGCTAAGATGGGAAGATATAATTTGTAGTTTAAGTGATTCATTAGCTTCATTGAACCAAAGCCGGGCTCACCTGCATGTGGTGCACCCTGCTGACTGACAGACGAGGCTTTAACGAAAACAGAGATTGAGCATAGCGTATTTTGTGCGCTGCGCATTAGCGCCGCCAATGAAGAACATCGCAGCGCATAAACAGAGTAAAATTTAGTTGTGTAACTTGTGAAATCGGAATTAAAATACAAAAAAAAACTCAGCGTTTCACTTCTGACAGGCGGCACGTGACGCCTCAATATTTGTTTATTCTACCTCGTCAGGTGACAAACAAGCATACGGCTCACCTGATGTTAAGCAGTAACCGCAGCCATACAAACGTATGAACTTCCCAATATTTAAACGACGTCATCATAACGTTATTACAATACTGTGACCAACCATAAAAGTTCAAAATCATAGAATAAAACTTCGTTTATTAAATACTAGCTTCATAAACGCAGTATTTAACGTAGCTGTCGTACAAATTTCTGTTTTAATGTGTATAAAATACCTAAGTGTCATAACTCAATAGCCTTTTTTATGGAGCGTTTTCGGGAAAGTCCAAAATCGAAGTAATTCTTTCACCGAGAGTTACATTATACGATTACTTACACACGGAACCACACCATGAAACAAATATCAACAACGAAGCTCGAAATGAAATCTGATTACCTTGTAGTAATTGAAACAAATCCATTCATTCCAACGCTTTCGGTGCTGTATTTGTGTGTTGTGACGTCACGACGACGGACATAAAGTTGTATTTAGACCGTCGTCAATGGGCTATTCCCGCGCCATGTAAACACACGGCCCACGCGTTGACGCGTCTCGGCTGGTATTAATACTCGTAACTTACTCTACACTGCCGTAAAGACATCTGGACGACCGAGTGAAGTTCAAAGTCGCGGCAACATATAGTTTTAATGTATCGTAATACGGCTTATGAAAATTCTTTAAACTTCTGTACAAGCATGTGCTTGTACGTCCATGATAGAAAAACACCAGGGTTGTTCTCCCCGTGACAGGTATATTGCCAAGGCTACGTCACGAGTTTGGTTGGCAAATGCCATACAAAACACAGCTGATGACGTGCACGTGACTGCATTTTTTCAGTAAACCTGCTGTTCTGCTATGGCTCAGGTAATAATAAGAGCGTCACGCCAACGGCCGACCTGACGCGCCCTTTAAGATGTTTCACATGAAAAATACGTCAGCATCAGCTTATATTATGTGCTCGTATCTAATGCGGATGTAGGCCTGCCTTATGCCTTCGAACATTCTTCGGTTTCGTCATCTACCACTTCCGGCGGTTCCTTTGAGGCCAACGGTCCATCTAGAGGGGGCACCTACCGGTTCATCAAACCATTCAGGGTCTCCACTCTAAGACCTTCCTCGTCCATCTTGACAGATGGTTCAGCATCAGTATTTATTCACTCAAAAGACATGGCCGACCTACCGCCTCTTCAGATTACTGTTGCTAACGATGTACGAGTTACAGACATTTTGACTACGGGCGGCATAATGCTCATAACGGGATCACTTTATGGATTTAACCCTTATAATGATATTTTATATATTACCAACATTGTGGTTTGGCATGAATATTTTTTCTACCGAAAAATTATTCTCTACGTGAGAGTGTGGTAAAAGTTTAATGAGCCGTGTGTCGGCCGGCGGGGGTCCATCAATCCCCAGCCCGGGCACCGCGGACCCTCATCAAAAACATCAAGCTTCGTTATCACACCCCTATGTTTGCGAGCGATTCGCCACTGGAAAGAGAATCGACTGATAACGATCTGCGGTATCGCATGACCCACTGGACGAGTTACAATTTTAGAAGAATTTTAGAAGAAGGACGAGTTGAAATTATTGTAGTTTCACCTCGCCACAGTATAAGTAATAGTACCACTATGACCACTCCCTGTCGCTCTCTCGTGTTGACCTCACCTCCCCTCTGAGCGCCGCACACACACACACACACACACAATCATTCACGCTGTGTACAGACGCCATTGTTAATGTAGTAGTGAACGATGCGATATTTGTATGGAGTGGCCGGGGTGTGACCGCGGTGTCTTTAATCAAATCTTGCAAGTTCAATTTGACACACTTCCCAGTGTTCGGTAGAGCTGAATTTTTTTTATTGAGTAATAACGTCGTTTGGTGATACGTCTACTCAAAAGCTGCCATTTTTAAATTCAGTATGGCGGCTGCCCCAGAATGGCGGTTCATAAAAACAATATGGGTATTAGATGAAAGGGCCTGATGGGCGAAACACAATAAGTAAACAATGTACTTAGTTCTTTATTTATTACAGGCAATTTGATTTACCGCCTTTTTGTCTCCGTGTGGTTTCTGGCAGACTAGAATAGAATCACTCCGTTTCTCACTCCGTTTCCGTGGATATCGTACAAGGCGACTAAGGGAAATACATTATCAAATATCGATCAGGCCGCCCCAACCCGTTTGGCCAGCGTGGGGAGTGTAGGCCAAATCCTTCTTCCGTCTAGGACGGACGAGAGAGGGTCGTGCTCCTGTAGTGGAAACTAAAATGGACTTGATGATGAATTTGATTTACACTACTTTGTGTGTTTCCGCCACCAATTAGTTCATAATAACTACTACCGGCCGGCACCCACCTACTACCGTTAGTTGTTGCATGCGACTGCCGTGGCTGCTTTGGTCATCTCTGCTCCAGCTGCTGTGGTCGTCTCGGCGAATCTCCAACATCTGAAACAGTAGTGAGTGGGTGCCGGCAGTAGTTTGCATCAAGTAATTGGTGGCGGAAGCACGCAAAGTAGTGTAAATATAATTGCCTGTTAATTTTATTTTGCAAAATAACACCTGAGTCAATTAACTCAAATTATTTAATAACAGCTAATAAAAGCTTGTTTAATAAAAATGTATATTTACTAGTTTTTTCTTTATATAGGATCTTTATTTATGTCTATAGGATGGACCGACGGCCTCCAAAAAATTGCAGCTAGTCGTTGGATGCGGAAAGCGGAGGATCGCATATGGTGAGATATGTGAAATAATCCAGCACTGGGTAGATACATAGATGGTTAATAATGATGATGATGCGTCTATAATCTACGTTTATCGCTTCACATCAGGCGGGTTGTACGATTGTTTGTAACACTACTGGTATAAAAAAGTACTATGCTGCTCTTTGCTGCGTAAATGGTGTCACGTATTTGGATGAAATACATATGGAATACGATCTGGATTGACACACACTGAAGCCGATTAACATCGAATATTTTGATTCGATCTTCAGCTCATTCGGTAGAGCTCTAGGGTTTCTACTAACTAAGCGAAACACAATCATCACCAACTTAAGCTGAAGTTCAAATAATGATTTTTAAGAATAAAATAAAAGCCGACTTCAGCTGGCAACAGGGTTAATTTAAGGGGTTCCATCGATTTTTCTGGGATCCCCTCACCAGACCCTGACTTGGTGAATATGGGACCACCTCGCAATCATACCCTTTCAAATAAAAAAAAAGAATTCGACCAAACGTGCTTATAAAATTTAAGAGTTTCTCTGGATTTCCCTGGGATCCCATCATCAGATCCTGACTTGGTGAATATGGGACCACCTTGCAATCATACCCTTCAAATATAAAAAGAATTTTGAAAATCGGTTCATAATTCGCGAAGATATATAATAACATACATACAAAAAAAAAAAATCAGTCGAATTGAGAACCTCCTCCTTTTTTGAAGTCGGTTAAAAACAAAAAATCCGATGGTATTCGTCTTCAGCTTCGGCGGCAGGGCCCCTGGTCATGTTGTTTCTGGTCTTCACCAGCCCTGCGAGTTGGAGCTAGTAAATATTTCTTGAAATACATGTTATTAAGCGGGGTCTCATGGCATGAACTATTCCGATGGGAGGGGCATGACTACGGAGTGAGTGTCCCGCAGTGCATAACCCATTCGTGTGCGAGCCGCGGACGCTCCGGCGGCCCCGGCCCGCACACGAATGAGTTATGCACGGGACGACCGTGTCGAGCGACGCAATGGTAGGGATGCGAGCGAAGTGCTGTTACTGTCGATAGTTATCCATATCGATCCTAGGACGTTCCAGGGATCAGACCGTCCACCGCTTTTTCCGATCAAATATTTTAAATCAAAAAATAGTAATTATCTATGTAAAGTTTGATTTTCCTATCAAAAAACGGGAATTGGTTTCATCGGAATAGTAGGGCCCCTGGTTCCTGGTTGATCAACGATAAAACGTAAAAACTGACTAGAAAACTCAAAACACACTGTAGTACTAGTTTAAATGAAAAGAAACTAATTTACTTAATGAATTAAATGAACACACACTAACACATTAAGATAACTAATCTACTTCGTGATAGCAATATATACCAGCTCCCTGTACCATCAATTTGAACATTCGAAGTGGGCATTATAATTATTTTAGAACATCGATAGACTCTACAAAATGTTCTTTGGCAGCACTAGTGCAAGCGCCTTTCGGGACACGGCGCTGGAGAAATTTAAAACCGACACTTTAGCGCATTCCCAGAGGCAATCGATCAACTGCGCCGTAGTGTTAATCGGGAGGGCTTCTTCCCCCATTTTCGATGTAAAACATCTTTCTTCTTCCAGACTATAAGCCGGGCTTCAACAACTGGATTTGATGTGTTAGGGTCTATTATATATATTTACTTGCATTGCCCCGTTTGCTAATCTTCAGAGTACACCACGAGCAGATGAGGTTGGCTTTGACTCATAGACATAAATGATAATAAGATCGGGACGGGGGCCCACCACACATGCCAACCCCTGTGTTTCCTGTGCAGTTAGGATTACCAGCGGCGACCACCGAAAAGGCAATGAACAATGCAAACCATTGCAATCCTGGGGGTAAGACTACGGCTGCTTTGAAACTCACAACGAATTGAACCAGAAGACATTAGTAGGAGTAGGAAACTTACGAAATTTGACTTTGACTCTTAGCAATGTAAGAGATAGCAATATAGCAAATAAGACATTAAAAGCCTAAAGAGAGAATGAAGCAAGAGATTCAAGTGAACAGCCGTGCATCACGGATTTTAAATATCTAACTCTATTGGGGAATTAAAACATTGAGTTGTTACCTAAAACATTGATTCCAATAATATGAGCTGCAAAATCGACTGAACGCTTGGCAATTCTCCCTCGTTGCTACCAAATCAGAATAGTATAACTACCCCGGATGCGACGTGCAAGGAAATAAAATATTTGGAAATTCTCAGTCAGTTTGCGCGCGGACACAGTCGAGGGCAGGAGCTAGTAGTCAACAAAGATTACATAAATATACATTTCAGGCGGATATTTTAATACTCCACATGAAAGAATAGTTTGTGAACTCTACACGAATAATATTTTAATAATAACTTCAAAAGGTTTTTATTTCAACATTTTTTCAGATAAAGGAGTAAGCAGATACCTACAGAAAAAATATTCTGAAACACAGTCGTTATTAGATATTCAGGGAATGGAGCGTCGGGCGGGCGGCGGGTAGAACGCGGTCCGGGGCGGGCGGCGCGTACTTCCACTTACGAACAATTCTCTAATTTTGTAAACTGGAATCTTTTACTATTGTTTTTGTTTTATCTTTTTAACCCTTACAAGATGTTTATTTATAAAAACGGTTTTTTTGTAGAACGGCTTTTGAACTTGTGAAACTTGTTTAAAGACGAGAACCGTAGATATATTTATGCAAACTCTGCATTTATATGCACTGACCCTTAGGGGTAATATTATCTCGTATTCGTCTGGATTTTATGGCGGATGCTTAGTAATAGTTCATTTATATTTTATGTACGAGCCTGGTGGTCGAATAGCCATTCGCTAGCCAGCGATGGGTATTTTGACCTCAAGGTTGCAGGTTCGATCCCCGCAGAAAACAAACATTTGTGTGCATGAACATGTCTGTTTGTCTTGGTCTGGGTGTTTTCTATGTATTATATGAATGTATTTACAAAAAAAAAATGTAAATACATTTTTTTGTTGTACATGTATCAGTTGTCGCAGTATCTATAGCTTTGCGCTTAATTTGGGGCTAGATGGCGCTGTGTAAATTGTCCCGAAATATTTATTTAATAGTTATTTATTTACATGTCATTTATGTTATTTATAATATGCATGTTTAGTTATATTTTTTTTCTTTCTTTTTATTTATATAATAATATTTATTTTAAGATTAGTTTATTTTTAGTTAATTTAGTTTGTATTAATTCTGTTCAGTAGTTGTAGAGTTTATCAAATAAACAATTTTTATTTATATTAGTCTTATATGCATTTGTTATTTATAACATGACATTCGGTCAAGATAGATGCAAAATGCGAAAAAGAGAGAGCTCTTGTCTTTTCTTCTAGAGTAGTAGTCGTTTTGCGAATAAACATGTTGCCGTTATAGAACGAACACCGATCATTGGTATTGCATTGAATTGACTTTCCATCAACCAAGACTTTAGTCGAGCATCGAGTTAAATCGTTGACCAGCGTAAGCTTTACTAAGCACCTTGTTTTTGCGAAATCAATCGATTATCGATTATGCAGATGTAATAAGACTCAAGAGATAAGTTCCCGAGCAATACTCCGGAAGAGAGACATATAAAGATATAAAGCGTAATATGTTATTATTGTGATTTTATATTTATATTTTGAAATTAAAAGATTTGTCGATACTCTAGACCTAGAATTCTTTAAGTAGGGAGTATTTATTTTTCCATTTACTAATATATATACTTAAGCAAATTTCTATATATGACTAAATTGTCTCTGTAGTTTGTATAGTGCAAATAAGCATATTCTATCTTTTTAACCGACGAAAAAACGAAGGAGGTTCTCAATTCCACGCGTATATATTTTTATATTATAATCATACACAACTTTTTATAGAGTAGTCTGATTTTGATAATTCTTTTTTTATTGGAAAGAGTATACCCCAAAGTTGGTCCCATATAAATTTGAAAAAAAAATTCAACCCTACGGGTAGGAAAACAGGATAATTGATTGTTCACTCACTACCTCGCGAGCAAAAGTTTGTAATCACCTACTTGCGATTTGCTACGAGCGATTTTAAGAACTAAACAACTAATGAAGATTAATAAATATGGTATAATTTTAAAGGTTATTCTGTAAACTTTAAATTGATACCATAGTCATTTCAATTGGACCCGTATTTTAGGAGCAATCCTGGTTTAATCAAGGAGTAACGAAAAGGTCTCAATTTATTCGTTACGAGTTACGCGCCTATGAATCCTATAAAAGCGCAGGGCATCGGAATTTTCTTATCAGTCGGCTGTTACACGTTGACTGGTACACCCCTCCGTTGAATTTGACCCTGACATTGGACGATAATGGAGACCACGCCAACAGAAGCAGCCCAAATTGTTGCTCTACTACAACAAGGGCTAAGCCAGCGGGCTGTCGCGCGTCAGCTCCACATAAGCCAGTCCTGTGTCTCGAAAGTTTATAAACGCTTTCTGGAGACTGGAGGCTTCATCCCGAGGCCAAGATCTGGACGGCGCCGGTGCACTTCGAAGAGATGACCGTTTTATTGTGTCAACTTCTCTTCGAAATCGTCACCTGACCGGTGTCGACGTCCAGCAGGAGCTCAGGGAAGTTCGTGGGACAACTGCCAGTGAGTGGACAGTTCGGCGAAGACTCAAGCAGGCGAACTTGACTCCAAAAAGGCCTGCCACAGGCCCAAAACTGACGGCAGCTCACCGTCAAGCACGCCTTCAATTTGCTCGCGCCCATCTTAATTGGGAAATCGAGCAATGGAGGCAAGTTCTGTTCTCAGACGAGTGCAGAATGTGCTTACACGGTAGCGACCGAAGGGGCCGGGTCTACAGGCGACCTGGAGAGCGATTTGCTCAGTGCTGTTTCGCTGAAACAGTAGCTTATGGAGGCGGTTCCTGCATGATGTGGGCCGGCATTTCATTCGACGCAAAAACGGAGCTTGTTTTCGTGCCTGGCGGGGGACGAGGGGGTGGTCTAACTTCGGACCGGTACATTACCGATATTCTGCTGGAACATGTTGTTCCTTATGCGGGATATGTCGGCGATAACTTCGTCCTAATGCACGATAACGCCCGATGTCACACTTCACGTGCCACAATTGACTTCCTGGGTCAAGTTGGAATCGCCACATTAGACTGGCCAGCGCTCAGCCCTGACTTGAATCCCTTTGAGCACTTGTGGGATGAGTTGAAAAGAAGGGTTCGATCCAGAAATCCAGCTCCCTCAAGTGTTCATGAGTTGAAATCGGCTTTGACAGAGGAGTGGGAAGGCATCCCACAAGAAGCTGATTAGGTCCATGAAGAATCGTCTTCGTGCTGTAATTAGGGCTAGGAGAGGTAACACTAAATATTGAACAAAAATGTTTTATCCCAAATAAAGATTTTCCTCTAAATTTTGTTTTTTTTTTAATGGTTCCCGTTTCCTCATTCCTTCATTTTTCCTTACTCCTTCACTTAAACAAGGACAGCTCCTGAAATAGGGGTCCGATTGAAATGAAAATGGTATCAATTTAAAGTTTACAGAATAACCTTTAAAATGATACCATATTCATTAATCTTCATTAGTTATTTAGTTCTTAAAATCGCTCGTAGCAAATCGCAAGTAGGTGATTCCAAACTTTTGCTCGCGAGTGTAATTGTAATGTAAAACCACGCATAACTTTTCACAGACTAGTCCGATTTTGATAATTATTTTTTTATTGGAAAGGGTATATATGTATACCCCGAAGTTAGACCCAAATAAATTTGGAAAAAAAAAATTCAACCCTAAGGGTAGGAAAACAGGAGATGATCTATAGTTCATTCACTGATTTTAATGCTGAGTTATGTATTACAAAAAAAAAAGTTTGGGGTGCAAGTGGTTCATCAACATCTTTGAACCAAAACCAATGTCACCTGCACGCGGTGCACACAGCTCACTGAAAAACGAGGCTCTGCCGAAAGTGAGGTCACCAGAAAGAAGGAAGGAAGGAGTGTACTCCTACCTTTCTTTCTGGTGGTGCTTTCTGGCGGCTGGCAACGGATCGACGACCCCTTCGTGATGCTGATCTCCATGGTGATTGCTTTCCAACAGGTGACCCACATGCTCGTTTGTCCCCCTCTCATAAAATAAAAAAAAACGCTGTGCCCTCCCCCTCTTAATTCGTAGTCGTTTTCAAATTTAATCCTGTTAACATTATAAATGTGAATGTTTTCAGGATGTAATGACTCTTTCACGGGTAAACGACAAAACGTGACAGAATAGATTTTGATGAAATTGCATATATACACATATCATGGATATTTTCTGAATTAACACATAGGATACTTTCTATCCAAGTACTGTGATCACGCGAGGAGAAGCCGCTGGCAGTAGCTTTAAAGATAATATAAAAAACGAGTCTTTTTTTCCTCATTCCACGGCCACTATCTCCCGGAGTTCTCCGTGACACGGGCAAGATTGAATTCTTTCGTAGCTTGTACCTGTCGCTCTACAGAAAAAGCGGCAGCTCATTAAACAAAGTAGGACAAAGGCGGACTTAATTTCTTAGTGGAATTGCTTAGCAATAATTAAAACCGTCCGCCGCGTCGCGTGCCTGTAGCTTGTTCATTCGACCTCTTCCCTTCTCGGTTCAATGTTTATTTAAAACTTGCCAATGGGACTTCATTAGCGAAATTAATTTGTTACAAGTCAATCATAAACATTAAAATACGAATTTCGGGAGATTCGCATTTGAAAGCAAGCAAATGCTTGCTTTCAAAGCGGGCTAAGGTTTAAACAGTGGGTGACGACTGATCTTGTACAGGAACACATAAACATAAGGTTTTGATATGATAACGTCTTTTAGATCGATGAACGCCGGCTTCACGCACGAATAAGCATGACCTATTGTCACGTTCCGCCTGAGCCGCGCGTGCAAGCGAGAGCGCGCAACAAGCGATAGAGAGGCACGATCGCCTTATGCGTTCATCAATGTTTTCTTAAGACGTTAATACGTAACATTATCATCGTAAACCGACTTTACAGACTACCGATTTTTATTTGCAAATCATTATGAGAAATAGAAATCTTAAAAAACTTGTTTTTGAACTTAGTAAGTCAGTTAATAAGGCCTACTGCTGTGTTGACGGATGACCAGCGGCGTATTTATATCCATGATATGTGAATATTCATGATAATGGCGTAGGTACCTCGAATGTAAAAACCGGGACTTGATAAATAATTGATTTACAAGCAACCCGAACGCCTCTTCTCTAGACGGAATAACGATGCGAACGAGCTGGATGCGGAAAGCGTCAGATCGCATTTAGTGGAAAGTATTGGGAAAGGATTACATCCAGCAGTGGTTAGATACAGGCTGATGATGAACCCGACGTAATAAAAACACGATGCATACAGAATAAAAAAATAAATACCTAAATATAATCTAGCTGCCAGATCTCGGAATGTAAGCACTGATGTAAAGTACCTACTACATCACGGCACGAAAGGAAGGAATGAACAATGGCGGGTGGCTCGCAAACTGAGTGTACGTGTATGTAAATAAATGAACAATGAATGAGACGTGGACGAGCTTCCCACTCCCTGCGGACGCACAGACAGACTGGAGCACCTCGATCAAACGATACATTGTGCTGTCACACGGGAATACCTCGCTTGTTAGTTCATTATGTATATAGCTGTGGAAATTCCTGCCAAGGTTTTCCCAGGAGACTACAGGAATGGGCTTTTTAATGGGCGTAAAGAGGTTTTTACGGGGTCGTCAACGCGTGAGTGATGCCTCTAGCGTCGCAAGCGTCCAAAGGCTGCGATGACTGCTTATCATAATATTATAAAAATAAAACAGTTCAAAACAAACAAAATTATATAAAGTATGAAAAATTATTGAAGAGGTCAATAATTCAATTATCATTAATTCAAAAAGAAACATTAACAAAAAGTTTATTGAAAAATCTAAACATAAAGGTAAAGCTACTTGGCAAATAATTCAAAATAAGTCAGATAATGCTAAATGTACAAATAATATAAGTAGTATTAATATTAATAACAAGGAGATATATAACGCCTCTGAAATTGCAAACGCTTTTAATGATTATTTCACCGCAAATAATAATATAGATAAAACTAATAACAAAAATAAGAATAAAAATCTTACCAGCAAGCTTATAGAATCAGTGAATGATACATTATTTCTTGCGCCTACATCTAGAGATGAGGTCTTGGGAATAATTAATTCATTAAATAACACGAGTGCTGTTGGCTACGATGGTATATCCACGTATGTACTTAAGCAAGCTGCTTCTGAGATTGCAGACATATTATGTCATCTCATAAACCTCTCGCTAAGTGAGGGTGTATGTCCAGATAAACTTAAATACTCTGTTCTTAAGCCCCTATTCAAAAAGGGAGATAAAAAGGAACTGGGCAACTATAGACCCATAGCATTAGTTCCTGTATTTTCAAAAATTTTGGAAAAAGTTATTCATTCACGAATTACGAGATTTTTGCAAAAATTCAACATAATTAAAGAAGAACAAAATGGCTTTCAACGAAATAAATCCACTATACTGGCTGCATATAAGTTTGTGAAACATATTGTGGAAAATATTGATAAAAGAAATAGAGTGTCAGCCATTTTTTTCGATATGACTAAAGCCTTCGATTTCGTGGACCATACAATATTATTAAACAAATGCGAACGATACGGAATCAGAGGTAAATCATGGGAATGGATAAATAGCTATCTTAAAAATCGTTGGCAATATGTAGAAATACTCGTAGCAAGAATTGATAAAAATAAGTTGCTTACATCATACAAGTCTACACACAAGTTAAATAATTACGGTGTCCCACAAGGAAGCGTGTTAGGACCACTTTTATTTTTATTATACATTAATGACATACCTAATATTACTAATTATCAATGTATACTCTTTGCAGACGACATATCAGTTATAGTACCTGACGATAAGAAATCTATAAACTATGACAACATATTAAAATTAACAATTGACTTATTTATTGAATGGATGAATGATAACAATTTGACAATTAACATAGCAAAGACAAAAATAGTACAATTTAATAATTATAAAAATATACGACAAAAAATAAATATTAATTTAAACAATGATACGATAGAAGACATTAATGAAATAAAATTTTTAGGTGTTACATTGGATAGTAATTGTAACTGGAAAGGGCATCTCAATAATATCTGCACAAAATTAAATAAATTTATCTTTGCTATTAAATCACTACGCAGGACAACATGTGAAAAAACAGCCCTAATAGCCTATCATGGGTACGTAGCCTCAGTTCTCCGCTATGGGGTACTATTATGGGGGAACTCAACCCATTGGTACAAAGCCTTCATCACACAAAAGAAGTGCGTTAGAGCTATCTGTAAAGCCCACCCAATGGACTCATGCAGACCTTTGTTCAAAAGATTAGGTATATTAACTTTACCGTCTTTATATAGATTAGAAGCTGGACTTTTTGTAAAGAAGCATCCAGAGATGTTTAAGAAAGCAAATGAAAATCGAAAGTATTTGTCTAGAGATCCCACAAAATTACTGCTGCCCAATTCAAATTCAACATTATATCAGAAGAATTGTTATTATATGACTATAAAATTATACAATAAAATTCCTATTTTCATGCGTGAACTGACTATAAACAATTTTAAAAATAAGTTGACTAAATGGCTGGCTGATAAATGTTTTTATTCTATCGATGAATTTTTATCCTCTAAATTTTGACATTATATAAAATACTGACACGTACATAGATTAAATGACATATTGTAATTATTATTGAATTGGATGTTTATAAATTAATTGATGAATTTTGATAATATGTATGTACTTGACATGCCTGAATTAAATGCTTAATGTTCTTACATGATAAATAATTGTAGAAACAAATTTGCACGCTAACAAAGTTTGGCAAAATATGAGGCACTACAAATATTCTATGATCAACTTGTAACCATATTTTAAGCAAATAAATGATTATTATTATTATGTATCTCTTTTTAATCACGGGTCAAGCCCGGTCATTTGATAGGCGTGCGCGGGGATATGATTCCAACGCGTAGAGGCCCCTTTGAGAAGTTTGATGTAATGTTGTACCCCCGCCGTGACCCGCTCACGGATATGTCAATGGAACGACATACCCATGAGCAGGTTTCGACAGGCGTTGAGACTATTGCGAAGTGTGATGGAAAATAAATGGGCTATGGAGATGAGATTTGGGTGAACTTAATACCGGGCTATTACAGAAGAGGGACGGACGTCTGCCATAACTGCTTTTATTGCTAGTTATTTGCGGCAGACGGTGGCTTGCCACTCTCTAGATGGGCCCCCGAAATGCCAGGAAAACGGCCGGGGGCAACACCGGTGTGAGTGACTCAGGGATGTCGAGAGGTGTGCTGCGCTTTCTCCGAAGTTACTCGCGGCGTGATGCCCTTTAACACTTCCACCCCTGGAGCATATAGCTCTAGCGGCTCCTCTCTGGACGGCCAATGAAGGCAAGCCAGAGCTGAGAGTCCTGCGGGCCTTCTTGTATTTACACTCCGACCGATGAAGACACGTCGGAGACGAAGGCCCTGACCGACTCTCTGGAGACTCGGGTCCGTGGTGTCGCTACTCACACAACAGCTCGCCACACAAGCTGCCCTGCGGACTTATTATTATTATTATTAAGGCAGGTCGTATGCTTGTTCGTCACCCTAGTCGTATAAAACAATAGAAGAAGATAATTAAGTATCATAGGCTAAACTGCTGGTTCCAGGATTTTTTAAATTTTCCATGGTAAAAACAGTAAGTATATGTAAGTATAAGACATTGTTAAAATGTTTTCAATTTCTTTCAAAACAAAAAAGTATTGAGTGAAAATATGTAACTTTCCCATAAAAAAACAGCACTTTAAACTTGAAGAAACATCCGGGGGACACAATGACTGAAATGGAGGCACTTTTCAGGCGGCCATTAAAATTGAGTGGAAACATTACAGTCCGGACAGCAGCCCGTAAGAAACACAATTAAAAAGTAAGGAGTGTGGAGCCGGAGCTCTCTTTGCTAGTGAATGAAATTGTAAAGTTTTTGAATGACTTGGAACAAGCGCAAGAGAATGAAATGTCTCCTGAGGTGCCGACGGAAGCATCCGTCTTAACTTTGTTACTATAATAAATAATGCTTTTCATTTTGTTAATAATGAACTGCTACACTCAAGTGCTTGTTGTTTATAAGAATAGGTACGGTATACAATCGGAACACAGCGGAATTAATCTATGCCAATCTATGACATATATATATATATATATTATACGGTCCACAGGCGTACATCACGACAGTAAAAAATAGCTATAAAGCGCTTAATCAATACCTACGCAAGTATACATGTAGTACGCAAAGAAAGGAAAACACAGGAAGGCATTTAGTCTACAACTTTGCAATAAATGGTTTTGATAAGTGCTAACGTCTCGCCGCGAAAGAGGAGTGCAACTGATTGAATGGCCGGCAATTACCTTGTTTTCTTATTGCCACAACGGACGCAGGTATAACGCAAGGTAATAAGGTAGTTGGTGCTGTTTCAAAAAAATATAAACAAGAAAATATTGACATCGCGGGAGACCCGGCAGATGTGAACATCGATACTATTTTGTATAGAAATTATGCTTGTACGAGAGAGGAGGTCGCTGAACTAAATGGGGAGAGTGTTGTCTAGTTACGAGCGCATGGCGACACGTCGTCACGCCAACGGTTGGTCTAACCCACCACATTTGACGTTTCACATCCATACAACTAACTTCCGTTTTTGTCTGTTTGTTTTTCGGTAATTCTTTAAAGCCACGGACTTTTAATGGGATTTTAATTATTATTTAGATAATATTTTCCATTTATATAATCTAACACAGGCGAAGTCGGCGCCCGTGCCTGTAGTCGTTATGTCAAACGGAAACGTACCAGAGTCATTCATACCGACAGACCATAATAGGATCAATCACAATTTCAATCACTTAAAAATGCTCAGTGAATGGAATTTGAGATCGGGTCTGCCTGAATGAACCTTTTTGTGTTCGCTCCAAATTTTTTTATGCCCTGAAAATTTCTCAGCTAAGTATAACTTTTGTCAGGGCGCGTTTTGTTAAACTCTTGCTTGATTGTGGAATTAATCTAATCCATGGTAATATTATACAAGTGAAAGTGTGTTGTTATGTCTGTTTGTACCATTTTATGACTAAACGGATTAATCGATTTGAATGAAATTTTTCATGAGCGTAGATTATATTCTGAGGTAGAACGTAGGCTATTATAAGCGACATTCATACGGGTGAAGCCGCCGGCACATCTAGTGCCGTAAAATCAAATGAATCATGCTTAAGTATAATTTTAAGTGTAATAGATTGATCAATAACTTAGTCTTGTCAAGAAATATATTCTTCAGGAAGCTTTCCGACGGCGGCGGCGGTAGGAATGCGGTCTGTCCAGCGTGGGATTGTCGGTGACGGAACGGGAGAGCGACGGCGGCGGGACGGCGCCGGGATTATGTCGATGTAATGGCATGTTAGCCGTGACGAAGGTTGTGAGTTGGGACGTACACGCGCCACCTCACCTGTTGCGTGGCGGACAGCGGTCAATACACCGAATAAATGTAATAGAATTTCAAAGAACTATGTTATTATATATTTATTATATATTACATTTCGTTTTGTATAAGGGTCATTATTGAAGATTAATAAATAAAAAAATAAAAAAAACAATTTATATGTGCTGTACTCAAGTTACTGAGCAAGGCAAAAACAAAATATTAAAATTTTGTGTGTTTGTCAGTTTGTCCCTGCGTTTGTGCACGATTATCTGAGAAACGGCTTAGCCGATTTAAATGCAGTTTTCACTGATGTGCTATGGCAAGCTTCCCGTAACATTTAGTTTTCATTTCATTATAATCAGTTCAACCAAAAAACCAAAAAAATTTAACGGTCCTTTCCAAACGCCCGCGCGGTCGGACCCTCAGCTACAGTTAGTAGTCATAAGACATACTACTATGAAAGTGGCTGGAATAGACTAAGCAAGCATGTAGTCACCACGTCTGTCAATGGGGGTGTTTGATATTTTTTCTGACACCAGATGTCGCTAGGTAGGCGTCGGGTCCAGATTGTCAAATTGTACTGAATTTTTTGACAGTGAAACTTCAAGACAACACAAGACGTCAACAAGACTTTTGACAAGATGCTATGAATTGACAGACGATTGGACCCTGCGCTACAGTGCTGCCAAAAGACCCTCATTGTCTTATTCTCCTAACAGCACAAGCGGCAGAGCTAAGTCTACCGGTTTGTTCGCTATTATGGGGACCCCATTGCAATTTGAATGCACTGTAATTCCAAGAAATACTACGTCATTAACAAAATCATTTTTTTTATACTACGTCGGGTGGCAGGCAAGCAAACGGCCCGCCTGATGTGAAGAGGTTACCGTAGCCATATTAACGCTCGCGCGCCGCCACCCCTGCCAACACAGCATCTCCTTTCTTTCTTATTATTATCAATGAGGATTTCTGTAGTAGTATAAATTACATTTAGAAGACTAAATTTAATACATTTAATTCTACCTGAATTTAATATAAGAAAGAATCTATTTTAGGTTGTAAGCGTCTATCTATCTAAGTCACTGCTTGGCAACAGGCGGGTCTTAAGTTTGTCTGCCGCCTGTGTAGTATAAAAATAATGCGATCATATCAGTATGTTTAAAAAAACCAGTGACTCGTGTAATAATCTGATTTCCCTTCCAAAACGCAATGAAATTGCTCTTCAAATCCATCGAACTCCTTGACTCGTGATAATTGGAACACTGCACTCTCCATTACGAGATCGAAAGCCTCTCGAGTACACCCCTGCGAACCTGACACCGTCGACATGAATATAGCAATAATGCACATGGAGCATCCCGCCCGCCCCTTTGTAGCTCCGGAAGTAAAGCGCGCTGACGTGTAGCAAATAGCGCCGGCGGCATAAGTGGCATCCATAGATCACTAATATAATAGACATTACATTATTTTATTAGTGATTAGTATCGATGCCATTTTGATAAATATTCTGTATTTCAGAGTGAAGATCAGTGGCAAAAAAAAGGAGACCCAAGACCCAAATGATGAACGAACGATGAATGAACGAACGACAACTATAACGCATATTAAAAAACCGATAATATCTAAGCACCTTCGGCTTTAGAGTTTGTATGTTTTATTAATATTATTTTTTTGCAGCGCGAGTTGCAACCGTAACCATATTTACGCGTGCAACATTAAATATCGCTCGCACCCCGCCATCCCCGCTGTGAATGCAGCATCTCCTTCCTTTCTGGTGACCTCACTCACTCGCAGGAACACAACAACCCTCAAGGCAACTGTTATGTGGCTGCGGTTTTCTGTGAGGTGGATTTACATCCCCAGTCGGGCAGCTTACAATTACGCTCTCTACTTTTCTTTCCGTTCCGGCAGAGCTTCATTGTCAGTCAGCAGGGTGCACCATGTGCTTTTTAGCTTTGGTTCAAAGATGTTGATGAACCTCTTACACCCCAAATAAGGACAAATAACCTGATCTGAAACTGTTAAGCCTGTTGGCCGTGTGGTTTACGGCAGACTATAATAGAATCACTCCGTCTCTTCCCGTGGATGTCGTACAAGGCGACTAAGGGAAATACATTATAAAACATCGATCAGGCCTCCCCAACCCGTCTGGCCAGCGTGGGGAATGTAGGCCAAATCCTCCTTCCGTCTAGGTCGGACGAGAGAGGGTCGTGCTCATGTGGTGGAGACTAAAATGAACCTGATGATGATGATGATGATGGTGATACTATTAAATTCGCCATTCCATAAGATATCAATATGCATACCTTAGATTGCTGTAAGTATCCTTAGCCTTACCCTCACAATCTAGTTAAATATTCAAAGCCATTGCGACATGATATACTTTTCATTGACGTGTGGTGACTGTACGCTGCCCTATGCGGAATCTATTTAGATTTTAGACGGTGACTCCATTAACTTTTTGCTATTTTTAACATTCAGAAACACATAGAGAGTGAGTCAGTCTAGAGTACAAGTAAGTCAATGGGAAAACATGCCTCGTACATCACGCAATTAAGCGGGCCACCGCGTTCCTTCCCTCGCTGCTCGCGATTCCGTAAGAGCCACGAAATGTGCTCGCGATTCACTTCATTACGGAGATACGGGACCCGGGAAATATAATATTAACAGTCTCTCATCTTTATACAAAGTGCGAGTGGCAAACTTGTACTGAAGATGCAACGTGGGACGGACGTCCTTCTGGTTAATTGTTGGAGCTATGGCCGAAACTTGAGAAAGAGAATGAGTAAGTTGTAGAGAATCGATGGACGCTGGTCGCTCATGATCAGGCCGTGTGGCTCTGTAGCAGTCGGCTGGCTAAGTCGAGCAAGCGATCGAGAGAGCCATGCCTAGCGTTTGAGTTTCTCTAAGTCTAAGGGATCTAATCTGGAACCATCATCATTGAATATTTTTAAAGTAAAACTTTCTTCCGCACGCTTGAAATGGGGGTAAGCTGGTGAATGCGTGACGTGAGCGTTACGGAAAAGGAAGTTGAGAGGGGATTTAAGTAGTATTTAGGGAGAGCTAAACTTCAGTCGTGTGGGCTAAAGCAGACTCGTTTTTTAAATTCTTCTAATTTCCCTAATAATTTTGTACTTATGTATTTATTTATTTATTTAAACTTCATGCACAAAATTGTACACAGGCGGAACTATAATTTGAATTGTAAACGTCACAGTCGTTCTTTTCTCCCTTCGTTAACGTTGATAGTAAAGGCAATTGGAGACAAAGTTACATCTAACTGGAAGTACGAGCAGGGTACAGAGATTTTCCACGTCCGCGTCAGTGTATAAAATGCGTATAATGTTTACAGTTTTCAGAGTGAATGCACGTAAATATGTCTATATTGTCGTCAATCCTTATTCATTCCACTGCTGGGATACGAGTCTCCCTTCAATTGAAGGGGTTTAGAGCATACTCCACCGCCCTGCTCAAGCGCGGGTTGGCGGGGTCTATACTGTATTACACTATATCGCTGTAGTCCCCAGGGAAAAACATTCAGTTCGTGACATAATTTAACAGTGTGTGGGAGAAATCCTCTCTGCAGCCGCCCAGTACGCGATAATTCCTCTTGTGTGAGGAGGGCTGGTATAAAATTACACCATAATAATAACGTGGGAGTATAAAGCAGCAGGCCTGTATGACGCTTCGTCGTATGATGTGCCCGCTGTTAGATTGTCGTAAACATAAAAGTTGCGGGCGCCGAATTGCCGCGCCACCTGCTGGCTGCCGCCGAAGATTCCTGCGGCTGCGATGGGCAAGTATTATTACAACGATGAAACAATTAACGTCCGAAAACCACAACACACGTTTCTATGAACGTACGCGAACAAAAACTAATACAGATTCTAATTAGACTAGATATCGATTATTCTTTTTAAGTATGACAACCGAATGTGACATTTTTTTTACTGAATTTACTTTAGTAAACGGATTTTAGAGTGGCATGTTAGTCAGTTTTACAGTAAGTATAAATGAGCGTAATTTGATCGTACTCTTCTCATGTTTCTTATTGTTGACTATTATTTTTGTGTAATTTATAGTATACACGCGTAACCAGCTATCTACTACAGAATAGATTAGTGCGCAGTGCAGAAAAAATACAAAAAATTGTGAGAGTATCTGCTGACACTTTCGAGTAATAAAAGTTACAAAAAACACGGCAAATTTGTGCTAAAAACAAACTTAGTTGACATGCAAAGGTGTGATCATTACCTAAATCGTCAGAATCCCTGTTTGCTGGGCTCCTATTTACCTGTAGAAGCTTGAAACCATACATAACTACGGCGAAAAACAACTCAAATCTAACCAAACACGATTAGCACTGTTCGCTAATTATTGCTATTTCTTAATTAATTTAATCATCCATAACATTTTTCGAATACATACTGCAGGGTGAAATCATTCTTATTAACTTCTATTTTGTTGCTAAATCCTACACAACAACGTGTCATGTGAAAGGACCTTGGACTATGGTGTGCGGTATCTAGCTGTATCGATATCTACTCTACATCTGCATAGAGTCGTTTGAAGCAGAATTATTTTAAGAGAATTAAATACATATGCGGTTGTGGCATTACCTCGACGAATTGAAAATGCCTCTAGATGTAAGTATTTTCCCACGTTGCCCGGTGATCTTGTAATCGGTCCTGTAAACACATTTGAATTCATGGTCACGTTCCGCGCTGACTTTGTTGCCGAATGTTTACAATTGTTTATATAAGAGAGCTCAGAATGGTTTTTATCACTTTCTAAGTAAATTTTGACCTTCCTTTACAATTTTTCTTGAGTTTATCTTTCTAATGGCGCGCCCAGAGAGGGCTAATTTAAAATCAAGAGTCACGAATTCGTTCACAAAATATTTGTATGCATGAATTATATATGTCTAATTTCTCTTTGGTCTGAGAAAAGGGTCCGAGAATGTTCAATTATTCATCTAAACATACTACAAGAATATATTTACAAAAAAAAAAAACAAGCTTTGCTTAGTCTGGGACCAGATCGTGCTGTGTATTTGTCGATAAGTTTCCAATTAATAATTACTATAATTTTTTTCTACATCATAAGTACTGCAAAATATAAAAAAAGCAGGCAGCTATAAAATTATCGTTGACGGTCGACGCGGACGCGACTGTCAACAAGTATAACAGATTAACATCGCAACGAGGCAGTGTAGCAATAAATAAAATGTCTACAACATTAGTACGGTAGTACTATTAGGTTGTCATTCTGTGATATTAGTTATGTAATGTGTACCTCACTGCACAACAGTCCATCAAATGGCGGTTGTCATTTGCGCTAGATGCCACGTATCTACAGTATCACATAGTTTCACAATCCTTCGATACGGAATAGCTTCGGAGTCGTCGACTTCAAACTCCTAAAACCCTTTGACCGTGCTTTAGGCCAACATAAGATACCATTATGGCTTTTACATGATGGCTCAATCTGGTGGGAAGTCTCGATGGACTATTCTGCATTATAAAATCATGAATGCACTGCATGTTGCGTTGCCCATGTTCACTAGGCTGACTACGTTCTACTGACACGTAGCGATTTATAATTTTTCAGTATACACTAGCACTAATCTAGAAATTCTAAAATTAACTATTTTTTATTAATAAAGCTACTTAAAACAAGTTTTAAGGATTGGTATAAGTGACCCATCCTCCTCCTTGATTCGTTTTCCTCATTGCTGAGGGTCGTGACCCCATGGCTTCACTTTTGCACTGATGATGTTCCGCAACTGGTTCCTATCTTCTGCGGCGTGAACTGCATCATGTAAGTTGATGTGGAGAACAGTGTGGATTTGGTACGATCAACGTATCGGAATTCGGCCCCGTGATCTTTTGCCGTCTACCTTACCGGTGACAAGAAACCTCTCTTGGTTGTCACCACATTTCCGGGCAATGTGGCCAAAAAACTCCAGGGTCCTTCTGAGACAGATAGTGGATAGTCCCATAAAAGAAAATCAAAACTCTTGCATTAATTATAAATTTATAAGGCGTTTATGTTAATTAACACAGTCGAATCCACAAATCCTAATTGGGTTTCCCGAGCCCGCATTACCAAGTATTACTGCGGTAATATTCTACACCAGGGACCCCACTACAATCTTCTTAAAGCAATATTATTTTAACCTTAAATATAAGTTAAGTTATTTTTAATTCCATACCTCCCTGTTTGTTGGGTATGTACCCTGATATGCTGTAGGGAGACACTCTCTGGAGAAATCTGAGTATTTAGACAGTAGATTCGACGCTCGATAGCGTCATTGCGTGTGTCAGTCTAATCGATTAAGCAAGTTAAGCAACGTCTACCACAATATTTCTGTGGATGGATTTATTCATCTCAAGTTCGTCAGATGTCTCTGTCTATCCTGGAGTCCTACCGTCTGAGCTGAAGCCGATTCCCTTCGAATATTTTGGTTGAACTAATTTTAACAAAAAAAACCTACTCCAAACATTTATATTATGATACAGGCTGATGATGATGATAAGAAAAAATTTGGGACCAATCTGGAAGTATACTCTTTCAAATAAAAAAAGTTTTTCTTCAAATCGGTTTATAAATCACGGAGTAATTAAGTAACAAACATTAAAAAAAAATACAGCCGAATTGAGAACCTCCTCCTTTTTTGGAGTCGGTTAAAAATAGGTCTTTGGTTTTTGTTATTGAAAAACATCTTCATCTTTGTCGGTAGAGGTTCAGGGTTTCTACCAGATAAGCTGAACATAATTACCAATTATTTAAACCGAAGTTTCATTTTTGCTATAAAAAAATTCGATGGGGACCTGCTTCAGCTTGGACGGTAGGGCGCCTGGTCCAGGTGTGTGATGACGTCGAGGAGCCTCGCCAGCGAGCAGAGCGGGCCCGCAACACTAGGCACACAGTTGGTAAGCGTAAATGCTTCATACAGCCTGTTGCTCTTAGAAGTTACTGCATCATGTTGCGACCGTATCTAGATAAAAGTTCGTGGCAAACAAGCATACGGTCCGCCTAATGTACGCGCCGCCACCCCGCACTGCTTTCTTCTTAGTCACTTCACTCACTCGTCAAGAGAATCCTTATTTGGTTACGGTATTCTGTGAGGTGGAGGTTATTCCCCAGTCAGGCATCTAACAAATACGCTGTGCCTCGCTCTTTTGTCCGAGTCTCGTTTGTCAGTCAGCAGCACTACGTGTAGACTAGATTTAACTTGAAGACTTAAAGATGGTGGTGAGCCACTTAAACTCCAATTTAACACGATTTTATTTAAAAAAAAAAAACATTATTTTATGTATTAGATCTTTTGTTATCTTCTGTATCTATAAAAGGCAACCGTTACTGACTGATCTATCAACGCACAGCTCAAACAACTTGATAGATCGGGTTGAAATTTGGCAGACAGGTAACTTAAGATATTATGATGTAGACAAAGTCCGCTAAGAAAGGATTTTTGAAAATAATTACGAAATAGCGGGATACTCGCGTACGAATTCGCGGGCGCAAGCAAGTTATAATATCCAGCTCTGGATATGCCATAGCATTGCAGCTTCCTAGTAAACAGAAGTCCCGTCGCTTATCCTTGTATTTTTATATAATATTTATTTTTCAAATTGGGGCCAAGTTTGCCCGGGAAGGATCTCAAACAGCGGCGTCTCGAACTCAAACGATGTTTGATCAAATATTGACTCTAATATCTGATTCAGAGTCCAACGTCTACACCAAAGGTTTGTGCAAATAATAACTCTAAATTGGAGGATATTTTTTCGACACAATAATATATATTATTATTATTTAAATAGTTGTCTTGGCCAACTTGCCAGATAAATATTTTTTGAAAAATGGAAAAATACAATAATATATAATTTTCACAAACTATTTTATCAAAGTAATCCACAAAAGCATTTCGAGGAGCATTGATATTCACAAGAAGTTAAAATTCGTTCAATACAGTAGCATTGACTTTGTAAGTCTTCGTCGATCGCCGGCAGGCGGCAGGCGAGAATGAAATATTGTCTTAAGCACAGATTTATAGTAAACTAGATGTCGCAAACAGTCAGTTCAAACGTACGAAGGCAGTTCATGCAATAATTAACGGAAATCGCTTTCAGTAAGTTACATCTATTTGAAGCAGCATGTCGTAGAAATTTTGAAGACCTGCTTAATTAACTTATTACTCTTCTATGGCTCATATAAAAAAATACCTGCTGTACTGTCTGTAATTAATACACAGTAGGGAAGTACTCAATACAATTACTATTTTATTACCTTACCTATAGAGATAATTTGCATACTAACACAACGGTGACAATTCTTGTTGTGACAAACACAAAACAATCAATGTAATTGAACACGCAAGTTAAGCAACGTCGACCGCAGCCTGTCCAGGAATGGGTATATTTATCTCAAGCTCCTCCATGCTTCAGAGGGCACGTTAAGCCGTCAGTCCCGGATGTTGCCATTAGATGACAGTCGTTAAGTCAGTGGCCTTTAGGAGGCTTGAAAACACTTGCCTCCGTCAACCCGCAGTTGAGCAGTGTGGTGGAGTATACTTTTAATCTAAATATTACAGCAACGGTTAGGGTTGACGACGAAACATATAACCCAATGATAAATAATAAATGAATAAATATTGTCAAACAAATTACACAGCGCCATCTAGCCCCAAAGTAAGCGAAGCTTGTGTTATGGGTACTAGACAACTGATAAACATACGTAAATTCATATTTGTTTTTGTAAATACATACTTATGATACATAGAAAACACCCAGACTAAGACAAACAGACATGTTCATGCACACAAATGTTTGTCCTGTGTGGGAATCGAACCTACGAGCGTTGGTGTCGAAGCCGCGTTATTGACCGTTACGCCACCGAGCTTGTGAAAAACCTAAATGATATGTTTAGGTACATAAATATTCTTTATTCATAGAATATTTTTAAAATTATCACTGTATCACACGATGCGCGCGACGTCTCAAGCAACAGGAAAAATGTAAGTTTAAACTTTTATTCAAAAAGTCATTTCTAGCTTATCCTAAATCCGAGGTCAGAACATTAAGATTTCGACGGAGATTTACGAGAGAAGGAATATTGGGTGTCAATCACTTCTGTTTTCATATCGAATTGTGATTTATCTTGAATTGAATAAAAGTCGAGTACATTTATTTTGAAATATCTTGAACAAAACGATGGTTTCATCTTGTACAGAATTTCATTACGAGTGAAACATAATAAAATATTATTTGAATAATACCCGTGACTGTATCTATTTGATGTTTGGTTTGTTTTCTTGAGGCGTCTAACATGTAACGGTTGCTATCGTGATTTGACAGTTGGACACGACGCGGAAGGCTCGCCGGCCCTGCGGCCCTACCCGCGCCGGAGCTGCAGCCGCTTACCATCGGAATTCTTGAATGCGAAAATGAAACTTTTGGGGTGTAAGTGGTTCATCAACATCTTTGAACCAAAGCCAACTTCACCTGCACGCGGTGCACCCTGCTGACTGATAAACGAAGCTCTGGCGAAAAGAGAGGTAGGGAGCGTAATTGTAAGCTACCCGACTGGGGAATGTACCTCCACCTCACAGAATACCGCAGCCAAAAAACAATTCCCTTGAGGGTTGTTGTGTTCCTGCGAGTGAGTGAGGTCACCAGAAATGAAGGAGATGCTGCGTTGGCAGCGGGGGTGGCGGCGCGCGAGCGATATTTTATGTTGCGAGCGTTAATATGGCTACGGTAACCGCTTCACATAGGCGGGCAGTATGCTTGTCTGCCACCCGACGTAGTATAAAAAAAAAAAAAAAAAAAACACTGCTTAGATTGTTGCTAATTATGTTCAGTTCAGCTGGTAGAAACCCTGGAGCTCTACCGAGTAAGCTGAAGGTGTTTGTCCATAACTGTAAACTAAGACCTATTTTTGGAATCCGATGGTAACCGGCTACAGCTTCGCCGGTAGGGCGGTGTCCGCCCTATTTCGTCGAGACAGCGCAGTAAGTAAGTTACAATAACTTACTTAACTTGATGTTTCCAAGAATACACTTAGTATGGTGTACGCATAGGCATACTCATGTTCATAGAAGTAAGTTTGGAGACCATGTTTATACCATCACATTCGTTTTCGACAGTCGCACCGTCGAAAACCAGGCAAGCCGTAGTCTTATATCAAGATCCCTGATTTATAGAGGAAGAGTCTTATTCACTACCTAAATGCTATAAGGCTTTAACAAGCTGACTTAAAATTTCGTATTCATAAACCTCTTATAATATAAACTATTATGTCCGCTAAAATACGTTCTACGTTGTTATATTGTCGTTTTCATAAATCCATGGATAAAGTGACAAAAAGTACCGATATTGCACTCTGGTAATGAGAATGGGCAGCGTAGCGGTATTTAATGGCAGTGAGTGCGGTCCTCATATTTATTCTTCACCAGTGCTTTTCATCTAGTGAGGTGTAGATATTTTGGCGGACCACATAAATTAACACGTTTTATTTGTCTGCCTCAGTCTGTCTGACGTGGGCAAACCTGTGCTCCCAGATGCTATTTTTAACCACAATTTAAATTTTAACTCTAGCAGCATAAATGTCAGAAGTTCAGTCACCCCGCGGACCACTATTACGTGGCCTTTGGTTTAGCTGGTAAATATTTCAGCGCAGTCTTGGGCCACCGAAAGGGTCACAGAATACGCGCAAAAACACTCAGTGCAGTGCACCAACAACTTTCTAACGATTTTTTTTTTCTATACTACATGATGACAAACGGCCTAACGCCTATATACTACATGACAAACGCTCGCGACATGAAAAATAGACCTCGCGCCGTCACTCCCGCTGCCAAGCAGCATCTCTTTCCTTCCTAGGATTGTTATTTGGCTGCGGTGTTCTGTGAGGTGGGGAGGCACTTATTCTGCTGGGCAGCTCGTAATCACGCCTTTGTTTCACCAGAGCCTCGGTATACAGTCAGCAGCATTTGATACATCGTCCGGCATTCATTGTCGACCATTATTCAACCCACTGCTGGAATCATCATCATCATCAGGTCCATTTTAGTCTCCACTACAGGAGCACGACCCTCTCTCGTCCGTCCTAGACGACAGGAGGGTTTGGCCTACACTCCCCACGCTGGCCAAACGGGTTGGGGAGGCCTGATCGATATTTGATAATGTATTTCCATTAGTCGCCTTGTACGACATCCACGGGAAGAGACGGAGTGATTCTATTCTAGTCTGCCAGAAACCACACGGCCAACGGCGGACTTGAAACTGCTGGAACCCCCCCTGCTGAAAGGCTGCTACCCCCCCTTAATCGAAGGAGTTCAAAGCATACTCCCAACAGACTGTAACTATAATGTAAATAATGGTTATGGAATATATTTTTTTGTAATTATACAATTATTTGGTGTAATGTATCCACATGATATGGTAATAATTTAATTCCTACACGTATTGGAAATAGGACGACTTGCTGAGGACTGCGGGAATATAAACGACGACGGGAATATACATGAATGAGGCTACACGTTGAATCGATAACAGTATAATCAATCATGTAGTATGAGTAACTAAATAGTGCTTTAATGCTAGTAGTTAGGTAGTGTAAGTGGTTCATCAACATCTTTGAACCGAAGCCAACTTCACCTGCATGCGGTGCACCCTGCTGACTGACAAACGAAGCTCTGGCGAAAAGAGAGGTAGGGAGCGTAATTGTAAGCTACCCGACTGGGGAATGTACCTCCACCTCACAGACTACCGCAGCTAAATAACAATTCCCTTGAGGGTTGTTGTGTTCCTGCGAGTGAGTGAGGTCACCAGAAAGGAAGGAGATGCTGCATTGGCAGCAGGGGTGGCGGCGCGCGAGCGATTTTTATGTTGCGAGCGTTAATATGGCTACGGTAACCGCTTCACATCAGGCGGGCCGTATGCTTGTCTGCCACACGTCGTAGTATAAAAAAAAGTGCTGAGTAATTTAATCAAGAACATTATTTTTATTTTATTACACTCTATAGCGAGTGTACTGTTTCTTATGTAGACTGTGACGTGGCTGGTGGGTGGTAATGGCAGGGAACGGTAACTAACGTAAATACGTACACACGGGACTCCCACAGTTCGACGCTCATAATTACACTGTCCGAAATAATAAATTAGCTGACAGGACACTTGGTGTCATGGCGGGACACTCGCACTCACACAAGCCTCGTCTTATGACGCAGTTTAAAACATAGGATGACACGCTTTTATCTTAAATAGTTAAATAGCTGATATAAGTGGAAAATAATAATTTCTAGAAGCCTAGGTTAGGTAGGTTACTGCGTCCGTGCGAGTGCCCTCGCTCGCGAAGTGATGCTTCTAGAAAAGAACGAGCTAATACCATGGCAGAGGGGATCCATACTATCCTTACTCCTTACTTCCTTACTTCCTTACTATCCTTACTAATATTATAAATGCGAAAGTAACTCTGTCTGTCTGTCTGTCTGTCTGTCTGTCCTGCTTTCACGGCAAAACTACTGAACCGATTTAAATGAAATTTGGTACACAGATAGTTTAGAGCCTGAGGAAGGACATAGGCTACTTTTTAATGCAAAAAAAGGGTTGTAAGGGGTTAAAAGGGGGGGTGAAAGGTTGTATGGAAGTATCGTTATTTTTAGAGCTAGAAGCTTGAAACTTATTTTTTAGGCTGTTGATTCGATATAAATAAATATGACATTCAAAGTTTGTAAAAGTTTTACCCACACGGGGGTAAAATAACAATAGGGAATAGGGGATGAAAGTTTGTATGGAAATATGTAAGGTATAAGTGAATGTTTTATAAGTTTGCGACAAGAGACAAAATATTAGTGCTATCCTGATGTAGATAACTTTTACGCAGTCATTACAAAATGAGAAACTGAAATTAACGCGAGTAAAAAACTTGCCAAGCATCGCGCCGTACTAGAGATGGGCAAAATGCCGGGCAGTTATAAATTCCCTATTTATGCCCTTATATAAGTTGCCCTTATATAAGTTGTCGACATAGCCTTCAGAGTTTGCAAGCTGAAGTGGCAATGGGCGGGTCACATCTGCCGAGTAAGTGATGGCAGATGGGGGAGGAAGGTTTAGAGTGGAGGCCGCGCGTAGGACGACGAAGTGTTGGGCGCCCTCCCTCTAGATGGTCCGATGACCTAAAGAGAGCGGCTGGAAGCGGCTGGATGCGGAAGGCGGAGGATCGTATCTGGTGGAAAGCATTGGGGAAGGCCTATATCCAGCAGTGGGTAGATACAGGCTGATGATGATGATGATGATGATGATATTTATGCCCAAAACTAGGCATTTATTGGGCATTTACAAGTACTTACTGGGCACTTATTGTAAATGCCAGGCATTTTGCCTATCTCGACGCTGTACACCACCCGTACACATTGAAAGCTGCCGCGCGGTGGTCAGGGAGCGGGCCGGGGGTCGTTACGCGGCGTGGTACCACATGGGTAAAAAACGGTGGTACAGCACAGAAAAAATATGCCCAAGTGGGCTTGCCCAAACGTGCAGACACGTGACAATTATTATTTTTTCCGCTAGAAATGCATTATTATTCACTGCACATTGTTTACAATTCGATTTGCTTATTTTAGTAGATAAGTTATTAAATATTTTTTTCTTTAGTTGGGTCATTGTTTTATTTATTTCATTCGTAGATTACTTTCGAGTTTAATTAGATGTTATTACGTCATTATTTTTTGTTGCACATTTGTATGCTAGGCAGGTACCTAAGAACGGTAAGTTAATTGCCCTCACCAAATAAACAGTACTTTTTTGAGCATTGTACAAACAAAGCATTTGACCATCTGTGAATGTAAACAAAAGATAAGAAAGCTTAATAGTTTTATGAATGAGTCTTTATGCCTTTGCATGCCGACTCAGTCAGAAGTCGCAATATCCAAAAGTGATTTCTTTGAATCGGTTACAAATGGTTCATAAAAACAAGTTCTTAAGTACAAGTGTAAAAAGTTATACTTAGTTTAGAGATTTTGTTTATTTGGGTCAATAAAATTAGTTAAATTTAATTCACTTGGGTTTATAATATTTTTTTAAATAGGTTTTTATACAATTAAATAAAATACTTAAATAAGTTATTTTCATAATAAGAAGTTTTGTTTTCTGTGTTTACGGTTAAAAGCAAAATAAAGTGTAAATAGTTATAGGTATAGCGCACTCGGTTCTAAAACTACCATTGAACTTAGCTCATGAGGAAATGCCAGTATGTAACATTAGCAAAATCAGTGAGCGCGGAAGAAAGTTGCAGCAGTGTAAGCTGTTGGTTGGGATGAATGTACAATGTTCCACAAAAGAGCTATATAAGCACTAGATCGCACACTGCAACTCATATAAGTATTAATACGTATGTGTCTTATTTGTAAAATAATTAGCCGAAACATTTAAAAATGCTGCCCAAAGACACTATTCCACGCGGACGAAGTCGCGGGCACAGCTAGTAATATTATAAATGTGAAAGTGTGTTTGTTTGTTTGTCCTTCTTTCACGTCGAAAGTAACGAGCGGATTGACATGATTTTTTTTTTGGAGATAGTTTAAGGCCTGGAGAGTGACATAGGTCACTTTTTATCCCGGAAAAAGATCTTATTCCCACGGGAAAAAATAAAGTTTATAATAATTTGTCCTTCTTTTACGTCGAAAGCAACCTACGTACGGACATGATTTTTTTTAACGGGGATAGTTTACGGTCTGGAGAGTGACATAAGCTACTTTTTATCCAGGAAAAACATCTTATTATCACGGGAAGAAATAAAGTTTATAATCATTCCTCTTTTTATTCTTTCTTGGCTTCTCCCATGGCCAACATACATACAGAATTTGTATATATATATATATATATATATATATAATTTGATTTCTACAAAATTACACGTGTACAAATTAACACTTATTGTTGTGTCTTCGTAGAGCTCGATGACGTCTTGCGCGTGGCGGCCTAATCGAATACTCAAGTTAAGCAACGTAGGTCGTAGCGTGTCTATGGATTGTTTTATTTATATTTTATATTTGTCAGACAAATTACACAGCGCCATCTAGCCCCAAAGTAAGCGAAGCTTGTGTTATGGGTACTAGACAACTGATAAACATACGTAAATAATTTTTTTTTGTAAATACATACTTATGATACATAGAAAACACCGAGACCAAGACAAACAGACATGTTCATGCACACAAATGTTTGTCCTGTGTGGGAATCAAATTTACGAGCGTTGGTGTCGAAGACGCGTCATTGACCGCTACGCCACCGAGCTCGTCAATTTATCTCAAGCTCCTTCGTGCTTCGGACAGTCGTTAAGCCAAGTTAGTGACTTTGCCTAACGACTTGCCTTGTGGCTTTTGGTCGTCTTGCCTCTGCCCCTGGCCTCCGCCGACCCGCAGTTGAGCTGCGTTGTGGAGTATGCTCTACTCCACCAGAGGCATGCACGCAAAATGCATATATGCCTCTGGGCTATTTACAGTAGTAACGATAAAATACCTAATTTAAGACGTGTTTTTCCTGTATTTTACGAAATAAATACTAACTTACTCCATTCAATTATTTGTACATTCTAAAGTAGTTTAGAACTACTCGTACTTTGTCTCTAGTTCCGAGCATTCTCATTAGTACAATAATTAAGATACATTATCATGTGCTCGAATATGGAGGAGTCCTCGAGACGCTCAACGTCGCCCGAGCAACCTACTATCAAGTTACACAGAACAATAAACGAGGAGCTCCACTGGGTGGTGGCGCGTGTTAGTCTGATCGATCACGCAAGGTAAACAACGTCCACTGTAGTCTGTCTATTAGTTGGTATATTTTATTAGATGGTATACATGACTTTTTTTTATACTACGTCGGGTGGCAGACAAGCATACGGCCCGCATGATGTGAAGCGGTTACGGTAGCCATATTAACGCTCGCAACATAATAAATATCGCTCGCGCGCCGCAACCGCCGCTGCCAATGCAGCATCTCGTTCCTTTCTGGTGAACTCATTCACTCGCAGATATACAACAACCCTCAAGGGGAATTGTCATTTAGCTGCGGTATTCTGTGAGGTGGAGTTACATTCCCCAGTCGGACAGCTTACAATTACGCTCCCTACCTGTCTTTTCGCCAGAGCTTCGTTTGTCATTCAGCAGGGTGCACCGCGTGCAGGTGAAGTTGGCTTTAGTTCTAAGATGTTGATAAACTACTTACACCCCAAAATTCATTGGTATATTTATCTTGAGCTGCACAATGCATGATTTTAGATGGTGTGCATGTCATGTATTGCTCCAAAGCCCAAAATTGACAACTCTCTATCAAGCATTCTATGGTTGATTGCCAGAGATCCCTAATAGGATAAGTCCGCCATTGTACACCGTGTAATGATTTTTGTCTATTTTATGTAACTTACTTATGTTTTATATACAAAAAGTTTTACAACACTAAATCCAACCAACATAATATCTAGTTTTTACTTTTTTAATTTGATGAAACGCGATGCAGGTGACATAAAAAAAATGAACAGTGGCACCCACGAACCATTTTCTACGTAGAACAGTTTAAGCGCGCGGAACTAAAAAAAAATAATTGTCGTTGTTTCAAAGCGCGCGATTTGCATTAAAGTTAAGTGATGTTCAATGTTGGTTGGATGTTGGAAATCTTTTACCGAAAATGTCGAGAAACATCAATAAAGTCGTTCTACAATATGATCAATTTATAAAATGGAGATATTACGAATTGCAATATGTATGAGTATTAATTTTATTGTAAATGACAGCGATGGTTTGATCAAATAGTGATGCAAATTATTTTCGTAAAGAGTCTAAGAAATTATTGCAATCCTGAGAGGTCAAGAAACATTTATGCTCGCCAGTTTGTGCAATTGTTTTAATTTTTATATTTTGCAAGTGTAGTATAAAGTAGTATGCATCATTCGGGGCTAAGCTCAAATTACATCACTCGAGGTTATTTAGAAGTCTCGCCTGTAGCTCAACTTCCAAATGCTCACTCGTAATGTAATTTGTGCCTCACGCCCCTGGTGTGTAAACTACTACTATAGTAAACACCAGCACTCAAAATATTTAGTTTTAGAAATAATAACGAAAAATGGTAAAATCCGCCGTTTTACAATACGATTTTTCGTCCAAAGAGGCTCCACTTTCGCAGCACTTAAACCCTTAAACCGTTGGTCTTGGCTGTCATTAGGAGAAAGCTTCATGCGGCTTGAAAACAATGCCTCCATCAATACGCAGCATGATGACTTCGATTCAGATGAGACTTGTATTTCAACAGTGGAGTATTATAAGATGGCGATGGAACAAATAATCCCATCGCACAGTAGACTGTCTCATCACAGCGTTAATTCTTCAAAGTGCCTCGAATTACTTGGTAAAGGCTTTATAATGGAACAATAATATGCCCCGCGGCTCGCATACAATATTTATCAACCTGCGTCGGCCGCTCTCGAGTCAACGGAATTAATGACTTCCCCACTTGAGTCATTAAATCTGAATTACAGAAAGGCTATTCCAGATTTGCGTTCTAATTTGGTAAGTGGCCCAGTTTATTTGTACAGAAATCTTATGATACTTTTTTATATCAGTAGGGGTACCAAAGAAGTTAACATCCTCCCGATGCAAAGCGGTTGCAGTAGTCTGTAGAATTTATATATTAACACTTGTAATATAAGGAGTATTGCTCGCGAGGGTGTGAACGCACGATTCAAACTTCAAAGCTCCTGCTACATTCTTCAGTTAATTTCGTTGTGAGTGCCAAGGTAGTATTAGTTTTACTCCCGGTCCTGCAGTGGACTTCAATGTTCATTGCCTTTTTGGTAAATTTGGTCGGCGCTGTTAATCCTGACACAGAAGAGACACTGTGATGGGGGGCCCCAGTCCTGGATGCAAAAGGCACAAAACCGATCACTATGGAAGTTTATAGGTTTATGTCCAGCAGTGGACGATCTTTGTTTATTTTTTTAAACTACGTAAAACTACGACAAGCATTCGGTCCGTCTGATGTGAAGCGTAGCCATATTAATGCTCGTGTAACATAAAATATCTCGCGCCGCGACCTCCGCTGCCAATGCAGCATCTCCTTCCTTTCTGGTGACCTCACTCACTCGCAGGAACACAACGACTATCAAGGGAATTGTTATTTGGCTGCGGTATTCTGTAAGGTGGAGGTACATTCCCCATTCGGGTAGCTTACAATTACGCTCCCTACCTCTCTTTTCGCCAGAGCTTCGTTTGTCAGTCAGCAGGGTGCTCCGCGTGCAGGTGAAGTTGGCTTTGGTTCAAAGATGTTGATGAACAACTTACACCCCAAATCTTTTTTTGAATTGATAATAGTGATGATGATTATATCACCCGTCTAACACCGGGTAAATAAATACCCAGGTAAGGTGCGCCCCCTGCTTACACCCCTGCTTACACCCCTTCGCGACGCCAGCTCCACTCTGTGAAATATGCGGAGCGAGGCGTCGTCAGAACGTTTATTGAAGAGCAAAATATCGGAACCGCTTTATTTTCACCACTTCCCTCGACAGGGACACATGGCCATGAATATATCACTCACCGTGTTTTAGTTTAGAAGGATATACATACATATAAAACCTTACAGGTTAAGTAGGTTTTTATTTAGCGTGTCAAATACTCTCATGGAATACCTACTAAAGTTATCTAGCGAATGTCAATCTTAGTGTTATTCTTTCATACTAAAGTGTTAATGAACAGCATGACATATTCTTCTCGAGTCGCCACCCCCGCTCCCTACGCAGCAACTGCTCCTTTCTTCTCGGCGACGTGGCTCACTCGCAGGATCAAAATATTCGTATTGCCTGCATGACTGGACCATCAATGCACCGCAAAAACCACTGGACTGGTAGCTATTATGACGTAGACATTGGCTAAGAAAAAAAAAATATCCCACGGGATACCAGTATACGCGGGTTACCGTATGATAATTCAGGTACTTAAGTTGTTTAATTCTCTATAATTGTTTTTCGCAATGCACATTATTCATCTGACAAAATAGCGTCGTGGCATTTCAGTTTGTAGCTATGAAAAAAAGAAGTTAAACATACACACAAATTAATGGGTGTTGTTTCACTGGACTTCGCCCGATTAGTCATTCCTATTTGTTCATTCCATTTGCTGACTTTATTCAAACACATATCGCATATCGTTACCACAATAGTATCATGAAACGCAACGGGCGCGACGCGAGCCGACGCCATTTCAATTTCCCGCTCTCTAATTAATTAGACAACAGATATTTGTTCAGATTAAACGAGTATTGTTGATTCCTTGCATACGAGTTGGTCATTAATATATATTTATTCTGAACTACAACTAATGTATCGCATACTTTGGATCAGCCCCATCAGATATTCCCTGCTCTGTGTCGTCTGTGCAGCCATTAACAGCGAAAACCACCAAAAAAGCAAGGATTAGTGAAATGAAATGTAATTCTTTTTACGTTTTACACCTTTTAATATTCCGTACACAAAAGTCTCCACTGTCTCTCTGCCCGTCCGACCCTCTTTAAGGGAGCGTGCCTACAGCTCTGGTACTCATCATGGAGATTGGGGAGTGGTGGTAGGGCCCCGATGCTTAGGAAACCGAGCTATGGTTGCCACGAGCTACTCGACTTTAGAGTGCCTAAGTAGTCTGCTTGCAGGCGAAAGAGGAGTAAGACCTGCTAAAAATCCGCTTGAGTGCCTGGTGGGGCGGGTAAAGGTCCTCTTGCCGGGGTGGTTTAATGGGCGAGAGACTCGCAATCCTGTGATATAACCGAAAGGTTGATGCACAGGGGAGCATTAGCAGCTGTAGGCATACACGTCGTTGCCCGTCCGTCCGTCTGTCACGGGGCTGTAGATTTGAACCGTACTGAACAGATACATAAAATTTTGGGTTAGAAGCTTTAGGACTACTTCTCGATAAGACTAGATGCACGATATGACTGCGGCTATAACAACAAACACTAAAAATAACATAAAGGTAAATATTGAAGAGGGCCCTCATACAAGAATCGGAGGTACAGATAGATGCCCTAGAACCCTTCATGTACGGGGCCGACTCGAACTTGATCGGGTTTTATTTATATGCTTATTATTTTTTAATTCAAGGAGCTATTGTTCATACACCGTACCTTCGGAGCGCAGCGGAGTAGTATCTGTGTAGATCGGCTCAGCTCAGACGAGCACCTCGACATTGGGAACCTAAAATTTATTACGTCTGCTATATTATTATTCAAGGATGATTATGCCATTAAAATCATAATAGGTTTTCGCAAATTATATTCAATAGATCAATAACAATGCAAATGAAGTGTCGTGTAGCAGTTTTGTCTGTCCGAGACAATTTATCATAGAAGTAGGTACCTCCCGAATAGTTCTAGGCCATCTAGACTAGACCATTATAAGCAATAATAGGTACTCCACAATGGTGTTAGTTTTTGGGAATGTTCCGGATACGTTTGTTAGAGCCTATTGTTGTCGGAATTTTATTAGTATTTGTATGTCCAGGCGAGACAACATTGACTGCTCTTAACTTTTGACGTAAATTCGTCTTCAAAATCGGGGGATACAGTTTGGTGTCGCAGCTACAAATCTATCATTTCCATCCAAAATTCAATACCAGGGGTGGTATTTTTAGATGTCAAAAAATTCGTCGCGAAATACTCTCCTGTCTTTGAACTGATCGTAATTCGTATCCTAATAGGGATGTTGACGATATATCGATTTAATCCAAGAATTAATTTCGTTTGATTATTCGTCCAGACCAGAGTGCCAGCTTTTCATATACAGATATATTCCAATTCATTACAGTCAATGTAATGAATTGGTCATTATTTATAATGATTGGCCAAAGTAATAAATTGTCAATTATTAATAATTAAGCTTACTTGGGACCACATCTTTCATCATCTAGTTTGACGGAGCTCCGAATATGAAAAGATGAATTCTTTCTTCTGTAAAAAGAGCGACTCAAAATTTTCACAATTATCACATAATTACTTACTGTCTAATATTGAAACAAGCCACTAATCACCCGTGTATTGGGTTAATGGTAACTAATGACCGCCGCGGAGGCTCGCCGCCCGGATTGGTGGTCATCATAAATAATTGAAGCCACTTCGCCGGCAGCCTCCGAGGACAAATCGTATGCTTTATTAATGTGCACATTGTACTCGTTGATATTATCTTCACGGCTTTTTATTTTTCTTGGAGTGAATAATGAAGTGCCTAAAAGCGATGTCATAATTATCATTATTTATACCATATATGAACTTATTTGCAATTGAGTTCGTTGTAAGTGTATTTTCCTTTAAAATCACTTATTGCGTGGAGCGCTGATAAGCTGAAAGTCGAAAAGTCACTTTTGGAAATGAATAGGCTATAATACTGAACCGATTTTGATGAAACCTCTCACAATTAAATACCTCGACATGCTTGAGGTTTGTGTCGAAAAAGAATTGAGATCGATCATGTCCTTGAGGAATGATCATCAAATATTTTCCATTGAAATCAATGTAACACAGTCTACAGATCTTAGTGCGATTTAACCCCTCTAAGACACAAGTCTGCGCGTTCACCGCTAAGAAAACCCCATTTGCTGTCGCTCCACACTTTGAAAACATACCCATCACCATCGCCAAAAGTATTGGGATTCTAGGAGTTGAAATCTCCAGCGACGTCTAGTTTCGATGTCACCTGGAGGGGAAAGGTCAAGCTGGCGTCGAAGAAACTAGGTGTGCTCAACAGGGTGAAACAGTACTTCAACCAGCGGCAAAGGCTTCTGCTTTACGAAGCTCAATTACGGCCGCATATGGAGTACGGTTGTCATCTGTGGGCGGGAGCACCTAAATATCAGCTAGCACCTTGTGACTCGATTCAGAGACGTGCTGTGAGGATTGTTGACGAATCCAAATTGACCGACGGTTTAGAACCCTTGAGTCTGAGAAGAGATTTTGCCTCGCTTTGTGTGTTCTACCGATTGTACAATGGGGTGTGTTCTGAGGAGTTATTTGACATGATGCCCACGGCCTCCTTCTACAGTCGCACCGCTCGCCATCGACAGGGAATTCATCCTCACACATTAGAACCGAAGTGGTCACGTACTGTGCGGTTCCAGAGAAATTTTCTTCCACATACTATCAAGCTGTGAAATGAACTGCCTGTTGAGGTTTTTCCATGAGACTATAGCATGGGGTTCTTCAAAAAGGGCGTAAAGAGGCTTTTACAGGGTCGGCAACGCGCATGTGATGCTTCTGATGTTACAGGCATCCATAGGCTACGGTAACTGCTTTCCATCAGGCGGGTCGTATGCTTGTTTGTCGCCTTCGTGTTATATAAAAAAAAATGTTAAACATACAGCATCAGAGAATCTACTCGCTCCACTCAATCTCGATTTCGGCCCCGTGGGCTAGAATAGAATCCTCAACTCAAAGAAATCTCGTAACATTAAAAACCATAACATGAGGTCTATAGTTGTCAATTTGGTTTAAAAAAATTTTTTAACGTAACGTACTGTGTTCAAAACGATTGAATCGAATTTTACAACAATTTTATGCTTTTCGAAACCCTGAAGCAAATGTACAAGAAGAAATGGAAATGGAAGAGGAAATGGCCGTTTATGACACGAGTTGACAACAGTAATATGTCACACTGAGCTCGTTACACGGTACACCAGTGTGACAAATGGCAGTGAGAAGTGACGACAGGGTACTATGACGTGCCGAGTCCACAAAACGGAGCTGTTGATTCATTGGGTACATTTATAACTGGGAAACTGGACAGATTTATTGGTCTTACAGGCTTGAACGAATGGATGGATTGATGAATCATTTAGTGTAGGTTGTAAATTTGATCCGATGTTGGTTGAACATTCGCAATTTTTAGGTATTCTTATTAGATTCGTTCGATCGGATAGCACTTTTTACTCAGCTTGACGTCATTTATGTGTAATGATTAGTGATGCAGCCCCCTTACCACCAACTCTTATTGCGATTCAATAACTGAATAGAATGCTAATTCATACCGATGAATAAGCGACTTTATGCTTATTGAAATAGAGTCGCTTATTCATTGATAAGGGATATGGTAAGGGGGCAGCAAATATCAAAGAATGTAGTTTGACTTGTCGTAAATACGTTAAGTGCTTGCTTGACGGTCGTGATCGGTTGCAACGTTGCTATTCGCATTGTGGAGAACTCGAAGGTTACTCACACGCTTGAGCCCCTACAGCTACTCAGAGGTATTAGTAGTTTGAGTGTCCTGTACCGTATCTATCATGGAGAATGTTCTGAAGAGCTCTATAATCTCGGGCCCTACCGCCGAAGTTGAGGCCCCTGGTCCATCTTTTTCCTTATATCCTTAGAGCCACTCGTGTTGGTATGAAATCCCATCCTCAGATTCAGTTGTTGCGTTCCTGCTCTAAATTTTAAATTGTAAAACATAATTGTAATAATAAAAAAATATCAGAGAAGTTTTCCGTACTGTCAAGATGTGGAATGAATTGCCTGTCGAGGTTTTCTCAGGAGACTACAGCATGGGGTTATTCAAAAAGGGCGTAAAGAGCTTATTACAGGGTCGGCAACACGCGTGTTATGCCCCTGGTGTTACAGGCGTTCATAGGCTACGGTAACTGCTTTCCATCAGGCGGTTCTAGAGGGGCGATGATAATTTGAAACTGAATTTTCTGTATCAATACTTTATACTTTATTACAGGTATTTTATTACAGCATAATCTTAAGGTGAACCACTCTCGACGACGTTCAGCAACTAAGTGAGCTGTCGGTTGTGAATTCGTTACTTTTCGAGTCGGATATTCCCGCTTTTCTTCGCTTATGGCGCGACATTGGCGCGAATGCGTAACGATTTCACTTCCGAGATATCAGCCCCCCTAGCCTAGTGTAATTCGTAGCGTAACGAACGTTAGATAGATCACGTCACATTTGTCAATTTTCATACTAAAATGGTTGATTTTTTGGAGTTGGACAAGTACTGCCCAGTACTTGTTTACACTTGTTTGCCACTCTAGAGGTATAACCAACTAAATCTAAACATATGTACATTACCAGTAACTTCGTGTTGCAATTGGTTGAATTTGGTTGTATCGTATTTGTCATTAAAACATAAAGCACATTTAAACACATAACTAACTGATATAAATCCATACTCAGTTAATCGTTTGGTCGGTGACTGTTGACACGCGCGCCACGCATACATCCCATGTCTAATAAAAATAAATAAATGTTTCTGGACAATCTACACAGCGCCATCTAGCCCAAATTAAGGTAAAGCTTGTACTATGTATTGATTATGATTATGGTACTAGTCAACTGATAAATGTATATAAAATCATTTTTTAAATCGTAAATACATACTTATAATACATAGAAAACACTCAGACCAAGACAAACATACATGTTCATGCACACAAATGCTTGTGTTGTGCGGGGATCGAACCTGTGACCTCGGAGTCAAAGTAGCCATTGCTAGCCATTCGACCACCGGGGTTGCCAACTATATATTTGGCCTGTGATTTTAATAATAGCGGACATTTCTAAATCAGTTCAAGCTTTAAAAATTTACGTTGGAGTATCTAATAATATAATTCAATTTCTTACAGAAATTCGCTTCGACTTCGAAATTTGGATTTTCATTTCAGGGAAGGCTCTCCCGTTTCATTGAATATAGTATAGAAACCGAGCTAAACATTTTTTCCTCATTCTGATAACATTACACGCGTGATTGTGTGATTACACGAGTGATGTTTTCACAATGTAAATATTTTGTTGATCACAACGAATTTTATACTTTGAACGACTATTCCGAACGAATACCAACTAATATTAGACGGCAAGTTAGAGCACAGTGGCACAGCGGAACAAACTTCATAAATGATTGGTTTAACGTCATTTCACAACTTGCGGTATCTAGTCTACTTTAAATCTGCGTCGACAGGAAGGAACTTTTGATTCATTACGTGTATTTATATCTGTGAAACACTGGCCGACTTTCTGTTACGGCTTTTTGTGATTGATAGTCGGAACAAAATACTCTGATAAATCAAACTGCCCGACATTTCACAACTTCGTACTTTAGCGCGAGTTGCGAGGTATCGTTACAAAGTCTCAAACTCGGCCGTCGCACAATTTAGTCGCCTACAGATAGATGGGGTCTGAACAAACGGTATAAATTATAATTTAGAAGTTCAAAGTTATACTGTTCAAGGTAAAGGTCGTTAAAAGATTACTTTTTAATCTTAGAAAGCTGTTCATACTTATAATAACACTACGTTGTATAGACGACGGCCTGGAGAGGTGAACATGAGGTAGAGAATGTAGTGATTTTAGATAGCGCTGTCAGAGTACATTGTGACACATTGTTGTGCTTTCTATTGATAAAACTGGCACATGATGCGATACAAAGTGAAGTCCATTGCAGTCCCGGGGGTAAAACTACGGCTGCCTTGGTACTCACAACGGAAGGCAATTAATATTTCTTTACTACTGTTAGGGTTGGCTGGAAATCTCTTAAAGAGAACAAGAAGGTGAACAAGGGCCTAGCTTACTAACTGTTCAAACTATAGTTCTAGTTTGGGATAAGAGATGGCGCTGTCTATTTTTATTGAGTTTCTGAAACGCGCTGTGGTTTGGTTTGTATAGTTACATAATATCAGATCGTGAGTAATTAAAGACACTGTCCCCTTAAGTCCGGGTAGTCGCAGTCGACTACCCCTAGTCTCTCACAACTCTTATGGCTCACCCCACTTCATGGGGCGTCATTTCATTTTCACTTAACGCACGCTCATTCGTGAGCGGCATCTGCGTCGCTCGTTCCCTACGAGCGATCGCTTAGATGAAGCTTTTAAGGCCCCGCAAGGCTAAAAGCAGTCCCTAGGTGGTGTTTAGTCGGTCGGAAGGAGGTGGTGAATCCATGAGGATTCACCACCTCCTTCCCGTAGTTTCCTCCAGCCTGGCGCAACTCAAGGCAAAAAAACGACTCTATGAATCGGAAGCGAATTTGGTACAAATTCTGATTGTTTTCGCTCCCATTTCATACATTTAGAATTTACGCTATTTGTATGGCACATCCGTCTCTTAAAACGTAGTGGTTACATTCTCTTTGGTTTCCTCCAGAAGGTTGTCCATCGCGCGCGTGGGGCGTAAAAAAAAAAAAAAAAAACTAAAGACACTCCCCTTAAGCATAGCATAAATAGAGAAGTAAGGTAACTTCATACAAACGCACCGAGCGTGGTTTGTATGTGAGCGCGCCCGTACGTATGGCCGTCGCACGCACACACTGACAAAATTTATAGGAGGTTATATGGAGCGCCAGTCGGGGTCGGAGCTGCGCCGTACGCAAAACCGCGCAAGATTCGCGCCTGCGCTGACGTTCGTTAATAATTTGAACATTTAGGTACCTACCTACGTCGTATATATTCGTTAAAGATGGCTACAAAGTCGACTAGCCATAAAAACATTGCAGTGTTCATGGATGTCTCAATAACAATTTGTCGGATACCCTAACCATTCGGCCACCGACACTCCTAATAATCACATGATAAGTGTGTAAATTAAAAAGTATTAAAAATAGTTTAGTGTAAAAAATAATATATTTTCATAATAATTTAGATTATTTGAATAAATATTATGATTCAGTAAAGCTACGTTTTAATTAATCCTATTCCTATTTAGACCGTAATTTTTCAAATCACTAAACAGATAACATGAAGTAGGTTTTATCAAATGGTAGGAGTCTGCCTGGGTGAGGACCACTGCCTTATCTATTTCTGCCGCCAAGCAACAATGCTTGCATTGTTGTGTTTTGTGTTCCGGTTTAAAGGACAACGCACCTGCGATTCTGCATTTTTGTTGCCAACAGCTTGAATGCGTGAATCGTGGATGTTATGGGCGACAGTTACCGCTCACCATCAGGTGGGCTGTCTGCTCGTTTGTCACTGAGTAAGCATGCATTAAAATGTAGGTAATGAAAAAATTGCAGTCACTCCTGGTGTATGTCCTGGTTACAAAAATAATTATTTTTATTCTTTTTAGATTTCCACACCCAAAGGGTAAAAACGGAACCCTATTACTAAGACTCCGGTGTCCGTCTGTCTGTCCGTCTGTCACCAAGGGCTGTAGGTATCTCATGAACCGTGGTAGCTAGACAGTTAAAATTTTCACAAATGATGTATTTCTGTTGGCGCTATAACAACAAATAATAAAAACAGAATAAAATAAATATTTAAGGGGGGCTCCCATACAACAAACGTGATTGTGTGTCGTTTTTGGTACGGAACCCTTCGTGACCGAGTCCGACTCGCACTTGGCCGGCTTTTTGTTACAAATCCCTAAGACTTACCCTACTTAATTTTGTATTTTGTACCTTACTTAATTTTATATAATAGAGATTGACTAAGTATTTTTGACGGTTGAATAAACTATTAAGCGACAGACCTACGTGTTTAGGCTATTATCTCCCGCTCGGGGCTTGAGTTCTCCTACTTCTCTATTTGTACTATGCCTTAAGTCCGGGTAGTCGCAGTCGACTACCCCTAGTTTCTCACAACTCTTATGCCTCACCCCACTTCATGGGGCGTCATTTTCACTTAACGCACGCTCATTCGTGAGCGGCGTCTGCGTCGCTCGTTCCCTACGAGCGATCGCTTAGATGAAGCTTTTAAGGCCCCGCAAGGCTAAAAGCAGTCCCTAGGTGGTGTTTAGTCGGTAAGAGTCCGACATAATCAACGTAGCCTTATGCTACGTTGGTATCCATGAGGATTCACCACCTCCTTCCCGTAGTTTCCTCCGGAAGGTTGTCCATCGCGCGCGTGGGGCGTAAAAAAATAAAAAAAACTAAATACCCCCTTAGCAACCTAGCAGCTTAGCACTTTAATACACGGCTGATCTGTCTGGAGTCTCTGGAATTTTTATTTCGAGTCGGCGAGTCCCTGTAGTTTTTGAATGAAGTACGGTCGTCGTACCTAACCCTTGTTCATCTTCTTGTTTACACTATACTATTTTATGTACCCATGTTATTATACACAATAAAGAATGAATATAAAGTGTTAACTTGTTAAGGAAAACACGTGTTCCAGATCTTTGATTTTCATATATCAGCAGAACATGCCCATCATTAGTATGATGCCACCTTTTGCTAATGTGCCGTTTAGTGTCTGTCATAGTTTCCTGATTCATTTAGGTTGGTTCCACAACACGTATTTCAGACTTAAACATCATTACAAATGTTTTGTTTCATCCTCGTTTCGATAAGCCATTTCCCACCAGAGTGTAGCCACATTCCGGCCAATTCATACAAATGTCGCATAGTTAACTACCACGTAGTTACTTTTTTACGTTTACTATATAAAAAAATAATAAATATTGACAGACAAATTACACAGTGCCATCTAGCCCCATAGTAAGCGAAGCTTGTGTTATGGGTACTAGACAACTGATAAACATACGTAAATACATTTTTTTTTTGTAAATAAATACTTATGATACATAGAAAACACCCAGACCAAGACAAACAAACTAATGTTTGTCCTATGTGGGAATCGAACCCACGAGCGTTGATGTCGAAGCCGCGTTATTGACCGCTACGCCACCGATCTACGACGTGCTATGACGTCTGTGTAGAGTGAGAATGGTTTGTGTGCATGCGTCTTGCACGTATATACGTAAGAGCAGCAGGAAAGCGGCCATACTGTACGTGTACTACGTACTTACTGTGTCCGAGCTCATTGAGCTACTAAAATAAAGTTAATTATTGGTTGTTTTTTCCTCACGAACCGCTCGCTACCTCCCACATCTCCGGTGGAAGAGCAACCTAAGAGTTCTTTATTTTACCGTAAGAATGTATTTTCTTTTGTACATTATAGCTGTACATTCACGTTCGTGTGACACGAGCCGGTATTGTAATAAAGAAACCCCTGAGCTACGTGTATAAGAAACGCTCCCAATTTTTCAAAGGAAAATGAGAAAATAAATTAAGTTAACCTATTTTATAGCATGGCAACACACGTTCGTATGTTACTTGTGCACAAATGAAAACGAAACCGTTCCAATTGATTTAGGGGTGTAAGTGGTTTATTAACATCTTTGAACCAAAGCCAACTTCACGTGCACGCGGTACACCCTGCTGACAGACAAACGAAGCTCTGGGGAAAAGAGAGGTAGGGAAAGTAATTGTAAGCTACCTGACTGGGGAATGTACCTCCACCTCACAGAATACCGCAGCCAAATAACAATTCCCTTGAGAATTGTTGTATTCCTGCGCGTGAGTGAGGTCACCAGAAAGGAAGGAGATGCTGCGTTGGCAGTAGGGCTGGCGGCGCGCGAGCGATATTTCATGTTGCGAGCGTTAAAATGGCTACGGTAACCGCTTTACAACAGGCGGGCCGTATGCTTGTCTGCCACCCGACGTAGTATAAAAAAAAAATTGAGCTAAAGCTATCCTCGTCTGCAGATAGTGCATTTTTTTAGCGAAAGAGTGGTAGAGTCCAGCGGTGTTTTATGAGCAGCCCAACTACAGACCAGCCGTCCGATTCCCGTAATGTTCAATCATTTGGGGTGTAAGTGATTCATCAACATCTTTGAACCAAAGCCAACCTCACCTGCACCTGGTGCACCTGGTGCACACTGCTGAATGACAAACGAGGCTCTGGCGAAAAGAGACGTAGGGCATAGCGTTATTTGTAAACTTCCCGACTGGGGAAGTACTTCCACCTCACAGAATAATGCAGCCAAATAACAATTCCCTTGAGGGTTGTTGTGTTCCTACAAGCTACTAGCTTCCGCCCGTGACTTCGTACGCACCTATCCCCGTATCTTGGGCGAATATTTTCTCAGCTAATGTCTGCGTCATAATAAGCTAGCTGTATGGCAAATTTCAAGCCGATTTGTCCAATGTCTTGAGCTGTGCGTTGATAGTTCAGTCATTAACGATTGCCTTATGTAGATACAAATGAAAAAAAAAGATGAAATTTTCACAACACGTAGTAAACCGTTTGAAATTCGCCAATAAAATATTATTTAGGTAACATTTTATAAAAGAGATGGCAGACGCTTAAGACACTGTCAAAGAAAGTCGTGTAATGAAGTGGCCACGACGGATAAAGTAACACCCGACCAGCTGCAAGACCCTGCTCCAACGTGAATAATTGTTTCCAATCAATCGATTGCGGGGGAGCTCCCGAAAGGGGGGGGGGGGCGAGGACCTGACGCCCTCTAAGAATTAAATTATCGTCTCAGACGGGCGTCCACATTCTTCAAACACCTTGCAGCGACATACTTATACAGCTTACATGAAATAAAAATGGATTTACTGGGTATTTTTCAGAAGAAATGGATTTTCCCAGAATCATATATACTATACTAGTGCTGTCCTCATACATACTACCTTACTTTCTATCGTACGTCCTACTTAAAATTATGAATGTAAAAATTTGTGAAGACGTCAGTATAGGTATTGATGTATCTACATCGATGGAAATATTATGGATGTATGGATGTTTGGTACACTTTCACGAGTAAACAGCTAAACGGATTTGGATGAAATTTGACACACATGTAGAATATGTTCTGGGTTAACATTAGGATACTTTATATCCATATACTATGTTCACATGTGGAGAAACCGCGGGTAGAAATTAGCGTTTTAATGGTTTTATGTAGTTTTACAAACTTTATCCGACACAATTGTTAATTTTATTTTAGGAACTCGGCATCATGAGGCCCCTCGGCCGGCAAACACCAAGTTATGCGGGAACTTTTAACTCTGTTTCCAAGTTGACGAAATAATGCGGACGTCTGAAAAATTCGTTTGAGGCATGACTTCATTCCGCTCACTTTAGCATAAAAATTATAACATTAAAATGTGTTTATTGTTGGAAAACATCAAAGTTTTTGTATTTTACACTGGTGAAGTGTTTGCTGGCAAAGTATCGTAAATTTTTACACGTATTTTATGGGTACATGCGATGAACGAATAATCGACTATATTTATTAACTACTATAAATAGGTACTATACATACGACTCTTTGGAGCTTCCGTTCTCTTTGGAGAAATCAGGTAACGTAATTCAAGCTTTATTAACAGATCTATGACTCCGAGGTACCGGGTTCGATCCCTGCACAAGACAAATATTTGTGTGCAGTGCATGAACATGTCTATTTGTCTTGGTCTGGGTATTTTCTCTGTATTATATGTATGTATTTACAAAAAATGTATTCGAATATAATAACAGTGACGGACAAATTAAAAATTTATTAACAGTGTTTCCACCAGAGTTGTGCGCGATAGCTGAGCGGAGCGAGGATATGTACTGAAGCTGTGAAACGACGTAATCGAGTCCACCAGAGATATACGAGCAAGCTTCCAAAATATGTCTTATGTTTGTTATTCTATTTTGAATGTTGCAAGTTGTTTTATAACACCAGTGTGGGATTTGGAACCTCCTCATTTCTAGACTAATTTGTAATACCTACCTAATTCGATATCTATATATTGTATATAAAAGAGAAAATCACTGACTCACTCATCACGAAATCTCAGAAACTATAACACCCACAAACTTGAAATTTGGCAGGTAGGTTCCATATAGGGTGTAGAACGGATTTTACGATACTCCACCCCTAAGGGGGTAGAATGGGGGTTGGAAATTTGTATCAAAGTTCTATGTTTTTGAAGTAAGAGACTTGAATTTTAAAATGTATGCTCTATAGATGGTGTGGAGGTGTACTAATAATGTATCTTTGGAAATCAACCCCTTTTTGGGGTTAAAACGGGGGTTGGAAATTTGTATCAAAGTTCTATGTTTTTGAAGTAAGAGACTTGAATTTTAAAATGTATGCTCTATAGATGGTGTGGAGGTGTACTAATAATGTATCTTTAGATATCAACCTCTTTTTGGGGTTTAAATGGCGGTTGGAAGTTTGTATGAAAGTTCTATGTTTTTAAAGTAAGAAACTTGAAATTTAAAATGTATGCTCTATAGATGGTGTGGAGGTGTACTAATAATGTATCTTTAGAAATCAACACCTTTTTGGGGCTAAAACGAGGGTTGGAAGTTTGTATGAAAGTTCTATGTTTTTGAAGTAAGAAACTTGAAATTTAAAATGTATGCACTATAGATGGTGTGGAGGTGTACTAATAATGTATCTTTAGATATCAACCCCCTTTGGGGTTAAAATGGCGGTTGGAAGTTTGTATGAAAGTTCTATGTTTTTAAAGTAAGAAACTTGAAATTGAAAATGTATGCTCTATAGATGGTGTGGAGGTGTACTAATAATGTATCTTTAGAAATCAACCCATTTTTGGTGTTAAAACGGGGGTTGGAAGTTTGTATGAAAGTTCTATGTTTTTTTACCAACAAAGTCATTTTTCTAGGTAGACCTTCTGATTCGGAGGGTTTTGAAGTAAGAGACTTGAAATTTAAAATGTATGCTCTATAGATGGTATGGAGCTGTACTAATAATGTATCTTTAGAAATCAACCCCTTTCTGGAGTTAAAACGGGGGTTGGAAATTTGTATGAAAATCCAATGTTATTGAAGTTAAAGTAATTATGGCAGAAGGATTTTAAATGATATATAAGTATAAAAAATATTGAAAACAACTACATACTTACTATTATAAGGAGGGATGTTTTATTATAACAATAAAAAGTACTTTAGGTTTTACAAAGAGGTTTTAAAAAATATTATCCGTCGACTTCATTGATTCTAGAAATTCGTCTAGATATTGATTGTTTTGAACTTTTTTTTACTTTTTTCCTTTCATTAGGTATTTAGCTTTTTCGAATGTAATTAAAAATTATTTGCAAATAACTAACTCCACGCGTACGAAGTCGCGGGCGGCCGCTAGTTACTAAATAAAACTGCATGATATGTTGATATAATTTAATCATAGATTTTAGACTAAATTGTTTATACCTTGCTGTGCCCTATAAACAGGGTTCATGTTTGTGACCATTTTAATTATGTAAGAACCTTGTATTATAACAACATGAAATGCAATAAATAAATAAATAAATATATCATGTAGCAATAAATACTATATGAGATGCACGTCTGAACGGGGCCATCAAACGAACCGTGAATTTTAAATATTATCTCAACGACTACGTAAATCATATTTTTTTATTAGTTCGTGAGTTGAATATTTTCAAAGTAATTTGGGAAATCGGATCTTTTTTTAGCGAAAATAAACTTAACAATAGCTTAGCACAAATACCCCAATGTTCGAAGCCTAAAGTTCCTTTCCCTGCTGGATCTACCACCATAGGTTACTATGGTGGTGGTGAGATACTTGGACATTGACTATCGGACCGGTCCATAGGCTAAGAGAGGGCTATGCTGGGTAACTTTGAGGGATCCAATCCGGAACGAATAAATTCGACGGAGAACCAAAGTTGTCGATATAGCCTTCAGAGTTTGCAAGCTGAAATGGCAATAGGCCGGTCACATCTGCCGAGGCAGTGATTGTAGAGGGGAGGAAGATATTAGAGTAAAGGCCGCGTGTTGGACGACGGAGCGTTGGATGCATTCCTTCTAGTTGATCCAACGACCTTAAAAAAACGGCTGGATACGGAAGGCAGAGGATCGTATTTGGTGGAAAGCGTTAGGGAAGGCCTACAACCAGCAGTGAGTAAATACAGGCTGATGATGATGATTATGACCAAATGATTAGGTTTATTTATCTATAGTCAGTTGCCTTTAGGCGGCTTGAAGATCCGGCCTCAACACTCAGTGGAGCAGCGTGGTGAAGTAAGTACTAAACGCTTTGAATGAGGGAGAACCTGAATCCCAGTCGTCAGATGAAATCGGGGTGTTGCCATTACTATGATCAAAGTGTACGTAGTAATCCGCAGTAGAACAAATATCCTTATATAAGATTTTTAAAAGCTTTTATCTTGTAGTAAATAAGATAATCTGAGAATTCCGTACCGTATTGAAGATTGTTTTACGATATGCATTTCGCTCGTGTTTCCTACTTCTTATGCAGAGTGCACTGCTCACGTATTCAGCACGGACGTCATAAGCTTTGGACCAGGAAAGCTTAGCGTTAGTGCCACGTCGTGCTTCGATACATTAAAGGATTATGTTTGCACTTGTTATTACAGAAGAGAGAGTTTATATAAATAACTTAATGCTGAGTATAACGAGGCGTTCGATGTGAATTACGCGGCTTGAAAACAATGATCTCTTCTGGCTAAGCTTTGGAACTCCTTACTACCTGATGTAAAGATGTCCTCTTCAGTGGATTCTTGCAAATCGGCTTTAAAAAGATAATACCTTGAACTGCAAGCTATATTGTATTTAAATATTACATCTCTCTCACAAGTCGGTCCCTCATATCTGAGGATCGTGGTCAGCATCAGGGTTGCATCTGGAGCGAATGATCTGCTTCCACCGGTTTCTGTCCAGCGCGTCTCTTACAACCGTATAAAACTTAGAAGACGACGAGTCTGTCACTTGATCGGCCCATCTTGTTGGTGAACGTCCGCGCGATCTCTTGCCTTCGGTGTTCCCAACCACCGGTTGTTTTTCCAATTTATCGTGGCCTCTGCGCATTATGTGGTCGAAATATGAAAGAGTGCGCTGTTGGCATGTGGTGGACAGGCGAGTTCTTATTTGGAGCTGTGTTAGAACTGATGCATTGGTGCGTTTCGCAATCCAAGGTATTCTCAGCATTCGTCTCCAGCACCACATCGTCATCAATTCTTTGCCTTTCTCGGCCAGAATTGTCCACGTTTCTACTCCATACAGGAAGATAGGGAAAATCAGGGTTCGTACCAATCTAATATAGGTTTTGATACCAATTCCTCTTTTCTTCCAGATGTTGCTTAAGCGGGTCATGCATAAAGATGCATGGCCAAAGAGCCATCCCTATTCGCCTTTTAATTTCGGGCGCAACTGCCGCCATTGAAAATTTTGGGAGCCTAGGTGATAGTAATACCAGGAATGTCGCAGGTGGTATTCGTTAGCTTTTCGGGTCGATCTACTAACATGACTTTAGTTTTCGCTCTGTTCAGCGCGAGACCGATGTTGTTACTTTTGCCTCGAGTCTTTGATCACTCATATCTTCCATCGATGTTGCTAGACTTCTTGTGGGACAAGATGCAGCCCTGTCTTTCTCCCTGTTTAGTTTGGAACATATTGGAGCATTCACTATCTATCCTAATGAATGAGTTTTCAGCGTACAGACTCTGAATTAAAGCAACGAGGTGCTGAGGAGCTCCCATTTCGAGAAGCACAGTCCACAGTTTATCCCATTGCACGCAATCAAAAGCTTTCTTGTAGTAATAAATATTACTTAGTGTACTTAATATGTTAATTTATAGACTCTTTGTTCTGCATTTGTAGACTCATTCCACCCTCGGGATATACATATTTACAGAATCCTCTCAAATATTTAAAGGGTGACTGGAAGAGATCCCTTACAAGGATAAGTCCGCCTTTGTACGGCTTTTATGTTATGTAAGCTTTTACATTATTATTATTTTATTTAGTACAATAAAGATATAACAAACAAACAAGCAATCTCTATGATTTTGTCCCATTCGGTGTCGAGACCCTTGGTCCGTGGGGTCCTAGCGCTATAAGGCTTTTTAGGGAAATAGCAAAAAGGTTAGTCGACATCACAGGAGACCGAAGAGCTGGCAGCTACCTCGGACAAAGAATTAGTCTAGCTATTCAAAGGGGGAACGCTGCCAGTATCTTCGGAACCTTGCCTAAAGGGACACCTTTTAATAATATATTTTAGTTATTAAATTATATTTTTTAGGGTTTTTAGTTTTAGTTTCAATACTTATTATTATTATATATTACACTTATTTTTTTTTTTTTAATAATTTATTTCTAAAACTCTCACACATACATTTCAACACGTTAATGCCGTACCACGAAACCCTCACAGGGTTTATCTGGGTAGGCGAGTATTATTATTATATAATAATATTATTATTATATAATAATATTATTATTTAGTTTTAGGTAATTAAGTTTAAATAATTTAATATCTCTATGATAAATCGCTTTATTAGAAATTTGGAAAAAGATACCAGTGTTATCATATTGCCAAACATTTTTTCTACGGGAAATTATCTTATTACCTCAGATACAAAGTCCATTTAAGTCCACGGATGAAATCGCGGGCGACCGAACAGTACTAGTATAAATAGGTAGCATTGATTATTTTCTATTGTTATTTTCGATATATCACCCAAATTGCAAGTTATGGAATATGAAACAAGCAATTAGCGATATGTCCTGTAAAATGTAAAACACCCAGTGTTCGTGTCGGTGCTTGTTGTTGAGGTGCAAACGTCGATCAACGAACATGACAAATAACGAGTACCGCCCGATGTCCGCCGGTTTTTATTGGAGAGCGCGGTGTCGGCGGCAGGCTGACGAGGGTGCCGGCGCGACCCTTCAGCCGGCGCCGCGGCCGCACCAACTGGCCGCTAACGACCGGCCGACGGGTAATCACTGTCAACTATACACGCCTTCATATCCTCTTGTGATCGACAAAGGTTATTTAAAAATAAAAATAATAATAAAATAAAATAAAATAAAAATAATATATATTTATTTCAGACCCGAAGATCCATATTTTGTTAGTAAACAATTTCTTTAATAATAATATTATGTTAGTGCATATAGTTAATTTTTACTGAGATGTAAGCCCACCCAGTGCTTAACAAAGCGAGACTGTCCAGGCTACCCCCAATAGTAGACAGAATGGAATGGTGATGAATGGTATTTTACTTTAGTTTGTATTTTAATTCGATTAATTAGTTGAAATTTTGAGAACTACGATGTTAACTTTGCGAACTAATGTACACTTCATTTAATCTATGCAGTCACGTATTCTCGTTATAGTGCTACCTCGAGGGCATTTTAATATTATACTATATAAACTACCTGGACATGACTCCGTCGACGTATAGTGTAGCTGTATGTCAATATAAGTATACCAAATGTATACCAAACGATTTTTAAGCTATTGCGTAGCTTCTATCGCGGGCCTTGAGCGCGGGGACCGAATCCAGAAATTCCGTAACGAAAAAACCTCACGCTCCCCACTCCGACGGGCAAGGAGGTGTGGCTTGAAGGCCGTGCATCGTCTAACGTCGTTTCAGTTCGGCAGTCTTCGACACGGCGTTGTGTGCGTGCGATTAGACGTATTGTACGACTCTACGAAACTCGTTTTATTTATTTAATAATAGAAAAAATTGTTTTCTTATCGGTCACCACGCTCAAAAAGTGTAACTTGAATTAATATCAAAGAAAAAGCAATACTGCATGAATAAAATAAATAAATAAAATTATAATTGCATAAGTTGATACAAAATGCTATCCAATAGCTTTACCGCGGCAGTCCCCGAGTGCTACACGTCTTTTTTGTTGGCGGTGCATACTAGTGGCACATAAGTTAATAGACAGATAACTATTTCAAATGTATTTTGTCAATAATTTGAAATCACAAATTACAGTACTTTGTGTCGAAAGCTTCCAAGAGTAGTTTCTCTCAAATGTCTCAAGTGCGCAGATTTTGTCTGCCCGTTGTTATAAAAATAATTATGAAATAAGGAGAAAGAAAATATATAAAACACTTGTAATAAAATAAGAACAGATGCTGGTACTGTTTGTCATAATTTCTCCATGTGCCGGAGCAACAAGTCCGTTTCGTCGAGGATCTAGTTTATTGTACGAGTGTTATATGTGCTCACAAGCATCACGTCTTTTACGATATGATTAACTGTTATAATAATTTTGTTACGTCTATGCACATGGCACGTCTGAGTGATGGATTAGAATGAATGAAATTCGTTTCTTGCTCGCCTTTATATTTATTAAAATCTTTATTATCCATAGTAAATCAGCCCCCCCAGCCAAATGTAATTCGTTGCGTAACGAACGTTAGATAGATCACGTGACATTTGTCAATTTTAGTATGAGCTCCACAGTTCAAATTAGCGATCGCTACGCTTTTCTATTTCGCAAACTGCCATTTGGCTAGCCCCCAGAACAGTTTTGCTAAATACACATTATCGACTTGTTAATCAATAAGAACTAAAAAATTATAAATGCGATTTTAAATATAACGAGTAGACGCACTATATTGGAAACATTGATAGAATGTTATATAATAATCTCATCATTATTAGCCTGTATCTACCCACTGCTGTTCTGCTATTGTTAATCTAGTGGAATTATAGGAGGGGAGGGGAACGGCGGGGGGGGGGGGGGGGCGAAAACTTGGCCTTCCTGCACGCGGCCTAGAACCTTCCTCCAGCATCTACAATCGCACATGTTTAGTAGTAATCAAAACTGCTTTGATAAGTTTTCAAAGAGTTTTGACACGTAACCACTTATGTTATTAGTCTATATTAGCATCGAGTGAGAAATTATATTCGTATGAGATGTGCGTCGTGAAAGATTGGAGACTGCACGTGTAGCATGATCTCGGCCGCTCGTACGTGGAGCAGATTGTTCGGGCGGCGCCCATTATCGCCGCGAGGGCGCTACGCCGTAGGCGGCTACGTGCTCCCGAGCCCTCGTGGCGTCTCAAACAGAAAAAAGTTTAATTTAACTTCTCTTGACAATGTATGATGTATGTAGGTAGATGTATGCAGGAATAAAGGCGACGATTGAGGAAGTAAAAATAAAGTTGAATGTAAGTTATTATTGGTTTCTTTCATTTTTTTCACTTAGCTGTAAAATCAGTCTTGAATACAAACCCTATGAATGAAGAAAATGATCATTAACTGTATGTTTGTCTTGGTCTAAGTATTTTTATAAATTCACTTATCTTTGCTATTGGGGTATATTATTATAATGAAGAGAGAGTGCGAAATTTGTGGCATGTCTATGTGGAGGATATTTTCGGAGCCAATGCATCTATTTGGAGAATTCGTTCAACGTTTACAATGTAATTGCTTTCATAATTATAGATATGACTCCAAGTAAGGAACTCCAGATAGATTATATGACATACAAAGATGAGGATGTTGTTGTCTTTCATCCCAAAGGCTTTCTCTTAATTGCAAACCCTCGTCATTCACAAATCTCTCGTCGATACATTTAACGACTTTTCCTCAATTTACACTGTAAATTGTTTGCCAGCTATTCAAATTATGAACGGTAAAACAACTGATGCTATTTACAAGATCTGTGTTGTTCCAACGCTGTTTGTGTTTGATATTATTGGGTTTCTGTAACAAAACCGGACTAAAACCGTCTGATAGCATCCGGGCACGTCCGGGCGCCGGACGGTACGGCGACAGTACCGGTCGAAGGCGGGCGGATGCGCCGGATGCCCAACAAATTGTATCGCAAATTTTTAATTCTATTTGGAAGTCGACGAAATATAGCCTGGAAACTTGGCTCGATATTTATTTGACTTAGATTCTCAAAGCAAATTAAATTAAGGCGGGCGAGCGTAATGAAATAATATTAATAACTTCTCTTTGGACACCGAGATTCGGTTTGATACAATTAGATACAAAGACGTTATTGAAATTGGTATCGAATGGCCTTAACAAGCAAATGGTAGGTGGGAAGTTAATAAGTGTTGTCTACTATATATATTTAATATACGAGTATGAAGGTGCCTGACTGACTGATAGATCTGTGAACGCAGGCATACTCCTGAGCACTTGCCAAACAGCTTGTTTGATTGATTGAACACGCTAATCTCAGAAACTACTGTTTCGAATCGAAGAAATTGTTTAGTGTTGGATAGCCCATATATTGAAAAAGGCTATCCTCCTTGTTTCGTTTTCGTCAATGCTGAGGGTCGTGACCTCTCCGGAGAACCGCACAGCGACGCACAACGCTTCGCCATCTACTTCTGTTTTTAGCGGCGTGAATGGCACCGCTCACCGTCGTGTCCAGAGTGGTACGGATCTGGTCAGTCCAACGCATCGGACTACGGCCACGGGGTCTTTTGCCCTCGATTTTCCCGGTGACTACGAGTTTCTCAAGGCAGTCTCCTTCTCTCCTGGCGATGTGTCCGAAATACTCCAGTATTCTTTGCAGACATATGGTAGTTAGCCTTGTTTTCACTCGTAGTTCCTTCAGTATCGAGACGTTGGTGCGTCGCGCCGCCCAAGGAATGCGCAGCATTCGTCTCCAAACCCACATCTCAAAGGCATCTATTCGGCTCCGGTCGGCGGCCTTTAAAGTCCAAGTCTCACATGCGTAAAGGAAGATTGGGAATACCAGTGATCGTACGAGCCCAATCTTTGTGGTGACACGGATGTTTCTGTCCCTCCATATGTTCTGCAACTGAGACATGGCACTCTTTGCCATCCCGATGCGTCTACGCACCTCTGATTCGCACGATCCGTTATTGCAAATTGTGGAGCCCAGGTAATTAATGCTTTGAACGGTGTCAAGTGTCAGAGTGCCTCTGGGTTGTAATTTGCCTGAGCGATCCACCACCATCGCCTTTGTTTTGGACCTGTTCACAGAGAGCCCCATGCCGTTGCTGACATGTTCAAGTCTCTTTAGCAGCTCAGTCATTTCAGCCTCGCTCGCTGCCACGAGTGTTGTGTCGTCGGCGTAGCGCAGATTGGTGAGTTTCACCCCGCCGATGCTTACTCCACCATTCCAGCCTTCCAAGGTTTGACGAATGATGTGCTCCCCGTAGACATTGAACAATATAGGAGACAATATGCAGCCCTGTCGTACCCCTTTTTCAAATTTAAAGGGTTTCGAAGTAATGGTGTCGACCCTAACTATACCCTGGCTGTATCGATACAGGGACTGCAATAGTGCAACAAGATGTCTTGGTACTCCCATATCACACAGCACTCTCCACATACAGTTCCAATCGACGCAGTCGAACGCCTTACTGTAGTCGACAAAACACATGACGATTGGAGTGTCGAATTCGTAGCCTTTTTCCACAATTTGCCTGATGTTTAGAATTTGCTCCCGCGTGCCTCTCCCTTTAACAAAACCTGCCTGCTCTTGTGGTATTTGCCAATCCAGGTAGTGACGGATGCGACTGTTAATAATATGAAGCAGGACTTTGCTGGCATGAGAAATCAGGGCAAGTGTGCGGTAGTTATTGCAGACCCTCGTAGATCCCTTTTTGTGGAGCAATATGATGATAGACTCAACCCAGTCTCGTGGCCATTTACCGCTTCGCCATATGTTGTTACAGATCCTGTGAAGAGTGTCTATACCATTGTCCCCTAACATTTTAAGCATCTCCGCTGTTATGTGATCAGGACCTGGGGCTTTCTTGTCCTTAAGATGTCGCAAAGCGGCAGTGATTTCAGAACGCAATATATTAGGTTCTAGTTCTATACTGCTCCAATCAAGATCGAAATCAGGGATGTCCAGGGATCTACGGTACAACTGTGAGCAGTCCCACGCCATCTCTCCGCAATGCCATCAAGCTCATGTATTAGCTGGCCATTAACGTCTTCGATTGCCCAGGTTTTGGGTTTGAATTTCCTGGACAGTATACGGACTTTCTTGAAAAGGTCTGCTGTTTGGAATTTTTGCGCGTGATCTTCTATTTCGCGGCAGAACCCTTCCACAAAGTTGAAAAAGGCTATAGGCTATATAATAACATGCTCGACCAATAGAAAAGGACACCAATGAAAAAAGTTCCAATAACAGTGAATAATTATTGCTTTTGAGAACTTTCGTGGTACATGCTACGTAATAGCTACGCAACAACCATGTATGACGGAATTGTTCTAAAAAAAGTCCGCGATAGCATACGTCTATCTTTTTTTTATATGTGAGAGGGGGCAAACAAGCAAGTGGGTCACCTGATGAAAAGCAATCACCACCGCCCATGATGCTTAGCAATACCAAGGGGTCGATCCGTTGCCAGCCTATACTCCTTCCTTTTTTTCTTTCTGATGACCCCACTCACTTTTCAGGAATATGCGCGTAAAATACGCGATTTTTTCCTTTTTTTTGTGTTTCGATTAACTCATCAATCATTGCCTAACCCGAACTACTAAGATTTTATACGTATTTGGAGAAGTTGTTCGGATAACATTGGCCAACTTATTCGTTTCATTACGTCATTTTAAAGGTGATTTTTTTGAAATTCCTTTCCGAGGGGAGAAAGAGGGCGGTAAAGTTCGTATCTAATGGATGCTTCTAATTCAATTTAGTTGAAAGTTGTTATTCGAAAATTAACGAGACTTTGTCGGTACTTTTGCAACCAAATTATTGCTTAAATCTTTCTGCACGATCGGTTGTTCGATCTTTGCTCAACTCAGCTTACTAATCGTCTCGGCTATTTAACCGATCTTTGTTCTTCTGCGGATCTAAACATTTTTATTTTGATTTCGTAGAGAAACACTGAGCATGGCCCTTTCTTTTCGTAAGTCATCAAAATTATCATCTTTTCTGCCAAAGGATTTCTCGGCTTACCCACTGGGATGGTGTCAAAGCAATATGAAAGAAATACAATATTGCAATGTTAGAGAGACCTATGTAAGCAGGGAAAAGCAGTTTCACTGCTTTCATAGGTCTCTTCTTAGTCCTTCACAATTATCGTTTCTGTGGTGTTTGCAGATCATCATCAGATCCCGAGTCCTTCATCAGATCGTCGTCCATCTAGTAGCGCGCCGTCCTACGCTACACTCATTCCTGAGTTTATCACGTAGAGACGCTCCGAACGCAACTCTCCCCATTGCACTATTTGCATGATTGCAATCTTGAGCTTTCTTTAATGTCATCCTCGGCAACATAAACTAGTCAAAGACTACGAGTAGATCTTTCGCAATGTCCCCAACGCTGCCCAGCCGAGTTCGATTCCACGAAGTAAGTCATCATAAGCCCATCATGTTATGGCGCAAACAAAGTAATCTAATACCCGTTAAAAGGAGGCGTGAGTGCGAAGTTACGTTTGTTCCAGGACCGTTTTATTCGCGAACGATGTGACAATATTTGAGGAAGCGGCGGCGGCGGCGCGAGAGGGCGCGAGTGTTTGCACGCCCTTATAAGCACCCGGTCAAGTTTAAACGGCGTAATCTGGTTTTAGTTTGAAGGTCAAGGACTATGAATTCAGATTAAGTTCGTCTGGTTCCCCGCCTCAGCGCTCACAGTCTTTTGAATTTTGCAGGAGTTAAAAACTAAAATACATACAGGAACGTACATTATTCTTCATTTAGTAGTATTATCTTTTTGCTTTTTTATCATTTTATTTTTTGCATATACGCACATAAAATATGAACATTACAGAACTATTATTTATCATTATGTATATAACTTACATATTGGATAGGTCAACTTGTGTTGGGTAAATTTCGGGTTAAGGACATTTCCCAATTTGGAAAAATATTTAATATTTTTCTGAAAATTACTAGGTATGACGGAGAGGAACAATTGAAACAAAATTAAACGCAGCTCACAAATGCACCTTATCAACATATTTGTTTACCTTGAGGTCTAGGTCACTACCAGAGTGATAATTATTACTACATCCCTTGGCTTATCCTTCAACCACACTATTTTTATTATAATTATATTTTCTATGACTACTATTCTGACAATAAGTTTTATGCCTTTTGCTTTTATTTTCTCTTTATCCGCATCCCTGACTCTATTTAGATAAATTGTGATAATGTACCATAAATAGTACCTATGTTTGCGAAGTATATATTTCGTATATGTAAATTAATATTAAATTTCTATTCAAAGGATGTAGTTAAATCGTCCGTAAACGGATAGGATAAGATTACTCCGCTCGGATGCGTCACCAGAATACTGTGGTTTATTCATGAGCCGAGACGTCGTTAGATGCGTTCACGTCACGCGCGCGTTTACATCGCTACTGTTTTCTTGTTTACTGTGATCACGTCACAGGACAGGAGATAATTATGGCCGTAGATTAATGATATGTCTCCGCTGTGCTTCGGTTAGATACCGCCAACGTACGAATAGAATGCGCAAATAAATATACGCAGAATATGTATTTCAGTTTTGTAACTGTAACTACTCGAGTAAAAGTAGCTACAGCGTGAGCGTAAAAGATTTTTATATACCACTAACGTGGCACACAAGCATATGGCTCGCCCGATGGAAAGCAGTTACCGCAGCCTATGGCCGCCTCCAATATCAGGGGCATCACACGCGCGTTGTCGACTCGACAAAATAACCTCTTCATGACCTTTTTGAAGAACCCTATGCTGTAGTCTCCTGAGAAAACTCTGGCAGGCAGTTCATTCAAAGATTGATAGTGCCTGAAAGCCTCGCTGGACCCACACAGTACGTGACCACCCATAGATGTCAACAGTACTCAGTATATGTGGCCGTAGTTGAGCTTTGTACGATACAAATGTTTCTTACAGTACAGTACCAATCTGTTTAACATAAATGTGTGGTTGAAATTCCTCTTCTCCATAACTATGAAGTGTTTATCGTAACACCTAGTACATTGGTTCAAAATAAAAGTAAGTATATAATAAAAATTATAATAATATAAAAATACAAGCAGTAGTGTAATACAGACACTTATAAATAGAGAGTCGGTAACATCCACCTCGGTCGTCGAGCCCCGTTAACGGGGCGGTTGAGAAAAATTGTTTCATCGACCCCGGTAGTGCCCACCTCGTCGTTTAACGGGGTGGCTGGCACTGATTTAGGAGTGAGTGAGTATAGCTCAGTTTTTAGTAATTAGTAAATTTCCAAGGCCTTACATAATAGGCAGTGAAGTATTTACCACGGGCACAAAAAGGACAGTAATGTTTTTGGGCGAATATATATGTAAGTAAATATTTTTTATGTAATCTCATACTGAAATTTACACATTCAAAAACTAAACACAATATCTTAATGACAGTCTTTACGCACAAGCTATCAAAATAAATTTAAAAAGTTATTTTATCTAATCTCATACTGAAATTTACACATTAAAAAACTAAACACAGTATCATAATGACAGTCTTTACGCACAAGCTATAAAAATAAATTTAAAAAGTTATTTTTCGATACAGCTCTTCTATGGACAACTGTATCGTAAAATAACTTTTTTACCATTTCGATACAGCTTCAGCCCTGGATACAGGTATTTTAAACAGGTTGCAAAGCAAATACATTGCAACTATGCAAAATTTTTCTACATAATCTGTGAACGCGGCGCCGCGCGGCGCGTCGCGCATGCGCACTACGCATGCTCGATCTGCAAATGGATATAAGTAAGAATTATAGTTGTTTAATTTACTTAATGGTTGTATTTAAAATATTATTATCATATATTTCATGAGATTAGATAAAGTAGTGTATGAAACTGCACATAATTGGGTATTAAAATACTCGTGTGGTCCATTATAACACTCGCCTTCGGCTCGTGTTATAAACTCACACTCGTATTTTAATAACCCTTATTATGCAACAGTTTCATAAACTACTATTTCGATACAGCTCTTCTATGGACAACTGTATCGTAAAATAAGTTTTTCACCATTTCGATACAGCTTCAGCCTTGGATACAGGTATTTTAAACAGGTTGCAATGCAAATACATTGCAACTATGCAAAATTTTTCTACATAATCTGTGAACGCGGCGCCGCGCGGCGCGTCGCGCATGCGCACTACGCATGCTCGATCTGCAAATGGATTTATAAGTAAGAATTATAGCTGTTAAATTAACTTCATGGTTGTATTTAAAATATTATTATCATATATTTCATGAGATTAGATAAAGTAGTGTATGAAACTGCACATAATTAGGTATTAAAATACTCGTGTGGTCTATATATACATACATTCGCCTTCGGCTCATGTTATAAACTCACACTCGTATTTGAATAACCCTTATTATGCAACAGTTTCATAAACTACTATTATACAATTATAGGGAATTCATCCTCACACGTTGGAACATAATTGCGTGGGTAGTATATGGTTCCAGAGAAGTATTTTTCTACACAGTCCGACCACTTCATAATGGAGTCACACTTTATTAGTTCGTCGGGCGATAAAACGCATACGGTCCATATGATGTGTATGTAGCCTAAATGGGAATATCGCTCGCGCAATTCCACGTGTAAATAGCATAAAGGACTTATACTATGGCGTTTCTAAACAATATTGTTTTAATACTCCAATAGAGATGTCCAAATGAAACAATTGTCTATTCTCTTGTACTCGTGAAAAAGATACGACGCTTTGTGTATATAGCAGTATCCTTCTCATGTTTTATACAATTTAGACATACTATGGTCGCCCAGTGGTCGAAATTCGACCATAATGGGGATGTTTGATATTTTTTCTGACATTAGATGTCGCTAGGTAGGCGTTGGGTCCAGATTGTCAAAATGTATTGAGACGTTAACAAGACATTTGACAAGATGCTATGAATTGACAAAGAATTGGACCCTACGCTACAGTGCTGCCAAAATACCCTCATTAATTTAAAATATTACTATAACAATAAATAAAAGAGTATACTTGTATATGCATGCGTGTGTAAAAAATATGGTACACACACTAGTGTGTAATGTTTTTTTTTTTATTTATTTAATGCATTTGAATAATGTGTATATTTATATATTTATGCTTAATTAAAAAAACATATTAGCATTCTCCACTTCTTCTCTATTTAAACTATATATAGTATTAATATATAGATTTAAATAATATTGTTATGGAATATCTTATATAACATGGTTAATTATGGATATTATGTTTAAGGTTAAAATAATGCTGCATTAAGAGATTGTAGTAGGGGTCGATCGGTTGTTATAAATTTTGTATTAAAAGCTTTTTGCGGAGTTGTTCTCAGTTATTTTGTACAAATTCAATTTCACCTGGAAATGGCAGTCGCCGGCCGGTGTCGGCAATCCTCGCGGAGCTCCGCGGAAATTTACTAAACTGAATTGATTGAAGCCGCTAGTATCCGGGGGCGCTCGCTAAAAAATAAAAGCAGAACTCGAACGAATTTTCAGTTGTATCTCGGCAGCCTTTGCAAGAATAAATAAATATTTCACCGAGCGAAGTAAGTTCTTCAAATACATAGAATTGGCCCAAAATCATTTTACGTATGATTGTATGTTTGTATGAATGTTTGTGTCCCAATAATTCTCGAAATATATTTTTATAAAATGTAGTGGGTATGTTCTTAATGTATTTTAAGTCTATGTACGTTAGCACGTATCTCTCTCGAACACATCGAGTTAAAAGAGTAAGATCGTGTGGATAAACTTGTGTGCATTATAGTAGAGAACAATTTGAACATAAAATAAACAATAAAGTTAACAGTATAGAACACCGAGTTCATCATCAATGTAGTCGAAATAAATTACATACTAAGGAAAACATCTAACTACATATTAAAAAAAAATCTACTGGTCAGATCTTGATGACATTTAACGGGACCACATGAGAAGTACCAGCATTCAAATAAAAAAAAACCATAATAAAAGTTGATTTAAAAAAAAATAGAAACCGACTTCAGTCGGCGAGCGCAGCTTATTGGTCGAATACCCCGGGAGACGCTGCTGCCCGTCTTCCGTGAGAAAAGTTATTGCGTCACACAAGATTCCTTAGTCGCCTTGTACGATATCCAGCGCAGAGCGATGGAGTAGCGCAATTTTAAGGGTTTGTCTGGGATCCCATCATCAGACCCTGACTTGGTGATTATGAGACCACCTTGCAATCATATTCTTACAAATAAAAAAAAATTGAATTTGACCATACGTGCTTATAAAATTTAAGGGTTTCCCTTGATTTCCCTGTGATCCCATCATCAGATCCTGACTTGGTGAATATGGGACCACCTTGCAATCATACCCTTTCAAATAAAAAAAGAATTTTGATAATCGTTTCACAATTATCAATCAATTATCTCCAGAAGGGATACTAAACATGAAAAGTATAATATATTCTCATTTATAAAACCGTATGCTCAATCTCACGAAATTCTAAAGCTGTGCAATGATGTAGAAGATGACAAGAACCACTATCTTATCCTAAGTATAGGAGAAAATGACCAGAATCCGACAGAAATGACGATAGCACTGACGGCTGCATTGAATAAACTGCAAAATATTAATGTTATAATTTAAAATGTACGACAGAATAGGTACCTTAACGAATGGAAGATAAACCACGTGTTAAGAGAAATTTGTAAATATTATAAAAATTGTAATTTTTTGACTGTAACAGAAGCATCGAATTACTTATCACAAGTTTGTATTGACATTAGCTTTATAGTAGATTACAAAAACTACCGTGATAATTACATAGTTTGTAAGGGAACTAGGCCTACCCGACTTTTTCAGAAGAGTAAAAACAATAAACCGATTAAAAAGGGTACTATACCGTTTTATTTTACTACGAAAAATAATAACAAGCTATCCAGTACATCACACAGCGGTAAGGATGCTATCTCTCTAACACGCACACCTAAAAAAGGTACCATACCATTTTATTTTCGCTCAATGAATCTAAAAAAACATGAACGTGGGGTAATTCATAACTGTCAAACAAATGATACAACTACCGCCTTTTTTCGTGAATAACACTAGTAATAATGATTCCATAACTTTATTGCATCAAAATATTGCTGGTTTAATTAATAAAAGCAGTGAACTTGAATTGTGTCTGCGGGAATTTGTTGAAAATAAAAAACAGGTGGACATACTGTGCCTCTCAGAAACTTTTTTCAAAGCGGGTGATGAATGCAATATTCGCATCAAGGGCTATAATGTAGTGAGTTCATTTTGCAGGAAAAAACAAAAACGAGGAGGGGTATGTATTTTATTGCCTTCATTAGTAGAATTTAAGGTCATTAAATGCTGTCAAGATGTAGCCATAGAAAATGTATTCGAATGTTGTGGAGTTGAAATACCTGAATTCGAATGTATTGTAATCACTTTATATAGAACCCCGAACTCAGACCCAAATATTTTTCTTGACAAATTAGAATTGTTACTGCACAAACTGACAAAAAAAATAAACGTATTATTATTACAGGGGATACAAATATTGACATTTTAAAGGATATATCAATAAAATATAAAGAATTATTGCTTAATTATAATTTAAAATTGCATATTGACAAACCGACACGGAAAAAATCATGTATTGACCATATAGCTAGCAATATTACAGACGCAGTAGGTAGCCTACATCAACCTGTTCCTGAAAAGTCAATGGTTTGTGCGGTATTGTGGTCAGATATATGAAATATCTGACCACAATACCGCACAAACCATTGACTTTTCAGGAACAAAAAATAAGCACTATAGATACTGGTATATGATGAAAAGAGACTATAACAAGGATAACATTCGTAAGTTTCGAGAATGCCTAACAAGCCTATCTTGGAACGAGGTTTATAGCGAAAATGATACAAACAAAGCTTTTAACTTGTTTCGTGACACCTTTGTATTGTTTTACGACCTTTGCTTTCCAATTATTAAAATTAAAATAAATGCAAATATGACATCGCCAAAATGGTTTTCTAAGGGTCTCAAAGTATCATGTTCCAAAAAAAGAAAACTAAGGCACAATCTATACATTAATAATTCAAATGAGAATAAAATCAAATACATGCATTATAGTAAGATTTTAAGACGGTGTATAGCCACATCAAAAAGACAATTACACAATAACTTTATCAATAGTGCAGAAAATAAATGCAGGGCGTCTTGGCAAATTATTAAAGATAAATTTGATAAAGAAAAAATATGCCAAGGAATAGATACTATATGCCACAAGGGAAAAAATATTCGAAACCCTATCGACATAGCATGCGCGTTCAATGATTACTTTACTAGTCCATCTGCAATGAGACAAAACCAACCAACTACACACGCGAAACGACCATGTTCATATATAACGAATACTGTAAACAGTAGTATCTTCCTTCAACCCTGTAGCAGTGATGAGTTAATGCAGTGTATCAAGTCTCTAAAAAATGATATGATAACATTTCCACTCTGATTATAAAATCCTGTGCAGATATAATTGCGCCAGTACTACGAGTAACTTACATCACAAACATATCCCTACAGCAGGGTATATTCCCTGAAAGGCTTAAAAAATCTGTTGTAAAACCGTTACACAAAAAAGATAGCACTTTGGATTTGAACAACTATCGTCCCATTACAATTGTTCCTATTCTGGCTAAAGTTCTTGAAAAGATCATGTATAAACGTCTAACGAAATTCCTTAATAAATTTAATATCATTAAAGAAGAACAAAATGGGTTCCAGAAAAACAAATCAACTACACTGGCTGCATTTTTACTCCTAAAAACGGTTACTGAAAATATTGACAAAAAAAAACCATGTCACTGTTATTTTTTTAGACATGAGCAAGGCCTTCGATATGGTTCAGCCCGAAATCTTAGAAAGTAAATGCGAAAAATATGGAATCAGAGGTCCCGCACTAAATTGGTTGAAAACTTATCTCTCACACCGTACCCAATGCGTAGCGATATCACGTATTGACGAAAATAAGATAAATACAACGTACAAATCTGATTATAGAGTCAACAAAACCGGAGTGCCACAGGGTAGCGTGCTGTCAACGTTGCTATTCCTGCTCTATATTAACGATCTGCCAAACGTTACTACTGAACAGTGCATTCTGTTCGCCGACGATGTCTCTATAATCGTACCGGACAACGATAAAAATATAGATTACGAAATGAGGTTAGGATTAAATAATTTAAGCGTAAACTTATCAAAGACTAAATACTTGCAATTCTCAAATTACTGTAGTATTAATAAAAATATGACACTGACACATAATGGACAAATCATTCAAAGAGATGATACAATAAAATTTCTAGGAATCACTTTAGACGAAAACTGTAGTTGGAAATCGCACGTAATCCAAACTTGTTCTAAATTAAACAAGTTTGTGTATGCCCTTAAGAGGTTACGTAGAATAGTTAACGAAAAAGCTGCCCTAACTGCATATCATGGCTACGTAAACTCAACTCTTAGGTATGGGATTTTACTGTGGGGAAACTCGACACTTATCGACAAAATTTTCTTGACACAAAAAAAATGTATTCGAGCTATATGCGGAGCAGGCCCTATGACATCTTGTAGACCACTCTTCAAAAAACTCAACCTATTAACAGTAACGTCACTTTATATATACGAAATAGGTATATTTGTCAAAAAACACCCAAAACTGTTCAAAAAGCTTGGCGGAAAAAGCAAGTACAACTCCAGAGACCCAACAAAGCTTGAAATGCCACTATGCCGAAGTGCCCTACACAAAAGAAACTGTTTACCAAGCTCAATAAAAACTTATAATTTAATACCTAAACAAGTTAGAGAGCTACCACTGAACCGCTTCAAAATTGAGCTGAAAAAATGGCTTCTTACAAATTGTTTTTACTCCCTCAGTGAAGTAGAGCGACAGAAATATACAAATTAATGACATTTAAGAATTTGATTGCAATTAGCACAGAATTTAATTAATATTTATCAATTATGGTTATGACATTATTCCTTCTATTTTTTTTTCTTCTTGACATTTTAAAAAATATTAGTAATTGTATTGTAATTATTTCTCAATTATGGTTTGACATTTTCCTTGTATTTTTGACACTTTAGAATAGGTATTTTCTTATTGACATTTTAAAATATTATTAATTTTATTATATCCAGAATGACATGTGTATTCAATTATTATTCAATGTATTATGACTATTCCAATATATTGTTGTGTAGTTTTGTAGCTAGATAAATACATAAATTTAAAAAGTAATCAATGCCCAATATTTGCATGCCTGTGAGAAAGAGGCGAACATTTTGTACAGTTTTCATTTAAACCACAACATCTGTTATTTGTAACCTAATGTTCTTGCAAATAAATAAATATTCTATTCTATTCTATTCTAATTCGTGAAGATATCGACGACCATACATACAATAAAAATCAGTCGAATTGAGAGAGCAAGAAAAGAAAAAAAGGAGGAGGCTCCTGTTTTAAGTCGATTAAAAATAATAAAAAACAGTCGAAGTTGAGAATTTCCTCCTTTTTTGAAGTTGGTGAAAAAGTCTCATTGCAATACAAATACCTCGAGCGCTGTTTATCTGCTGATTTTAGTGCAACAAAGGTGTGTATACTCTTCTAGAAAACATTTTATATGCATGATGTGTGCAGATTAAAGCTGCTGAGCGGGCTTATTGCATGCGGAGAGTGCAGCGCGGCCGCGGCGCTGCGCTGAGAATATTGCGCTTCAAGAGTTTGCATTACATGTGCGTTTGAGAACAGAACCAGTTTTATTAAAAAAATAAAAAATGGTAATAAATCATTGTTTATTTTTTTACAAGAGGGGGGTAAACAAGCATGTGGGTCACCTGATGGAAAGCAATCACTATCGTCCATAGAAATCAGCAACACCAAAAGGTCCCGGATCCGTTGCCAGCCTTTTAAGGGTAGTATAGAGTCTGTTGTCGTATGTTTGGAAACATTGCTATTTATATACGTATTTTAAAAATATTAATGTTTTTCATGCTTCACGTCAGATGGCAAACAACTGTTCTGATTTATATGGTTATTCTGGCTAGGATACAAGGAATATTCACGGACACTCCCGCTGTTAACCCAGCACATACGTAATTCTATTAACGACCTAAAAACTCAGCTGTGTAGCAGGTTCACACGTATAGCAGGCTGTAGCCTCAGCTCGCACCGAGCTTCTGGTCACAGTACAAGATTGCGAGTTTGTCCCTCATTAAACCAGCCAGGTTTTACCCTTGCGGGTCTCGCAATTCTCGCATATCGTAAACCAACCAAGCACTCAACCGGATTGTAGACGTTTGGATGAGGATTTGTGAGGCAGTTTATTTCAAACTTGAGCTTTATTGTATTTTGTGCCATAATTATTTCAAAATGTATCAATGGTACGAACAGTTCCAAGGTCTCGCCGCGTCTTATTGTCGTCGAGTTAATAAATCTTCCCCGGGGCGCGGCGGAAGAGCTCCACTGAAAGCAACTGAAAGGAATATTATTACAGCAAATTAACTATTTATTACAAAACAAGAACAGTTTATTATCTTTATGTAAGATCGAGTTCTCGACAAAGATCGCGTACTTAATCACAGATAATATATGTGGGTGGTGGCATGACTGCGGTAGGAGGAAGGGTAGGAGATGCAGATAGTCGGAAATTCCAGACAGTCATCAAAAGTACTTTTATTTTACTTTAGCCACACTACATAATATATTTTTACTGAAAAAGAGAACTATAATATCACATAGCAAGTGACCACTATATGTTACTTGCTGAGTAAATAGTACCTACAGAAACAAAACGACACCGCCGTGTGAAGTACTAATTTTCGGGGATTCTTACACTAACAATCCGCCCCGGCTTCGAACGGTGGTATTTCATTTTCCTCGCAATTTTTACGTCTTTTCTCTACATAAGAACCTTCCTTATACCTATAACAATAATATTAAAACAAAGTAGAGAATTGTTCGAGCCCTTCATGAGTATTGCGCTTAGCTACATTCATTTTTATTTATATAGATTTATTGAAATTCTCTTGGAGTCTAATCGGTTCATTAAAATTATTGAACTAAAGTCAACCTCACCTGCACGTGGTGCACGAGGCTCCGGCGAAACAAGAGGTAGGGAACGTAATTGTAAGCTGACTCAGGAAGACTCCACCTCACAGAATATCGCAGCCAATTCCCTTGAGGGTTGTTGTGTTCTTTCGAATGAGTGAAGTCACCAGAAAGAAAAAAGCTGCTGCGTTGGCAACGGGAGGTTGTGGAGGCGCGCGAGCTACTTATATTTTTGTCCGTACCTTATCATTTTATTGATTTATAATAACTTGAATGATACCAGCGGTTGTCAACCGCAGAAAATTTAAACGACCTGAAAGGAGTTCACTGATTCAATGAAAATTCCATAGACTTACTCTTAGTTTAATATTTTTTGAAAAATGGAAAAATTCACCTGCCCCTCCTAGGTGGGATTTGAACCCACGACCTCTCGATGACCGGTCGAGTGCTCTTCCAACTGAGCTACCGGGAAGGTTTGTGTTGCTGACGAATTTTTGCCATTTTTCAAAAAATATTTATCAGGCAAGTTGGCCAAGGCAACTATTTAAATAATAATAATTTACTCATAGTTTTGTTTCAAATATTGTTGTTGAAAATGTTTTATGAACTAGAACAGGAGTCTAAGAAGTAAGATATACAATCGAATAGTGAAAAGCTCATTCAAATCAGACCTGTATAGTTTTAGGTTTTGAGAATAGTTTATTCAACCCTACAGAGAGACAAGTCTGGGCGTTCAAAAAATATTTCTGCAATCGCAAGCGTCCGTAGGCATCAGGTAGACCGTACGCTTGTTAGTCTGTTTGTTGCCCAAGTTGTATAAAAAATACAAATTAGATACGAGAAAAATATAGGCCGGGCGTGTTTGTTTGTGGCGCATTTTCGAGATTTCTCGAGCAACGAACGCACGTCGCGTTGCACGAAGACGCAATGCGATGTCAAGCGTAGAACATGTTTTACGTTGTCAAGGCATCGCGGGAGTTTTCGCGCATTTCCGCCTTATCGCGTAACGAAGTGAAACTGGCGCCTCCGTTCCGATCCTTTGTAATGTAAATTCAGCCTTATGGACACTTATAACATTACATTAAGCTTTAAATTAATAGATGTTCATCGACTGAGAGAAAAATTCATTTGAATACGAATAATAATATTTTTATTTTCATACTATTTGGCTGACAAAATTTTACATGTTGGTAAACTGGACCATAACACTTCCATCATTGGGTCTCGCGGAGTACTAGGAACGACGTAGTGCGTGTAGCTACACCGTCTTCAAACCTTATCCGACACGGGGCTCCCCTCAATTGAAGGGGTTTAGAGCATACTCCAATACGCTGCTCAACTGCTGGTTGGAGGAGGCCAGTGTTTTCAAGCCGGCGACGACTTAACGTGCCCTCTAAAGCACGGAGGAATTCGTGATAAATTAACCCATCCATGGACAGGCTACGGTTCGTGATAAATTAACCCATCCATGGACAGGCTACGGTCAAAGTTGCTTTACTTGCGTGTTCGACTAGACTAATGCGCGCGACGACGCCATTGACCTATAAATCTACGTAGCTACGTAGATACACAAGATCATCTTACAATATAAGTTTTTCAGTGGATGAAATGTTTTTTTTATTTTTTATATTAGCTCAGCATATTGGCTCCACTTCGCCTGATGGTAAGCGAAAAGAGGAGCCCCAATCGCATCGGCAATGGACAAGAGACCTTGATGTCTTGTCAGTTGACGCTGCCATGCTGGCCTACAAGATGCTTCTTCACGCTTCGCTTGAAGGATCCCATATTGTATGAATGAGGAAATACGTATGCCGGCAACGCGTTCCACTTTTTAATGGTGCGACATAGATAGGAATTGCCAAACTTTTTAGTACGCGAAGGGATGATCCCAACGGTAAACTTGTGATATCGCGAGCCTGCACGTGTAGTTCTGTGACGGAAAGGGGAGGAAGGGATAAGGGAAAACAGTTCTTCAGAGCACTCACCATGGTATAGGCGGTAAAATACGCTTAGTGAGCCAATATCCCTGCGGAGCTGAAGAGGTTCAAGATTTTTTGTAACCTCTTCGTCACCAATTATGCGGACTGCTCGTCGCTGCAACCAATCGAGAGCCTCGAGGAGATACTGGGCGGATCCATCCCAGAGATGCGAGCAGTACTCCACGCAGGCCCGAACTTGAGTCTTATACAAGAGACAAAGTTGGTCCGGCGCGAAGAACCGCCGCACCCTGTTCAGGATCCCGAGTTTTTTGGAGGCTGTTGATATGAGGCTCTTAATATATTTCCTTTGGTTAAGGTTGCAGCTAATATCCATGCCCAGCATATTTAAGCTCTCTCGCAAATCGAGCGAAGTGCTCTGAAGACTGGGGATAGGAAGGAAAGGAGATGTTTTTGTGGTAAACGCGCACACTTGGGTTTTCTTAGCATTGAACTCGACCAGATTGCTGGAACCCCATTTACTAATGAGATCCAACACCCGATCCAGCTCAACGACAAGAGTCTCCCGTTTCTCACCGATTTCTGACTTACCAGCACCAGGCCGACCGAAATATCGCCCATGAACCGTACTGTCGTCAGCATAGCAATGAATGTTTCCAAGAGGTAGCATGTCATTGATATGAAGCAGAAAGAGGGTGGGCGATAGAACGGAGCCCTGGGGGACGCCCGCATTCACTGGCATGAACCGCGAAGCGCAACCATCTGCAAGGACACGGATTCTACGCTCATGCAGGAAGCTAGCAATCCAGTTACAAAGCTGGACAGGCAGACCGTATGCCGGAAGCTTGGACAGAAGTGCTTTGTGCCAAACCCGATCAAACGCCTTGGCAATATCTAAGCTAATTGCCATAGACTCACCATGTTTGTCTATTGCCTCACCCCAGAGGTGCGTCACATACGCTAGAAGATCACCCGTTGATCGTTTCGGTCTAAAACCATATTGACGGTCATTAATTAGGGAACGATCTTCTAGATATCGGATCAGTTGGTTATTCAAGATCCTCTCCATGACCTTGCACAGTACTGAGGTTACGGCTATGGGGCGGTAGTTTGATGGATCCAAATGTGTTGATAAAATCGAAGAATTTCTTCTGAAAAAATAATATTTTATTATATAGTATGTTATTTATGGTTAAATGGCAATGATGCTGAAATTAAAGATAGCATCCGCTATGAGGCAATTTTTTATTGGTGACGACAGCCGGTGACGGCAGGTGACGGCACACCGTGACAAGGGTGTAAGTCACCGGCCGACACGCTGTCAATAATGCCATTCGAGTGGCACTCGGCGCACCATCGCCATTAACTCTAACCGCCGCCATAAGTACCCACTTTTACTGAATAAATATATATAACATAGCTGTCAGGGGTCAAGATAGGTGTGAACATAAACTTAAGGGTAGCCGCAGCTTCTTGGCCAAAAATATAGAAGCAATGTAATGAACAGTTTATCGACATAGTTGAGCTAGGCCGCGTTTACACTTGTAGTTGCTTCCGTGAAATTTACGTAAGTAACTAACGGCTGTATTTACACACGTAAATAAACTTACAGCAAATAATGATTACGTGAGTTTGGCAAGTTTAACTTGTGTAAATTATTACAAACCCCTTTTCATACATCAGAATCTAAAATATCTCATCATCATGTTCAAGATTCCAAGTAAATAAAGTTGATTTAAAAAAAAAATGAAACCGACTTCAGTTGACGAGCGCAGCTTATTGGTGGAATACCCCGGCAGACGCTGCTGCCCATCTTCCGGGAGAAAAGTTATCGCGTGACACAAGATTCCTTAGTCGCCATGTACGACATCCATCGCAGAGCAGTGGAGTGGCACAATTTTATTCTGCCGGGTACAGACCCCCATCCCATCCTATCCCAGACATCCCATCATCAGACCCTGACTTGGTGAATATGGAACCATCTCGCAATTACCCTTTCAAATAAAAAAAATGAATTTGACCATACGTGCTTATAAAATTTAAGGGTTTCCTTTGATTTCCCTGGGATGCCAGGGAAATCGCCATGTACGACATCCATCGCAGAGCAGTGGAGTGGCACAATTTTATTCTGCCGGGTACAGACCCCCATCCCATCCTATCCCAGACATCCCATCATCAGATCCTGACTTGGTGAATATGGGACCACCTTGCAATCATACCCTTTCAAATAAAAAAAGAATTATGAAAATCGGTTCACAATTCAGTCAAAAAAATATTCTGTCGAATTGAGAACCTCCTCCTTTTTTGAAGTCGTTTAAAAACAAAGAAAATGCTGGGTAAAACATTGGCTGGAAAACAGAATATCACGTACCTCACAACTATGTCGATAAACTGTCCATTATGTATTTCAATTATAATATAAAATAAATAGTATTCACAAAGGTGCTACGGCTAAACTTTCATTTATGTTCACACGTATAGCCCCTTTGACGAAGCATGGCGCGCCCGCTCTCTAGATTCACCGTCGACCACAAAAAAAGCGGCCGGAAGCGGCTGGATGCAGAAAGCGGAGTATCAAATATAGTGGAAAGAACTGGGGAAGGCCTACATCCAGCAGGCCTCCACCATGCATAGGTAGACACAGGCTGATAATGGCTGATGAAAAACCTACCCATTTAGTAAAATATCTCGATTTTACGTGAATCTCAGAACGAAATTTGATTTTACAGAGACGTGCGACATAAAAGGTTACGCTGATGTTCGTAATTATACTTGGAAGGGAACTGTAAACGTGCGCGGCCTTATTAGCCGTAGAAGGTACGCCGTAGACCCTGCTACGGTGCGTAGCGCTCTAAAAGAGATAATAATTTGCTACGCGCGTGCTACGTAATTTAATAATCATATTCATGTTTTAGGGACGGCGCCGTGTTTCAAAGTAGATTAGCATCAGTTAAAATATTAAATATGAGTTGCATTTTAACGTAACAAAGGAGCGAGCTTCAGGTTTAACTTACAGCGGCGTTGTGTGGAGTGTCGACGAACTCCTGCACACTCGTTTAAAGCTATTGTAGTCGACGAGAGCGAGGTAATAAATTAATTACTGGACTCTACAGCGTGTTTTCTTAGCGAGCCAGACAAAGCTGTGCTTAAATATGTAAAGGTATTAGCTGTTTTTTATTATTATTTATACACGAATTGTATTAAATTGTATTAAAAACATAGTATACAATAGTGGTTACATGTTGAAGAGCTCAAGAAAGTAACACAATGAATTATCCTTCGATATTAAAGCTCTATGTTTGAAGTTTGATTCACGCAAAAAATTGTCCATCATCATCAGCCGGTATCTACCCACTGCTGGATATACGCCTTCCCCAATGCTTTCCATCAAATACGATCCGCCGCCTTCCGCATCCAGTCGCTTCCAGCCGCTTGCTCGAGATCATCAGACCATCTAGAAGGAGGGCGTCCAACGTTTCGTCGTCGTTCGCGCTAATAAAAATTACCGCAGAGCACTTTTCTCCCTAGATACAAATCGAATGGGCCATGTGGTAATCTGACCTATTGACTGTGCCCCGAATTAGTCTCAATTTTAATGCGTTATTTTCAGTACTTCTACTCTCTTGGAGTCGTAACTAGTTCATGATTACTTGGGGTGTACGTGGTTCATCAACATTGTAAAAAACGTTGCGAGACGCTTGCGCAGCGATACTAGCTCGGCGCCCGGCCCCTGCGCGGGAGCGGGCAGTCGTCGACACGGGTCACCTAGTGCACATATTGTAACGTGTATTGTTCTGCATTAAATAAATGGTTCGGTAAATATTGTAGTTTCCGTTATCTAATAGAGACATTCCCTAAATTGGTGACCCCGACGTGACTGTGTGGACAATATTCAAGAAATTGCAATAGTATAATCAAAAATTTACACATTTTTTTTTAACGGAAGTGAATGTGCAACGTGACATTAAGCGTGCAACGTGACAGTGAATGAGCGCGCCACGCGCCCCAGTCGGCCCACGTTGAGGACGTAGGCCGGATAGAAAGGAGAACACGTGCACCAAAGCCAACCTCACCTGCACGTAGCGTACTCTGCTGACTGACAACGAGGCTCTGGCTGAAGAAGAAGAGAGGAAGGACATAGCGTATTTTTAAGCTATCCGACTGGGGAAGTACCTCCACCTCACAGAATACCGCAGCCAAATAACAATTCTCTTAAGGGTTGTTATGTTCCTGTGAGTGAGTGAGGTCACAAGAAAGAAGTATGGGCTGGCAACGGATCGGCGACCCCTTCGTGTTGCTGATCTCCATGGGGCGGGGGTGATTACTTTCCACCGCCCACATGCTCGTTTGCCCCCCTCTCCTATAAAAAAAGAAAAACTGATCCTCTCACAGAAAATACACAGTATGCTTGTCTGCCACCCGACGTAGTATAAAAAAAAAAAAAAGAAAAAGAAAAGCCGAGTGAATTAGCTGTTAATTTGGACACAGCAAACGCATTCGATCGGGTAAGGTGCAAGTTGAGGAGAGGTGATGGATTTTACCTAGTAAACTGATACCGTTTTATTCCAAAATATTGTGGTTACTTTTGATATAACTATATTTTGTGTGCAAGAAAGAATATTTACGTATCTATTATTTATTCGACGCACTCGAATAGGAAATTATGGTCACTCTCAAACTAAAATTTGTTATGTGGAATATGTATATTTTTAAGTTCTATTGTAATACTTTATATGAATGTAAAAATTGCTACATAACCAGTTTTCATTTGATAATATTCTGGAACAGATGGATACAGACAACAGCTTGCAGACCGTGACACGTGGAAACACACCCAATATAAGATGGTCTTGCGTAGCCACGACACGTACGTAGCGTACATAGCGCTACGCGGGATCATCTTATACTGGGAGAGTCACGGGCTTCAAACTGTTTCCAGAACCTACTCATAACATGTTTTAAAAAATGACCGTAGTTTTCTGTACGGTGTCTGTATAGTGATTTTTCTGAAGCAGTATTTTTTTTGAATCGACTACGACGATGTCGCAAATTAATTTACGGGGAGCGAACGAAATCTAGTTAGGTCCAAGAAGTAGCTTGACAAATACTTCTAAAATAGCACAGCTCAACAAACATCAAACCTGTGATCTTAATTCAAATCAAGTGGACCATTCTCTCACAAAGTTAGCAAATTACCTATCAATACTTGAATTTGTTTGTGCCCGAACAGAATGTTGTGGAGACGGCGGAAGAAGGCAGATTTACTTTAAATTGTTGTTCAAACATCCAGAAGGGAATTAATATAAGTTGCCAAGGTCGCTCCGTACCGTGAACCAATAACTTTTACGAGTTATTTAAAGACCAAATCCCGCAGTTTATTATAATTAATACCGACGTGAGTAGGTTATCGTCTATAAATTATTTAGTTCTTTATGATTAGGATTAACTAATAAAACGTTCTTTTAAGGTTTTTTTTTTTAATATTTTTCATTTTCTCTTATAATGAAATGAAACGTAATGATATTATTTATTTTGCTACTAGGCCCTTGTAGGTAGATACTTAGACATGATAACTTATTTTTATCAATCAAAATATAATTCTTATTAACTTTTTTTATATTAAATTCTACTTAATTCATAAAATGTTCATTTTCTGTTCTGTATTTTTATACCAGCAAATCATTTCTTAAGGGACGTCTACGACATAGTATCTACCTGTATGCTTCCATCCTACGTGCTAGATAGCCTGGCGGCCCTGGATGCAGGGATTTTTGTAAGGTACCTCGTCCGTCGGCACCTGTTGACTGTCGCAAAATACCGGCGCTGTGTGTTTTACACAACATTATTGCCGAGCGATGGCCAAATTAACATCATGATAAGGTAATTGTGGTTGAGATGTTATATGTTATTGTGTATTGTTTCAATTACTGTCTCATATTATGATGTTAATAGACATATTTTCTTTCTTTCTTCTGTATGAAAATTTAAACCCGATCCTGTATGGAAATTTAAACCCGATCAGTGGTTTGAGCATTTGTACTGTGGCCTTATATGGATACAAAATTATTTACATTGACTTCTACACAGCGTGGAAGTTCCGACGTCACGACGACCTATATTGGGGTGTAAGTAGTTCATCAACATCGTTGAACCAAAGCCAACTTCACCTGCATGCCATGCACCCTGCTGACTGACAAACGAAGCTCTGGCGAAAAGAGAGGTAGGGGGCGGCTACCCGACTGGGGAATGTACCTCCACCTCACAGAATACCGCAACCAAATAACAATTCCCTTGAGTGTTGTTGTGTTCCTGCGAGTGAGTGAGGTCACCAGAAATTAAGGAGATGCTGCGATGGCAGCGGGGGTGGCGGCGCGCGAGCGATATTTTATGTTGCCAGCGTTAATATGGCTACGGTAACCACTTCACATCAGGCGGGCCGTATGCTTGTCTGCCACCCGACATACTATAAAAAAAAAACAGCGCGGAAGTTCCGACGTCACGACGACCCACCTCACTCATTACCTACACCCCATGATCATATAACACACGACAAGTAAATAAAATTAGTGCAAATGTCAACATAGCTCATTGAACTGTACTTCACGTAATGGAATAAATTATCCTACTAATTCCATTAGGGTGTAAATCATGGCCATCCTTAGTAAATCCAACCTCGCCTGACCACAAAATAATAATTATTTTGAGGGTTGTTGTGTTCCTGCGAGTGAGTGAAATCACCAGGAAGGAAGCATATGTTGCGTTGTCAGCGGAAGTGGCAGCGCGAACTATCATGTTGCAACAGTTTACATGACTAGGGTAACCGCTTTATGTCAGGCAAACCGTACGCTTGGTCGCCACCCGACCTAATATAAAAATAATATCTCTAGTCAATATTATAACTGTAAATGTTTGTGAAAATATATATATTCATTGTTCTTTCTGGGGTAAATGACTAAACAGATTTAGACGAAATTTGGCATACGTATAAAAAAATGTTGTGTATTACTAGAAGACGTCATTGCGCGTGTCTATCTAATCTAACATTCAAGTTATCAACATCGACCGTAGCCTGTCCATTAATGGGTTTATTTATCTAGAGCTCCTCAGTGCTTCGGAGGATATGTTAAGCCGTCGGTTTCGGCTGTTGTAACGTCAACAGCCGGAACCGACGGCTTAACTGTCATATAACGATATGACAGTAGCCTTTAGGTAGCTTGAAAACTCTGCCCTCCGCCAACCCGCAATTGAGCAGCGTGGTGGAGAATTCTCTAAACTCCTTCAACTGAGGAGAAACCCCAATCCCAGCAGTGGGATGCATATGGGTTGATGCAGATGTATATTAGATTATAACCTATTATTATAAACCAGGACTGGAATTCGTTTTTTAAAAAGGAAAAATGGATCACGTATCCGTATAATAAAAGCGTTATAATCAACAAGAGGTAATTAATGATTCAAATAATTAACTAGCACAAGAAAAATGCTAAGAGAACTGTCCATCACGCTCGAATGTCGCTGCCCAAGTGAAGTGACGATGGCTCGGCCGCTATCGGCTCGCCTCGCCCCACTGTTGGCTCGCCGGAAGTCACGTGACTGGCTGTAGTCATGCTTCATTTTCATTAATTGTTAACACTATATTATTTGTGCATTGAAACGTTCGACTGCTATCCCGACTCTACTTGTGTTTCGATTGGAGCCCGTCATGTATATGCAGCCGCGAGCTATCCAACCAAAGCACGTAGTGCGATCCGCTCGCTGCTGCTTTGAAGCAGACGGTATCGGGACGATAATGGTATTTATTCAAGGGAGGATCCTCCCCAGAGGCCAACGTCTTCACTTGAGAGTTCACCATCATATATTTAATATAATAAAAAATAACATATATTTAATTTTTTAACCGCCACTTAAGGATTTTGTATTACTAGTTACTTAATACTTTTATACTCGCATTTCTAGTAAATTATACAATTTTTGCGATTTTTTTTTATACTACGTCGTGTGGCGTAACCTCTTAAAAACTCATAGTGACCCTCCGCCACGCCAACAACAAGGCCGGACACATCGCCTGAGGTAATTCCAATGATGTTCATCAAAAAAGCATCAAGCTCAATTAAAATTGTGTCATTGTTATGATATGTAGGAAAGATCGAACTGTAATGAATCGATTTTTTATTAAATCTATTTCCAAATAACTACGTCGTGTGGAGAACAAGCATACGTACCGCCTGATGTGAACTGGTTACAGTAGCCATGTATAGAAAGAATGAAAACATGTTTTATTGAGTCCACAAAAATAAATGACAACAAATGTTAGTACAATTGCTAGTAATAAACGGTCACAACAAGAAATTTCACTCGCGCGCCGCCTCCTCCGCCACTAATGCTAGAAGACCTTTCTTCCTGGTGACTGACTCACCCACAGGGACAGGACAATTTTCACTTAAGGGTATTGTTATTTGGCTGCGATCTTCTGTGAGGTAGAAGTACTTCCCCAAAATCGGGCGCAATATGATCTATGTCTCTTTTCACCAAAGCCTCTGTTGTTTATTAGGAGAGTACACCACGTGTAGGTGAGGCTTTGGCCCTAAGGATGAAGCCACATACACCCCAATAGCATGTATTTCTCTACAATAATAATTTAATTGAAACCATTTCAATGATTTGAATGCAGCGGCCATATTGCTCGAACTGGAACTTTAATGGAGCGTGACGCGGCGAGGGGGGCGGGCGGCCGTGGGCGGGCGGTCAATCGAAAAGTCCAAAAGCTTTATTGTATTACGAAAGTAATCTATACGTATTAATCGACGTATCCATCAGAAATCCTTTTCGTGTAGTGTAATATGGTTCTTACTCGGTACACTGGTATTGAGAAGCTTGATGGCTTGGTTGCGTGTGGCAGTCTAATTGATCATGCAATTTAAGCATTTTTTTTATATACTACGTCGGGTGGCAGACAAGCATACGGCCCGCCTGATGTGAAGCGGGTACCGCTGCCATATTAACGCTCGCAACATAAAACATCGCTCGCGCGCCGCCACCCCCGCTGCCAACGCAGCATCTCCTTCCTTTCTGGTGACCTCACTGACTCGCAGGAACACAACAAACCTCAAGGGAATTGTTATTTGGATGCGGTGTTCTGTGAAGTGGAGGTACATTCTTCAGTCGGGTAGTTTACAATTACGCTCCCTACCTCTCTTTTCGCCAGAGCTTCGTTTGTCAGTCAGCAGGGTGCACCGTGTGCAGGTGACGTTGACTTTTGTTCAAAAATGTTGATGAACCACTTACACCCCAGCAATGATGGCTGTGGCCTGTTAATGTATAGTTTTGTTGATCTCAAGTTCCTCCGTGCTTCGGAAGGCCCGCTAAGCCGGCGGTCCTCGTTGTCATTAGATGACAATCGTTAAACCAAGTCAGTGGCCTTTGGAGGGGCTTGAAAACACTGGCCTCCGCCAACCCGCGGCTGACCAGCGTGATGGTATGCTCTAACTTCTTCGACTGAGAGAAGATCCTTACCCCAGTTTTGGGATTACTATGTGTTAATACAGTATTTACTGTATTATTCCTTTATTCCTTTCAAGTTATATTAATTTTCTATTGGTCGCGACCTAGCGACACAGAAAGAAGAATCAAATAATGTCGATTTTGCATCGTTCGTTCTCAAATGGAGATGTAGGCAGGCATTTTATTTTGTTTGACATTAAATTCTTTCTTGTTAAAAAAGACCTTTGTTAAAAGTAATATTATTAAAATTCACGTGAGACATTATAATAAATTAATTAATTATATCAAACCGCTCATCACGTATATTTATCGGTAAAGCGGAGTAATTTCGATCACAAACCAAGACCTTCTACAGGTCGAGAGTCCAGACGCGTACACCCTCGTGTCACCTTGGGGTGTAAGTGGTTCATCAACATCTTTGAACCAAAGCCAACTTCATCTGCACGCGGTGCACCCTGCTGACTGACAAACGAAGCTCTGGCGAAAAGAGAGGTAGGGAGCGTAATTGTAAGCTGCCCGACTGGTGTATGTACCTCCACCTCACAAAATCCGCAGCCAAATAACAATTCCATTGAGGGTTGTTGTGTTCCTGCGAGTGAGTGAGGTCACCAGAAAGGAAGGAGATGCTGCGTTGGCAGTGAGGGTGGCGGCGCGCGAGTTAATATGGCTACGGTAACCGCTTCACATCAGGCGGGCCGTACGCTTGTCTGCCACCCGACGTAGTATAAAAAATAACCCTCTCTCGATCGCGACGAACGAAGGCAATTGAGAGTGGGTGGATGCGTCTGGATTTCAAAACGTTTATTTTAACGAAATATTTGAAATCTAAATGTTAATCCTCTCAGTGTGACGTAGACATATTGCGAAATTTGTATCATAAATAAGCCTGTTACATTTTGTGAGGAGCTTTTAAAAGCCAATGAATAACAACGAGGCTCATTATGAAGTACCTCGTTATTCTGGGCCTACAAATGTGTTCGAGTAATGTCGCCCGGGAATCAGAGCGAGCAACAAATTTGATTTGAGACGTGCGACTTAGAACGGAAGACTTGGTTCATGTCGATGGATGTCGTGGATGGGTGCGTGCGAGAAGGAAGTGACGTGTAATCTTGTTACTGGTAGCTTAAAAGTAAAACATAAAGACTTAATAGGGATATATTATTCTGGCGTTGATGCTCACTAGTGTTCAAAGGTGTCGTGTGGCAAGTCGGCGCATTCCTAATAAATTGATTGAGTGCTGCGATGGCACTTCCATCCATCATGTGGATGCTGCCAGAGGGGTCTGGTCTGCCAGGCCCTCTGCCGCCTAAGTTACAGCAGATTGAGATCGATTTTTTTTTAGCCTGACAACAAATACTTCAGCTTAGATTATTGGTATTCGTGTTTAGTTTAGCTGCTAGGGTTCTTGAAAGTCTGACGACTAACTAGAGATTTCTTTGTCACTAACTTAAACCAAAGACCAATTTATACAATTAAAAAAAAAACAGAGTCGGTAACAACTGAGGCGGCAAAGTTCCAGGGATGTCACAGTCGCACAGTAGACAATAGAAAAGGGAAAGAGAATGTACAATAAAGTGACACATGTTAAATACTAGGAATTTCCATAGAACATACGCAAAGGAATTTATTTGTTAGGTTTTGTACCCAAGGAAAACCAATAGATTTTTCACTAGTGATCGCATTAGAATTATTATGTTTGTTCACACGACATGTCCACGATCTCGATGTTGCCGGTCTATGGTTTGGTCTTCGACGTCGAGAGCCCGAGGCCTAGATATAAATAAAACAATAGATACAATTTGTTAATGAGTAATAATATTTACTGCTGTTATTTAAACATCAGGGATATTAATATAATCAGTTGAAAAAAAAAATGCCCGACTGGGGAAGTACCTCTACCTCACAAAATACCGCAGCCAAATAACAAATATTTTGAGTTTCATTGTGTTCCTGCGAGTGAGTGAGTTTACCAGAAAGGAAAAAGTTGCTGTGTTAGCAGCGGGAGTGGCGGCGCGCGAGCGATTATTCGTGTTACGTGCGTTAATATGGTTACGGTAACCGCTTCACATCAGGCGGGCTGTAAGCTTGTCTGCCACCCGATGTAGTATAAAAACTTGTGCACTATAAAAACTCGGTGACACTGAGCCAATCAACTATAAATCAGTGTCCAAGTTCAAGTGCCATCGGCGGCGTTCTGGCAAATTGCCTTCTATTACTGGAGTTGTTAGCGCCCGCCGCCGCCGAGCACCGGCCCGTGTTTTCCCAACATCAGGTGCTCCGCCGTTTCAATCAAATTGCTGACCTACCGTAGCACGGGCAATTAATAAAACAAAGTTTGTACGATTTCTCTGCAGAACAAGTTTGTGCACTAATAGCGGTCGACCCCGGGGCGACATAACATGGTAGGCAAGGTATCCCCTGGCGAAACACCGCAAGTGCTTCAGTTACAACTCTGAACTTACACAAAGCAAAACAAATTTCAACGAAAGGTTATGCTGTAAAGTAGCACACGCCTAATAGATGCGTATCTATTTATTTTATGTCTGAGTTTATCGTCTGTCTTTATGTAATCGAGAGACACTGTGAACTCAGAATGTCGTTAAACCAAAGATTAAACCACGGTTTTTTATTGCCGAATGCTATTGCTCGCCGGGAAAGGGTTATTCAGCAGGGCATAAATACGGGCTAAGGTCACCGCCAATGTCAATAAATGAATAAGTTTTTCAACTATTTACTACAATTTACAAATCTAAATGTTACACAAAATGTCATAAAAGGAATATAAATTAAAGAACGTTGTACAGACACAGGCGCGCCGTAAACCGCGGGGCGCCGCCGCGAGGCTCAGCTCGGAGTTCTCTAAAGGTAGCGACTGACGCGAGTGTTCGCTCGATGTGAGTACGTTACAAGTTGAATATTCGGCATGTCGTCAGAGCAGTCAGTTGAGCAACTCCATGACGAGCACCGAGCGCACAAGCGCGCTCCACAAGCTGTCGGTTTTTTGGCGAGTCCCTTTGAATGTCAATGTCAGTCGCTAGCAGGAACAAGCTTTTTTTTGTCTCAAGCGCACACTCAAATTGTTGCTCTGTTTGTGTGTAACAATAATAGATCCAAATAAATGAATTAGGCTTTGAAATTCAACCGAAAACTTAAAGATTTCGGTAGAATTATGACCGCTGATTTCTTGATTTTTCAAAATGCTATTTCAGCTTTCTTTCTCATTTTAACAACTTGTTTGTTAATGTCCAAACACTTGTTCCTATGATATTATTATATTCGTCGCGAATATTCGCCTATCATGATTTTGAGCAAACTAAAAAATGCTCGAAGTGAAAATGCACATCGAGCAAACGCTCATGTCAGTCGCGACCTTTAGCCCGCGTTTTATTGTCTTCCCAGGCAGGCGTTAGTAATTAAAAATTATTGCGACCTCAATCCGAGGTGCGCGGGCGGTAGATTAACGAAATTAATTTAAACTTCTTAGGCCGCTTCGGCCGGATTAAGGATCATTTTGTGAAAAAGTTTGTCCTCACTTAGGAAAGACGGTGTCGGCGTGTCGGCGTGTCCTACTGGAGAAAAGATTTTCTTAATATTTCTGTATACTGTGGTACCTAGATGTAGAGAATACAGACATATATTTTTCAATACGTTTGCTGAAAAAGTGTACTTACGAGACCAGCTGTTTATGTTCATGCTTCTTAGGGTTCCGTATTGTTTGTCCGTCTGTAACAGGGCTCTATCATTCTTGAACTGAGTTACACATTTAAAATTTTCACTGAATATGTATTACTGTAGTCGATATTTAACAGCAAATACTAAAAATAAAATAAAGTTTAAAGTAAGTTGTCATACATGAAAGGATCATATTATTGATATAGCACGCCTACTTATCTAGTGTTTTACTGAACTATTTTTAAAATATTGTATGTAGGTACGGAACCCTTGTTGTAAATACGGAACCCCAATGTATGAGTGCAATTCGCACTTGACCTGTTTTTGTTTACATTTTCAGCACTAACAGTTGTTTTTTATTTCAAATGTCATGAAAAAGTCCTATTAAACGAGAGCTTAAGGGCCCAGATTGTCTAGGCGCGACGTCGGTTTCGAGCGACCGCAGCGCTACTGTTTACTGAAACAACCGACGGGGCGGGTGAATGACCCAAAGACAGCGCGATTGTCAAAATGTTTTGCGACAAACGTTCCAATTGTTATTGAAGTTGAATATTTACAGCATAACAAAAATGTTGAATTATTGGAAATAAACGACGAGTGTAAAATATTCTAAGACTAGTTTTTCGTTACAAAATGATAATAAATATTAATTACTAGATTAATAAGAGTAGTTGAGACACAATTTTTATGTTTTTCTATTTATATTAAACAATCAAGAGCAGGTCTGGACTGACCTTTTTGTATTCTACTTACCAAAAATTCCAACTATGTATTTATTTGTAATTTTCCTACCAAAGTTTATTCTTATTTCGTAAAATATTCATTCAACAAAATAATTGCAAATTCAGTAGGAAGTACGGTCGAAATAACATCGAGCTTTCCTCGCTAGTGTATATCTCTACGCAAGGAAATGTGCCTATTGCGTAAACTCAAATAGGGTGGTGGCACCAATTATCGGCCATGTCAACTTTTTTTGCTTGTAATTTTTGAGTTAATAACTTTTGCTACGCTAGTATACGAAAGTATAAAAATGATTCATATAATTAAAAGTAAGTAAACAATAACAAATATGAGTCGCCATCTAAAAAGCGTGCTAGGGTTGTACAAAAATAAATGAAACACAAGTTTATAAATTATTAATATACTAATTAAAAGTAAGTAAACAATAACAAAATATGAGTTCAAAATTCTAATGTTTTTTCATTTTAACGATTACTGATCAAATTTTGATTTCTGCTAATTTGATGATAAAATCAATTGCTATTGCAAAACTTATCAGAATGAGTACCAGCTGCCCGATTCACGTAATAAAAACCGTAGCGTAGGGACTTAAAAATGTCACTTCGTTTTTTGCAAATTAAGCCCTTTTAACCGACTTAAAAAAAGAAGAAGATTCTCAATTCGCTGTATTTTTGAAACAATTTTGATGATTCTTTACACCAGGTAACTCTTCAAAATCGTATAGGAATTGTATAGTAATTGAGCTATTGAAAGATTTATGACAATCCAAGACTAGATAAGTAAGTGCGTTTAAAACAGAAAACCAAAAGGCGATTTCTAAGTTTCTAAGTTAAAACGACTTTTGGACTGGCGTGTTTACGTGAATCGACCGGCTGGATAGTTAAGTTACCTCAGTCTCTTTCAAAACCATTAGGCGTTCTTCTCTTTCAAAACACGTAAAGCTCTTTCTTTCCTCTCTTTCATAGCCTCTATGATACTGGGCGCGTCACGAATGGGCATGCTTCGTGACTGCCGAGGATCAACTAATTCTGGATGTAGGCAATCGTAATAAAACCTAACTAATTTCATCTCCATTTTCTTCTTCCAAAATTTGTCGTCCTTTTCTAAAATATAAACTTTCATAGGTACAGTAGCACCAAACCAGATGCCAAGCATGCAAACGTTTCTTTTAGTAATATGTACCTGTCCCTGAATTTGGAAATACCAGTTATGATTTTTATTTATGACATAACTCTTGGAAGCCTTGCCCAAAAGGTATGTTTGGCCATTGCTTCATCAAGAGTCATGCCAGCTAAAGAATGTGGGCACTTAATTTCAATTAAACCGTTTGCATAAATGCCATCTGGTGTATTACCAAGAAATTCATATTGATCGTCGACGAACAAACCGCAACCTTGTATACGAATATTCTTTTGAATTTCTAACTGTCTAATTTCGGTTTCTTCGTTTTCGATACCGTACCGTACAGCAAGCAAACTGAAGATATTACTACCATAAACGATTTTACCAACAAAAGCAGCACAACTTGTGCTCTCTCGTTTTTTACAAACTTCCCCGAATGATGATGAGGTTAGTAATTTTCTCCTTGTACTCATCCACTCAGCACTACTTCTTTGCAAATGGGTCGACCTTTCAAGCTCCTCTCTTTCAGCACAAGACAACTTTAAATCGGCTAAAAAAGATGGCTTGGCTTTCTCATATAATTCTGGACTCAGATCAGGTTTTTCGCAGTTTGGTCCATAGTGAGCGTCTTTCGATACAGTGTTGTGGCTTTTTTTCAATCTTAATTTAGGTTTAGCAATTAAACGGTTTCTACGATTACAATTTTCCACTTTCGCGATCAAAGGAATCGGACTACATTTAAATATGACTTCATGAGTTTTACTATGAATCGATCCCGTATTAAAAGACACAACAGCAGCTGCGCATCAGCCCGCATAAGAACCACGGGAAGAATAATTTACACGCTTACCCCCAACTAATTTGGCAATTACTCCGTTAAAACTTTCAACTATATTACTTGTGCAATTATGAATTAAACTTCTAGAATGATATGACAGTCTTTTACTTAAAATTTCTACCGCGTCCATTAATCCGCATCCAACAATTGTTGGAAGTAATCCAACAGGTTCTATTCGACGAGTATCAGGTCTACAGAAATACTCCTTGCAATGTTGGTGATTACCAAATACGTGTTGTGGACCATTTAGGATATCTTCACTAAGATTTTTTATTTTTTCTTCGAGTGACTGATTTTGATCCGCCCAATATTTAATCGCGCATTTTACACCCGTTCTTAAACGCAAATACCTTTCTTTTAGGAATTTCCGCAATTCGCAAGGATACTTAGTGTCTTTTGACAGTTTCTCCAAGCTATTGCAGTAGTTTCGTAAAAGATGATTTTTGCATTCAATTTTCTCTACTATTAAATTATCGTACGGACGCGAATCTAATATTTTTTTATAAGTACTAGAATCGCCGTCTGCTACAAATTTATTATAAATTACACCGTGATCAACAATGGAACGTTTAAACCCCTCAACTATTATGGTCGATTCCATCCCGGTAGATGATCCTGAATAATTCTTGAAACAATGGTGTTCCGGGGGCTGACTGTTGTTCTTTGCGGCTCGTGCACAGACTACGCAGTATTTATTTTTAACTCCAAAAAACAATACTTTATTAGTTTTAATGCCAATTATCGCAGCTGCGCCGGATAAGGCGGAAAAATTCTTACCATAAGATCTCTTCCTCCAACAACCGTCAACAGCAACAGATATTAATGGTGTACCATTTTTATCAACACTACTACCTATAGACTGCGTACTCTGCTTCTTCCTTGACAGCTTCTGCCATGGAATGTGTTGCTGTCTTTTCCCACCAATCGCAAACCGTATTATTAATTTCATTGTATAATGAAGGTGACATGATTGGTAACGGTTACTGCGGCAGTTAATGTTTTTAACTGAGAGTAGCTCCCACCAGATGATATGATACCAGATACAATTTGATGATTCACTTCCATGCTATCTTCTTTCTTTTCAACCAAACACACAGTAAACTTCATACTACACATACTACATTTCATGAAGAGTTTTGAGTCCAGACCAACTTTTACTTCACCTATTATACTGAGGTAACTTAACTTACAATCCATTGGACCGTGGTCCCCTATGGCCTGAAGAGCTTTATAAAAAAAAGAAATATCTATTACTCTACGCCCAACTTCCACTTCATCCACCTTTCCCTCTTGACTGTTTTCAATAACTAGTTCCTGTAAAGAAAGATAATGGCTTTATTTTGTTTTATAAAAAATAATTAAAAAAGAATGGGCCAAATTTCTTCAAACATAGCTAAGAACTCCCTTAGAATACATCTTTGAAACACATAACACTAGATCAAAATCTTGAACGTTTTATATAAATAAACGTAATAAAAACTGGTTGTTTGTAAAGTCGGTTCAGGACAATAATTTTAATAAAAAAAGCTGTTGTTTCATTTTTAACCTTATTGATATTCCTGTTAACATAAAAAATAGCTAAACATGTTGTTTAGCGTTTTCATGCATTTTCCTAATGTCGGCCGGGTGGCCGATATTGGGATTTATCAATAAATAAAGATCCCTAACCTCGACCCTGCGATTATTTCATAAAAAAGACAAGTAAATGTAAAAACCTTGGTTTTTCTTCAATAAAAAACAATATAAAATACCATAGGTATGTTTAATTCCATTTAAATACTAACTAACTCAATGCGCTCGCAACCGGGATTTGACTCGCCACTGCCACTAAACGACACAAGTCGGTACCGGCGCGTGCTCTATTGCCAACTGAACGTTCAAATATTGAAGCACCCGCACCAAAATATGGATTATTCGCATATAGAGTCGCTTTTTGAATAAAAACTATTATAATTTTAGGGTTATTTTAATAGTTAGGGTAAGTGCTCCAGTGAATTAACACCCACCAGTGAATGAACAAAACACACTTTTTTCAATATAATAAGAAATCTAAGCTTTTCTACTCAAGCCAGTATTTTTTTCTCAATCGAAACATTATATTACGTCAACTGAACACACAGGTATTTGCCTGTGACCTATAGTTTCAAAATCGCGACCGCCTAAAATGAAAGTATTCTGTCGTATTTTTGATTGTATGGAGCAGAATTTAGGGCATTGCTGAGACTTCGTGTTTTGATATTCACTTTGTAGACACTATAAGTGTGATAGTGTTAACAAAATTTGATAGTAGGATGTAAAAAGAACTGTTTTATCTTACAAAAAGCAGATTGCATAAATTTTAATTATCATAAATAAATTATAGGGGTGTTCGATAATTGGATCACGAAATTGAAAAAAATCTAGTCAATGAACACACAGTTTTAAGCATTTGGCATCTTAGCCTTAATGCAGTTGGCTAATTTTTTGTACACAACTTTTATAAACGGTTGTCAATTTTTTGACCAATATTCGAACGAGGTGTTCTTTTATTATTACCAGTTTATCCTCCATACCTAGCCTGATATCTTCAGTAACTTTTAGAAGTGCAGTAATAGTACTGTGCCCAGGACGAAAACCAGACGGAGTGAACTGATTAAATAAAATAAATAAAGATCTCCACATAGAAGTGCCTTTCAGCTAAAACGACCATGGAAAGACAGCAAAATGCAAGCTAAAAAGAAATTAATAAATAATGATGACATATAGAACCAATCTTCTATTATAGAAATATAATAGTTTAGAAGAGAAAGGAGAATCTAACATGGAAGTGATGAATAATAATATTAAATATTTTATAATAATATATAATCCAGTATTAATATTATGTTTTAAGCATTTGGCATCTTAGCCTTACGGTCTGCCCGAGGGGCTATGCGAATGGGTTGCTAGCTTCTTGTCCAGCAGAAGCATTAGAGCCGTTGCAGATGGCAGTTGCTCCGATAGCATGGACATCAATGCTGGCGTCCCGCAGGGTTCTGTATTGTCCCCGACGCTGTTTCTGCTGCATGTTAATGATATGTTGTATAATGACAGCATTCATTGTTATGCGGACGACAGCACCGGGGACACTTATTACACGGGCCGCGCAAATATCCCTCGTTCTTTGGTGGAGGAGAGCCGCGAACAACTTGTGTCGCAAATTGAGAGCACACTAAGTAGAGTGTCCGACTGGGGGCGACAGAACTTAGTGCGATTTAACCCCTCTAAGACACAAGTCTGCGCGTTCACCGCTAAGAAAACCCCATTTGCTGTGGCTCCACACTTCGAAAACACACCCCTCACCATCGCCAATAGTATTGGTATTCTAGGAGTTGACATCTCCAGCGACGTCCAGTTTCGATGTCATCTGGAGGGGAAGGTCAAGCTGGCATCGAAGAAACTAGGTGTGCTCAACAGGGCGAAACATTACTTCAACCCGCGGCAAAGACTTATACAAAGCTCAAGTTCGGCCGCATATGGAGTACTATTGCCATCTATGGGCGGGAGCGCCTAGATACCAGCTTGCACCCTGTGACTCGATTCAAAGGCGTGCTGTGAGGATTGTTGACGATCCCAAACTGACAGACGGTTTAGAACCTTTAAGTCTGAGAAGAGATTTTGCGTCCCTTTGTGTGTTCTACCGTTTGTACAATGGGGTGTGTTCAGAGGAGTTGTTTGACATGATGCCCACGGCTTCCTTCTACAGTCGCACCGCTCGCCATCGACAGGGAATTCATCCTCACACTTTAGAACCGAAATGGTCACGTACTGTGCGGTTCCAGAGAAGTTTTCTTCCACGTACTATCAAGCTGTGGAATGAATTGCCTGTTGAGGTTTTCCCAGGAGACTACAGCATGGGGTTCTTCTAAAAGGGCTTGAAGAGGTTTTTACAGGGTCGGCAACGCGCATGTGATGCCTCCGGTGTTACAGGCGTCCATAGGCTGCGGTAACTGCTTTCCATCAGGCGGACCGTATGCTTGTTTTCCACCTTAGTGGTATAAAAAAAATGTTAGATAGTTCTCTTTAGGTTATAAAATATCAAGTAACACGCAATTATAATAGTAATCATATCGTCTATTTAATATAATAAAAAAATATATATATTTACAATAACAATTACCCAAAATAAACTCTTACATAATAATTTATATATAGAACTGATATATAAAAGTGGTAGTTCATTCAATGGGTTTCAAAAGGTTTATTCACTGGATTTTTTTGTTCATTCTCTGGTGATTTGTGTGTTCAATGCTGATAGTATGCAATGCATATTTGTATAAAATGCAGATTATCTCAATAACTATCAGCATTTTTGCTAAGATATGTATACTGTATCAATCATGAATAAATTGTGAACATAATAAAATAAAATATTTTTTGGTTAGGATCTCATAAGTAGCTGGCTGTAATTTTCAAAGTTTGGAATGCCCTTAAGGGTTCATTCAATGGAGCACTTACCCTATATTCCATTTTCTCGCAAAGGCCGATATTAGGAGGAGGCCGATACTAGAAGACTTCACCCTACTGAGATTTTGTCTTCGTCCATCACTAACTAGGTATTTTTTTTTTTTTATACTACGTCGGGTGGCAGACAAGCATACGGCCCGCCTGATGTGAAGCGTTTACCGTAGCCATATTAACGCTGGCAACATAAAATATTGCTCGCGCGCCGTCACCCCCGCTGCCAATGCAGCATCTCCTTCCTTTCTGGTGACCTCACTCACTCGCAGGAAGACAACAGCCCTCAAGGAAACCGTTATTTGGCTGCGGTATTCTGTGAGGTGGAGGTACATTCCCCAGTCGGGTAGCTTACAATTACGCTCCCTACCTCTCTTTTCGCCAGAGCTTCGTTTGTCAGTCAGCAGGGTGTACCGCATGCAGGTGAATTTGGCTTTGGTTTAAAGATCTTGATGAACCACTTACACCCCAAGGTAGTTTGTTTATTTATGTAATAAGTCTACAAGAATTACGTATAACAACTTACGTCTATAGTGTGTAGTCTAAGCATAGCAGTGTTGCTTGGAGTCTCGGCCTGAAGGTTTTCTTTATTTTCAATACTGGAAATATTATTCATCATTATTATCCACTTTATAATTATTTTGTAATTTTTGTACAACACCAGACCCTAGGCGCGTCGCGTCTCTTTGGCGGTAAGTATGTCGACAAAGCCGCGTGCCCGTGCTATTTCTGTTATGAAACATACCTACTTCCACAATCTGATATTTAGACAATAATGATGAACATGAAAACGAATACTAGGTAGAAATTGACTTTATTACTTATAATACAAACCAATATTTACATGCTATTGTATATGTCTGAATCAAGCGATCTAAATCATTTGACATAGGTATTGTATTAGCTTTGTAATGTACCCTGTTCAAATGAAAATAAATTATATTATTATTACTACTTAGACAGGATAAGCACACAAATAAAACTAGGATTTTTACATGACACTTTCACAGAAATCTCGTAATTTTTTTCTAGGTAGGTATTTAGGACAAGACGTAGTAAAGTAGGCAGATAAATAAATAAGTAGGAAGGAACTTACATTTTTTCCGAGATCTTTTGGCTTTCATATTTTTATAATGCGTACTAAACTTTCTTTTCCCTGGCAAATTCAAATTCAATCAGTCCTGCGAAAAAAACCCTCGATTACCGACTAGATACGTTTATGATATTGGCTATAGCATGTTGAAATCATGTTTCAAGCCTGAATTGATACATATTTTACAAGGTTCATAAAATAACCTACTCAACAAAGTATCTAATTCATTCTTTGTATTTTTTACGATTTATATACATTCATTATATTGGTAAATTAGTTATACTTACAGTTTTTCACAAAAAACACAAATTCACAACACGTAATTATGCTGGAGCATCCGACGCGCGTGGTGTCACCTTGACATATAAAAACACACTGGCGAATTAGTGGCGACGCTGGGTACTAATTCGTAATATCGGAATGTGCGTCATTTTTCATACATTTTTCTATGGAGAATTTACGTAAAACATATCTAGATTTTAGGGCTTTAAAAGAGGAAGTCTTTGTTTGTAAAGGTACAAAAAAAAAGTATATGTTATATTTATTGGTTTCTTCAGTGTTCAAAAAGTGTTTCTTTTTATCAATTTGTGTTGATTTATTGGGTTAAATCTGAAAAATACGAAGGCATGTTTTTGCATTTTTTCTCAATTTTGTGCGTTTGTTGACCTTTATTATAAAACAACTATTAGATTTTAAGAGTTTAATATAATCATACAATATTTTTTGGTCTTTGATTGTAATATATACAAATTATCATTGATATCAATCATATCTAAATAGGTTAAATATGAAAAATCGTAACACTCTTTTCACAGTTTTCACGATCTGGCCCCTTAAAGGAGTTACACATTCATGTGCTTACACTTCAGCTCGATCTTATACGTGTAAATGTAATTCCTGTGTAAAAACATATTAACGATCCTTGTACGTTTCGCTATTGCAATAAAGCCGTTTTTAAAATTACGACAAGAAGTCGCGGGCAAAAGCTATAGTGTATTCTATTTCAAATAATGATTGGTAGCGGGCGTTGCTACCGTTGCGTTCAGCGAGGAGGCTTTCAGATGAGCTCGTAGACCAATATTTGCTGTGCCCCGAGGCCGGCTGTATCGGCGGCGTACATAAATATCATTTATACGCTAATGCGTTCTCTTCACCATAGTTTACGAGCGTATCGCTCCGCCGCGACAGCGGTATGAGGTAGTGGTCGTAAGTCGCAGTTCGCAGTAACTCCAGGGTACGGTAACTTTGTTAATGTTAAGTGATCACGTGGACCGCGCGATGAAATCGATAAAGTAAGATTTGTGTAACGACCTAGTTTTAATGTAAAGATGGAACTTTTTTAAGTATCGATTGATGTTGCCTGTGATGGAACAAAGAATAGCACTTAAAGAAGAGATAGGTACTCGTATACTGAATGGGGTAGGGTTTCGAAAAAAAAACAAATTTTATAATCGAAATATGATTTGATTTGAAAAATCTTCAAAAAAATTATATACGGGCCACCAAATGTAAACCTACATAAAAATGGGGCGTGGCTGTGTCACGGACACGGTCGTCTGTTGTACGTGAATACATTATTTGCACTAAAATCATCTCAAAATGTCAACGCAACGCACGCGATATTCAGTAGTCTTTAATTAGCGTAATTCTTTGATCCTTCAACTATCCAGTGGTGCAATTGAATTTAGGATGTGGAGCATAGATTCGAAATAACAACGCTAAACTGTATCCCCCGATTTGGTTATCATTACATTTTTTGGATGCCGTATGGTAGCAAATTTAAAGTGTAAATATAGAGTCTCCATTAAATTGTAAGTGGGTGATAAATAAATATAAATATTCCTGGACAATTTACACAGCGCCATCTAGTCCCAAATTAAACGAAAAGCTTGTACTATGGGTACTAGATAACTGGGTACTAGATAACTGATAAGTGATTAAGAAGACCTTATATCCAGCAGTCTGATGTCGACGTCGGTAACTCTTCATCGTGCCACATCGAAAGGGCTTACAGCGTGCTCTAACACAGCTGGGTTGGCGAAAGCCCTTGTTTTCAAACTGGCTAAGCGCCACTGACTGTACTAAACGACTGTAATCTAATAACAATAACCAGGATCGACGGCTGACCGTGTTCTCTGAAGCAGGAGGAGATCGGGTTAAATAAACCCATCCATAGACAGTCCACAGTCGACGTTGCTTAACTTGCGTGTTCGATTAGACTGACACAAGAAACGACGTTATCGAGCTCCTCTGATGATGACAATATCGTATTAATTAAGTTCAAAACTATTTTCCCTGCTAGATATTCAATTGCGAATCGAAAATTCAATCTCTCTCTGTCTGAAAATTGATATCTCGTCTAATAAGATTCGTCCAAGCTCCAAGGGACAAACAAGTTTATTTTGACGAGAAATTCCATCTGCAATAAAACGTACCGTCTGTTTGTTCTAAAGCGTCGCGTTAAACTCGTCGCTACATATATCCGCTCGTAGTGGAAACTATTCGTGAAACGGGCCATGTCGTTCGTATTTATTCGCGGGCGATTCTGACTATTCAGACTAGTGAAATTGCTTCGAGATGGAATTGTTCCCGCGGGGCGTGGCGCCGCCGCCGCCGCGATTTGTTCGCGCGACTCTGTCACATGAATAGAACCTTTGATTTTAAATAGACTAGTTACCGCAAATAAAACAATTATTGTTTTATTTGCGGTAACTAGTCTATTTTAATTCATGTGGTGTGTGGTGATGAATCAGGAAACAGACACGTTTCTTGGTCGAGTTTTACAAAATTTGTAATTTATAATAATTATAAATTAAAAATTTTGTTTTCTGATTCATCACCCTATATCATAATTGTCAGAACTATAAGTCGGAAAAGGAAGTGCTATTTTGACAACTGCGGTAAAACAGAACACATGCGCTACATGGTCAAGGTCTTGAAAAGGACAAAAATTCAATGGGATGGAAGTCGATCTTGATTTATATGTCTAGTCAAGAATTTTCTTACAATTTAATCATTTAAGTTAATCCAGACAATCCATAGCAAACCCTTTTCCAACATTTAATTATAACCTGTTCATTAAAATCATTACAGTGCCGAAACACAATACCTCTGCTGTGAGTAGGCGATGCGTAGGGTATTACGCAGATTCCTAATGATGCCGCAGCATCAAATCAAGGTTGCCGTGTCCTTTTTGCTAATTTTGAATGCTTCATAAAATAAAGACTACTCGTAATAATAATTTCGGGGGCGCATCTAGTGAGTAGCAAGCCATCGCCTGCCGCAAATAACTAGCAATAAAGGCAGTTATGGCAGGCGTCCGTCCCTCTTCTGTAATAGCCCGCTATTAAGTCCACCCAGATCACATCTCCATAGCCTATTTTTTTCCATCACACTTTGAAATAATCTCAACGCCTGCCGAGACCTGCTCATGGGTATATCGTTCCATTGATATATCCTGGAGCGGGTCACGGCGGGCGTACAACATTATATCAAACTTCTCAAAGGGGCCTCTACGTGCTGGATCTATATCCCCGCGCATGCCTATCAAACGACCGGGTTTGACCCGTGAATTAAGAGAGATACATAACTAATGGCTCTTAAAACGGTTGGACAGATTTACTTGAATCATATAGGTAAGGACAATCATTAAAGTCAGCTTACAAACCGAAGAAGACGGTGTATCCTTGTTGACCATACGACATCAGTGAAAACTTCATCTCACGCTGCATCTCGCTCCCTTCTGCTGATTTTACCCGAACAAACGCAACGTTGCATACCCGAGCTCTCTTTCTAGAGTTCTAGAACTTTAGAGCAACTTACATATCAACATGTAAGAAAATGAAGCAGATTGACACGATTTTATATTTCGCGTCACGTACTGGTCACGACACGCGTCGCTACGGTGGCGCCACTATCTTTGTCTGCTCTTTTGTGTCTACAAGTATATTATTTATATTTCTATTACTGTAATATCCGTATATGTATCTTATTTGTAGCAACATTTGATGAAAATAACGAGCATTCGTCCTCCTCTCTACAATAAAAATTCTGTCTATTTGTCGGAATTATGACAATGTTACCATAATTTGCCTTGAACTGGGGCACCAGTTTCCCTCATTACGTCTTACATGATACTATTTTGGAATATACTCGTATCTGTATATTTTTTTACCTTCATTATTTTTGGTAGAGTAATAGATATTGTTAATATATAGACCAACTTACGTCCGTGACTTCATACGCGCGTATGATATTCATAAAGTATATTCACAGGTACTTTATTATATAAATCGTATACCATTCTGTCATACGCAATTGCGCCGTGCGTCGAGGCGTGCTGGGCCCGTAATAAGATAAATTTGATAAACATTTACCTCCACACAAGAACACAGATATAACTTTACAATATCTTTAAAAACTAACAATGTTTCTAATTACCTTATAGTATCCGTGTCTTGACGTCGATGGGTGGACGCTCTAACCGGTCGGTGTTTTAGGGAATATGGTTTGAATGGAGGAATTTTGAATAAATCACGCTTACCGGAGCGCCCGACTTCTGTCGTCCGGACTCCAAATGTCCGACGACGATATCACTTTATTCCCACTATTTCACTGATTAACCACCAAATGTTAATCCAGAACACCACTTAGACTAGATAAATATTACATTTTATAGAATTAATCCAATAATTCTTTCCGCGGCCTGCGCGAATCTCCGAGTGACTGGGCTGAGTGATAGTGTTAACCAGCTAATGAATGACCGTATCGATATTAAGATCGATAAATGTCGAATCGCGTCGAGTTAGTTGAGCATTCACAACTAACTCTCTCCAGTATGACAGACGCCTACGACACAGAATATCGCTCCTTATTGCTTGATGACGTCAGTCACTTGTTAAAATAGTCCGCGAGCCAGGCACACATTTCGTCAATCATTCCCTCTCAAGCGAAAACTTGTGAAGTGCTTCAGAGAGTTCGTGAAGCATTAAATTTGTCAGCTGCGGCGCCGTGGGTGGGTTGAGTAGATATTTGGTTGTGATCAGGTGGAGATACTTCTTCAGAGGCGAGCTGTTTATATAATTACGCTGAATATTTTCTTTTGTCAGAAGCCTTTGCCACCTCGTTTGTGAGACGGCAAGGTGCACCACGTACAGCTAAGGTTGACTTGGGCTCAGTAAAGACGGAGAATCACTTACACACAAAAATATATTTATAGAAACAAACCATACTCTCATATTGCCCTTATATTCACCATATTTAGAGTGCTACGTGCCTGCGAGTGAGTGAGGTTACCAGACGCGAGGAGACGCTGAGTTAGCAGCGGGGGTGCTAGCGCGTAAACAAAACTTCTTGAATTGTAAGCATCTTTATGGCTACGATAACCGCTTTACACGCGCTTTTTTGCCACCCGAAGCATAAAGGAACTATAATTATATATTGCCTGTGTATAAGAGGAGGCAGCTCCCCCCCTCCCGCTCGACTCTACCTCATAACACCATAAAGGGTGTGTGGATCGCCGCCGAGAGACGTTAAATTAACGGCGTGTCGTTTATTCGACAGGCGAACGCCGTCGCACACTAATTGAAATCTTCATTTACTTGTCGAGATTAATAGCTTTCATTAAACAGTGAGACACACGCCCGAACGCTCGCTGAACTCGTGTATGAACTGAACTCGTCGTTACAAACGATAAACTATAATATAAATTCTATGTATCATAAGTATGTATTTACAAAAAAAAAATGTATTTACGTATGTTTATCAGTAATTATCTAGTGCCCATAACACAAGCTTCGCTTACTTTGTAGTTGTATATTGAATATTTATTTATTTTATTTATAATATAAGCGGTTGATAAATATGCACAAAGAGAACAAAATAATACTTAAACTAGGCCGGATTCTAGCCCTCGGGGCCGAAATTTTTGAGTTTCGGGGTTGAGTGGAGCGAGTTCGCGGAGTGTATGCTTTCAGTTGATTTCAATGCAAAATGTATTTGATGATCATTCCTCAAGGACATAATCGATCTCAATTTTTTTCGACATAAACCTCAAGCATGTCGAGGTCTTTAATTGTGACAAGTTTCATCAAAGTCGGTTCAGTGATTTTGGAGCCTATTCATTTCCAAGAATGACTTTTCGGCGTATATAAGTGATCCACTCTCACTCACTCACTCAATAAAAATTTAATATAAAACTCAATTCCGCGCGCGGCTTTGTCAGTATGACTATCGGTTATCGCGCTAATAGCTAGTCTATGAAATATAATCTATTCATAATCAATCCATTTTCATCTGTTTAGCGTGAAAAAGTACCGAACAGACACACACCGATAGCCATTTCCAGTCGTTTATAAAGTTTACTGTGGACTATTGATGAAGCGTTGTAATGCTTCATCGCTCCACTCGCGGCCTCCACTCTAAAACATTCCTCCCCCGTTCGCCATCACTGACCCGGCAGATGTGGCCGGTCCACTGCTATTGCAGCTTGCTAAATCTGAAAGTTATGTCGACAACTTTGGTTCTCCGTCGAATTTCTTCGTTCCGGATTCGATCTCATAGCGATGATCATTCTCTCCATCGCTCGCCGTGCGACGTTTAGCCTGTGGACCAGCTGAATTGTCACAGTTCAAGACTCTACACTGTACTGTCGTCTCCAGCGTCCTCTCTGCCATTTTATTGTTAGATATTATACCGAAGTAAATCAGTCGATATGCCCAGCCTAAAAATGTTATGGCAACAAAGCAATATGACAGATGTGGCTGAGAGACTAGCGAGGGGGAAGTGGGAGGAAGCTGGTCACTTAGCGAGACGGGGAGACCGCAAATGAGATACAAGGACGACATAGCAGCGATAGCTGGCTAGGTTTGGGTTTAAACTGCCCAATGCAGAGATAATTGGAGGAGCTTAAAGGAGGTCTACACCAAGTGACTGGTTTCTATATTCTTTAAAAAAGTCAAAAAGTCGCCAAGATAATCCGCGCTACATGATGTACACGGGTGCACACACCCCGATCTTTAAACATGATTACGAAAAATAAGGGTAATTTGTTGGTGGATGTCCCATTAGAGCGCCGCGACGGCCGGCGCCCCCGGGACCACACCTCGTCCATTGCACAAATTACTTTAATTGATTAACTCAACTATTTCAGGATACACTTCAAAACTTACTCATACGCAGTGGCGGAGAGGGCGCTCAACATACCTTGATGATTATTTTATTATTACTAGAAAGGCAAAAGTAACGTTTACTTTTATCGTAATCATAAAAAACAATAATCAATCAAGTCACACGTAAAATTTTGGAAAATATTATTTAAACTGATTATTCACATATAGGTACAAGACAATGTCATCTATATATATAAAAGAGAAAATCACTCACTCACTCATCACGAAATCTCAGAAACTATAACACCTACAAACTTGAAATTTGGCAGGTAGGTTCCTTATAGGGGGTAGACATCCGCTAAGAACGGATTTTACGATACTCCACCCCTAAGGGGGTAGAATGGGGGTTGGAAGTTTGTATGAAAGTCCTATGTTTTTGAAGCAAGAGACTTGAAATTTAAAATGCATGCTCTATAGATGGTGTGGAGGTGTACTAATAATGTATCTTTAGAAATCAACCCCTTTTGGGGGGTTAAAACGGGGGTTGGAAGTTTGTATGAAAGTTCTATGTTTCTGACACAAGAGACTTGAAATTTAAAATGTAAGCTGTATAGATGGTGTGGAGGTGTACTAATAATGTATCTTTAGAAATCAACCCCTTTTTGGGGTTAAAACGGGGGTTGGAAGTTTGTATGAAAGTTCTATGTTTTTAAAGTAAGAAACTTGAAATTTAAAATGTATGCTCTATAGATGGTGTGGAGGTGTACTAATAATGTATCTTTAGAAATCAACACCTTTTTGGGGTTAAAACGGGGGTTGGAAATTTGTATGAAAATCCAATGTTATTGAAGTTAAAGTAATTATGGCAGAAGGATTTTAAATGATATTTAAATATAAAAAATATTGAAAACAACTACATACTTACTATTTTATGGAGGGATGTTTTATTATAACAATGAAAAGTACTTTAGGTTTTACAAAGAGGTTTTAAAAAATAATATCCGTCGACTTCATTGATTCTAAAAATTCGTCTAAATATTGATTGTTTTTAACTTTTTTTATTTTTTTCCTTTCATTAGGTATTAAGCTTTTTCGAATGTAATTAAAAATTATTTGCAAATAACTAACTCCACGCGAACGAAGTCGCGGGCGGCCGCTAGTCTTATGATATAATAGTAGTTTATGAAACTGTTGCATAATAAGGGTTATTAAAATACGAGTGTGAGTTTATAACATGAGCCGAAGGCGAATGTTTTAATAGACCACACGAGTATTTAACCCCGCCGCCACACTATGCTCCTCGCGCTGTTCATCGCCTTGCTCCTCGCGCTACCGCGATGTTTCCCTCTCTGCCCACACACTGCCCTACTCGCGCAATTATTCGCGACGCTCCGCACTTGGACATTTGCCTTTGCTATACAATGGACGTTGAAGCTGTGGCAGCGTGCGCGAATGCATTTTTATTATAGCGAAACGAAGCTTTTTTTTTATGGACTAACGGTCTAAAAGATGCAATCAAACATTTCTTTTTTGCTACCAGCTCTTATAGGAAAATGTTCATGACAGACATGATTTAAAATATATGACGCGTGTTACGCGCCCGAGCGCTCGATGCGGAATGCGTCCGAGGCGATTATGTGGCCGGCCACTCGCACTCACGTTGCCGGTCCTTTGACTCGCGCCTAAAAAACCGACAAAACAGGGAATGATGGGCAAGACGAAGAGCAAGACGAGCGGCATGACGAGTAACGTGGCCACACTACGTTCCTGCCTACTTCCCTCGCTACTTTATAAATATACCTAATTGTAAAAGACGTGTCTAAGTGCCCGCGAGGGCCCACAGAATAAAGAATTTTGACTTTGACTTTGACTTTGACTTCCCTCGCCACTCGACGAGTGTATGGCAGGGCTATTAATACCTAATTATGTGCAGTTTCATACACTACTTTATCTAATCTCATGAAATATATGATAATAATATTTTAAATACAACCATGAAGTTAATTTAACAGCTATAATTCTTACTTATAAATCCATTTGCAGATCGAGCATGCGTAGTGCGCATGCGCGACGCGCCGCGCGGCGCCGCGTTCACAGATTATGTAGAAAAATTTTGCAAAGTTGCAATGTATTTGCATTGCAACCTGGTTAAAATACCTGTATCCAGGGCTGAAGCTGTATCGAAATGGAAAAAAAGTTTTTTTACGATACAGTTGTCCATATAAGAGCTGTATCGAAAAATAACTTTTTAAATTTATTTTGATAGCTTGTGCGTAAAGACTGTCATTAAGATACTGTGTTTAGTTTTTTAATGTGTAAATTTCAGTATGAGATTAGATAAAAAAAGTTACAGTTGTCGTTGTCTCCCTCAAATGATGAATTATATTAAAATATTCAAATTGGTTAATTACATCGTCAATAGTTCAATAAATATCAGGGTGAGTGTTCAACAGAGCTAAGCAATTGGCTATTTGACTAACATTTTTTTCTGTTTGATATGTAGGGACGTCTCCATAATATAACCATAGGTGAAAGAATTACTTCGATAGCACAAAAATCTCTCGAGATATATTAATTTGAAAATCACAATTTTTAGACTGCCCCAAAACGCTCCATACAAAAGACTACCGAATTATGACGTCACAGTTTTGTATTTTATATGCATCAAATCAGAAATTTGTACGACAGCTATGTTAAATATTACGTTTATGTAATTATTATCATAATAAAAGTTATAGCATTTTTTATTGCTACTCCAATGGAAATATTATTTTTTAATAATTTCATACTTTTAAAATGGACTTTCCCGCCAAACTTTGATCGACGCTAAAAAAAGTCTGACTGAAGATATTAGAATGAAAGTTTGCAGATCTTTATAGTTTTGTGTATTTTACGATATTGTTAATTTATTTGTACAATTTTTAAACATTGGAAAATAGCCAATTAAGTCGATCCTCCTTCACTGTCACAGTCCACACCTCAGCCATGATTTTGTACGCCGCAATGTTGAAAAGATTATTTCTACTGTAGCATTAGATACAGGTAGACAAGGAAATATTTTGTACAGCGAGGGCAAATACATGGGTTAGTCAGAAGTAGGACAAACAGACAACGCTTGCATAACAGAATTACGATCACTCGGATAATGATCCGAAGTGCGTTTGTGCTCGTTTGCGTGTATTGAAGAATCTCTCTCATAAATCTCTTTTTAATCACAAAGGGCGATTCTTCTTCAAAGAACGGTAGTTCATTTAAGCACTGATGCAATTTATTTGTCAGATCATTACCGTCGTATTTCAGTGGTTGTGACTGCAAAAGTATGTTGTTATTTTAAATGATAAATATTTTCTTCAGGAAAACGTTGTCCCATGTCAGTTATAACATGATCTAGTTTTGGAATAAAAACAGTTATTTTTACAGTATGGCATAGTCTCATCATTATGATCGCAAATTTCTCTGTGTCTTTGTCTGTCTATAAGACGAGGAACATTCATCTCCACGTCTCCACGTCTAACTCTACCATAACTGCCTTCGCCTCTCCACCAATACGAGCAAAGTGGCTATCAGCATTAGCTCTCACGCCGTCGTACACCTTGAGCATCGAATCTAATTTTGCTTTTACCATCGTGACATTTAATCTAGGAATTTTGCTGACTGGATATGTTATGCTCATACACACAGTGTAAATAACGTGGCAATAAAGTCACAATTAGAGAGAGCTCTAAAAAGAATATTAGTTTTGGCAGCCGTTGTACGATAGTACAACTTCTTTAAGAAATACAGTATTGGAGGTATCCCTCCAACACTGTATTTCTTTTGACTCGTCTTTGAAGATAAATAACCATAACGACCCATACGACCTTAGACTGTATAGAAAGAAAAAAAAATGTTTAGGTATTTCGAACTGTAACGCAAGCGAAGTCAGAATGACCTATGCGGCGATCTTCCATAAGAGGGCTTCTATTTTAAATTTTTAATTACAGTTACGAAACTAGAACTCTACAACCCGCACATTATTGTTTATTTTGCATCAGTCATGTCAGGGCGATACGAATTGACGTCGACTGGACGTAGTCACTAATTGAGCTAATTTATTGTGGTCTTTATCGGTTGGTTAATTGAAATTAACCAACCGATACGCATGGCCCATGATATTTGATGATGACTTATCTGCGCTCTATAAATAAATTAATAAATATTTCTGAACAATTTACACAGCGCCATCTAGTCCCAAATTAAGCAAAGCTTTTAATGGGTACTAGACTGATAAATATACTTAAATATATTTTTTTCTAAATACATACGTATATTGCATTGCAAAGATCCAGAACCAGACATACTGACATGTCAATGCAAACCGTCACTGTCAAATAGTCATTCGAGCACCGGGCTTGTCATAACGGTCATAACTATGATTTTATGTCTTTTTTAGGGTTCCGAACCTCAAAAGGAAAAACGGAAACCTTATAAGATCACTTTGTTGTCTGTCTGTCTGTCTGTCTGTCTGTCTGTCTGTCTGTCTGTCTGTCTGTCTGTCGAGAATTTCTATGTCGAGAATGCGTGGAGGTATCAAGCTAAAATTTGAACTGTATACTCAGGTCTACGGTCCCATGAAGTTAAAAAAAAATCAAACTGCTAAGTTTACGTAGAAAAAAGTTACGGCCGTTTATTCAGCAAAAAACGCATATTTCGACACACTCAAGGGAATCAAAACCTATAGGGTACTTCCCGTTGACCTAGAACTATGAAATTTGGCAAGTAACATCGTTATAGACTACAAGTACAGGAATAAATCTCAAAACTATACATTTGTAAATAGATCTTAAAAAATAGGGGTCTATATTTTTTATAGGGTGTTGAAATTTCAAATTGAAACTACTAGTTCAAATGGGGTATCATATGAAAGGGCTTGATGTACACATTGCAAAATATATTTTATTTATTTTTTTCGACGCATTATTTCTTATTTATAATGAAAAATATCAAATTTAATAATGATACTACGTACCTACGGAACCCTCGGTGGGCGAGTCCGACTCGCACTTGTCCGGTTTTTTTATACTAGGTCGGGTGGCAGACAAGCAAGGCCCGCCTGATGTGAAGCGGTTACCGTAGCCATATATACGCTCGCAAAAAAACAAAATAAAAAAAATCGCTAACTAAAAAATGCCATATTAACAACGCAACATCTCCTTCCTTTTTGGCTGCGGTATTCTGTGAGGTGGAGGTACATTTCCCAAACTCTTTCAAATAAAAAAGTTTTTTTCAAATCGGTTTATAAATCACTGAGTAATTAAGTAACAAACATTAAAAAAAATACAGCCGAATTGAGAACCTACCTCTTTTTTTGTAGTCGGTTAAAAATCGGAGAGTTCGTGTCCCCTCATTTTTGCCGTCTGGAGAGTGTGGATCCGACATAAGACAATAAAATACGCTCGCTCTCTCCGAAGACAACTTCGCATCTCCATTACTCCGCCATTTCTGAGTCGTATTTTTTGTCACATTATACTGTTTATGATCTTTATATTCCTGGAAAAGACAGAAATAATGATGTTTACGGGATTTATGTGCGATAAAAGGAAAATTAAGTGTATTCTTCGCCGCCGGCCGCCGGGGCGCCGCGCGGGGCCCTCCGCGGCTGATACGTTATTTACACGCCGAGATAACTTGCCTTTGTTTTCTTTACTCCGTCTACGATCTGGCATACGCTTTGGTTTTAGGGTTCCGTACTCAGTAATAGGAACCTTAAACGCACTAGCCGGTCGTGACCGCACCGGCAAGTCGCAGAAACTAACCATTTACATTACAGGACGCGGTTACGTAGTGCCTGATATTAAGTAAACTTTACCCTTGTGTTTCTGGAAAGTATACATACTATACTGTATTTGAGGGAGGATAGGTACATACTATAAATTATGATAGAGGAACTCGATGGATGCCATCGAGTTCCTCTATCATAATTTATATTCGTTGTCATCATTCTTGTTGCGCGTGCCAATCTAATCGACCGACATCTCCATCAACCGATGAGCGGCGAGGGCATTAGAACGCAGCGTTTGCAACTTGGTTGATAGAGGGAGGAAGTCCGGGACTGGACATTCGCCTGAAACGCGAGTAAGCCATTTAATGTCATTAATTAATTTGCTATGAATTCTAACGTGAGTTTTAATGCTACATTTTTGGGATTGCTCCGATTACGAAATATAGAACGCAATAACCATTTCCTTTATAATGTTTTGTATTAATTGCGGTCTCATTATTTTAATTATTTTTAAAAACTATGTGCGGAACCAATTGGGGTGTGCGCTCAGTTCGCACTTATATTTAAATAAATGTTGGTTAATACTACCGTATTTAATAATAAAACAAAAGCCTTTTTATTATACTGTTGATTGTAACGACATCACATTTATTTCAATGGCAGGAAGAAACTCACCTTTACGCATCAAAAAGTTCGGCAATTCTTTTCTCTGCCGCCCCATAAAAATCTATTGTGGAATTCCTGACGGCAAACATGTTTCCCTCTTCCTTTATTCCTCACTGAGTTATTTAAACAAAGCGTGGAGAAAAAATTAAATATATATTATAGTAAGTAAGTATCATCAGCATAACGCCAATCGGAGTGATAGCAGTTGGTTGCACATTTGGTCTTCGCCTGCGCTTTTCACCGGGCGACGACTTTGAACATTGAAAGGATTACCCTCTTTTTTGATGTAATAAGAAAACGTGGAGCCTTTTCAAAGATAAAAGATAAACAATAAAAAAAATCCTTTTGCTTATAAAACGTGAAGAAATAAATAACATTAATCTTTGTCTGCTACGCTGGTATCGCCTTTGGTTTATTTTTCCATGCAACTAGTTAATCTTTTTTTTTTGTTATATGAGAGGGTGGCAAACGAGCATGTGGGTCACCTGGTGGATAGCAATCACCACCGCCCATGGAGACCAGCGACACCAAGGGGTCGCCGATCCGTTGCCGGCTGGCAACGTTTCAAAGGAAATGAAGACTGTTCTTGAAGGCATCCATGTCGTAGTTGTTCGGAAATACCGCAGAGGGAAGTTGATTCCACAGTTTCACTGTTCGTGGTATAAAATGTCTTAGGAAACGTACGTAATTATCAAGGTGATATGGATGGAATTTTAATTTATGGCGAGTTTTACGATAGTGTAATTCAGCGGCAGGTATCAAATCAAACAGATCATCCGAGCACTTCCCGTGATAGACAGACGTTTTCCTCTCCAAATTTGACTAATCCAAAAAGAAAACACTTTCAGTTTTTCCGAATTTTCCAACGTTACAAGATTGCCGGACACGTCGTCACGCCAGCGCAGTGTGACGACCCGTCTTCTGGAACCATACAGTACATTACCATTTCGGCTTCAGTGTGCGAGGATGGATCGCCTTGTGGACACGTGGTAGCGAAGTTATAAAATTTTATCATAAAATGCACAAACATCGGTCTAATAAATTAATTTCTACTGCGTCCCGTCCGTCAGCAGCTCGCCGTATAACACAATAAGTACCGCGCAGTACAATAGCTCTCAGCAAGTATTGCCTTTTTACGGGCACTTCGTGCGATGAGAGGCCAGGGTTGTAAACGTACCGAGCAACCAGGTCACCGCCATGTCTCTGATGTCACTTCCTGAGGCCGTGTAGCACGAAGTTTTATTGGAATAAACCTGCTGCGTACTTCGTTGTATAAGTTTAAGGCGCAACGCATACAGAGGAAGGGCGAGGGTCGGGTGCGGTCAGGCAGGCATGGTCGGCAGGTATAATTACTTATTTTTTAATCGGCGACATACATCGGGCCGTGGCGACATACGCGGGTCGGGCGCGGTACAAATATTGCGCTGGAGCCATTGCATGCGCTATGTTACAATTTATTGTAGTGCAAGCATTTTAGTTAAAAGTAATTATCCTTATAAATTATATTCTCACTTCCGTCCTGACATCTTCAGCTCAGTCGGTAGAGCTCCAGGGTTACTACCAGCTGAGGTAACACTAGGACCACAAATCTAATTAGAACTTTTATTTTCGAAATCAAAAAATCCGATAGGAACCGGGTTCAGGTTCGCCAGTAGGGCTCTTTTTTATATGAGAGGGGGGCAAACGAGCATGCGGGTCACCTGATGGAAAGTAATCACCACCACCCATGGAGATCAGCAACACCAACTATTTTCTCCTTCCTTTCTTTCTGTATGAGGACTTCGCTCACTCGCAGGAACTCAACAACCATCACGGGAATTGTTATTTGGCTGCGGTATTCTGTGAGGTGGAGGTGCTTCCACAGTTGGGCAGCTTAAAAAATACGTTATGCCCTACCTCTCTTATCCAGGCCAGAGCCTCGTTGGTCAGTCAGCAGGGTGCGCCACGTGCAGGAGAAGTTGTCTTTGGTTCAAGGATGTTGATGAAACACTTTCACCTCAAAGGCTCTACGATCCCTACCGGCTAAGCAGAAGCCATTTAGATAGAAGATTCAGATCGAATCGGCGAAAATCAAACTTTAGCTTAGATTTCTCGCGCTAAGCTTAGCCGATAGGACATTGGAGTTCTACTGACTGAGCTGAAAATGTGTGTCAATAACTAAAACTTAAACAGAAGTCAGATTTTTGGCATAAAAATTGATATGAATCGCCTTCAGCTCACGCGGCAGGGCCACAGGTGCGGACAAACAGGTACTGTCTTTTGTGTGTGCTGCGCTTAAAACGTAGGCTTCGGCCGTCGTCAGCCATCTTGATCTAATAATACTCGCTTTATTAATGGACATTATTAAACAAGCAACTATTAATTCCACAAACTACCTACTAAAGTTGATGTAATACTCCTACCTGAGAAGTCTAGTCTATAATTGTGTATTTTAGAAATTTGGCTTATTACAGAAGTACTCGTAGAGTTCTGAAGTGATGACGTAAAGATCACAATGCTTATACAAAATCACAGGATAAAAATACGACACAACACAAACAAGAATCTAAATACTGTGTTTCGCTCATCGAGCCCTTTCTAGATGTTGAACTTATAAATCGCAATATTGTAGCAGCCGCCATATTAGATAAAAAATAGTAGCATTTAGAAAATCATGCATTGCCACGAGAACCCAACGAGTGTGCCACGAGATCGAACACTAAAAAGTGGGTCAAATTTTATTTGCAAGATTTGATGCAGACGGCTCTGCGGTGAAAGGAACGTTCCTCCGACGGCCCCGACAGCGGGCAAGAAACGAAGAAAGAGAAGAAGAAGAAGAATATTCTTTACAACACCACCGGTTTTGAAGAACAGACAAACAGACATTTAAACAGACATTTGAAACAGAAACAGAATTTTCGACAAAGCTTGATTATATAGTTTGATTGTTATTTTTAAGCGACACTCATGTCAAGTTATCGATATTCAACATCGGACATGTCCCCATCTCTTTTCCATTCGAATGCGAGGTCATTCCCGCCGAATCCCGCCGTCCGCTTTCGTCGCATTCCGTTGTCGAATATTTTTTGCAAATAATAATAATCATTGCAAGTCTTGTAGGTTAACTGATCTGTGGTTAGGTGGTCTGTGGGTCGCCGTGATGGTACCAAGTGAAAACCAGCGCTGAGTTGGAACGTTTTTGGTCTCAGTGTTTAAACAAAACGTAAGTATAATATTTCCATTTAGTACGAAAAATTACATTCAAATGTCTATTTTTTGGATTTAGGATGCTCTGTAAGCGGCAAAGACTAGAAATAGGCAGTATACAAGCGCGCCCCGAGGTGCCGCCTCCCGCGCGCGGCCTGCACACAACCCGTGCTTTGCTATGCTAATCTGGTGAATGTTTCGCCTCCCTCATTATAATATTCATGGGGCAATTTTGTGTGTTTCTAAAATTCTGAGAGGAGCGTTGTCTAACCCGCCAGGTCAGTGGAATCTGGGCACAATATTTAATAATGCATGAAAAGGACCCGCCGGTGTAAGTTTGTGGGTAGATTCCGTGGAAATGATTTTTTAGAACAATCCAAATAATGTCTACGAGAGTTAGAATTTCGCGTTTCTAGCCGTAACATTACTTTCGGTTTTTGTCTAGATATTTTGTATTATGTAATTACATTCATCTGACAACCATGTTCCTTTTCCCATAATTTGGGGTGGGCAGTATGACTCACCAAGATCTTTAGAGCCAAAGTCAACCTCACCTACACGTGGTGCGCCCTGCCGAATAGCGAAAGGTACTCTGGCAAAAGAGAGGTATGGTACGACGTGTTTGTAAGCTGCCCGACCGGGGAAGCATATCCATTTCACTAAATTACTGCAGCCAAATAACATTTCCCTTGAGAGTTGTGTTCCTACGAGTGATTGAGGTCACCAGAAAGGAAGTAGTTGCTCGTTTGGCAGCGGGGGTGCGATGCGCGAACTATATTTCATGTTGTTAGATGACGGTATTTAAGCCAACCAAAACACTGGCCGCCACCAACCCACAGTCGGGCAGTGTGGTTTGAGCGCAGTTGAATAAGCTCTAGATCTCGGCTGAGAGGAAACCCATCTCCCACCAGTCGGATAAATTAGGGTTGACATTCAAATTCAACGTTCCTTTTTTTTTTTTTTTTTTCTTTTTTTATACAGCGTCGGTTGGCAGACAAGCATACGGCCCGCCTGATGTGAAGCGGTTTCCGCAGCCATATTAACGCTCGCAAAAATAAAAATATCGCTCGCGCGCCGCCACCCCCACTGCCAATGCAGCATCTCCTTCCTTTCTGGTGACCTCACTCACTCGCAGGAACACAACAATGCTCAAGGGAATTGTTATTTGGCTGCGGTATTCTGTGGGGTGGAGGTACATTCCCCAATCGGGTAGCTTACAATTACGCTCCCTACCTCTCTTTTCGCCAGAGCGTGCAGGTGAAGTTGGCTTTGGTTGACACAGATGTTGATGAACCACTTACACCCCAAAATTCCTTTTGTCAAATAGCTTTCACCCCTGGTCATTACATGTCCATACACTACGAATCTCGATTTCCTCTCTTAAAGAACAAGAAAATGATGATGATGATGACCCGACATACATGTTCTCTCAGCCTGCTACTCCGAAATGAGATTTTCGCTTTTTTTGTGTCGAAAATCACAAGGTCGGATAAATCAATTCCATCTCATTAACGCCCTTTAGACATACAAAGCTTTTTTTTCACAATATGTCCTTTTCTTATGCAGATAAAGAATTAATCTTAGAGAATCATAATTCAAATTTTCATAATTTTATCATTGTAATGTTATAAAGAGGAAAAAATGTTTATTTGTAACGAATAAAGTATCAAGCTACTTACTCTTTTGTAATTCTTTCGCCATTCGAAAGCGAAATTGTTCAGAAAAACATGGCTCATGTTTATTTTATTTCAGTGTTAATAATAATTAAAAAGTTGACGCAAACGAAGCGGTATATTATATTTTTGCAAATAAGCGCACTGCCCGCCTGGTGGCAACCGTGGTTACCGTAGCTTATGGACTCTATACTCTCCTAGGAAATCGCCTCGACACTCGACAGTCAATTCATAATTGACAGTTAAGAAAAGGTGAAGTCTTAACAATATCATGTCCAAAAAATATAATATGCTTAGGATTTCGAAAATCATATTATATAGACGAATGTTTGGCATCATTTATTAACTTTATTGACTTGCATGCAAAATTATGATTTCGTCTGAGATAGGAATAATACTTTATTAAAATAAATATTAATGATTAAAAAAACGGTAAAATAAAGCAACTATTCCGAAAATAAGTCCATGTTCTAATTACAGCAACAAGTTTGATGTGAATATGCTGCAGATATTTTAGGCATGAAAATAACAACAAAATTTAGGCACGAGAATAACAAACCGTCAAACGAGAAATCCATTCCGTGTATTTTTAAACGATCTAAACAAACGTAAGGGAACAATAGTTTACTCTAAACATTTCTATATCGGCCGCATGTGGTACACTGTTTCAGTGAACTTGTAACTTTGCAGCTGGCTCCAGCCGAGCACAAGTCGCGAGTTGTGGAAAACGTTGTCGAGTCAGCGCGAGCAGTTGGTCGCCGCCCGCCACGCGAGTCGCCCGCGAGCCGCCACTCTATCGCCGCCCGAGCCCTCCGGCTGCATCTCGCGATTGCATACACGCGCTCTTATCTCAGTGCATTACATTTTTCATTTGCATAAGGTGCATTGTGTGACGTCACGACCTTCACCCGTTATCGCCGACACCGGTCACCGGTAAGTCGACTTGTACACGGAAATGAGAATGACACCTGTTGGATTGCACCCCGAGGATGTTGTGTATACAATTGTATTTATTACTACAGTTTTAATTATTCAAACAAATTCCTTTAAGTACTATTTAAATAATTTTATATTAACCAGAAATAATATAAGTTTTATTTGAATTAATAAATTAAAAAAAACTAACATATACACATATTTTAATGATTTATACATGTTGTTATATTTAATTTGTATGACGTTTCTAAGTGCTTATAATAGCTTATACAATGACGTACATTAATTGTACAAATATAAATAATTGTTTTTTTATATAAATAATTAATTGTACAAATATAAATATAAATAATTGTACAAATATAAATAAAATAATTGTACAATTACCATGGAAGCGAAGAGTTATTAAAAACGTTAATTAAACTATATTTCTTTCGTTTAATTAAGTATTAGAAAAGACTTCAAAGACCTTTCACTCTTTAATTTCCTTTGAGACGGCTCTTGAGCCTTGAGTATTGTGATGGGATTTTAATTAGATCGGTGTAAGACGTCGCGCCGCTCGCAGGAGCTCGCGGGAGCTCGCAGGAACTCGCCCGCAGTTTATTGAAACAATTGTACAAGTAACCGCCGTTCGTGGAATCGCCAGGGGATAAATATACTCTGTTTTTGTTGTAGTTCTTTTGAAAATATCATTTATTAATATAACGTTACATGATCAAGAAATAATATCGGTTACTAAATAATAATAATTATATCATCTTCAGCCTGTATCTTCCCCAATGCTTTTCACCAAATACAATCCTCCGCCTTCCGCGTCCAGCCGCTTTCTTAAAATCATCGGGCCATCTAGAAAAGAGAGCGTCCAACACACTGTCGTCCTACGCGCATCCACTCTAATACTTTCCTCCCCATCTGCCATTGCTTACTCGGCAGATGTGACCGGCCTATTGCCATAATAATAATAAATAGATAAATAAATATTCCAGGACAATTACACAGTATCATCCAGCCCAAACTAAGCCTCGGAGCCAAAGTGACCATTGCCATTCGACCAACGGGCTCGTCGTGTACTGTTTTGTTGTCGTGTAATGAAACCAATGTCGTTGCAAACCAATGTCCATGCAACAGAAGGAACCGTATTCTGATGCAATTTAGTGTGGGTATGCCACACTACTACTGCAGCAGAAAACGGTTCAAAGTCAAAGTCAGTCAGTAGGTTGGGTCACACTATCGCCATCCTTATCATATCAGCAATAATATACTAATATGCTATCTCTGTTCCCCACGGAGCACAAAATGTCGCGAATCTTTCTTGCAAAAATATGAAATTGATTAAAGTACATGTTAAAATCACTCACTCAAGAACACAACTACCCTCAAGCGAATTGTTATTTGGCAGCAGTATACTGTGAGGTGGAGGTACTTCCCCAGTCTCGGCAGCTTGCAAATACACTGTAGACTACCTCTCTTTTGACAGAGCCTCGTTCACTAGTCGACAGGGTGCACCACGTGCAGGTGAGGTTGCTTTGGCCCTAAAAGTCGTGGTGAGTGACTACACCCCAATACTTTACACAACAATACACGTCACTTTATCACCCTTTAAAATGTAACTCAGGGTGATATTTAGGCAAAAGCGCCCAATTTCGCAAATTTCTTATTCTGGGGTACTATCTCCTAACTCTAAATGACCGTCGCTGGATAAAACCGAACCACGAGCACGCGAACTTGTCTTGAACCTCAAAGAAGCCTTGAACTCCTTACCTCTCTTTTCGCCAGAGCTTCGTTTGTCAGTCAGCAGGGTGCACCGCGTACAGGTGAAGTTGGCTTTGGTTCAAAGAAAGATGTTGATGAACCACTTACACCCCAAACTATTTCGTTTGACTAAACCCAATGTGAAAAAGTTACGAATATTTTTTTTTATTAAATTGTCAGGACAAGATTTGTATGGAAAACCCACAGGAATGAGATGGGAATGGAAAGATTGTGCCACAGCAGAGCGCTAGCTATACAGTGTGTCCTGGGATAACGTGTAACCTTAAAAGGGGTGAAAATAGATCTAAAATTATCGACAAAAAAAATACCTATTAAAAGAAATAAAAATATGCATATATTTTTATTTCTTTTAATAGGTATTTTTTTTCTATTTTTTTTCATGAATTAAGATTTATATTTTTCACTAAGTAACTATGTGAAATATCGATTTTTTTTCAAAGTAATCGGTCGATTTCGTCTCAGTTAGTATGCAAAGATAATACGATACCAAATAACCAGAAAAAATTAACAAAACTGTGCTTTTGGGTAAAAAAAAAACATATTTTATTCATTTCAAGATAACTTTTCACCCCCTTTTCACCCCATTTTCACCCCTGTCCTTTCACCCTGAGACACACTGTATACCATCTCATACCTGTGGGTTTTCCATACAAATCTTGTCCTAACAATTTCATTATATTTTTTTCCTAAATTTATCTGATATACCTATACATTCTCCTATTAATAATTATATAATTCTATTTTCGTAACAAGTCAAACGAAGCAGTACGTATTTTGATACTGCACTATTTCAGAGGAAAAATTACACGATACTGACAATATCTCCTACTTCGAGGACTGTACGAACTTACTCTTTATCTTATCATCAAGTTTGATATAAATAAAGAATTACATATACGAGTACTCGTAAGCGTAAGTAAAAGTCGAGCTAGTAAGTGTCGTCTACCGGCCCATAGAGGCGAACAGAAAAGTATTAATAGAAATATATTTCTTTAAGATAATAGAAATATATTTCTATTAATACTTTTCTGTTCGCCTCAATGGGCCGGTAGACGTCACTTACTGGCTCTTCAACTTGCCTTCTTTTAATGTTTATTGATACAAATATGTTTTACAAATTAATATACAATATGCTAAAACCACCTTATTTCGTATAAGGTTTCGACGTCAAACGCACTTGAACAATTTTAACTTAAGGATGTACATGAAAACTTTCGACGGATTTCTTCACACCGATTTCTATGCGTAATGGACACTTGAGAAAGTTATCTGCCCATCATCGCTCGCCGCCTTCGCTGAGTGACTTTTTAAACCGTGGAGAAGCTCGACCATTAGAATTGAAGTCTCTTGGCCGCGAGTCACCTGGACCGCATCCCCGCTGCCACTACAAACTATGGGGCTCATCAACATCGTTAGAGCTACTTTTTTAAATACTACTTCGGGTGGCAGACAAGCATACTGCCCGCCTGATGTGAAGCGGTAACCGTTGCCATGTTAACGCTCGCAACAAGAAATATCGCTCACGCGCCGCCACCCTCGCTGCCAACGCAGCAAATTCTTCACTTCAGTCACTCACAGGACAACGACCCTCAAGGGAATGCTTATTTGGCTGCGGTATTCAGTAAGGTGGAGGTATTTCCACAGTCGGGCAGCTTACCAAATAGGCTATGACCTACCTCATTTTTTACCAGAGCCTCGTTTACCAGGTGAGGTTGGTTTTGGTTCAAAGACATTGATAAAGCACTTACACCCCAAAAATATATTAAATGAAAATGATTTATATTCAGACTACAGTCCATAGGTTACAGAATTATGAAACAAGCAGTATGAAGTAGAATCTAAAGCAGAAAAGTTGAATGCAGCATGCCCAGACGGTCACTGCTGCGCAAGCTGAACATACAACTCAGTGAAGCTCCGGAAAACTGTTGCATGTATCCAGTTTGATCATCTTCAGGATCTTGTTGCTGCTGCACTTCACCTCTACGCAGTAATGGACTGTTCGCGCATGAGGGGATAGAAATCATCACCAGCAGCATCTGAGAACATACCAACTGCGCTGCAAAATCGGGGAAGCCTCAACCAGTCCCTGAAAGTAATGGGCTCGCGAAACACGGTGAAATTGGTCTATAGGGCACATTGGTAAAAATATTGCCAACTTCACCTGCGATGGTGCACGCTGTAGAAACAAGGGTCTAGCAAAAGAAGATCTAGTAGAGTCTACCCGAATTAGTACCTCGGCCTCTCAGAAGACCACAGCCAAATGGAACGTAACTCTTCAGGAATATTGTGTTCTTGCGAGTGATTTGGGTCATCAGACGTGAGAATTGTTTGAGCAAAGTAAATTATATTCAATGCTTAGGACTTTGTATATGGCATCAAAAGTCAAAAAGTACGTAGCAACTATGGCAATCAAGTTTGCTTACAAACAGAACCACTATACAGCCAGAATAAAACACAAAATTAAGTTCTAACGAGGAGATCCTGCAGTGACAGCGCACGAACAATACTTTTATATTGCAAGTGGTTATATGCTGCGGTAACCGCTTTACATTAGTCAGGCCGTATGCTTCTACGGTAACGAGGTTACTATCACTATGGGGTTCTTCAAGATAAACATAAACGGGTTTATACAGGGTCTGCAACGCGTGGGTGATGCTCTGATGTGCAAGCATCCTTACGCCACGATAACTTCTTACCATCAGGCAGGTCGTATGCTTATTTGTCACTGTATCTATACTGTCGTATGCTTGTTTGGCATCCGACGTGTATAAATCTTAATATCGAATTCTATTCCTTGAATTCAAATAGTTGAGAATAACAGAGAGATAGGCCAAATGCCGGGCATCGACACATGTAAATACAGTTTTTAATCTAAATAAAGAATTTATTTTATTGGGAATTTATCGTAAATAGATAACTCTCTAGTAGAGATGGACAAAATACCGGCATCTTAAGAGTTATCTATCCGACACTTGCAGAGCGACTGTTAAGATATGGACGGTGATATTTTTTTATACCACCAAAGTGACAAACAAGCATACGGCCCGCCTGATGAAAAGCAGTTACCGTAACCTATGAACGCCTGTAACACCAGGGGCATCACACGCGCGTTGCCGACCCTGTGAAAACCTCTAGACGCCCTTCTTGAAGAACCCCATGCTGTAGTCTCCTGATCAAACCTTGACAGGCGGTTCATTCTACAGCTAGACAGTACTCGGGAGAAAACTTCTCTGGAACCGCGTAGTACGCGACCACTTAGGCTCCAATGTGCGAGGATGAATTCCCTGTCGATGGCGAGCGGTGCGACTGTAGAAGGAGGCCGTGGGCATCATGTCAAATAACTCCTCTGAACACACCCCATTGTACAATCGGTTGAACACACAAAGGGACGCAAAAAGTCAGAATCCAAGTCCTTTTCCAGAAGGCCACTACTCGCCATCCATACAACCGCTACCAACTAATGCTGGTACCATTTGCCATCATCTACAACAACCAGAAATAATCGGTCTCTACAAATCGGCACAGGAAATAGCTGCGGTTCCGTCGTCCGCCTGGTCGAGACCGTTACCGCCCTACAGACACCCTCGTCAAAGATGCCAATTTCCACTGAAATATGGCCGATTGCCGCGAACGTGCTGATGCTTTAACAACACATAATACTCTCGTGGATCCCGCTATCGTAGAATAAAACGTCTATTTTCGTACGAGTAAACATTATCGACGGGAAACCGGCACACATAACAATAAATATCATATCACTACAAAAAAGATTATATTTTAATTCCGAGCTTTTTGTATCGCCAGAGTATTAAATTATTGTAGATGTATATTGTTTGTATTGTAGAGTTCGTTTCATGTTTATGGTTGGATTTAGATGAAAGGCAAGGCAAATATTATGAACTGGGATAACACACGGGCTGCTTCTTTTAGTGATGCGCGTACGTAAGGGGCCGTCCATTAATCACGTGAGGCTCGAAAGAGGGGGGAGGGGGTTCGGCAAAAATCACGAAACATCACAAGGGGGGAGGGGGAGTGTAGTAAGATACCACGTGTATTTATTTTTTTAAGTGCTTTTCATCAGGCGGACTGTATGCTTGTTTGTCACCTTAGTGGTGTAACAAAAATCCTTATTAATATTCTGAAAATTTTAAGATTCTTTGTAAATACAAAAATACACGTGATTTGAGGGGGGGGGGGGGGGGGTAGCCTTACACCTCACAAAGTATCACCAAGGGGGTGGGGGGGTGTTAAAAATGCAAAAATAAACCTCACGTGATTAATGGACGGCCCCTAAGTACACAATTTTGAAGTGAAGTAAAATTTTTTTTTCGTAGATTATTGTAGACGACCGAGAAATAATACATTATATATTTTATGGAATGGTTTTCTTGTTTATTTGTTTGTAAAACTTTGTTCTACAAATAATATAAAGTGCAATAACAGAATATTAAATACAGTGGCGGGCTAGTCTCAGCAGGGATTCTTTATTGGTTCCAGTCAAAATCCTTGAAAGGATTGTGTTATTAAGTCGCGTTTAGAACTTTAAATTATGTACAATATGAAATCACATTTTAAAGCAGAATACCACAGTCTAAAATTTTAAGTTTATATGGAAATCTCTGTACACTTTTACATACTTTTGCAATGTTAATTAGAGTTTAACACTACCGCTGGTCTGGTGACCTTACTTAACCACAGAAACACAACATTCCTAAATGGTATTGGTATTAGACTAAGTGTGGGGACTTTCCCAGCCGACCTCTTGTCCTACCTCTCTTTCATTTCGTTCGCTAGGCGACAGGGTGCACCATGTACAGGTGACAATCGCTTAGGTTCCAAAGATGTAAAATATAGTTAGCCAAGGCAGTGACAACTTACTATATAGTGGCCTTGACTCGTGTCCATTATTAACACGCATCCGACACGTAATTGCCTTGATAGTATCTTAATGGGTGTTATTAAAACCTTTTAATTTCAACTCGTAATAATGGCTTCATTAAAAGTCATTGTTACTGTCAGCAGGAGGTTAACACTAGTATTAGGGATTATATAAGGTATCTCTATCACTAAGGAAGTAAAATTATCATTGCGCCTTTGTGGCGTATGGCGCTGATGGCAAGCAGTTATCGTAGATAGCTTGAACACCAAAGGGCACGGCCATTCGCGACAGTGGAACTAAATCTTTCTTTAAAAAAAACTTATTATCTATATACATATATAAAAGGGAAATACCACTCATTGATTAATCACGAAATCTCAGAAACTGTAACACCTACAAGTTTGAAATTTGGCACGTAGGTTCCTTATAGGGTGTAGCTAAGAACGGATTTTCGAAACTTCATCCCTAAGGGGATAAAACGGGGGTTGGAAGTTTGTATGAAATTCCTATGTTTTTGAAGTAAGAGACTATTCCCATGATACCATCAGATGACCAATTTGAATTTAAACATCAACTATTTCCGATAAAGGTATGCTACGCGATGACCATTAATAAAGATGAAGAAGAGGCCAGGCTTTGAAAGTGGCTGGTGTCGATCTCAGAAATGATTGTCAGTTCACCGGATAGTTTGGTTATCCTCCAACCCGAAAGAAAAACTAGAAATATTGTTTACAGAGAGGTCTTGAAAAAATAATAGCCGTCGACTTCATTGATTCTAAAAATTCGTCTAGATATTGATTGTTTTTATCTTTCTTTTATTTTTTCCTTCCATTAGGTATTTAGCTTTTTCGAATATAATAAAAAAAATATGTCCATATAACTAACTCCATGCGTACGAAGTCGCGGGCGGCCGCTAGTATATAATATAGTACCTACTAGTGATTGTTGGCACTTGGTGGAACTTGTCCAACGTTGCAATATTTTTTTTTTTTTACCTTTCGTTTCGCTATAAAAGCCAATCCTATATAAATGTTCATTTGATACCCATATCATAAATATAGGTATCGAATTGTTGCGTGAAACAGAGTAAGTAAACTATTTTGTCATTTTTTGAATTAACAACCAATAAAAGTCAAATATTTTGTTTCGTTTATTTTTGTTTTCCTAAAAGTGAGTATTAAAGCCAAATTTGTACCGTAAAAGTGCAGAATGTAGTCATATTCTTACTCTGGCATTACCACAATAACCTTACTAACACAGATTTCATACAGGTACTACTATTTCTCATCTTCTTACACACGTTATCTTTCAAGCAACGGCGACTACGTCGCGTCGTATGAGACTATGAAATATGAAGCAGAAGTCTGCGAGCCGAGTCCCGCTTCACTCTATGTGTTCAGCATACAGAGTTTCTTCGACGCCAGCTTGGCCTTGTTTTTAGGTGACTTTGCGATTGTAAGGGATCCTGATGATCTTAATTGAATCAAATAACCACTATTTGAACTAATTTCAATAGTACTCTAGTATTCTAGTCAGAGTGCAGACCAAATTAGTAGGGCTGATGTAGTTTCTCCAGTAAATATTTAATCCGTAATCGAATTGCGCCCGTTATCGGGGTGGGCGGAGGGATAGCAAACTAGAAATGTGTCGGCCTATCTAAATATCAAGTAGATGCCTTTAAAATGATAATAACCACAGGAATTAACGCGATCATATATGCGAGGTATTTTTACGTACCTTTATTATTGCCTGACGTATCGAGCAGGTTGCGCCGGCGGCCGTGGTCACAGGCTGACTGTCTCAGCGGCGGCGTGACTTTCTCTCCGTTGTCGAAGTCGATGAATCTTCATCTACCCCCGTGTTGTTGAATATGCATTTAATAAAAGTATGTAAAAATACCTTACATGCATGATCATGTTAATTCCTGTGGTTATTTATCAGTTTAATCATGCAATACGAAAGTTTTAGGCTTGTTGCCCATGTCACAAAATTATAAAAACTCTCTATCAGTAACGTAAAATACATAAAACTAGAACGATCTGCGATCTTAAAATTTTAATAACTTATGTACGACGTGTTTTATGTTCGGTCAAAGTTTGGTGGGAAAGTCCATTTTAAAGGTATGAAATTATAAAAAAAAAATATTACCATTGTAGAAACAATAAAAAATACTATAACTTTTGTTACGGCACTGGCTACATAAACGTAATATTTAACATAGCTGTCGTACAAATTTCTGATTTAATGCATATAAAATAGCACGGTGTGACGTCATAACGTGGTGGCCTTTTGTATGGAGCGTTTTCGGGATAGTCCAAAATTGTGATCTTTAAGTTATCATATCTCGAGAAGTTTTTATGCAATCGAAGTAATTATTTCACCTATATTTATATTATTGTGACGTCTTTAAATAACAAATCGAAAAAAATAGGATTACTGTTTATTGTTTTTCCGTTAAATTACTTGACGGAGACTAAATTTCTTGAACATGACATAACAACGTTGTGTACATAGAAACGTTGTTATTGTTTTCGTCACCAAATTACTAAATAATGTTATTTAGTTTACTCAATTTCCACGCAATTTTTAACCAATGTGGCGCTAGTGTCGATTTCAAGAGTGCCATTTCACGTATTTTCGATTGAAATTGGGATCGGATATTGGAATTGTGCGTCAAGAGTAGCCCTGCTGATTGATTTAGTACCAGAGCCACGAAGTACAGACGGAACTGTCACTGTCGTAGGTGCATTACGGCATCAACAAAAATCCATCCACATGGATGGAATTTTTATTATATTGGCAGATCGCAAATTATCAAGACAACATAATCTTGATAATTGGCCATCTGCCACAGTACGCTTATTATGACATTTTCTACCGCGAACCGTGAAATTGTCGAATTAACTTCCCTCAGCGGTGTTTCTAAACAAATAACACATATGATTCTTCACGAAAAGATTCTGTTTTTCCTTGATAAGGCTAGCAACGGGTTGAGATCGCCTTTATGTTGCTGATTTCTACCGACGGTGTATAAGGTGCGTTTACACACAGATAACTTTTGTGGAGCAGCACTATGCAACACGGCAACCATAGATTAGTCGCCGCTCCGCTTCGACTACATGCCGCACTGTCTAAAAACAACAGCTCCGTGAATGCGGCTACTCAATATTGTAGTGTGCTTAAAACAATGTGCATTCATGCTAGTGTGCGTGAAGAATTGTATTGCAACAGGCTCGGGTACGCCGACTTCGGCGTATTTGTTGCCGCATTATACAAGTGCGCCGCGGCATCTAGTCGAAGCGGAGCGGAGACCAATTGATAATCTAAGACGGCAACATTAGGTGACTTTTGTGACCACGTGTTGAATATTTGTTGAATGTTTGTTACTCACCGCGTCCCATGGAAGTAATAAGTACTTATTACTTCCATGCCGCGTCCTCACCGGTCATCAATTAACCAAGGGCAACTTCCAGCAACATTGAGTTGCACAGCATTTATTAAATTATATTGTAATTGTTACTTTTCCGCCTCAATAAGTACATGTTATTTTATGTTGTCGTGTTGAGAATATTCTCTAACAACTCTATTTCTATCGATTGTTAGAGAACTGACTGAGACTGTTTTCAAAAGATAGGCTACATTACCTAACATATTAAAACACAGCAGCATATAATACTAATAATAAATAACTTTTTGTTATCGGATGTTGTTCAGTAACACTTGGAAACGTAGTTCAACAAAAAGCAGCTGTGGTGTAACCGTTAGAACAAGGCCAGCAGCGGACCGGAAATGGCCGTATTGCTCTTAGCGCGGTGGTGGTTAGTGCTTAGGTTATCCATCAGGTGACCTACATGTTTATCCTATTTACAAAGAAGGAAGGGTTACGTTTTTCGAGTGTATGTGTGTATGTATATTTATTTGGCACGCTCTACAGCCTAAACCCCTTTCAATAACTATATAGCGGATAGCGGATTTCTAAATGTGAGGTGACATACGATTCGTGTAAGCTGTGAGAGTGATGTAGTGTATATTATTTCAATATAATATATGCGGAAAACAAAGTCGGAGGATTAAAACCAAAAAAATGTTACAATTTCTGTCGAATTTTTTTGGTTAATAATTTCTTGTTTTTATAAGTAGAGTGACAGACAAGCATACGACCGGCCTGATGCGAAGCTGCAACCGTAGTCTATAGATTTTTACAAAATATACTAAAGTGCCTTTATCCCTGTTGCCAACACATCAATTTCCTGGAACACTCAGTGGAACAGAGCAGGAACAGAGCAACCCTCTAGGTCACACGTAAATTTCTTGGCTGCAGTATTCTTTCAGTCGGGCACCCTATATGTAGTTATTCTGTAAATTTTCCTTTCTTTAATGATTTTCCCAACATGTTAATTTTAGATTCGCATCTGGTCAATAAAGTAGGCCCTGTCTGTATGCATCGTGTATGTTACCGTAGGTACATCTAAAATGATCGAAGGTCAAGAATCCAACGATCCGTGTGCGTCGGGCGTCGGGCCGGCCGCTGTCCCCCGCGGTTGATTGCTTGATCGATGTCGGCGCGGCCACGCGGCACGCGGCCGCACGGAGCTCCGCCACACCGCGGACACTTGTCACTTACACGCCGCGATGCGTGATTGATGGCCGCCGCCTCCCGCCGCCCGCCCGCGACCAGAGCTCAACACTATTCTGCTTTCACAGGTGTCACACAGTACGGGCAGGGAGGAAAATGCTTTTAAAAGTAATGTAATGTGAAGGGGAAAAAGTACCTACAGTTGATAAATATTCTTTTCATCCCCCCATCTCGGAAATAATATTTCTGCTCTTCGATGTCTGAGTACAAAAGTCGTTTTTATCCGCTAGAGGATAAAGTAAATTTGAATTTAGTACATCGTGTGCACAAAGTTTGTGAATTCAAAACATCATTAAACCTATTTACTTCTATCTTCATGGTGACGAATTTATCATACTTTTTTTTTAATTTGTTAAAAGCTCAGACTCGGAACCTCCTTGGTGTACTTTTTTTTAATTTGCTTTGCGCGAGCAATTTCCTTTTCACGTTATATTCTTAAAACCTGAGTTAAAAACAAGAAACTTGAAAACAAGTGAAAAACTTAATCAGTAAAGTCAATAGATATGCTTATTATCTATATCTATTATATCATTTCCTCGCTGAGATGGGATGAAAAGTTACGTGTTGCACTCGAGTGCAAAGATTTTACACCTCGTGCTCTTTTGATTCCCTCGCTAACGCTCAGGATTCTAATTTTTTATTCACTCGCTGCGTTCGTGATTCAATTTTAGAATCCTTCGCTTGCTCGGTCATCAAAATTGAGCACGCGGTTAAAAAGCAACTTTGCACTCTTGTATAATTTTATCAATGAGGGTCTTTTGGCAGCACTGTAGCGTAGCCGGGTCCAATCATGTGTCAATTCATAGCATCTTGTCAAATGTCTTGTTGACTTCTTCTGTTGTCTTGTCGTTTTGAAGTTTCACTGTCAAAAAATTCAGGACAAATTGACAATCTGGACCCGACAGCGACATCTGGTGTCAGAAAAAATATCAAACATCCCCATTGTACAATGACAGTCCTTGACAGACAGTAAGAGACTGGAGTCGGAACAAGGTGTAAAACCTATACTGATAGGCTCCAGGCCATGGGTTCTCTCCTGGATTTTACCTCATAATCCGGGGTTAAAACCAACCCCACCTGCATGAGGTGTACCATGCCGACTGATCAACAAGGCTCTAGCAAAAGAGGGGTAGGGCTACGCAACGTATTTAAAGCTGCCTCACCGGGGAGGTTCCTCCACCTCACAGAAAATTGCAGTCAAATAACAATTGCTTTGTTTTTGTTTCCTCCGAATGACCACCAAGAAGGAAGGAGTTGCCTTGGTAGCGAAAGTGGCATGAGAGTGGTAAGATATCATGTCGCGAGCGCTTATAAGGATACGGTAACCGTTTCAGAATCTTAGCAATATAACTGACAGCATCACCAAGGGGTCGCCGATCCGTTGCCAGCCTTTTAAGGGAAATTATAGACTCTGTTCTTGAAGGATCCCATGTCGTAATTGTTCCGAAACACCGCTGAGGGAAGTTGATTCCACAGTTTCACCGCTCGTGGTACAAAATGTCTTAGGATTTAAAATATCCCGTAGTAGATCGCCAATTATCAAGAAAATTTGTTATAAAGTTAAAGGAAATTTGAAATTGATTACACCATTGTGTTATACTTGTAACAAAGTCTTAAATTTAAATTACAAAATATTAATTTGAAGTGTTTTAGTAGAAATAATTTACACCTGAAGAATAGATGCTGATTTGTTCTGAAATAATTCGGACGCTCGCTGAAAGACGTGACTGTTTTCATAATATGATCATTAATTGCTCCTATTATATTAAGTGACGAACTAAATAATTAATAATGTGCTTGTTCTGTCGTAGGTAAGTATATAATATCACAGTATAAATATTATTACTACGTACAGTATGGCCACTCCCTGCCGCTCTCTCGTGTCGACTTCACCTGCCCTCTGAAACGAATCTGGAACAGTTTGTATGGCGCCGCACGCACACACGCTCGGTTTACGCCCTGCACCGACGTCTTTGTTTATGTAGTAGAAAACGACGCGACATTTGTATGGAGTGGCCGGGGTGTGGTAATAGACTTGTTTTCTTTGAGGAACCTGGATGACTTGCACAGGTATCCTAGTGTGCAATCCAAGACAATCAGATACTAGATGACTGATAACATTACTTAATACTTTTTTTCTAACTACATACATATGATACTCAGAAAACAACGAAACCAAACAAACAGATATGTTCATGTCACAAATATTTCTCTTGTGCGGGGATCGAACCCGCGACATCGGAGTCAAAGTAGCCATAGCTAGCCTAACGCCCGCCCCGCCTGGGCCCTGACTGGGCCCTGACTGTGCCCGTCATCGAGATTAGAATGGAGTATTCTATGCTATTAATTAGGCTAAAATATGTTAAATTTGTTTAAAATATTTTTAATTAGGCTAAAATATGTTAAATTTGCATGCTATTTATAATGGCTAAATAGGCTGGTGATTTGTTTTAAATAACATCTGTTTAAATGTTACCCTATTTATTGCAAATAAAAAAAAAAATATTTTGAATTATTCTTATTCGCCCTCCTTCTAGATGGTCTATACCCTATACCACGGAGAGTGCTCTGAAGAACTGTTTTCCCTTATCCCTTCCTCTCCTTTCCGTCACTGAACAACACGTACTGGCTTGCGGTACCACAAATTCACCGTTGGTTTCATTCCGTCGCGTACTAAAAAGTTTGGCAACTCCTATCTATGTCGCACTATTAAAAAGTGGAACGCGTTGCCGGCATATGTATTTCCTCAATCTATATATGTAAAGAAAAATATAATTTCTTTCTTCTTCTTTTTTTTTAAATAATTGATCGCATCAACAATGTCATTGTTACGTGTCATACAAGTGGCGACCTTTAACCTTGATAATCTGTGGATACGTCATGAGAAAGCAATTTTTCAAATAAAATAGTCTTCGTTGTTAGTTATTTAGAAGTTGAGAATATATTAAGAAAATTGTGATTCGGATCGACATTGGGATTAAAAACATTAAATGTCGTTTCTTTTTATTACAGGTAGGGTTTGTTTTCCATACTGTTTATTTTGTAGTCTAAAATAAGCAAATGAGTGTATGTTACACTTAGATTAACAAAATAAATCTTTTTATTACAGAGAAACTCAGTTGTGTTTGACTCCGTCGCCCAAATCACTAATTTAGTATTATAAAACGACATTTATTGTCAGAAAATGGAAAAGTTAAAATTTACGTTTCAAGTCAAATCAACAATAGACGGAAAGTCTAATTACATTGCCATAACCTCTATCACCACACAAGATGACAAAATTTACCTGATTCCTGAGGAATATCAAGCAGTATCACAATACCACAAACATGTCCAGACCTCAAAAGCTTTCGCTACAGTGAGAAATACATTGAAGAAAAGACATCAAAGTAGAGGCGTGTGGATTAAAGTGACAAAAGATCTATTACAAACATATTGTGATGAGGATGAAAACATGATTTTCCAAGACCAATTTCTTGAGGAAATTACCCAAGAACAGGCAGCTATTGTCAACAAAAAAAATTTGGAAGAACCTTTGGTGAAAATTTTGGAAAAGTTAATTGAAAGTCAACAAAACAAAGAAAAACAAAGTTTAAAGAGGTTAGCCGATAGATTTGTGATTGAAAAATTTGATGGAAAAGGTATAAGTGCATGTAACTGGATGGAAACGTTTGAAAAGGAGTGTGATAGATTTGATATAGGAAAAGAGGAAGAAAAAATTGAAATTATGAGGCTATTTCTGGAAAAATCCTGCGCTGATTGGTACTCTTCAATGATGATCAAGCATAGTTTACAATCGGAGTGGTCCGAGTGGAAATCAAACTTTTTGCAAACCTACGCTAATAAAGGTTGGACTACAAGCAAGTATGCTTTATTTTTCAAGTATCAATCAGGATCTTTATTAGAATATGCTATTAAAAAAGAAAAACTGCTACTGGAAGTCAGAAAAACAATAGACCAAGGAACCCTAATTGATATAATTGCTGCCGGCTTACCAGATTTTATAACGGATAGAATTATCAAAGAGGAAATTGTAGAAACAAAAGATTTATTTAGTGAACTCGGCAAGCTAGAACATTTGGTTGCAAGGAAGAAATTTATAAAAAAAAAAAGAGAAGATATAAATCCAATGAAAGAAAAGTGTAGTATTTGTGAAAGTTTACAAAAAGGTGTGCGCTATCATTCAGAAGATTCTTGTTGGTTCAAAACAAAAACAAATAGCGCAAGAGAAAGAAATAATAAACAAATCAAACACATTAACAATTCGGAATTAGAATGTGAACTGCAGTGTGAAGAGCCAAAAAACTAATAGTGCCGCCATTAATCAAGGTAAAATTAGTATTGAACAAAAATATTGAAGTGTTTGGAATTTATGACTCTGGCTCTAACGTGTCATTGATAAATTCAAAATTATTGAAGATAACCAAAAACCAATTGAGTTATTCTAACAATACTAATTTAAAGACAATTAATGGCGTCAAAAAGGCAAATGGCATAATAACACTCGATATAACCATTTTTAATGTGAAAAAGAAAATGAATATTTTTGTCATTGATAAGGAAAACTTTGATTATGATTTTTTAATCGGATTAGATTGCATCAAAGAGTTTTTCTTAATTCAAAATGAAAACTTAGAAATCATTCAGAAAGTTCCTACACAAAGAAGTGAAGAAGTTTCTAAGGAAATAAATAAGTCAGATGTTGCTATTTCTAAGGAAATACAATCTAATAATTTAATAAACTTCAATGAGAACTTTAGTGAGGAAAACTTCGAAATTTGGATAAATCATCTAGACTATCAAAAACAAACAGTTATTGATGACTTGATATTGAATAATAAATCTGCATTTGCAAAGGACAAATATGACATCGGAATGGTAACGGATTATGAAGCACAGATCGATCTGTCAGTAGAAAAATATTGCAGTAAAAGGCCATATCGTTGTACAATTGAAGACAAGAAGGAAATTGAGAATCAAATTGCAAAATTGCTGGAGAAAAATATAATAGAAGAATCATATAGTCCTTTCGCAGCCCCAGTTACATTAGCTTATAAAAGAGATGAAAATAAAAAGTCAAGATTGTGCATAGATTTCCGAGAGCTAAATAAGATTGTTGTACCCCAATCCCAACCATTCCCACTTATTGAGGACCTAATAGTAAAGACCAGAGATTGCAAGTTTTTCTCTACCCTGGACCTAAATTCAGCTTTTTGGTCAATACCTCTGCGTATTACAGACAGACAAAAAACTGCATTTGTCACCCAAGAGGGCCATTATCAATGGACTTGTTTACCGTTTGGTCTGAAGACCTCGCCGGCTATTTTCCAGAGAATAATGTGTAATATAATACGGAAACACAAGCTTGGAGACTTCACGGTATGTTACATTGATGACATTTTATTATTCTCAAAATCATTCTCAGACCATGTCAGACACCTGGAACAGCTATTTCAAGCAATTAAAAGTGAAGGCTTAAGACTTAAATTTTCTAAATGTATGTTTGCAGCTGACTCAGTTAAGTACTTAGGTCACATAATACAGAATAACTCAGTTAGGCCACTGAAAGATAACTTAATATCGATCAAAAACTTCCCTACTCCAAAAACGAGGAAAAACGTGAGACAATTTTTGGGGAAAATAAACTTTTATCATAAGTATGTGCCACAAATAGCAATAAAATTGGAACCATTACACAACCTTTTAAGGAAAGGACAAACTTTTAACTGGACCAAGACATGCCAAGAGTCATTTGATGAAATGAAGCAAATATTATGTTCTCATCCAATATTGACAATTTTTGATCCAAAATTACCTATCCACATATATACAGATGCCAGTATTCTGGGAATAGGAGCAGTCCTAAAACAGCCACAAGAAAACAATGAAGAGAAACCAGTTGCATACTTCTCAAAAAAAATAAATGAAGTTCAAAAACGAAAGAAAGCTGTATATCTTGAATGCTTAGCAATTAAAGAATGTGTGAAGTATTGGCAACATCTGTTGATAGGTAGGAAATTTATTGTGTTTTCAGATCACAAGCCCCTGGAGAACATGAATATAAAGTCAAGAACGGACGAAGAATTAGGAGACCTAACATACTATCTATCACAATATGATTTCCAAATTAAATATTCTCCAGGAAAATACAACATTGAAGCTGATTGCCTAAGTAGAAACCCAGTTATAGAAGCGAATGAAAACCTGGATGAACAATTAAAAATAGTCAACATAATAACATTAGAAGATATCTTAAAAGACCAAGTCAATAATGAAAAGATTCAGAATATAAAAGCCAAGTTAATAACAAAAAACAATGTTTATTACAAGAAAGTTAAGGAAAAAGAAAAAATAATCCTTTCAGAGCAATTCAGTATACTATTCATGAAAAATGTACATGCCGACCTGGGTCACATAGGAATTAAGCAAATGCAAAGAATGATCAGCCCATGGTATACAGCAGAAAACATGATAAAAAATATAAAAAGAATCTGTGAAAGTTGTATAGTGTGTATAAAAAACAAATCAAGGGGAAAAAACAAATATGGATTGATGTCCCACTTGGGTCCCGCCACAGAACCTTTTGAGATATGTTCCATTGATACAATTGGAGGATTTGGTGGTTCAAGGTCAACAAAGAGGTACTTGCACCTGCTAACAGATCATTTCACAAGGTATGCATACATTTTGACCTCAAGTACACAAAATGCAAATGATTTCATTAAACTAGTCAAAATCTGTGCGGAAACTAACAATATTGGCATGATTCTCTCGGACCAATACCCGGGTATCAATTCAAAGGAATTCAAAAATTTTTTGGATGAAAAGAATATCCCAATAATTTTTACAGCTGTGGACTCGCCTTTCTCAAACGGACTCAACGAGAGACTAAACCAAACACTAGTTAATAAAATCAGATGCGGAATAAACACGAATAATGCTAAAATAGCGTGGACAACCTTAGCACAAAATTGTGTAAAAAGCTATAATGAAACTGAGCACACTGTTACTGGATATGCTCCAAAATATCTCCTAAACGGCACTGATGTTACAATTTTGCCAAATGAGCTGAAACTTAAAAAGACAAAGAATGAATTGATCCGAGACAGGGAAAAGGCTTTGGAGAATACATTAAGATCACATAATTACAACAAGACAATTTATGATAAAAATCGAAGACATATAGACTTCAAAGTTGGTGATACTGTTTTTATAGAAAACGGAAACAAGCTGAATAGGAAAAAGCTGGATGAATTGAGAATCGGACCTTATAAGATCATAGAAAAAATATCAAACTCAATTTACAAGATAAACACTGACCATAGGAAATCAGAGTCAAATTTTTTCCACATTTCGAAGCTAACTCCAGCCCCTGCGCTTGGTGATCATGAAAAGGATGAGTAAGTTGTCAGACTATTATATCTTCTGTGGGAGGGGGAGATGTAAAGAAAAATATAATTTCTTTCTTCTTCTTTTTTTTTAAATAATTGATCGCATCAACAATGTCATTGTTACGTGTCATACAAGTGGCGACCTTTAACCTTGATAATCTGTGGATACGTCATGAGAAAGCAATTTTTCAAATAAAATAGTCTTCGTTGTTAGTTATTTAGAAGTTGAGAATATATTAAGAAAATTGTGATTCGGATCGACATTGGGATTAAAAACATTAAATGTCGTTTCTTTTTATTACAGGTAGGGTTTGTTTTCCATACTGTTTATTTTGTAGTCTAAAATAAGCAAATGAGTGTATGTTACACTTAGATTAACAAAATAAATCTTTTTATTACAGAGAAACTCAGTTGTGTTTGACTCCGTCGCCCAAATCACTAATTTAGTATTATATATATATAAAATTCAAAGTCCTGACTGACTGATACATCAACGCACAGCCCAAACCGTTGGATCTAGAGATTCCAAATTTGCCACGTAGGTTCCTTATGATGTCTATGGGTGCACTAAGAAAGGATTTATCAAAATTCATCCCCTAAGGGGGTGAAACGGGGCTCCAAAGTTTGTATGGGGAAACAAGATTAGTTTGACTATTTTATCCGAAACTTTACACTAGTACTTCTATAGATAAATGAGTAAACACATGTTTCAGGATTTTTCAAAATTCAACCCCTAAAACGGTAAAACGGGGTGATAAAGTCTGAAAATCGTCATTGGTATTGTTTTTATGGTTTATCGGGTCGCTGATTACGAAAACAACAACAATTTTATAATCTAACATAGCCGACATGACATAAAATCACCCCTGTGCGGGTGCGGTGGGGTTAAAATGTCATAATATCAATATGGGTGTTGATTCTATGGTTTTCTGGGACGTCAATTACAAAAATGGCATCGATTTGAAAATATCAACCCCTAAAAGGGTAAAATGGGGTCAAAAATCTGAAAATCGTCATGGATATTATTTTTATAGTTTATCGGGTCGCTGATTACGAAAACAACAACGATTTTAAAATTCAAAGTGGCTAACGTGACCATCATCCTCTATTGAAGTGCGATAAGGTTGAAATGTCTATATATCAATATATGTGTCGTTTTTACGGGTTTTCGGAATGCCAATCCATACTAATATTATAAATGCGACAGTATGTCTGTTACCTCATCACGTTTAAATCGCTGGACCGATTTAGATGAAATTTGGTTGAGAGATACCTTGAGTCCTGGGAATGGACATACCCACAGAAATAAAAAAACACGTAGAAATCGTATGACGACCTATTAGTAAGAAAACCTTTGTCGCCAAACTCACACATGTAAAGCAAAATGTTAACGTGTTACTACATGCATGTTTGTGCTATGATTGGTCTAAAAATACTGTAAAAAATGACATATATACAAAAATATGTTAGTTTAAATTCAACCTTATGCAGTTATGACACGGTTCATAAACAATTAAATCCCGAATAAGCATCTAGTGAGCAATAGCTGTACTTCTTATTCTGTCAGATTCTAAACAGTATAGCTAATCGACGCAAGGTGGCGCTACTAATATTGATTTTAATATTATGACTTCTGTCCTTGACTAAAGGCTGATATTTGAATGACCGTACTGCACGAATGTCGATATCACTACTTTTCGAAGTGATGTAGTAATGAGGAACACCAAGTATCACCGAGTACTGCTACCGGATTAATGAATATCTACCTATTATAATTTTTGGTACCATAAAATTGAATATTTTTACAATCTTTTCTTCAACTTACAATGTATGTATGTCAGTATGTAACAATGTTTGTTCGGGTGGAATGCATTCGGGTGGTGCAACTTAATTTTGAGACAGATTTTCAACCGATTGAGCTGAAATTTTGTAGTACACGTTTGTTTGGATGACAATGCATGATAAACGTAAAAGCTGCCGTAGAAGCTTGTCCCAAAAAATATTTTTTTGAAAAAACTTATTAATTATGATGATATATGATGATGATAGGTGAAATCATACTTCACACTAATAATTATAAATGCGACAATTTGGTTGAGGATGTTTAGAACTTTGTGACTCGATCAGACTAGATGAAATTTTGCACAAATATAGATAGTTTGGATTAATATATAGGATACTTTATATGTGACAACGAAGTGCTACGCGAGCGAAGCCTCGCGCTACAGCTGGTTTCTTATGCCTGCCTATATTTATTTATAATTTATAACATTTCTTACAATTTATTATATTATGTTCATAATTATGATATAATATTTTTTCATAATTCAAAAATTATACTGTTTCAATATCGTGATGGGAGTAAATAATCAAGTAAATAAATACTGACGATACATGAGTCACATCACTAATCGATTAACGCTAGAATGTTCTAAACAAGAGACGTGGAGTGCGTTAGAAATTTGACCTTATAATTAAACGCATAAAGGTTACTTTAGTTTGTTCGCGTTTGTGCATTTTATTGAATATGCTTAAATTCTATTAAATAATGAAAATAATGAGAAATATTACTTACCGATGGTATGAAATGCCACCATTAGACACATTATTTTTGCTACTATTATTCTTACACGATAATATGGCACAAGAAGGCATTTTTATATTTTTTTTCTATGATTGTTTCCGCGGCTGTGACAAATGACGACTGAGATATGCGACGATCGAGATATGCCAAATTGGAGTATATTGACCTACGCGGGTAACGCCCACTTGTTATTTCTAGTCCTTTTTTATTTCTGTGGACATACCTATGATAATTTTTATCCCAAAAATTACCTATTATTGTTATTTATTGTACCCGTAGGGCAGTAACGTGACCATCATCCCCTATTAGGGTGCGATGGCGTTGAAATGTCTAAAATGTGGTGAAAAAGTCTGAAAATCGTCATAGGTATTGTTTTTATGGTATATTGGGTCGCTGATTACGAAAAAAACAACTACCTATTTAATAATCCAACATAGCCGACGTGGCAACTCTGTAGGGGTGCAATGGGGTTGAAATGTCATAATATCAAAATGGGTGTTGATTCTTAGGTTTTCTGGGACGTTAATTACGACAATGGCATCGATTTGAAAATATAACGTAGTGGACATGAATTACTTAAAAAGATTTTTCAAATGTTACCTCTAAGAGGGTGAAACGGAGGTCCAAAATTTATATGGGAAAACGAGAATAGTTGGACTATTTTATCCTAAATTTTACACGAATACTTCTATTGATTAATGAGTAAACACGTGTTTGCCCCGAAAGTCACGCGAGCGAAGCCGGGGCCGAAAGCTAGTCATACAATATGGGATCCTTCAAGCGAAGCGTGAAGAAGCATCTTGTAGGCCAGCATGGCAGCGTCAACTGACAAGACATCTATAGTGTCCGACCGAATGTTCGGTTTCGGTTTCGGTTTCGGTCGAGTTTCGGCAAAAATAACGAGTTTCGGTTTAGTTTCGGTTTCGGCGGCAAACCTGCCGAAACTACGACCGAAACCGAAACTTCATTCGAGAGTTCCCGCGCTGTGCTCGGTCATGTTCGGCGCAGTAAATTCCATCCAAGCGACGAAGATATTTTGCCGCGTCCACGTGGCTAATCATGTCGTGACTTGTTTGCGTTTGCAGTGCGTTTTGTTTGTTGTTTGTGAGTTTTTGTGTGTTGTTTTGAATTCGGAAGTTTTATCATGTGATGTTGTATTAAGGGTAGGTAGTAAACACAATAATTTAATATAACAAACTAATGCATAGATTATAGTAGAATCAAGTCTAACATAACTATCTGAATATTTTGTGGTTAATTTAACTCATTCGGTAATGCTATACGTAAACAAACAATAGTTAGGTACTTGGTACTTACTATAGTGCATTAGTGGTGATAATATTAAAGATTTAGAGTTTCAACGTTCAATTTAATAATTATAACCAAGTATCTAGCAATTATAACGTAACGTAATTATTATTATTTTTATGGAGACGGAGAACGGAAACGGTATATGCGTTTGGGGTGCTAGGATGTTTGTGCAAATCAATGTTTCCAATTATCTCCAAAACTACGAGTCCGATTTTAATGCGGTTTTCAGTGATGGGTTCGGGTTTGATTGGTGGATGTTCTTAGATAGGTGTTACGGTGACAACTCACCAGGGGGCGCTGCAGTAAACATTTGTTTGTACAAACCAATGTTGCCTTTTATCTCCAAAACTACTAGTTCGATTTTGATGCGAATTTTAGTGATGGGTTCGGGTTTGATGGGAGCATGTTCTTAGATAGGTGTTACAGTGACAACTCACCAGAGGGCGCTGCAGTAAACATTTGTTTGTGCAACCAATGTTGCCATTTATCTCCAAAACTACTAGTCCGATTTTGATGCGGATTTCAGTGATGGGTTCAGGTCTGATTGGAGCATGTTCTTAGATAGGTGTTACAGTGACAACTCACTAGAGGGCGCTGCAGTAAACATTTATTTGTGCAAAAACAAAACTACTAGTCTGATTCTGATGCGATTATCAATTGTAATACCTATGCTTGCTCTCTAAAAAGTTTGAAATAAAAACAAAACTAAATATTTTGAAAAAACCCACGACGGTTGAAACGTAGTTGAAAAAGAATAAAATAATTATGAAACCCCCGACTTAAAGAATTTATGCTATGAACTTAATAAAAAAAAACCAAGAAAATCCGTCGGGGCTGCTTTCAACATAAATATAAATAAGTATACAAGTTACTATAAAACTGCCAAACTAGTTCATTTAATGGCAGCCCAACGGATTTTCTTGGGGTTTTTTTATTAAGTTCATAGCATAAATTCTTTAAGTCGGGGGTTTCAAAATTATTTTATTCTTTTTCAACTACGTTTCAACCGTCGTGGGTTTTTTCAAATTTTTTAATTTTGTTTTTATATAATACGTCGGGTGGCAGACAAGCATACGGCCCGCCTGATGTGCGGAGTGATGAGCGGTTACCGTAGCCATATTAACGATCGCAACATAAAATATCGCTCGCGCGCTGCCACCCCCGCTGCAGACGGAGCATCTCCTCCCTTTCTGATGACCTCACTCACTCGCAGGAACACAACAACCCTCAAGGGATTTGTTATTTGACTGCGGTATTCTGTGAGGTGGAGGTACATTCCCCAGTCGGGCAGCTTACAATTACGCTCCCTACCTCTCTTTTCGCCAAATCTTCGTTTGTTCATTCAGAGATGTTGATGAACCACTTACACCTCCAATTATAAGAAAAGTACCTACATTCAGATAATTGTTTCGAAAAAGTTTCGGTTTCGGTTTCGGCCGAAACTGAGACTGTTGCCGAAATTCGGTTTCGGTTTCGGTTTCGGTCGTAAAAACCAGTTTCGGTCGGACACTAGACATCTAGGTATCTGGTCCGTTGCGGTTGCGATTGGGGCTCTTCTTTTCGCTTACCATGAGGCGAAGTGGAGCCAATATGCTGAGCTAATATAAAAAAAATATAAAAAATGGTCGGACAATCTAAAAAAAGCGGTTGGAAGCGGCTGGACGCGGATCGTATTTGGTGGAAAGCATTGGGGAATATCCAGCTGTGGATAGATACAGGATGATGATTTGTAATTCCTAAAGAATATTCTTTTCTTTATTGCACCAATGTAAACAACATAACATACAGGAAACTTATATTAAAAAATTACATACGGCGGTCTTACAACCTCTTCCAGACAACCTTAAACCTTAAGAGACAGAATCACAGACTTCGACCTAGATTGATGTCTGTGGACAGAATCTATTAAGTGTCAAGAATCAATTAACTGTCAAGCTGAGGTATGAACTGCCTGTCGAGGTCCTGTCCTCCTCAGCTCCTTCCTCAGTATACTACAGCATGGGATTCTTAAAAAAGGGCGTGAAGAGGTTATTACAGGGTTATTACGTAGGTTATTACGTGTAATGCCCCTGGTGTTACAGGTGTTCATAAGCTACGGTAACTGCTTACCATCAGGTAGGCCCTATGCTTGTTTTCCATTGCCAAGTATCAATACGCAGGTTGCACAGTGCTAAGCAAATGGTCACATTTTGAATCCTTTTGTTAAATAAAGAACTATCATTATTAATCACCAATGCCACTAGGCGAACGTGACCGCGACCCTGGTCGCAGCGACCAACAATTTAAATGACAGGTCGCGCGACTAGATCGCGTAGTGTCGGTGCGACTAACAGGTCGCCGCTACGCAACCAGTTAATCGCGTAGTGTGCGGACATGGATATCAGAATGTCGGTCGCTGTCGTGGTTTGAAAAGACTTCGTTCCCGGGCTCAAGTCCGTCATTATCAATGTATTTATATTTAACCTGTAATAGCGATAATTTGTAGCTCGAATATTATCTTTAGACCGACGAGTAGTTTGTGGACCTGTCGACAACGATATTAGAATAATAGACTGCGAGTCGTATTAATGCGCACGTAACAGCTGCCAAATTTGAACCAAGCGTGACGGCACATCATTAATTTTATAGTCTAGCAAGCTGCAGCTCCATGGGAGTTCTTATGCATAAATTTACGTAGATGTGGCCAGGCTGACGCTTCGACATCAAACATTATTCATGCCACTGCTGGGAAGTGTGCCTCCACTCAATCAAAGGGGTTTAGAGCAAACTCTACTAGGTTGTTGATCAACTGCGGATTGGCTGAGGCCAGTGTTTTCAAGCCGCCTAAAAGCCATTGACTTGGCTTAACGACTGTCAACTAATGACAACAGCCGGGACCGACGGCTGACGTGGCCTCTGAAGCACGAAGGAGCTCGAGATAAATAAACTCATCCATGAACAAACTTTGGTCGACGTTGTTTAACTTGCGTGTTCGGTTAATTGACGCGCGCAACGACGTCATCGAGCTCGTCTGCTGCAGCTGACGCTTACAATCAATTGCTTACAACATCGTAAACATCACTCACATGTTGCCGCCCCGGTAGCAACCCCTTTACGAATTTTTATTAAACGCCACTAGCGTGTTATTGATATTGGTGGTCGTCGACACTTGGTGGAACTTTTTCAACATTTTTATATAAATCAGTTATACTGTCACTTGTACTGTTCATGAACATAAATATATAAGATTATATCTTCTTATATATTTATGTGCATATGCAAAATTTACATTAGGTACCTGAATTGAAAGCATGTATTGGGAAGGAGGAATACATCCAGTAAAGTATAAAGTTTACTCCGATTTAGTGGCAAATGCAAAATGCTCAGCTTTCTGAGCATTTTGCATTTGCCACTAAATAATGTTTCCCACCCTTTGGTGGGAAAAAGATTTGTGAATACTCTTTTACTATTTTTATTTTTGACAATCACTTGTTATAGCACGGTACCTGAATGTTTTTGTAGAAACAAGAAAACCGTCTAAATACCTCGATAATGCTGTAAAAGCGAAACCGGTCGGTAAAAATAAATTTAATTAAGTGGTACAAGTGACTTTATTTCATCAAAATGCCTCTAGAGCGATTTAGAGATTCAAACATTAAATTGAAATGAAATAATTAACTCGGCCATTGGGCCCTGGTGTACACTTAGAAGCGTCTTACACTTTTTAGGGTTCCGTACCCAAAGGGTAAAAAGGAACCCTATTACTAACGCTCCGCTGTCCGTCCGTCCGTCCGTCTGTCACCAGGCTGTATCTCATGAACCGTGATAGTTAGACAGTTGAAATTTTCACAGATGATGTATTTCTGTTGCCCCTATAACAACAAACACTAAAAAACAGAATAAAATAAATATTAAAGGGGGCTCCCATCCATACAACAAACGTGATATTTTTGCTCGTTTTGCTCGCAATTGATAACGTTAATAGGTAGACGCTTGAAATACTCACATAATATTTAGTTATACATTCACTTTAAAAATAAATAATTAAATAAAAATAAAACAAATATTTAAGGAGGGCTCCCATACAACAAACGTGTTTTTTTTTTTTGCTGTTTTTATAGATAATGGTACGGAACCCTACGTGCGCGAGTCCAACTCGCACTTGGCCGGTTTTTATAAATATTATCCTTATAATTTTCACGAGAAATAAGCGAGCGTGCCGAATTTCAGCTCCTTCGGACACAGGAAGCACTGGAATTGTGTCAAAGTTGAGTACAGGCGCCGCGTTGAAACTAAATGAAAGTTTGTAATATTGTAGAAGTTCTAGCAATAACAATACGAAAGAAAAATCTAGATAAGTAATAAGATTAGAATCGATGACGTATTACAATTTATTTCAAAACTATATAAAAATGGCGCTCACGTCGCAGTATACATGCATTTACTTTATAATTGCCAGCCGAGGATCAAACCCCGATCCTCTCGGCCCGCTGGAGCCGGTAATTGTGGCTGCTTCGAACGGAGACGACGACGACGGGACGTCGCATCTTGTCTCGGAGAGCGGTTCAAATTGTCGCGACCGACAGACTGTGAACGACACTAATAAGTCGTCATTATTATATAAATCTGTGATAATAACGAGAATCCGGATGGAAAGGAATGATATAATTCGTATCACGATAGGAACAAATTACAAAAAAAAAACTAAATTGTTGATCAATTGCCAGTAGAAAAAGTAATTTATAATTTTCTACTTATCATAATTTGAAGCAGTTACCGTAGCCATATTACCGCTCGCATGATGAAATATTGCTCTCGCGCCGACACCTCCGCTGCCAACGCAGCAAATCTTTCCTTTCTGTGACATCACATCACTCACTCGCTAGGAACACAACAACCCTCAAAGAAATTGTTATTTTGCTGCGGTATTCTGTGAGGTCGAAGTGCTTCCCCAGCTTACAAATTGGCTGCACTCTACCACACTTTTGGCAGTGCTTCATTCACTATTTGGCAGTGTGCACCACGTGCTGGTGAGAGGTTGGTTTTGACTCTAAAGATAGTGGTGAGCTACTTACATCATACATTAAAAAACACGACTGTTGTTATCATAATAGTACTTTTTTATTGCTGGCGATAGAAATAATTAGCTGTCACCACACTTTTGGCTTTTAATACAGAGGAATAAAGAACACATAGACATAATTAATTACATAGGTACCATTTCGTTAACCTGAAAACATGATGCTTTATCACTTTTTTTGTAGTCAATCGTGTAAAAATTGTTTATAATTGAAAAACGATAACGAAGGGTAGCCAGCTTGCTAGCTACCTAAATTTAAATGTGTTTTGCTTTCCCTCCTTTTTATAATTCTCCGCCACTTTCCTCCTCCCCCTCAGCTATTCTCCTCTGCCTTTTATCTTCCATTCCGGAACCAAATTTCGTCATAAATTATTTATTTTTTATGCAAACTCTGGACCCCAATTTAACGCCGTTAGAAGTCGAAAAAGAAAATAATCTTAGTACGTGTGAACTTCAGTTGTTTTGCCTCAGCTTACCACGTCACAGAATGAGGAATAGTGCTAACAGAAGTATCACTTAAATAAGGTCATTTCAACTTTGTTAAGCGTGTCATCATCATCATGTCATTTTAGTCTCCACTACAGGAGCACGACCCTCTCTCATCCGTCCCAGACAGAAGGAGGATTTGGCCTACACTCCCCACGCTGCAGCTGGCCAGACGGGTTAGGGAGTCCTGATCTGTTTTATAATGTCCCTTAGTCGCCTTGTACGACATCCACGGAAAGACACGGAGTGATTCTATTCTAGTCTACCGGAAACCACGCGGCCAAGTTAAGCGTATAGTTATGTAGTTTTCCATGTACTTTTAATTCATTATTATTTAAATATTTGATTTCAGTCAACTACCCAGAATATTATAATCTCTTCCAACTGAGCTACCAAGAACGTTTGTGTTGCTGACAAATTTTTGCATTTTATATTTACTGCTGTGAGGCACAGTGTAGCGCCATCTACTTATTATGTATTACACTATTAAACAATCAGTTGGAAGAGCACTCGACCGGTCATTGAGAGGTCATGGGTTCAAATCTCACCTAGGCGGGTGAATTTTTCCATTTTTTAAATATTTATAATGGTTTTAATTCAGTTACTTTTGCCTTTAAAATTATTTCTTTATTTCATACACTTTCCGTCTATAACGTAATTGTAATGTTCTTATATACGGAATAATTGTATCACTCCGTACGTCTCTCACTCGTCTACTCCGGATTGTACTAAACGGCCGAATGATTAAATTCGCCCAACCGTGCGGCCCTGTACCTCGTGTGTTAGTTGCCTTATCGTCTTAGTGCACAGTACAACAGAGTAGCCTCTATCGATCCTTTGATATTGATGCCGACATGCAAATGGTTCCGTATCCTCTCCTACTTCGGGTGCCCACTTCCGGTCCTACTTCCTTATTAACATTATAAATGTGAAAGTTTATGAGGATGGTATGGAATTTGTGAGAATAGAAAATTTGTGAAAAGTAATAAACATCCATATTGTTCGTTAATTTTCACTAATATATAGCAGGTTTTTGATGATGTAATCAGGGGCCCTACCTGAGCTAAAACTACTTACCATCGAGTTTTTTAATTACGGAAATCAAACTTCAACTTAGATTTATGGTACTTGTGTTTAGCTTGGCTGGTAGTAACCACGGAGCTGTACGATGTTTGTCAAGAACTTAAATGACCTATTTTTCGCATCAAAATATTCGATGGTAATCGGCTTCAGCTTCGACGGTGTGGCCCCTGGAACACATACATATAGTATGTTTTCTGTATTAACATATTATTGTATACTTTATATTCTGGTGCTATGTCCACGACGTGAGAAGCCGCGGGTAGAATCTAGTAATTCGTACCAGCGCGTAATAGAGCTTAATTATAATAACAGATAACATAATTTCTTATGGATTTTTTTTCTACTACTAATCTGTCATACAAGCGTACGGCCCACCTGATGGTAAGCGTTCACCGCAGTTAACCGTTTATTTACTTATAATAATTAATATTGAACAACTATTAGGTATTAGTAACTCTGTTTCTACCCGTCATTGTGCAAATGAAACTTTTACCAAGAACGGTTTTTTTTTAAACCAGATTTTAAGTTACACTATAACATTAAAGCAATGAAAATAGCATCTAATTTCATGTAAGTACTTAGGTAGTTTTTACGTGATGTCCGTATAAACATACAGACAGACAAAAATCTAAATATCATTGATTTGTCCTTTCATTGTTTTTAAAAATACCTCTCAGATTATTTTTTGTTAGATGATATTTCATATGTATTAGCTAGTTACAAATTTTGTTTTAAGTAGGTATTTAGATATTCCATTTGCTATATTTTTATACTTATTTACTGTTAAGTTAGATGTTTTAGTTCATTGCAAGCCTGCAATGTATTTAATTTATTTTCAAATAAAATTATGTGAATTGAATATATAACATTATGTTATATTATAGCTAAAATTACACACCCAATTTATTATATATTGCCAAGGAAAAGAGTATACGGAAATCTGATCTTAGACGAAAATCAAAATACGTAAGGGATGTACAATCCCCCCACCGCCGTATACGCAGTGTCAGTCGAAAAGAATAAGAAAACATCTTAATCAAGTTCCGACTATTCCCTTATTTGCGCCGTAGTTGACGAACTGCGTGTGTATTGACTCGCCATAATTGGCCGACCTGCCGCAGGTCACCCGCCGCCGGCGGCTCACGAACAAACACTCGATCGCGACGGGCGAGAGTCAATCACGTCGGCAAACAGAGCCGCCGTGTTTTGTCAGCTCTGCTTATTGGAACCCTTTGTGGTTTGGATTATTTTAAGTATTAATCTGATCTCATCTGAAAATAAAGACTGCTCTGCCGACGTACTTTCCGGAGTCTAGTTCTTTTTTTTATACTACGTCGGATGAAAAACAAGCATACAGCCCGCCTAAAGCCGTTACCGTAGCCATATTAACAACATAAAATATCGCTCGCGCGCCGCCACTTCCGCTACCAACGCAAGCAACTCCTTCCTTTCTGGTGACCTCTCTCACTCACTGGAACATAACATACTCTTAATCTTATACTGATACTTATTTACGCTGAGCCACCCTACCTCTCTGTTGTCAGAGCCCCGTTTGTCAGTCAGCATGATGCACCACGTGCAGGTAAGGTTGGCTCAAAGATGGTGACGATTTCCACCTCATTCTGCGAATAATCGAAATTAATAAATTCTCATTCATAGTACAATGATATGACTAGACATTTACCCAGCGCCATACACCGGAATCATATTTATAAAGCGGCCGGTAACCCGGTCACGACACAGGCTATTATCGTTGGCTGCTCCAGGATTATATCTCAAATTAACTGGCCTCTCCTCACTCATATTGTTATTAATGAGGTATATACATAGGTTATCGAAATGGGAAGGGCAAGAAGAAGATTCCGTACTATATTTAAGTATTTTTTATGGATACAATTTTGTCTTGGTTTCAACAGTTGACAGGTTGGTAGGTTCTATGCAGTTACTCATTCTATTAGGTAAGTTTTTGAGAATCGACACCATGATTGTTCTGGTGCAATCTTTCACTCCTTCCTATATTGGACGTAGTTAACTTTTATTATCTGAACTTAATTGAAGAGTATAAGCTTGATTACTACCAAATCCATATTTTTTTATACTACGTTGGGTGCCAAACAAGCATACGGCCCGCCTGAAGTGAATCGGTTACCGTAGCCATGAAACATTGCTCGCGCGCCACCACCTCCGCTGCCAACGCAGCAACTCCTTCCTTTCTGTGACCTCACTCACTCGCAGGAACACAACATAAGTACTTAATCTTATAAATGTAAAGGTGTGTCTATTTGTTTGTTTGTCCTTCTTTCATGTCGAATGGAAACAATGAAATCACATGACAGGGTACTTTAAGCTCTCGAGAATGGCATAAGCTACTTTTATCCTGGAAAAACATCTTATTCCCACGGGGAAAAAAATACAATAGTGGTCACGCGGACAAAGTCGCAGGTAACAGCTAGGTATCTAGATTATATAGTTACAGTCACACCTCTCGGTATCTTCTCAGCTCAGTAAATGGCAGCTCAAGAGGCTCACTGTTCGTATGCGTCACAGACATTCAATTGAAATTGAATGTCTGTGGTATGCGTAGACATTTGAATATTCTTTCTCTTGTAAATTAGGTTCTTTTCAGTACCAATATTATTCATTTCTACTAGCGCTGAATTCTCAAATAGCTCTAAAGTTTGTTTGAAATAAATTGCTTATAGTGTTAAGAACGTCGCTTATACTATTTTATATTAAAATTCAGTGAATTATTGATGCTACAACCTTGCTGTATGACTGGTCTCCTGCCTTATTAAAATTCTATCTTAATGCCTTTCAAATGACCCTCCCTGACCAGAGTAACTTAGTTAGGTGGGGAAAAGCCTCTGAAAAATGTTGCTATACTTGTGGAGAGGCGATATGTACAGCAAGGCACCTATTGGTGGGATGCAAGGTGCTCCTTAATAGTGATACGTGATAGAACGTGAAGCCATAAGCCTTTCAATAGCTACAGCCCAAAGACGATTAACGACAAACAAAATACAAATATAACTTTATAAAAGAAGGCTCGACTTTAAACTCCAAGAACAAGCCTTACTCAATCCTGGGTACAGCAACCGACTGGACTATTTTAATAGACACGTATGAAAAGCACTATCAAATCCCAGAGAATGTGGGTGTTTCGACATCCAAACCGGACATTTTCCTTTTTTCCAGAGCTACAAAACGCATAGTCCTTGTAGAGCTTACCGTACCGTGGGAAACTAACGTACTCAAAAACCACGCGATAAAACAAAACAAATATTATAACCTCATAAACGAATTAACAAAAAGCGGCTATGTATATTATATATAACTATACGCTGTAGAAGTAGGAGCGAGAGGTATACCCGCAAAATCTCTCTATAACCTGCTGAAAGACCTTGGCTTGTCCAGAAGTGCAGTAACTTCTATATTAGAACGAGTATCTAAAGCTACATTAGCAGGTTGATACCAGATTTGGCTGGGCAGGGAGAGAAACACAAGTAGTGAAGGTGAGTGTTGATGTACGTTGGAAAGGGGCCCGTTAACCCTACACCCGTGTCACAAGTCTCGGGATCTGCTTGGGGTTTCTCTCTCTGCCACACGATGGACCCGGCACCCGCACGGTGAATCCATGGAAGCTAAGAAGTTCGTCTCTATGTGCTCAGATTTTCCGCACCAGTCACAGTGAAATTAAAATTCGCGGCCGCGCCTCCGCACGCCGCGGCGGGACACTTGACTACTGCACTTGACGACTGCGCCCCGGAGACGGCGGGCTCGAGCGGGGCGCGGGACTGCCGAAAATGTCACATCCAGAACTGAGGCAAATTTATTAATGTAACTCAATTCTTCACTCTAATTGCATCCATTTAGTTAACACCTCGTATACAGGGTCTATTTGTACACAGGTCTTAAGTAAATGCATTACAAAGGATCATTAAAAGTACCTACCAGAACATGAGAGAGGTTCACGCAATTATGTAAATCTATATATCGACGGTCCCTACGTATAAAGCGACATGTCGAAAACAGAGGTTTACAGGAGAGCGTAATTAAGGTTTGAATGGCTCTAAAAATTACACTGTATACAATTATGATTATATTTTTACTATCATGTTTCATTTGCTTTAGGAAGTTTCTAGTAGTATTTATACATGTAATTTTTTTTTAGATTTACATACTGAAAGTGACAAATGTCTGTTTCTACGTTGTCATCAAAATAAAACCGAGTCAGACATATCTAAGATACCTGTTTATACGTGGGAAATAGCAAAAATTTTTTTTCCTTTTAATTTAAGTAAAGAATTAATGAAGATATAGTAAAATATTAATATTTTCAAAAGGTAAACTTAAACACTCCAAGATAGCTATCCATTAATATAAAAATACATTAATGGAGATTATATCTGTTTATACGTTGCTATTATTCATTGGGTAGGACTATTTTTTGTGCAATGTAAACAAAGACGTGTCACTTAAAAAAATATATCAGGATTGAATTTTATTAATAAAACAATGATTATGATTAAATATTATTTTGATTTTTAATAAAAATCTTCTTACTCTCTGACATTTTTATTTTTAGTCTCAATGAAACAGGAACTAAACGATGTAAATCACAGCTTTATTTAACATTAATAATGCTTCAATTATAGTAAAGAAATTATAATAAATTATAAAATTATCATCATCACAGATTTATTTAAACTGATTCATTTTATTTCAACTTTTTTTTGTTAAAAAATAAAACAAACGTTATGAAAAAACAAGTAATCTTATTAATTTTCTTCATCATTGCCCTGTTCTTATTGTTCCTTACTATGATTAAGGTTTTTATAGAAACCATCCATTTTTCAAAATATTTATAATATTCTGGCAAGTTAGCCAAGACAACTATTTAAATAATAATAATTATCTAGTATCAGTTCTTGTTCTTTCTTTTTTCTTCTACTAGTACATTTCAAATTATTGTCGCAGTGTTGTATAGCTTTCTTAAAATAAATTATTTTTTAAATTCAATAATATCTCGATTTCTTATTTAAACTTTCTCTTCTCTTATTTCATTCCGACTATTTTTTTCTGAATTTGTGACTATTAGCCAAGTATGTAAACAAGCTTTATAATCCAAAATTAAGCCTTGTTCCAGTTCTATGACCAAATACTGTGGATCTTTCTATTTCACCCATCGAACTAGTGTATACCTTCATCTGGTATTTAATAAGTTTGTTTTTGCTGTACGTTCTATTGCATGGATATTTCTATTAAATTGAGAAGATTATTTTCCTATTGTATCCAATAATTCGCTTCTTTGTAATTGTTTTTTTCATATATTGACGCCTTTTATTTTGTCTGCGTGGTGTTGATGAGCCAGATATTTCACTTTTAAAAAAACAGAATTATTAGATATTGGCTGTGGTGTTTCCTCTTCACAACTGGGCGGATTAAAAGAGTAATTACAATACAATGAATACAAGTTCTTCATTTGGAAGATCCTCTACTGTCACAATTATATAATTTAAATCAGTCTGCGACAATGTATTAGAATTATGTTTTCCATCACCGTGTATTTCGGTATCTTATACATAGTATTATATCCTTAGTAACTTCCAAAGACTGAAATGAAAAATTCTAAATGTGTAACAAATTATCCTTGATTTCGTCTCCAACCCTGTGTCATTCTACAGCTTGGTTTATGTTGCTAGCAACCTCCAAAGACCTATCCTCATAAATTAATAATAAAATTGTCTCTAAAAAGTAGTTTATTAAAGCAGTATAAAAACAAGTCCGTAAATAAATTGAATAGTAACACGTATAAAAATACATGTAAGACATGAGCGAATATACCTCGCTACGCAAGCTGGCATAAAAAAACATCAAACACCGTACAAACGGATACGTATAGATATACGCATCTACGACATTAATTCCTTGTAATTAGTATAGTTGTTCTCTTATGCGTTGTGCAAATATCAAAAAGTACTTAATATTTGAAAAAAAAAATTGTATAGGAATGAGCGTACGGACAATCTATAGCAATTTATGTAATAAAAAAAAAATGCCATTTTTGACATGTCGCTTTGTACGTAGGGACCGTCGATATATAAAAGAAAGTCGTGTTTGTTACAACACTTATAACTCGAGAACGGCTGGACCGATTGCCATAGTTTTTGATTTGTTGGATTTGTTTCCGTCCCGAATAGCAGAATAACTCTTAAAACATTGGAAAATTCTCGAAAAAATAAAATAAAAGAAAAAACATTTTCCCATACAAATGAAAGTGTCAGTTGAAAAAGGGATTACGATATTTATTGGTTGTCAAATATCAAAACGTCAAATCGATTGATGTCACTTTTATGTCGCGAAAGTTGTCTGTGATTTGAAAATTTAAAAATGTCAAATCGATAGGGGTGAAAACGCTTTTCCCATGGGGTTCGAGCGCAAGAATCAAATCAGAGTAAACATCAAAAGAAATGACAATTACAAATCACCAAAATGATAAAACCTATTTCAAAACTAAAAAAAATAAAACAAAACGTTTTTTTTTTTTAAAATTAACAATAAGGAAATCTTTATTTTTATGAAATCTTCAGTTTTTATGGATACGGGTCTTCCCTCAACCGAAGGGGTTTAGAGCGTACTCCAACACGCTGCTCAACTGCGGGTTGGCCTTTAGGCGGTTCGAAAACACTGGCCTCCGTGTTTTCGAACCGCCTAAAGGCCACTGACTTAACTTAACGACTGTCATTAAATGATAACAACCGGGACCGACAGCTTAACGTGCCTTCCGAAGCACGGAGGAGCTCAAGATGAGCTAATGATAACAACCGGGACCGACGGCTTAACGTGCCTTCCGAAGCACGGAGGAGCTCAAGATGAGCTAATGATAACAACCGGGACCGACGGCTTAACGTGCCTTCCGAAGCACGGAGGAGCTCAAGATGAGCTAATGATAATAACCGGGACCGACGGCTTAACGTGCCTTCCGAAGCACGGAGGAGCTCAAGATGAGCTAATGATAACAACCGGGACCGACGGCTTAACGTGCCTTCCGAAGCATGGAGGAGCTCAAGATGAGCTAATGATAACAACCGGGACCGACGGCTTAACGTGCCTTCCGAAGCACGGAGGAGCTCAAGATGAGCTAATGATAACAACCGGGACCGACGGCTTAACGTGCCTTCCGAAGCATGGAGGAGCTCAAGATGAGCTAATGATAACAACCGGGACCGACGGCTTAACGTGCCTTCCGAAGCACGGAGGAGCTCAAGATGAGCTAATGATAACAACCGGGACCGACGGCTTAACGTGTCTTTCGAATCACGGAGGAGCTCGAGGTAATATAAACCCATCCGTGTACAGGCTACGGTCGACGTTGCTTAACTTGCGTGTTCAATTAGACTGACACGCGCAATAACGCCATCGAGCTTCTCTATTATTTTCTACTATTCATTGTTTTAATTCCATAAAATCATAAATTTTGTTCAGCTAATATGTACCACGACATTCATTGATTGTTAGGCGGTACGAAGTTCGCCGGGACAGCTAGTCGTTAATAAAACTGTGAGTTAAATTTAGGGACAGGAAAATAAAAAATATTATTAACAAGAAGGATAAAATAATAAATGCTAATTCGAACATTAACGCAACATGACAGTATTTATTGTTTCTATTAATAAAACTATTCAGGATAAAAACATCCAATGACGCATCATTACTGTAGTGATTGTTATTTTATATTTTACAATTTTTGTTAATAACCTAAAGTATCGTATCAGTGGTGAAAATGTAATACCTTCGTGCGAATACGCACGTTTCGGATGTAATATAGGTAAAGAATAAATAAAACGCCGTGTGCTTGACCACAGGACAGAAGCGAAAACCTCATCTCTCGCTCAGTCCGCTGCCTCCCTGCCGCCTTTATCCGGACGAGCGTTACAAAGCTGGGAGTGACGGCTCAGTTTCCTAACAACAAAATATGCACCGCGGGGCTAAAGAAATTTTCATTTCAAAAATATTTTTATCGGTGTTTTGGGATTAGTACCTACTCGTAGTAGTCGCTTGTTGTAACGTAGCGTTAGGCTGCTTCAAATTGAGTGGGAAAACTTTGACTTGCATATTTTTTCCACAGAATCTGGTTCGAGGTCTGACACGTTTCTCCACGCTCAGATGAAAGTAGTAGGCTCTATAAGAGATATTAAATAAAAGTTTAAGTAAACTTAATCATACTCAATATGTGCTCTAAGAGCCTTAACATTGTAGATTATAATTCCTGATATATCGGCCATTTTGTCTAACCCTTCATAAAATAACTCTACAAAATGTGATCTGTCGATATAAAGGCGAGGTGATTTGTCCGCCGCGCGGCGCGACTCGTAAACTACTGCTATAAAGAGCTAGGTTAAAAGTGCGAAAATATCAGCGTTCGCTGTAAACATAAAAGGAGAACGGCTCCATCCCATCGTTTATGCGTCGCGTTAAATTTCACAGGAACATAAATAGCAGCGAGATTTCCACCTTTATCTAAGTTCCCAACTCGATATTGCTTTTAAAACTTTTATATAAACGCTTTAGTCGAAAATAAAAATGGTGAAATGCCGACCTACTGACGCGAAACGTTTTAATAAAGGGGTGTTCACAACGCACATAACTGGAATATCGCGCCGCGTGACGCGAATAAAATGACCCAAATGTACCTAAATTGACACATATATGAAGTAATAAAGAACTCTCGAGTGTCAGGAGGAAAATACTCGCGTCTGTCTTCTTACGAAAATCTGAAATTGTTCATTTTGGTGGATCCTTAAATATGACGTCAGTGGGATTGTGGATTAACGGAACGAAGGCGATTTTGTTAATATGTAACCGTGAGTTTAAGAAGATGATTAAAGAGAATCAGAGGGATAAGATGGCAGGAAATTAAATAGCAAGAGGTTTTGATGGATGAATAGACGGATAGGATGGAGAATCGTAAAGTTTGAAAAGTTGAATACTAGAATATGAACAAGAGAAGAGAATGCCTGACGAATTTGAAGACAAACCAGGTTAGGTGGAGTGTGGACAAAACTAAAGACGTGCATGAAGGCAAGAATATGAGAGATTTTAAATTGTAATTTCCACATCTACCCATGATTATCTCACTGTTGGGATACGGGTCTCTCTTCAATAGAAGGGGTTTAGAGCGAACCACGCTGCTCAACTGCGGGTTGGCGGAGCGGCGGAGGAAATTGTAATTTAATGTACCTAAAATCAGAAAGGAATTTAAGGAAGAAATTTGCGATGCGCCCTGGATGCTACACATTTGGCGTTATAAAATTATCGCTTATAAGGATGTGTCCCACAATTTAAAAAACAGTTACCTTCACTTTTATGTTACACTGTGTGCTCAGATATGGATTGACAGTTGAGTTAACATAACTATGTAATTCTTGTGCATTTAATTCCAGAATACCTGTATGATTATGACGTGCTTGCCACAAATTAGCGATGTTTTGTATTTATTTAGTGGACTCCTGCGATGCCATTAGTTAACGACTCCGTGACCCATATTCGTAAGAGAAAAAGTATAAAAATTAGCTTTTTGAGTAGAGTTATATCTTGATGAACTGCGACCTAGTTCCTAATGTGTTTCTGACGATCTTATGTATGTGTGTACGCGAATGCGTATTGTTTTAATGCGTATTGCGTTAAGTAATAAATAGCACAGTATAAGTAATAGTAGTACAGTATGGCCACAGAATAATATACTCTTATGGCCTCTCCCTGCCGCTCTTACGTGTCAACCTCACCTCCCCTCTGAGACAAATCTGGAACAGTTTGTATGGCACCGCACGCACACAATCTCATTCACCCTCTGCACAGACGCCATTGTTTATATAATAGTAAACGACCGCGACATTTGTATGGAGTCGCGTAATAGTGGTAATGATGAGGGACGTGGCTCATAGTTTTAGCAAGTACCTGGCAACATACCTGGGTGGCCAAGCGTCGCTGTAAGGGAGGTTTTAGATTTTAAGCCGAGTAGGGTAACCGTTCCAAGTAACCGTCGCTTAGCGGCAGGATTTGGATCTGTGGAAAAATATGAGCAATTTGTAAGTTTTGTATTCTTTGCATTATATTTGCACAAGAAGTATAAGAATATGATTTACAAAAGAGGCAAATAATGAAATTTCATTTCATGGAAAAATATTTTTGATTAAAAGTATTATTTAATTAAAACAAATGAATGCGTAGCTGAAAAAAAAATATTTTGATAAATTTAAAATTGAATCCTGACCAAACTATACAGCGACATCAACCAGGCTGTACTTTGTGCTGGGTTTAATGATAGCTAATTTGATAAACATAATACTCAGATACAGGTTTCCTAACTTTCATTAGAAAGCAGTCCAAATGAAGACAACGACCAGGCATGTTCATGCATATAGATCTTTGTCTTGTGTGGATGGAGCCCGCGAGTCTCGGTGCCGAAGCAGCCGTTGCTAGCCGTCGTCCAGCGGGCTCGTTTTACGACATAATATCGCGACTTTTATTAATATAATTTGCACATATTGACATTAGCCGGGCCGTATCGCCCGTAACGCCCCTCTATACTATCGATCATAAAATAACTTCGTCTCAATAAAGATTTCATACGAAGTAGAAGATTGATTCCATAAAACTGGCAAGTTAGAAATAACTGCGCTTATGTAACACGCGCCGAGGAACTTCGGAAACAAGTCTCACTTAATGTTTGTAATGTGTTCTTGAGTGAATTAACTACGTCCCGGCGGATCGGGAGCACTGCCGCGCGTTCTCATATTAATAAAACCATTTACGCTCTTATGGGATTGAAATACTTAATGTATTAGGTACTAAGATAACTGAATGGTGTACTTTTGTTTCATTTTTAGGATCTAAACGGTACTAACGGACTGAATTACTGAGACTCCACTGTCTGTCTGTCCGTAAGCCTGTCACAGAACTCTATCTCTGAACCGTAGCAACTAGACACTTGAAATTTTTACCGATTATGTATTTAATTACTGTGGCGGCAATGATAATAAATAAAAAAAATAAGGTAAAAATTAAATGGGTCACCATGCGAAACGTGTTTTTACTGAAGTAACTGAAGTATTTATTAACATTATACGGAGATATAGTACGGAACCCTTCATATACGAGTCCGACTGGCACTTGGCCTGTTTTAATTTAGATTAGAATTTCTGACAAGATCCAACTAGGAGCCACCTGGTGTGGCCAGTTGCTACCAACAGTATCAATACTACGTACGAGTAGAACCACTGGTAGTGCAAATGGCACACATTTGCTTCAGCCGCCAGTTTATATTTCAAATAAATAAATTATTATTGAATTATTTGTTTAGCCGCTAAATACTAAATTGTTTAGCGGCGGCCTAGCTCACTCATAGTAGAAAAACGCGAGGTATTTCCCGTGACAAATACGTATATTGCCAAGAACGTCACAAGTTTGGTTGTTCAATTCCATACAAAATACAGCTGATGTCGTAGACAAGTTGAAATCACGTGACCGCATTGTTCAGTAAATAACATAGCAGGTGTTTGTCTGCCATGACTCCGCTCACATCGGCGCCACTCCGATATACATATATTTTGGACTTTTCATTTCCTCGGTATTATGTCTATCTAGTTTGGAGTATTTTACAATATTTATCAGTATTGTAAAATACTCCAAACTAGAACGATCAGCGATCTTTCATTTTAATAGTTCACGTTCGACTTGTTTTATCGCCGAACAAAGTTTGCTTGGAAATTTCATTTTAAAATAATGAAATTATTAAATAATATATTACCCACAGAAAATTACTTGCTCTGTGGTATTAACATTGTATCGATATAAACACTTTTGTTACGGCACTTGCTACTTAAACAAAATATCTTAATACATACAAAATAGGAAAATGTGACGTCATTTTACTGGCCTATTGTATGGAGCTATTTCAGAAAGGTTCTACACTGCGATTTTTCGAGTTTTCAAGGTATCTCGAAGTTTTTGTGCTATCGACGTAATTCGTTTACCTACAATTGTGACGTCCTTACAAAACATACCGAAAAAAAAATGTCAAGTAGCCTATCCTCAGCCACGCTCCGCGGCCGCGGCGCGTCGCCAATCCTCAGTAGGGTTGGTTCCCTCCCATTGTAGCGAGACTCAAATTCAATTGGTTCGGTTTCCCTTGTATATGTTCGCCGATCTCATGGCATGTTACATTCTTATCGCTGCCACACAAGGTAGTTGATTTTGACTCAACACCCTTATAGACAAAGGAATTCTTTTATGACTGATCAACACAGGGATCTGATGATGCAGTGACAAGGCACAGTAACAACAAAATGTGTTCATGATGGAATCATCTAATTGACTATTTGACCAACGTTTTTTAGGTTTTATATGTATATAAGGACGCCACAATAATAAAACCACATGGGAAAGAATTACTTTGATAGCACTTTATTGTGTCAAGATATGTTAATTTGAAAATGTCAATTTTGGACTTTCCGAAAACGCTCCATACAACAACAGGCTACTAGGGTATCACGTCGCAGGTTTTGTATTATGTATGGATTAAATCAGAAATTTGTATGATGCATGTATACAGCTATGTTAAATATTGCGTTTATGTAATTATTATCATAATAAAAGTTATAGTATTTTCTATTGCTTCTCCAATAGAAATATTATTTTTTCACACAATTTTTTTTACACTCGTATGGTACAAAAAATGGTTCACGCTAAATCCTCCAGCACACGTTCCCCCCCGGCCGCGGCCGGCGCGGGCCAGGCGCCGAAAGTTTTCCCCCGTACGTGTTGATTTCCCCGAAGAGCGCGCCCGCCGCCGTGGCCCGCCGCCGGTGGCCCGGTGGAATGTTAAACACAACACCAATAAATTGCGCATTGTAGTTGTTTCGTAAATCCCGCAGCTTCCGCGGGAAGCTGTAATGTTTCCTGCAAATAACACACGTTGTTTATTTGATATCTTTAAGAAGTGAGTTATTCTTGCATGTATATAAATATATAAATAATTACAAAACACATTATAGTTACTTTGTTCACGGAAACGGTTCAAGGATTTATATTATTTACGTATTTAATTAGGTACGTATGTATTGTATATGTATTAGACGTTGCTTAATTTGCCTTCGAGTCCCTCACGCTCATTATGTTGTGAATATAGATTAAATGAATAAACAAACCGTATGATTGAACTGCCAGTCGACAGTGAGCGCACAGTTGTATTTTTACTACAAAATATTTGATTGTCTGCACTTAACACCCAATTTCGTGTAATTGTCAGAAATGCGTAGCGAGGGTACATTTATTGTAATACTCGGGCCCTGAAACGTCTCCACTCAGTCAGAACGATGTTCATTACGCCTGAAATTGGCACTGAACAACAACCGCCGCCCGCCGCCAGGGGGCGCCGCACACGAATTACACATGTTTCTCAATTTCAAGCTCGGCGCGCACAGTTTAAGAATTAATCAGACTGACTAACCAGCTGTCCTCAACCTGGTCGGCGTGAACTCGGTACCAGCTGCATATCAACCGCATTGTTTTCCTGTCGTAGCGATTTTAGATGATCATTATTTTATGAATGACGAGCGAGATGTTCGAATGGCTAAGAATGGCAACTTTGAATCCGCGGGCGCGGGTTTAATCCCCGCACTAGACAAACATTTGTGTGCTTGTTTGTGTGTGTTGTGGAAACACAAACACCATCTGTCTACCTTGATAATAATAACTTAGCGACGAAACCTTTTTACTTTTTACTTGGCGAAAAAAATTAAATATAATTAGGTGGAACATTACAAGTGTTTCATTAAAACATTATTATAATAACGTTCCACCAAGTGCCAACAATCAACAGTATCAACTTTATTGATTTTCATTTTGTGCTAAAGCCAACCACGTCTGCACACGGTCACCTTTCATGTATCTAACGAAAATCTGTCGTTTCAATAGTTCTAGTGATAAAGAAGCAGGGCATGTCGACCCTAGCTGGGTAATATCTCCACCTCATACAAGTTCGCTGCCTAATATGTAATACCCTTGAGATTGTTATGCTCCTGCTAGCGAGTAAGGTCACCGTGAGAATATTAACGGCAGAGATAGCAGCGCGCGAGCAATGTCTTGTACTGAAAGTACCTAGGGTCAGCCGTAATCGCTTTACATCCGGCGGGCCATACACTTATTTAGTACCCGAAGTGTACATGTAGTAACGTATGTTATGCGTTCAGTGTATATAATCGATGTTATTAGAATACATCCCGGCAGCCTTCGCATTCGTCGCGCTCATTGTGCACGGGCGCGGCCAGCCGCCGCGTCACGTACGCACTACGAACATAAACTAGCTATTGGAATTCGACGCGCAACTCTGAAATGGCCATAATTAGTTGGCGGAATATAAATGTGAGGTGATTTAAGTGAAGTGTTACCATCGAGAGCTATTGTGCGACCGTTTGGGCACGGGACTAAGTTGCATGCGAATCGCCGCAACCGGCGCGGCGGCCAACTTCGTGACGATTGGAAATCTTTGCAGAGGAATTAATAATGTGAATTTGTTGCTTGGGAATTTGGCTTTCTGCCAAGTTTTCAATTTGATTATGTTCGTCAGATATACGACGATTTGGTTCACATGTTCGCATGCTAGGGTACCTACCTATACATATGAGTGTTCATACATATTTGTGACGGGCTTGTCATATCCACATTCCCATGCTGCCTATTCCTATTTCAACGGTTAAGATAAATAACCTCGCCGCCACTTAACCATCTTGAATAAATTAAAACTATAACGGCATGACAAGCCGTCGGTCCCGGCTGATGTCATTAGATGACAGTCGTTAAGTTAATTCTTTGGACGGCTTGAAAAAACTGGTCTCCGCCGACCTATAGTCGAACAGCGTGCTAGAGTATGCTGTAAACCCCTCGATTAATAGAAGCCCCGTATCCCAGTAATATGATCTATGGGTGATGTCGTAATATTTACTAAATAATTTTAATATACTTTGGTGATGTGCCTCTCAATTTCTAGAAAACTTGTTAAGTATTCCGCGAATACTTAACAAGTTTTATACGCTACGCTTTACGTTTAATACACTATTTATTGTCTCTGGAAGATCCAAGAAAATCTTAAATACTGCGTAGTACTCTCTCGGGAAGGTCGTCCTCGGTTCTGGTATGGTCGTCACGAATGCCTCAATTGTTTTTACTATGCACGATGAGTACTCGACTCACGAATAACATAAACGACGGTACAAAGAATAATCATATGAATTGCTCTCAAAAATATTTTTTTTCGTTGCGTACAAACATATCATTACTTTTGCCTTTTAACAATTACATGTAAATACCGCTATTTTTATCACAAAAGACTTGAGACCCCAATATGAAATTCGTGTATTATTCCGATTCACACAACTTCAAACAACTCGGAGCTTTTTCTTCCGATTGTCTTCCGCGAAATTAGCCCATTACAGGACCGACGCGAAATAATGTAATACGTTCGGCTCAAAGGCGCGCGCCGTGCGGCTTTAACTCGATTTCTTTTCGTGTTGTTTCCTACTACCTTTTTGAGCAAATTCTAAGATATAAATCTGCTGTTTGTAGCCTATTAAATATAAATATATATATAAATTTTAGTAAGCCATCATTGTTGTGATGTTACTTTTACGGTTCCGTCACTGTATTTCATCAGTTTTATGAGTTATTGAATATACCATGTATTAATTTTTTGATAGTTGTATATTTAGAAAATATTTGTTTTTCTTGAGAGGCTCTAGTGTTACAGCTACACTGGCAATGCGTGGGGACTCCACGCATTGCCGTGAGCCATTATTAACACTTTATCTGCAGTGCTCTTCGGCGTGAGTGCCATGTTTTAAACGACAAGACCTGTTATTGTTGCAAACTGAATTTGGATATTGTAACATCACAATACTAAATTGGATCTGTAGTCTGTGAGGTGAGCATGGCCGCCCGAGTTATTCGTTCGGTGCTAGTGTTTAACTGCCCGTTATTTCGAACCGTCACTTTATAATTTTATTAGTTTCAATTTTGATCATTTAAACGTTAAACTTGTGAAACTGTGATGAAAGTATGACAGGGAAAAATGCCGTTGTAACGTCGCACGCGCGCGGCGGATGTTTAAATATTAAGTTATAATTTTTAGTTTCATAAAAAATAATAGCAATGGTATTTTATGAAACCCACACGTAATACTCCCATATACGACATTTACTAATTTATTTTTTCAAATACATATAATAAAATACATAATAAAATTATACAATATATAATAAAATTCCCGAACACGTTTGTCGGCTTGCGGTATCCAGCCGATCTTATCTCTGGTATGTTTTATATTCTGTATCGGCAGTAGAGGTCCCTCGTATTGAGGTTTACGACCTCTGCACTCACAAAATAGTCCCTCCCATTCTGCGTGCTTAGCAAACCCCGCAATAACCCTGATCTCTGGCGCTAAACATTCCTGATGAGGCGGATTCGCGCGGCCGCTGTCATGGCGCGCTCGCCGACATACAAGGGTTTATGTTTGTTGTTACATTCGCGTCGAGTTTGATGTGAACGCGCGGCCTCGCGGCGGGAAACAATTTTATTACGAGCTCGTAGGCAGCACTCAACCTGTGTGGATTTATTTCGTTTCGTCTAAGTGAATACATGAGGGCTTGAACGATAGTATGCCCATATTATTTAACTGAAAAAAACGATAAGATATTGTGTGCTCCCGCCACCAGCTAGTTCGTGCAAATGCCGGCCGGCACCCACCATTACTGTTATTAGATGCATGCGACTGCCGTGGCTGCTTTTGTCGTCTCTACGCCTCTCCAACATCTAAAGTCGCCTATACATGTTGGCCGAGCCTTGCCCAGTGATGGCAAGCGCCAACATGTAGACAACCCATTTGCTTTGCCTTATTTTCTTTTTTACAACTAGTGTGGTACACTGAGATATATTTTTTTATACTACGTCGGAGGGGTGGTAGAGAAGCATACGGCCCTCCTGATGTGAAGCGGTTACCGTAGTCATATTAACGCTCGCAACATGAAATATAGCTCGGGCGCCGCCACCCCCGCTGCCAACGCAGCAACTCCTTCCTTTCTGGTGACCTCACTCACTCGCAGAAACACAACAACCCTCAAGGAAATTATTATTTGGCTGCGGTATTCTGTGAGATAGAGGTACTTCCCCAGTCGGGCAGCTTAAAAAATACGCTACGCCCTACCTCTCTTTTCGCCAGAGCCTCTTCTGTCAGTTAGCAGGGTGCACCACGTGCAGGTGAGGTTGACTTTGGCTCAAAGATGTTTATAAACTACTTACACCGCAAATAATAGTTATATACTAGGTACGCTCATTAAGTAAATAGCCGAAGCTGCAGTAACTTCAATGTCGACGTCCATAGTGTCTCACTCAGTGCACAATGAACACTGACAGTGGCCAACGTGTGGGCACCTCTACTAACACTCGTCTACATTGGCCGCTTGCATTGGCGCTCGTCGCACTTGTCCAACGCGTGGACAGTAGCACTTGCCTTGTACCCATTTGCCGACGCTCGCGCTGGCCTACACTCGGCCAACATGTATAGCGGACTTTAAAGAGTGTATACTGACACAAATGCCAAAAAGATTTATCAAACAGCCGTGACGGCTTCGATGACATTTACAACATAAAAGAGTACAGAATAGCAAAGGTAAAAATCGATCTACGTAGGTCCCAATTCTCTGAAAATTGTTTTTTTTTTTTTAAAAAAACGTAGCGAAAAGCTCTTTGATATTTTCAATATACCTATTGTTAATCCATTTGTTAGCAATATCTGTTGCTACAACATTAGGCGGCACACAAAACACTTTAAATCATTCTGTGAAGATTTGTATCTCCTAAAATAGCGAAGCTACCGTCTCTTCCATAGTATGTAAAATGGTCTGAAGATGCCGCCGGCACTCCGGCCCTTAGCGCAGCGCTCTCACGCCTGAACGACCGCTCAATTATTTTATGATAATTTTAAAAAGCAGACTCTCTCGGAATTTATAATATTTAGCGAGCTGTGGCCGAGCGCGCGCTCGCTACTTCGTCGCCTGCATTCGGTGTATTTTGTAGTGCTTGTGATACAGTAGTGTGGCCTTGTATCGGTATATCTGTTACAACAGTGGTCAATATAATCAATTTGTCATTATTTATAACTAGCTGTCCCGGCGAACTTCGTACCGCCTAACAATCAATTAATGTCGTGGTACATAATTAGCTGAACTAAATTTATGATTTTATGGAATTAATACCATGAATAATAGAAAATAATAGAGAAGCTCAATGGCGTCATTTCGCGTGTCAGTCTATTTGAACACGCAAGTTAAGCAACGTCGACCGTGGCCTGTACACGGATGAGTTTATATCACCTCGAGCTCCCCCGTGCTTCGAAAGACACGTTAAGCCGTCGGTCCCGGTTGTTATCATTAGATTATCTTGAGCTCCTCCGTGCTTCGGTAGGCACGTTAAGCCGTCGGTCCCGGTTGTTATCATTAGACGACAGTCGTTAAGCCCAGTTAGTGGCCTTTAGGCGGCTCGAAAACACTGGCCTCCTACAACCCACACTTGAACAGCGTGGTGGAGTATGTTCTAAACCCATTCGGTTGAGAGAAGACCTGTATCCATATGATTTCATAAAAATACACATTTCCTTATAGTTTAATGAAAAAATTTTAAAAACGTTTTGTTTTTATTTTTTTAGTTTTGAAATCGGTTTTATCGTTTTGGTGTTCTGTAGTTGTAACATCGTTTCTTTTGATGATTACTCTGATTTGATTCTTGCGCTCGGACCCCATGGGCCAAGAAGCGTTTTCATCCCAATCGATTCAACATTTTTCAATTTTCAAAACAAATCACAGACAACTTTCGCGACATAAAAGTGACACCAATCGATTTGACATTTTGATATTTGACAACCAATAAATACCGCAATCCTTTTTCAACTGACACTTTCATTTGTATGGAAAAAAGTTTTTTCTTTTATTTTATTTTTTTATCAATTTTCCAATGTTTTTAAAAGTTATTCTGCTATTCGGGACGGAAACAAATCCAACAAATCAAAAACCATGGCAGTCGGTCCAGCCGTTCTCGAGTTATAAGTGTTGTAACAAACCCGACTTTGTTTTATATATATAGATGGCCGGTCAATGTATTAGTCAAATATTTAATAATTAGGTTTACTCGGCACCACATTATTCATCAACTAGGTTGAAGGAGCCCTGTTTAGCGGTGACAGGACACAAGAAAACCCTAACCTAACCAAAACTCAACTCAAATCTAACCAAAGCCCGTGCTATTATATTGCCCGAGGGTCGGTCAGTATGAATAAATTATTATATTGACCAAAACATATCGATCCATCTCGACCTATTGATACCGATCTTAATATACGAGTCCTTAAGCCGCCTAAAGGCCACTGACTTGGCTTAACGACTGCCATCTCATGACAACAGCCGGGACCGACGGCCTAACGTGCCATCCGAAGCATGGAAGAGCTCGTAAAAAATAAACCTTGCTTGAAAATGCTTAACTTGCGTGTTCGATTAGACCGACATGCGCAATGACGCCATCGAGCTCCTGAATGAAAAGTTATAATACTTATATTACTTATAAGTATTATAACTTTTCATTCAGGATTCCTATTTTATTTAATTATAAAAGTCCGCCTGAATATGCTTCAGAATGAAGCGTATGAATCGCGAGAACTCAAATTGGTTCAATATAATAAGATATATATATGTCTACAAGTTTTATAGATACACATATAAAGTATAAAAATACAAGAAGCTGTTCACCAAAATTACAATTCAGCCGCTGCGGGTCTTTGGAGAGTGCCCGCGGCGCTGTTTTTAAGTCATTTTTTTAACTGCTCAAATACAAAGTGTTCACGACTGAATTCTTCCGAAGCGTTCAATATATTCTGTGATATTGGATCATATTAACATAAATGTTTTCCACTAGCTAAACTTCGAGCGTGCGTTCGGGGGACTATTCTCTTCAACTTGAATCAATGTCTATTTTCTTTATACCACTTAAGTAGCCAGGAGCATGTAACCCGCCCGTGGATGAACGCCATGCTGGAGTCTGCTGGAAAAATCAAACGGGTAGGCAATTCATTCCACAACTTGTTAGTAGCAAATCTTTGAAACTACATAACACATGACCATTTCAATTCTAGTATCTAATAGTACTTCGATGTGTTTCTTTTATCCAATTATTTAAATGTAAGGATCTCTAATAACACATATTACAATGACAATGTGAGACTCTAGTACACTCCACGTGTGCCGTGGTGACGCTGACGTCAGTCGTGGGTCACCCCTGTCACCAGAGGGCCAGGGCCGGGTGACGACAGCTAACTGCACTCGCTGCATTTGCATATTAATACTCAGTTGGATCACAGTAGATATGTAGAATAGTACACTAACTCCTTATAAACGGCCTTAAAAGTACGAAAGAAAGTGGTAAGGTGAGAACTTACAATAAATTAATTGTAAGAAACAATGTCGAAACAAACTAAATACTGGTCACAATGGTTTTAACTTTAATTTCAAAACAAAACCTGTAGCTAAAAATCGAAGAGTGACCATTTTCTTTTTTGTTTATACTACGTCGGGTGCGAACAAACTTTTGTTCCGTCGAAACGCTTGCAACTTGAAATAACGCTTGTGCGCCGTCACCGCCGCTGCTAACGCAGCAACCTTCCTGGTGACCTCACTTACTTACAGAAATACGGTAACCCTCAATAAAATTGATACTTGGCTGCAGTATTCTTTGAGGTGGAGGTAAGGAGTATGTAATATATTAAAACAAGTATCACAAAACATCTTTAAAAAAACAACTCGATAGGAGATTTTATTTCCTAATAAGTTATTAACGATAAATTACACAATAAAAATATTTGAGTAGGCAGAAAAAGTGGCATCATATTATGTTCCTGTGAAGTACACTTTTCATACAACATCGCTGTTTTAACGGCGAGAAAAAATATCTAATTTGACTAAGGTATCACCGCCCTTATTGTGCAGCGACACTAGCGACGTATAACGACGATTTTGGTCCTCCGGAGTTGAGGTACTGTTGAGGTACTGTTCTATATGTTTACTGTGTCTAAAAGTCACTGTAGTTGTTAAGATGTTTTGTTACAACCACACATAATTCCATGCCAGCGACATGAAATGGTCAAGGACTTCGTCTTGTATTCCTTATTATTATTTTTAAAGTTACTTTATCGAAATCGGCGTCTATATAACCGACTCCAAAAAAGGAGAAGGTTCTTAATTTGCCTGTATTTTTTTTTAATGTTTGTTACTAAATTACACCGTGATTTATAAACCGATTTAAAAAAAAATGAAAGAGTATACTTCCAGATTGATCCATATTTTTTCATCATCATCATCATCATCAGCCTGTATCTTCATACATAAATGAAGAGTAATGTGTGGAGTCGGTTTTTTGTTATGTGTGGAGTCGGTTTTTTGTTGTTAAAATTATATTCCTGTTAACATCCTTAATTATAGTCTTAAAAAATAGCAAAGCACTAAGGTACTCTATGTACACATCCATCCTTCTTATCAATCAAAATAGGCAATGGGCCGAATGCCAATCCATCACTAAAACCCGCCAAAATACCCTACTATTCACGCTGTTTGAAACTCCACGCGGGCCCAGTACCGCGAGCCAATGTTAGCTTCGTATAGACGGTCGCTGAAAACCGTTCAATTGTTGCTCACTCGATATAAGCGGCGCAAATTAGACGATATTGGTACTCGCACCGAAATAGCGCGGCCATTTGGACGGTCGTTACGGTGTTTACTGCGGCGGCGCTCGCGGCTTATTGCCGGATAAGTGGCGCTGGAGAGTTCCGCGATCGCGGCCGCGCCGCGGACTTGGCCCCGCGCCGACCGCCTCGCCACGGATACTTATTATAATAGTCCTTGAAATAACTTTAACAGATTATTATGATCTTAGTGAGCTGCATTGAGTAGTCATTCGACACGAACTATGGCGTCGGGATTGTGTTTTCAAATAACTTTCTATGGCTTAAAAATGTATGGCGAAGAATAGTTCGTCTAACAGTTCTGATATCCTGCATTCTTTCGGACTTTGAATAATGATCCGCAGTCGCAACCCGTTGAACATGAGCATTGTACAATTGGTTCCATAAGATAACTAACCTACCTCCTTGACGTACTGACTGCTGCATGACATTACTGCGTTTAAAAAAAACCGAATCCACGGTTCGCGAGTACTAAGCTCAATATTTATTTTCCTGGTTCCTTAAGTAAGAGGAAAGCCATGGTTTTTTTTCATGTCATCGAAATCATTAGAGACGTTCGTTAGAGATCACCAAAACACACCATTCTCTGTTTTCTTCGTACGTAACCACACTTCTATATAGTTCCGTAAATGACACATTGAGTAACATTTACAACATGTGATTAAGCCATATACTCGTACCTTTTTTATATATTGGTTTTTTGTATATTTCAAATTTGTCGAATAATTATTTCTTAAATTAATATGTGCTGTGTTTGAATGCGGATTTCATGTCTTGATCTATTAACCCGACCATTCCTTTCTTGTACCTAACTGAAATCCATTTCCAAATCTATAATTCATAGTTATTGCCGATATAACCATATAAGTAAGTAAACTTAGGATTTCGCGAGAACAGTAGTCAAACGGGAAGTTTCGTTTCATGTGTCTTATACTATGTACTATTATTAAGTAAGGATATGGTTTATAAATATATGTATAATATCGCACATGATGTAACCTCCCCCCCCTATTTAAGTCTCTTCTTACCTCTCTCCCTCTCCTCTCCTCTTTTATATTATTTTTTTCGACCTACCTAATTGCGTGTGTATACCTATCTCTCATCTTACATCTTACTATTCATTTTACATCATCATCATCATCATCATTTCCTTACTACTATTTTCTCACTACCTTTCTTCTTCTTTCGCTCACATTAGTACGTCAAATCTATCACACCACATATACCTAATTAAACGACATTAATCTGATATACATCTCCCTATAATTTACACTCTTACACCTTAAATTCAAACCAAAACTTATGTTGTTGTTGTCGGAATAGGATGAATCAACCTGATGGTAAGCTATACTACTACATAATGGCCACGTGATCGCGTCTAGTGTCCTACATTGTACCGTAATTTCCCCAGATACTTTTACACGCAGAATAATGACTGATTAAACTCCTATCACCCCTACGACTTATATATATACTCATTGAATTAGTTGTATTACCTAATATCCACTATAAGATAAAACTATGTGGTTGAAATTATATTAACTAATGACCTGAATATTAATTAGTATCTCTTATAATGATAATGATTCTTTTAGTTATTATTTCCAGTATCAACTTTGTTATGATAGTAAACCAATACTAAACTTAAGTTAAAGAGAAACACTTTGCCATAATGGAAAGACTTTTAGACTTTAAGTTTTAGTGATAACACAATATGATATAAAACACTTATGTCAACTAATTAACATATTCAAGGTTAAAGCTTTTAAACATTATTTCTTTTGTGGAAAATGGATAATATGATATGAAACTAAATTACATAAGGCATTTTATAGGATTATGGCAATATATAGAGCCCCATAGCCTCCGCTCGTATATCATGAAGCCACCCAAGTTCACGCTTCTCTGGCCATAGTCTGAGCAGATTCTACTTTAAGAGGCATCTCTTCCTCATAAAATTCAAAAACCAAAGGACGTTCCTTCCTTTAGCCTGCCTTAACTACAAAACTCAATAACTATTTGAGATGTTCCTATCCTTAAATTATCTCTAAATGCTCAGACTTATTTACTGATTCTACATATTTACTACATTATATTATTTACTTGGAACGTTTATAGATATTTCTCAAAAGAAATTTAGGAAACTTATAAATTCCTTCGGCAATTAAATTCATTAACTGGCAAAATTAATTTCTGCATTGATTCTAGATATGAAACCAATAACTCTCTTTAGTCTATCTTTCAAACTAAATTAATTCATTCTTATTTAAACTCAAATCATTTGAATTTAGATTATCTACTGTAATCACTGAATCCTTACAAACAATCCTAATCTAGTGTACGACTGTTCAGTAACTTTGTTACTTCATAAATCACAACACTCATATATTTATACACATATATCTATAATCAAACTTTGTATGTCTTGATAAAAGTAACACATGCAAATTATTTAGCAATAATCTTTACTATATTTTACTTTATAGATATAGATTCTTATCTATTGGAATATACTCTAATTTCAACATTCTTTGCTGAAATTTCAAGAAATCTATTTCCTGTAATGTATCTCAATTCACTATTTTGAAATATGAGAAGTCATTATAATACAGTCAATAAAAGATGTTTTGTTCACTCACCGAGAAAAATCTTCAAATTTACTGGATAGAAGACCTTACCTTTCAACTCTGCTAATTCACACAAATTAATCACTTTCGCGATAAGTTACTATGAGATTCTTACAAATCAGTGAAAAGCCCAATTAGTTTAATAAAAATAATTTCATTCCTTATTTATAGGAAACGAAAGAGGCAGGTTATGTTGTAACTTTAACATTTTGAAGATTGGATGTCCGATGTTTTTTATTCACATTGAAATCATCCATAAGTACGTATTGTTACTTTTGATGTCAAGCTTCAACATTCGCTTTGTAATTTCAAAGTGATTTTAAATATGATTGTTCAAATTGGGCACTTCTACTTTTCAATCTAACAATCTCACAAACCTTTTTGTATAATTAAGGCATCTATCAACCGTAAATCAATTTGATTACTCAAATAAATAATATCTCTCAAACCTTTCTCAGCAATATTTAAACAAGTGAAAATCTAATTTTAAAATACTAAAATAAATTAAACACTGTCCCGGTATTATAATACATATTTACGGAAATATGCTAATTATTATCTCCTCACTCGCGAATACTAATAAATTGAATCATCCCCCTTAAAACTCGCGTTTTTCCTTTTATAGTCACAAGCCCCGCCCACTTTTGAATTTAGTGAAGTGACATACCTAATTTTTAACCATAAAATCTAATTCTCCTAGTTTAATCGAGTAATCTATTTGTATCAATTTATCTAACTAATTTTTACCATATAAATTGTTTCATGTTTAATCTTAAGTACATCGAAAATACTTGATTCTTACCAAAATTATTCTAATCTTTCTAAAAAGATAATTAAATCATTTTAGTTTCACAATTTTACCTTTATTTCACATAATTTTTATCTTCAAACCTCAAATTAATCTAATTTTGTACTTATATTGATCACACTACAACTTCCATTCACTAATTTTAATAGTTATAAAGAAAATATAAGATTTTCAATCTTAAACTTTATCCGTGTTTTTCTTACTATTCACTCCTTGAATCAATTCACCCGATTAATTATGAACGCCATTAATATCAACTAACGCTTATTATATCTAAATTCCCTTAATTATTGTATACGATATCATTACATACTAATATATTATCAAATTAATCGATATTAGTACAATCGATTCCCCATTTATTTATCAGAATTTTCCCGCCATTTTGCTTAGCAACATAATTTCTTATGTCTCTCCCTATCAATGCTATTTTACTCAACCAATCAGAGATCCCGGATTTGTCCAATTTGTCCAAGGCTTTTCTGAGAATCGCACCTGCCATAAGGTCGCCCCATAGACTTTTATTTGATGAATTAGGTCAATCACAAACTGATCTTAGATATTTTATCTAAATTTCAAAGTTCTCATGTTAACTAACGCTATTAATCGTATGGGTTAGTTACAATTCGCCTCCAGATTAAATTATAGAGTAATCCTGCATTACGGTGAATTTAATCTCACCAATTACCTAACTTATTATATAATTCCGATACCCAATTCATAAGTCGAGACAATAACTCAATTACGTTTCAATTCATCGACTCAAATCATTAGTGACGTCCCTTCACTAGTAAGTTTGCATTAAACATCTTCCATAAGAATGACAATTCGTCTTTATGGCTTCGTAAAACCTTCCTTATATATATCCTTTTAAAAAGACACAAAAAAAAACATATATTTAACATCAATCATTCAAGTGATTAGTGTCTATTGTTTTATTCAACAACCCAATTGGTATGCAAATAAGTACTAAAACAAAAATGATCAAATTATACTCAAGTTCCCTAGCTCATAATCATTTTCATCATCTATTCAACTTAAATATTCAACGTGAATCCGCTTAAATAATGCTTTCATTATAATAATCATCTGTTTATTAAGGTGCAACCTAGCTATGTAATTTCTATACCCTCAAAATCCCTCTACTTAATAACAAACCTCATTATACTGCAAAATTTCGATTTCCTTTTAAAAGTTGGCATTTCTGTACATATTTCAATTATATGTCATTGCAATGACTTTTTGTTCTACTAATACCCTTACAAAATTAAATATAAAGATTGTCTTTTACACAAATAGCCAAGTTATAATTCATTGTCAAATTTTCCCAAAGATCTGATCTTGTAATTAACTATCGTTTAATACAACTAAATTAATGAACTCTATCACTATAAGTAGACGCTCCCTAAAACTACAAAACAACGCTAGCTATATAAAATATATAATGTGGTATTTAGAGAAAAACCCTTAGGCATTTGCTTATACCCTACCCGTAAGCTAAATTAATAAATAAGTTCACCTAACCTAACCCTAAATCGAGCTGGAAGATCAATCATAAAAATCTGAGTGCATCGTATCCTTCAGAGTATGATAATTTTGCAATCTTGGTAGGCGAATCTACGTTTCTTCGATTACATGACGGTAGCTACCATTTATATGTATAGACTACTTGGTCTTGCAACCAACATTGAAGTTATTATATCCGACAGTATACCATATTCACAGATTCTTAAGTCAATTCCGCCACCTGTTCCAGATTCTTATCCATCTGCGGTTGACTTCAATTTTAATGTGTGCGAAATCATTCGAACCCAGATCTCCGGATACAAACTTGGAACTTCTCATGTGTAACAATTTAAAATTACATCCTCCCCTCTGTTTCCTAAATTATACGAACATCCCTGTTTATTAGCAATGTCCTAGGATTTAGTCACATTAAACACCACTAATACGAGTAAAACTTTTGACAGATTCACTCAACTAATGTATATCATTTAATTAATGTTCCAAATTTGACCCCAATTGAAGCCGATTTCCGGTTTTTCGGTCCCAATTGCATTGGATCAACCTTGGAACTATTCAACAGGATTCAATCCCTTTAACAACTAAACTAATAAGTGTTAAATTAATATTTTTAAATAGTTAACCTTGCTGATACGCGATCAGCTGAACAAATGGAGCGTCTTCCTCTAAGCAATTTCCCCTTACTAAGTAATTCATGTTAAACTCAAAACTGAATCTTTATTAATGTTTTCCTAACCTTTCTACTTCATATTTATGAATCAGATCAACATTACATCAAAAGAATCTTTTCAATACTGTAAATATCTCTTTGTAATCTTATCCTTACTCTCATTACAGATACTGCCTACCTAACATTTAGCATCTTATTCACCATTCTACTAACAAAATTCTGAAGCCAACTGTCTGCAGTTTGTTTGCAATGAACAATCTTAATGTAGGTAGTAACCTACAGATTTAAGAAAATATTTGCTACTTACTATCTTAAAGTACTTCATCATAGTCCTTGTCAACTACTAGTTAATCCGTCTAACCTCTTATTACCTAATAAACTATTGTTAATACGTTATTTTGCCTACACAAATACCTCCCACCAGTCCTCGTACATCATGACATGGTAATAAACTTCAACTCACTAAGTACTATTGTAAATAGCCTGTCTAAATTATAATAAAGTTAAGAAATTCTTAAATTTCACGTAACATAAAATCAAACTCACTCTTCAAAGAATATTTTAAAATTATTAACAAAATTGGTTCATCCATATATGAAATTCACCCTTCGCAATCTTTCTTTCTTAACTATGAACTTATGCCCCTAAATTTCTCAATTAATAATCTTTACTAAACTATGTTACCATGCCCCAGAATTTACTCTTAATTTTCTTTATACTAACAATTTGTTTACTCGCTTTCAGTTCCGTGGTTCTAAATAAACATCCACTGCTCAATGGTTTCCTACCATGCATCAGTACAGACCCTCGCCCCAACTACTTAAGACATTATCACTGTTAAAGATCTCTATAGACTACGCGTGAATTTTATATAAAAACTTACTCTTAAAAAAAAACTTATTTTCCTAATATCCTCACAATTTAAATATCACTACAAAATCACCCTTATTAACCTATTCGTTGTTCAACATTAGCTGCTTGTACTTATGTAAAAGATTTTCTTAATAAGTATATACTAAAAAGACAGATCACATTCATTTGAAATTTATATCCAAAACTTAAATTCCTACATATATAGAACTGTAATATATGTCAAAATATAATATTTCATATTTTCTCCACATAATACCACTCTTTACCTACCTTAACTTAAGTAAAGTGCTCTGAATTTTCCGAACCATATATACTTCCCTTCTAACCTTCTATTAATAATAATATAATAACCCTAATTAACAATGTCAGCCAACTCACACATCGTCAGCCAGTTCCACTACACTCGAAATCTGTGTTTTATACGCCAATCTAATTACACATCTCGGCCGGTACACACTAATGTCTCGTCCTACACCACTACATAAACAAAGATGTCTATATGAATTGCAACTTAGCATGTGTGCATGCAACGTCACACAAACCATTCCAGACCCTTCCCAAAGATCAGCCGGATCGACACGAATGAACGGCCGGTAGTGAGTACACTGTACTAAGTACTACTAATTTTACTATGTTCCTAATAACATAACATACGTAAATAAATTTCTTCCTGTTTCACAAATATTCACACTCACAGGAAATACCCCGACCCATTCAAACAGCCACGTCCATGCAAAAATCCGCCCATGTAGGAATCGAACCCACGAACGTCGATAATAACTACGCATCTCCGACCGTTGTCCCACTGAGCTTAACTTATTTTTCTAAAATCTATCTATCTCACCTTATCTCCTCAATTTATTTCATTGCTTACTAAAATTATTTTTAAACTAATTTCAGTGTTTCTGTACTTCAACTCCATGCAACCGTATGCTCACTCTTAAATCAACAACCCGCTTCCAATCTGGATCTAAATCTTCGCTCATCTCTCTACTCATCTATCGTTACGGAAAATGACGATCGATCTTAATTTTAATTTAATATTACTACACAATATACTCATCACCCCCCCTCAATTAGTCACTCCTTCTACCAATATACTAGTTATTTATATCATCTATCCATTCTACACTCATCAACATAGCCCAGTATTTCATCAAGTAATATCTCTAACTAGGTCACTTTCCCTATCACTTAAGAATGTTATAGAATGTTACATCTATTTGTCGCTAAAACTAGGTTTTCCTATTTTCCTTATTGGTCACTTATTAACTCCTCTAATCACATTATCGCCAAAAATTCCTCTCATCATTCTATAATTAATATATATATTTATATATATTTATATTCGCCTCCCAATGTCTAGCATAGCTGACGACCTTTCGTACTCACTTATCTACTATTTACAATTCTCTTGTAATTACTACCTTCGAACATAAACGAAGCCACATTATAAAAATAAGTTGCATCCGCCTCCAGTTTTCTTGCAAGACAATCATCTAACAGAATGTTGACAACCAACAAGGTCATAAGTGGGCCTATAAACCTCTCAACCAACATCTCCACTCACTTCACAGAATTAAATCAATTATATTACAATAAGAGCTGTTGTGTTCCTGCGAGTGAACGAATTCACTAACCAAATGGACCACCATACCAGCAACGCGATCGACCACACGCAAAGACTGTAATAGGAGAGCCCAATATAAGCGCTAAACACGGCCATCATAATTGATTCCCATCAGGCGGGCTCCACGCTAGTCTGCCACCCTACATAGTATATAAGAAATATACATAAACCTTTTCATGCTTAGACCCTATGAATTGTTATTACCTAAATCTAATTACGAGAGAAAATACGAAACATAAATATTCTCATTTCAAATAAAAATTATACGTTAAACTTAATTAGTGTCCTTTGTGTCATCGTAATAAATAAATTTTAGAATTAAACTCAGTGTAAAACATTAGTAATATTCATCATTAATAAATAAATCGACTTTAAATTTTAACTCATAGTTTATTATTTACTTCTAAAATATTTTGTATCTGACTGTACTTGTATCATGTAAAACTATTTCTAAAAAAAAAGTAATACTTCCTAAATCTCATTAGTCAATAACCAACCTATTTATACGTATAACAGTATTGAAGTCTTATCAATATATATATAAAAAAAATTGCATATTTTAATATATTCATAAAATCCTATTTCCCAAACGATCCCTAATTAATATGACAAACGTCACATACTACCCTATAACCATCTAGTTATATTAAACTATTAATGTTTCATCTTCTCGTAAAATCTTAAAATTCAAATAAAATTTACCTTTCACCTTAATGAACTTATTACGTATCTATTTTATATTTCCTTCCAATAAAATTGATTGCTATCTCCAAATCACTATACCATACAACGTTTTCTAATATACATATATTTATTTTCATTATTTCTTTTAAGCTGACTGTAAATTAAATAGAAACTAATAAAAACGAATTAAGTGTCATAATAAATTTTAATTAATAATAATAATGATGAATATACTCAGGAAAAGACTATAATAAAACTCTATTAAAAAATAAAATCGCAAAAACAAATGTTGGTCTTGAGATTCGAACCAGGAATCTTAGATGCAATAGCTCTATTTTCTACCGACGCGCCACTGACTTGATAATGTAAGCGACAAAATTCGCATATGTATTTTAGAGTACCACGACTTTGTCAACATAATCTATTCATTATTAATTACGTAACTATCTTTTTGTTAAATAATAATTGTTACTAATATTTTTATTCGCATTTTCTACCACATTACACTAGTTTAGTTCAAAGTTTCACCAATGCTTCTACATGAAAATTTTAATTAACTGAATATTTAGACGCCTCCCCATTCATAAAATTTAAGAACCATTCAAATAAAGAAAGCAACTATATAAATGTAATTTTTAAGCTACTATTGAATTAAAATATCAATTCTCAATAAAACTTGTACACCCGCGCCATCTGTGACCCAAACCCCGAACTAATTCCTCTTTCGTCCATCATGCTATTTTGATCGAACCATTTTTTTTTTATAATTATCGATAACTTTACACGGAAAATATATTACAATATGGAAATATGAATATATATATTAAATGCAATAATCATATTGGTTCACGTTCAAAGATCAATACATCTCTTCGCAATTAAAATCTCATTGATGCTAATTGTACGCGCTCTTACCGCCCTCCCACGATACTTGCATTAACTATTTCCATTCGAGTTAGATATACACCTAAAATATAGGTAATTTTTTTCGTCTCTAATTTTGCACAAAATAAATATTGCAACATTAAATAAATATGTTAATGTTTAATTACGTCTTTTTTTTTTTTCAGTACTTAACAAGTAAAATCCCAACTCTTACATTTAATATTCGCCCCCTTCAACGCCCTCTATAAAACTAACCGTAAACCCCATGTAAACGTCTTTATTTTGTCATTTTCTTTCTTTTTAAAGTATGTAATTGAAATAAAGTTATCTTATTAATTTATAGCAAAAATTTCATTTACTTTAACTATTCATAATTTAATTCTATATCGAATTTAGATTCATAATTCCGACAAAAGAAATGAATCTCTTAGCAATTCTTAGTGTTGCCACTTCTTTGCAAATTTACCATATAAAGGTATTTCAAACTTTCAGGGATTACTAAAACTCAATTATCAATATGACAATTTCATAACCTCTCAATTATTCTAGTCGCCTCCACAACCTTTCGTCCGAAAATCTCACACATAATTTAATCTTAATTTACCTATTACCCCATATTTGCGTCAGATACCCGGAAATAGTTATTTAAATGTATTTATTACTACGTTATCGTTTATTTTATGAAATTAAAGTATTGTTTTATATACAATTATGTTAATAGCTCATTGTTATTTTGCCCATTTTTTTTTTTTTCATATTAATCCTTCCTTTATTCTAACAGAACTATATCTAGATATTTTTCATATTTTATTATTAATATGAATGAACCAATTAAGTTATTCTTGCTTAAATTATTAATGATGTTATGATTAATAATGTAACGTAAAGTCAAAAATGCTTATTTTATATCAAGATTCCTAAAACTTTCCTTTCAAAATTTTGAACTTATATTTTATGGGAATGTTGGTAAGCCAACGATGGCAACCCTATTTTTGTTCTAACTCATGTCAATAATATCAACAACGCGTAAAAAACATAACAATAAATCCTATTCGTATTAAAATTCCAATTGCTTGTTATAAACCCCAATTTCACCACAAAAAAAAGAAATTATATATATACTAAATTACTTGGAGTTTATAAAATGTCACCAAGCTAACCTAATTGTTTCTAAAACAAATTTGTAAGTATAACTTTTCATTATATGACTGCTAATTATTCTACCTAAACCACGTATCTCAAAATTAATCTTTAATTTATTTGTTTCAGTTGATTTTTCTTCATGGGGTTAAGTAAAATTCACTACCACAAATTCCTGAACAGAGGTTATCAAACGTTATCATTTACCATTAAATATTGAAAGTCTACAAGTAATCTCATGTAAGTATGATGTATCTTATTACATTTCTTAATTACTTTCCCTTTTTATCATAAATTTTCCTAATACATACCTACTAGGCAACCTTTCCTATTAAAAAGGAAAGTCTGATATGTGATTTTATTAATGTAATTACATATTACTTTCAGACTCCTGTCAAATTAATATCAACTGTGAATGGGCATATCGCACCCCAAATGGACTAATTAGTTCTATCTGTCAACGCTGAAATACTATATTTGATGTTACTCAAAGAAGTAAAAGTGAATTTTTCAATACTTAGTAAGTATAACCTAAAATTCTTATGTTTTTAATTATATATCTCTCTTTAGTACTGGCAAAATCTCTATGAATGCTTTATTTATAGTGAACTATAAGTTTTTGAAATCAATTATTACATTTACCCCGCTCTCAAGTGCATATGGCTAACTAAACTAATTTATAACCTTTTTACTTTGTTTTATACCAAATTTATACTCGGTAACATTTCAAATTTACATATTTTCAATTATAATCCTACTTTTAATTAACTTTAGATAATTCTAATATTCTGTTATCCCATAATTATGTATTCACCATTTGTAACTCTGTTTTAATTTTAATTTTTAACTTATTTTTCAGGATCATAACTCATCGTAGATACTAACTGAAGCCCGTCCATGAAAATAATTGAAGAATTTTATAACTCAAGTCCTGTGTTATTTAATTATATGTAGACCTTAGTTGTAAATATGTGAAATTAATTACATACTATTAATCTGCTTTAGGAATCCAGGAGGATTCCTTCTTCTGAGTTAATTTACTTACAAATCCTATCTGAGTTAAAACAGTCATATATCCTTTGTGTTCCATTTCACGTACAGCAATTGTAGGTTTTCAAGAAAACCCAGACAACTAATTTATACCACAATTAAATTCACTCCATTCCAACAACATTTGTATATTTGTAAAATTACTAATACATATATTTTAGCTTATATATAATCCTGGTCATGCGCTACCTAATTGTAACCTCCCCCTCCCTATTTAAGTCTCTTCTTACCTCTCTCCCTCTCCTCTCCTCTTTTATATTATTTTTTTCGACCTACCTAATTGCGTGTGTATACCTATCTCTCATCTTACATCTTACTATTCATTTTACATCATCATCATCATCATCATTTCCTTACTACTATTTTCTCACTACCTTTCTTCTTCTTTCGCTCACATTAGTACGTCAAATCTATCACACCACATATACCTAATTAAACGACATTAATCTGATATACATCTCCCTATAATTTACACTCTTACACCTTAAATTCAAACCAAAACTTATGTTGTTGTTGTCGGAATAGGATGAATCAACCTGATGGTAAGCTATACTACTACATAATGGCCACGTGATCGCGTCTAGTGTCCTACATTGTACCGTAATTTCCCCAGATACTTTTACACGCAGAATAATGACTGATTAAACTCCTATCACCCCTACGACTTATATATATACTCATTGAATTAGTTGTATTACCTAATATCCACTATAAGATAAAACTATGTGGTTGAAATTATATTAACTAATGACCTGAATATTAATTAGTATCTCTTATAATGATAATGATTCTTTTAGTTATTATTTCCAGTATCAACTTTGTTATGATAGTAAACCAATACTAAACTTAAGTTAAAGAGAAACACTTTGCCATAATGGAAAGACTTTTAGACTTTAAGTTTTAGTGATAACACAATATGATATAAAACACTTATGTCAACTAATTAACATATTCAAGGTTAAAGCTTTTAAACATTATTTCTTTTGTGGAAAATGGATAATATGATATGAAACTAAATTACATAAGGCATTTTATAGGATTATGGCAATATATAGAGCCCCATAGCCTCCGCTCGTATATCATGAAGCCACCCAAGTTCACGCTTCTCTGGCCATAGTCTGAGCAGATTCTACTTTAAGAGGCATCTCTTCCTCATAAAATTCAAAAACCAAAGGACGTTCCTTCCTTTAGCCTGCCTTAACTACAAAACTCAATAACTATTTGAGATGTTCCTATCCTTAAATTATCTCTAAATGCTCAGACTTATTTACTGATTCTACATATTTACTACATTATATTATTTACTTGGAACGTTTATAGATATTTCTCAAAAGAAATTTAGGAAACTTATAAATTCCTTCGGCAATTAAATTCATTAACTGGCAAAATTAATTTCTGCATTGATTCTAGATATGAAACCAATAACTCTCTTTAGTCTATCTTTCAAACTAAATTAATTCATTCTTATTTAAACTCAAATCATTTGAATTTAGATTATCTACTGTAATCACTGAATCCTTACAAACAATCCTAATCTAGTGTACGACTGTTCAGTAACTTTGTTACTTCATAAATCACAACACTCATATATTTATACACATATATCTATAATCAAACTTTGTATGTCTTGATAAAAGTAACACATGCAAATTATTTAGCAATAATCTTTACTATATTTTACTTTATAGATATAGATTCTTATCTATTGGAATATACTCTAATTTCAACATTCTTTGCTGAAATTTCAAGAAATCTATTTCCTGTAATGTATCTCAATTCACTATTTTGAAATATGAGAAGTCATTATAATACAGTCAATAAAAGATGTTTTGTTCACTCACTGAGAAAAATCTTCAAATTTACTGAATAGAAGACCTTACCTTTCAACTCTGCTAATTCACACAAATTAATCACTTTCGCGATAAGTTACTATGAGATTCTTACAAATCAGTGAAAAGCCCAATTAGTTTAATAAAAATAATTTCATTCCTTATTTATAGGAAACGAAAGAGGCAGGTTATGTTGTAACTTTAACATTTTGAAGATTGGATGTCCGATGTTTTTATTCACATTGAAATCATCCATAAGTACGTATTGTTACTTTTGATGTCAAGCTTCAACATTCGCTTTGTAATTTCAAAGTGATTTTAAATATGATTGTTCAAATTGGGCACTTCTACTTTTCAATCTAACAATCTCACAAACCTTTTTGTATAATTAAGGCATCTATCAACCGTAAATCAATTTGATTACTCAAATAAATAATATCTCTCAAACCTTTCTCAGCAATATTTAAACAAGTGAAAATCTAATTTTAAAATACTAAAATAAATTAAACACTATCACGGTATTATAATACATATTTACGGAAATATGCTAATTATTATCTCCTCACTCGCGAATACTAATAAATTGAATCATCCCCCTTAAAACTCGCGTTTTTCCTTTTATAGTCACAAGCCCCGCCCACTTTTGAATTTAGTGAAGTGACATACCTAATTTTTAACCATAAAATCTAATTCTCCTAGTTTAATCGAGTAATCTATTTGTATCAATTTATCTAACTAATTTTTACCATATAAATTGTTTCATGTTTAATCTTAAGTACATCGAAAATACTTGATTCTTACCAAAATTATTCGAATCTTTCTAAAAAGATAATTAAATCATTTTAGTTTCACAATTTTACCTTTATTTCACATAATTTTTATCTTCAAACCTCAAATTAATCTAATTTTGTACTTATATTGATCACACTACAACTTCCATTCACTAATTTTAATAGTTATAAAGAAAATATAAGATTTTCAATCTTAAACTTTATCCGTGTTTTTCTTACTATTCACTCCTTGAATCAATTCACCCGATTAATTATGAACGCCATTAATATCAACTAACGCTTATTATATCTAAATTCCCTTAATTATTGTATACGATATCATTACATACTAATATATTATCAAATTAATCGATATTAGTACAATCGATTCCCCATTTATTTATCAGAATTTTCCCGCCATTTTGCTTAGCAACATAATTTCTTATGTCTCTCCCTATCAATGCTATTTTACTCAACCAATCAGAGATCCCGGATTTGTCCAATTTGTCCAAGGCTTTTCTGAGAATCGCACCTGCCATAAGGTCGCCCCATAGACTTTTATTTGATGAATTAGGTCAATCACAAACTGATCTTAGATATTTTATCTAAATTTCAAAGTTCTCATGTTAACTAACGCTATTAATCGTATGGGTTAGTTACAATGACCATCCTGTATTAACTCAAAATATTGCAATTATGAGTTTTGAGTGGTTTTGTATAGTTGTTTTAATTTTTTTGTTTTCTAAAAACTGGGAAAACAGACATATTTATATATCCACACGCCAATGAACAACATAAAATATGTGTGTTTTTGACGGCTGCTCGCACGAAAAGGCATGACTCATTGTCACGTTGTGCCTGAGCCAAGCGTGCAAGCGAGAGCGCGGAACGAGCGATAGAGAGGCACGATCGGCCTAGGTTTCTTATTACGTTATCACGTAAAATTATCATCTGTAAACCGACTTTACAGAAAACCATTTTTTTTTACTGTTCCTATGTTTACCTTTTCAGTCGCATCTCAGTTGATTATGTTTATATTTATTTAGGTATTACGTGTATGGAAGCGTATCATATTGTGTGGTGTTAATATTGAAACCCCCCAATTACAAGCCGAGACGCACAAATTACGTATCCACAGTAAAACACCGCAACAGCGGATTAATTAGAGCTGCCAGTAATTTATAATGTGCGCCGTCGAGTGGCGGCGAAACCCTCGACAGTGCGCAGTGTATGTACGAATACACGTTTCACAGGAGAAATAAAACATGTTGTTTGCGTTTAGCACCGCTCATCGGTATTGGGAAACGGAATATTATTGTACAATTTACATAAAAGTATACTTTGGCCCGCGACCCCCGCCCTGCCGTCCATAGACTCGTACATATACTATTAGCACATTTCTCTATCGTTCATTCTCTGCCTGTAGATGTAAATATATCTTTCCGAGTTAATCACATAAAAATGGCCGCCAAATTGTTTACTAGGTTCTCATTTTCTGACAGATGACGTCAAAAGCACTGTAAGAGAATATACGTTATATAAACAAACATGCATTTCAGTACCAAAGTTTACCTACAGTCTATTACTTATACTGTGCTACAGTGCTACTCGTCTTTCAAAGATCCCTTTAAGTTTTCCACAAAATTGTCACTCGCACATGCAAGATTTTGTAAAGAAATCTTTAGCATTTAAAGCGGGATAAAAAATGAATACAGATTGAAACTCGTGTAGAGTTTCAATCCGTATTCATTTATTGCATAGGATAACATGCTAATGTAATACAGACACATACACATCGACTGCAATAAAGTTAGTCTCATTTTTTATTATATATAGGATTGTGTACGTTACACAAGAGAATTACAGAATCTCCGCCGAAATAAAGAACTCCCACTGTTACTACAACACCATTTATCTTACCGAATCCGTCCGTAACGATGTGAAAACGAAATGTATGTTTATGGAAATTGGGAGCTCGCGGAGCGGCTTCCTTCTAATTCGGCCGTCAATCGAACGAGACGTTTCGGAAACGACGTCGGGCTCGGGGACGTCAGGCTGGGGCAGGACTGGCAGGCGCCCGACGTGGCAGCTAGGGGGAGCAGACAGCGACGGGCTTTGGTTTAGCAGCCCGTCCGCCGGGGACGGCCTTGGAGACGATAGACGGGTATTATAGAAATAGACGATACCGGTTGTGAAATATATTGAATATCCAAGCCATCAAGTGCGGTGGAATCTTTTGAAATAATAGGCGGGTATAGTCAATGGGGCTTGAAAACATTTATCCGTCATACATTTGAGGCGAAAAATAGGGTCAACCTCGGAATGATAGATAGTAAGCTGTAAACTTGTATAAACCTTTATTTCGACTCTAAAAAGTGTTTCCATAAGTCTCATAAAATCCCGTGTCCGCGTCGCAAAATATCAAAGATAAGGTTTTTTTTACTACGTCGGGTTGCAAACAACGGCCCGCCTTATGTGAAGCGGTTATAAAATATCGCTCGCGCGCCGCGTTTCCCGCTGTCAACGCTGCATCACCTTCCTTTCTGGTGACCTCACTCACTCGCAGGAACACAACAATCCTCAAGGGAATTGTTATTTGGCTGCGTGCGGTATTCTGTGAGATAGTGTAAGGTGACAAAAAACAGTTTTTTCCAAATATCTCGCTTCCTATGATTTTTAATGTGAATTTGCTTCGCGTGCTTCCGCCACCAGTTAGTTCATGCAAACTAATGGCCGCCAGCACCAACTCAAAGCAAAAGAAGAAGTACGGAAAGTAGTGTATATCAATTTGAGTTCCGCAAAATAACACCTGAATCGATTAACTATTTGTCCGTCGTAGTCGCGACTTGAAGTTTTGCAGTTGGGTAGGTAACATTGATATAATAATTCTCGTCGAACATTAATAAAGATGTTTCGAGGAAACAATAGGAATTTGTACAAAGTTGGAGTGTATTAGTTACTATCAAGATGAGATATCGTAAGTTTATATCGAATATCGGTCAGCAATAGTTCTGTAATTAAATCACGTCCTATTACTTACGTACGAGTGACTTGAGCAACTATTAGGGCGGCTACAAACAGACGTAAAAATCACTATCTTTTAGAGCGCACTCAGTTGTACAAAAATTGCCACTCCGCACAGACATGTAGATTTTTCGGATTCTGAATTATTCTGAATTCTTCAGTTTTAATAAATGCACAGTGTTCCCGCTGTGCGAGGCCGGCTTTATTGTAGTCAGGGTTATTTCTTTTTATTTGATTTTGTTAGTATACGGTCCACTTACGACTGCGCCTGTAGCATCATAACAAATCCTCTGTATTTTATTGTGGCGCTGTGAGCGAGTAAAAACCCTGACCATCATCTAAAAACTCCTAAGAAAGTTCTACGTTGATAAAGCGGATGGTAACGCGAAACTATCATTTGAGCACAACGGATTATAAAAAGTCGTTTCTTTAGATTTTTTCTCTGTTCTGGTCCAGTATAAGGTGCTACGGAGGTTGTCTACGACTCTTGGTTACGCGGGGTCATCTTATACTTGGAGTGTAACGACCTATGCGCAGTTCACTGTACCGTGTACTACTATTTCTATTGAGATTATCGAAAAGAAAAGTAGGTTGTGTCTGTGACGTCAGAGGGAGAGGCTACAATGTCGCACACGCTACGAAGGTGCTACGGAAAGTACAGTACGCGATGACTACAAATTGGTTGATTTTTATAAAAAGTATATTTATTATTATTTTGCAAACATATAACAAAATCATGACTTATGAAATATTTCACGCATCCCACTAAAACTACAGTTTGAACTGTAATGTATTTGTTGAAAGGTTACCGTCAAATTTATTTATTGAACTAGCCTAACGTTCGGAGTTTATTGTTGTTTATTCAAAGTTGTGTTATTTAGTGTTTCATTGAATTCGGCCACAGAACCAAAAGATTCAATTGGAATATATTTTAAATGAAAATTTAAAAATATTGTAATTCCGTGTTCAAAACACGTTTTTTTTTCATTTCCATTCGATCAATGATTTACGATGAAACCCGGCCGCAGTGAACGGAAGTAACGAGGTATAATAGATAGAGTGCGTGAGTGAGAGATATGAAAATGCATATCATTACATTTTTCGCGTGCTGCTCGTGAATGGTTCTACAGTTGTTGATTTATGAACGATGAGAAATTACCCCTGTGCCTTAAGAAATTATAATGTATTATGTTATTTATGTTCATACCTTTATTGAGCTGTCTTTATCGTAGGTAATTTATATTTTTTTTATACTACGTTGGATGGCAGAGAAGTATACGGCTCGCTTGATGTGATGCGTCTATCGTAACCATATTAATGCTTGCAACAAGAGATATTTGCTCGCGCGCCGCCCTCGCAGGAACGATCTTGGCTGCTGTCTTCTGTGAGGTGGAGGCATTTCCCCAGTCGGACAGCTTACAAATACGCTCTATGTCTGTCTCACCAGAACCTCTTTTGCAGTCGGCAGGGTGTACCACGTGCAAGTGAAGTTGGCTTTGCCTTTAAAGATCGTGCTGAGCCACTTACTTTCATAAATATTTCTAGACAAATTACACAGCACCGTCTTGTAACCCGAGTGGCCCAGTGTAAGCGAAGCTTGTATCTACGAGTATGTACAGGTGGCCGGTTGCTAGGTAATAATCATAATACAATACTTTTTAATGAATATAGATATCTGTAAAATGTATATAGAAAACCAACGGACTCATGTATATATTTTTTAATTGTAATTCGAGACCCACAGTGTTGACGTCTTGAAGTGGCCACCACTCGACCACCTATATTTTTTGTGATCAGAAACAACAAAGACATTCCATTTCATATGTACTGTATTGTATTATTACTCGCGCCGTTACAATTTTGTTCAAATTGCCTTTCACACAGTACTAAGGAAGCTTTGAAGTCTTGAAATTGGACGTCGTCGCTCAGCGCGGCGTGGGGCGGGCGGGGGCGGCGGCCTGCGAGGGCGATTTATACAGCCGAGGTTCCGTGCCGCGGAACGGAACGCTTGGGAATTACAGAGCAAACACGTGTGAAGTGGCTGTGTTCGGAGGGTGCACGAGTGTTAATTTTGTAGCAACGACGTTTTATTTATTATTCCCACTTGACTTGAAAGCCTTTCGGCATGGAATTAGCAATCGACATGTGTTTATACCACTTCAAGTATCAAACGCGCATGTATTTAGTTGTTTATGAAGCTGTTACCGTTGCGTCGAGACGCTGTAACTCTACGAATGTTGCTTGCGCGATGGTATCCCCACTAACACACCAGTATGTAGCACACTCGCTCTACTATTGCTAAGCTTTAGGGCAAATTTGAAGTGGCATATGACCGCGGCTATCCTCTGAACATCACCGCCATCACCATGAATGTGATATAAATACATACAAAATTTATTACGTGAAAATGTTTATTTATTCGACAATAAATACTGAATAGATTCTACATAATAATTTCAGATGAGAATATTTTCTTGTTTCAGACTTTTTATAGCGTGATTTTACAGTAGTCGGGTTTTAGATCTTGAATTTACTTTTTTAGGGTTCCGTAACTCGAAAGGAAAAACGGGGATCTTCCGTTTTTCCTTTTGAGTTAAGGAACCCTAAGATCACTTCGTTGTTCGTCTGTCTGTCAAGACCCTCTATGTCGAGAATGCGTGGAGGTATCAAGCTGAAATTTAAACTGTATACTCAAGTCTACGGGCCCATGAAGTTGTAAAAAAAATCAAATTGCTACTTACTTACTTACTTATCGTCACGCCTGTCTCCCGTTGGGGTAGGCAGAGACCACGGAACGCCAGGTGCACCGATCCAAACATACTTCTTTTGCCTCCTCCACATTCATTAACCTCCTCATGCAGACCCGTCGATTTCGGATACTTCTAATTTGGCCCTTTATCAACACATCGCGTATCAAATTGCTATGTTTTCGTAAAAAAAAATACGGCGGTTTATTCAGCAAAAATCGCATATTTCGATACATTCTCAAGGGAATCTAATCTCGGTACTCCTGTCCCGTTGAGCTTGACCTATGAGATTTGGCGAGTAACATCGTTATAGACTACAAGTACAAGAATAAATCTCAAAACTGTACATTTGTAATTAAATCTTAAAAAATAGGTGGTCTATATTATTTTATAGTGGGTCGAAATTTCAAATTGAAGCTACTAGTTCAAATGAGGTATCATATGAAAGGGCTTTATGTGTACATTGCAAAATATATTTTATTTATTTTTTCCGACACATTAATTCTTATTTATAATGATACGTTTGGAATGTTTACGTAAGGAACCCTCGGTGGGCGAGTCCGACTCGTACTTGTCCGGTTTTTTTATTATGCAGCATTTCGTCAGACTGGCTTTGGCTGTAATATTGACAATGAACACCTTAATACCCCCTGACTTCCTCTGTTTCGAAGTTGGGTAAAAATTTCCTTTGTAATATTACTACAATGGTTTCAGAACTTACCGTTTACAAAAACTAACTCTACAATTCGGCACTAAAGTAACTACGTTCCAACCGTTCTCTCGTTAGAGTCAGGACACAATCGTACTCGTCGCGTGCCTTTCTCGTCTCTGCCGCGTTGTGTCCCCGCAGACCTGTCGTGCTCCTGCGGGCTTTCCGTCCGTAATTAAACACCTAGTTAGTGTCTCAGTTTGGCGAACATAATTGGCTCTTAACTTCAGCCGCTGATTGTAATAGTTTCAGCCGTTCAAGATGATTCTGTGTTACGTACGTACGTATGTGTTATTAAAGACGTCATGTAACCGAGCCCGACACGTAATCTCTCGCGAGCGCGAGTGAGTTCAGCGCGAGATTACAGCCCTCTTGTAAATATTTCAGCAAACGAGAGATTATATTACAGAACATAAAATCGGCTTATTCTCGGCGTAAACATAATTTATTTTTAAATTTTTAATATTGCAGCGAACAAAGCGCTGCGCTGTACAGCTCGGCTGTAATTTATTAGGAATCAACTGAATGGTAATTTAATTTATTCATAATAGTAGATTATTGCATCGAGCACAAAGTAATTTATTATTGCACCGAGTGCCTGATTTAGAGCCCGAGCGTTAGCGAGGGCTCTAATCTAACAGGCACGAGGGCAACATAAATTACTTAAGGCGAGGTGCATAATCTGCTTTTCTTTCAACTAATACCTATAGGAATAGTAGATAAAAGAAACTCATATCAAACAGTTAAAATAGAAGTTTAATTATTGAAATTAAAAGTTATGTTTGAGCAATTATTAAACGTAAGGTTAAGAGTTTTGTTGGGCAAATTTATATTCTATAACACTGTCGGCTTCATTTAGAATGTTTTCCAGAGTTAATGTGTCGCTAGATGATTCCATTTTAATTCGAAGCCGAAGCACTCAAAATCAGATAGTATCACACTTTTATCGTTTCCAAAAATATTGTCAAGCAAAATTAACAAAGTTCCCGCCAAATCACTTTATTAAATTTCTTTCATTTTTAACTCAGAGTTAGCAGCAATCATTTTTTAAATTTGGAACAAGTAGGATAGAATAGTAGATTAGTAGCCAAGGGCTGTAAGGCATCAATTGCAGCCCGAGATATTTAGGCGCACGAGCGCAGCGAGGGCGCCTATAGTTCGAGGGTGCAATTGATGCTTACACCCGAGCTAACTACTCTGCTTTACATCTCGATTGTGAGGTAAGTAGAAAAAAACCGGGATTACAAGAATAAAAGACTTTACTTGTTTTTCTTTTCGCCACTTCATGAACTCGTCGTAAGTTTTCAAATATCTCTCTTTAGAACTTTCAGGCAAAATATTGTTAATTGCTGCTTCAGCTTCCATTTTCATTGAATCGGGAGTGCAGCTTATATCTTCATCACTTGCAGAACTCATGTTTTTTTCCTAATTAGCACGTAATTATAAAAAAATCCCGAAAACAAACAATATTAAAAGTAAAAGTTTCTATTCCCGCCTTTTTTCATCTCTTTTTTTTTATTTTTTTTTTTTCTAGAAGGAAATTGAGCTACGCCGTTCGATATTTAAATTGATGACTATTATACTCATACGAAGACAAGGCTGAATAGCGAAGCGACCTCTTTTGTCATTGGGCTGAATGCATGATGTCTATTGCCAGTATGATGGTTAGATGTACGCGAACTTTTTGAAAGAGTGAAGTGTTTTTTTTTTAATTACTTACCGCCCTAGAGCCTTTTATAGCTACATTATTACCCTAGAGCGCTAATTGGTCACCTACAAGCCCCATTTGGGGGTAATAAGGACCTACTTACCGAATATGAGAGATGTAAACGAATATTACGTACGAAAAAAAAAGTATTGATATCGGCTGGCTGAATAGAGCTAATCCATTGAGATTGGCACCTTTTGGTGCGATTAAAAAAAACTGTGCAATAATGAAATTTCATACATTTTTATTGCTCTAGAGCATTAAAGACTCGTTTTGTACTGAGTTTTTAGTGTGATTGTGATGAAATTAAAGCATAGTTGGAAGAAAAATATAATTTTTATTGCGCTTCAAAAAGAAGGTAACTTGTCAATTCTTATATATTCGTAGATTATTATTCCTTTTTAAATTTGTGGTAATTAGGCATAAGTTTGGCAAAGTTTTGATAATAAACTAAAAACCTATTAATGGACTTTTAATTAAAAGAGAAAAACCTGTTATAATGAATAATAATAATATAACAAAGCCGTAAATAGTTCTTTTGATCTTATCTGGCGTCGACTTCAATGAAGTTTGTTTTTCTTTATAATTTGCATTTTTATTCAGGCAATCTTCACGTGTGAAAGCACTACTCCAGAAAACAAAACTGAAACCACTTAGTGATAAGTTCATACGCTCGGGTTTCACGTGACATTCAACGAATATACGGGCACGAGCACTTGCACTTATGCTTGTGTGTATGAATGCCGCGCGTGTCAGCAGCATTAGTGTGCAGGACAACGTTTAGATAATAGATTCTTAAGTGAAATTATTGTTTGTTATAATAAATGACTATGTATATTTTTATGTATAAACATTAGATTGTACGTATAAATCAATAAAGAATAATAACAACCTTTTCAATATCCTACTAGGTCGCCCTAAAGAGGCGCAAACACTTTGTTAATTATGATTGTATTTTGAATGATTTTTGTTATAATATGTTAAGTTAAATAAGCCTTTGTAATAGAAAGATAGATTTTAATAAATATTTGTGAACTCGCGAATGTCAGGACATGCCGATAGAAAGAGATAGCAAAAATTAGAAGATTTAGACGATTTAGAAGATTTAGTGGTAGAGTCGAATTAAAGAGCCCTGATTGGTCGGCCGTCTTTGTGGACTCATAGGTTGACCTACTTAGAATTTTGTTTAATAGTCGGAGCATGTCCTGCATTCAACAGTTCCAGCTTCAACAGTAATCAATAGTTCCAGCTTCGACTCAGCAAGACGACGGGAAATCAAGAAAGAAATACTCAAGCGCTCCAGAAATAGAAAATTGAAGATAGTAACTACTGAAGCGCTCCTGAATTGAAATTAGAAGATAGTTAGTCAGTAAGAAGAATTTTGTATGAAGACTTGTGGCAAATAAATCCACGCTGTGCACCTAGTAATTTGACATCAGAGACTTTTACTCGATCTCTCTCTCTCCAACAATCCCAGCATCTCGCACATCGAGCTGGTCCTTCGAGCCGGATCTTTTGGGAAGAGAGCATCGAGTAATTTTCCGAGATGCCTGTTACCAGGTCACAGCATGGTGGAAGACAACGAGGTTCCACACCATCAGGAACAACGGCTACAGGGTCATCTGCAGAGAAGACTACGTCGTCTGAAGCCACCACTGCGACGGAGTCTACAGTCACCGGCGCCACATCCGCCACGACCGAGCAGACAGCATCGCCGCGGGCTGCCATAGCCAACGAGTCCAGCGCCGTGCGGCCAGTCACGCAACAGGCCGCCCTGGATTCACACGCGCCGCGTCTTGAGCAACCTGCCGTTTCGCAGGCTGCCACCGAACCTTTCGCGCCGCGTCCAGAGCAGTCCACCGCGCCGCCTGCTACCACCAGTCAACCCCTCCGTGCACCTTCAGCCGTGCCGTCGCGTGTCAAGAGCTCAAGCCACAAGTCTGCGAAAGCCCGTCGTCTTGCTGAAGCCCTTCATGAACTCGCCAGAGCGAAGTTGGAACTCGCCCAAGCTCGTATAGCAGAAATAGAAGCACAATCAAGTGATGAAGAAGACGCAGCATCTGCAGTCGATAGTGAAGGAGGAGAGAAACGCGTCCGCACGTGGCTACAGTCCAGCCACCTTGCCATCACCGAGGGACAACGTGAACCTGAACCAGAGGCGACTACTGAACCGGCTCCAGTGATCACTGCCGCATCCTGGAGCACCCCAGCGCCAACACCGGCGGGAGTCACCGCCGCACTTCCGTCGGCCCCGCGTCCCTCCGTGACCGAACACGCCGCAGTATTGATGCCGCCTCCTCCGCCGCCAGCAGGAAGATCTACGCCTGCACCTACACCGAACCAGACAGCGATGCAGCTTTATAGGCCAACGGACACAGCCGCTCCGTGGCCACCGATCTCCAGCGCACCGCCTGTCAACGTGGCACGGAACATTGCGACGACGCAGCAGCTACAGCCAGCGGCCTTTGCAGCACCCTGGCACTTGAACTTCTACGCTCCGTCGTCCGCCCTGCCACCAACGAACATCGCCATGACGCAGCCGTCACAGCCAGCAGCCATCGCAGCACCCTGGCATCCGAACCTCAACGCTGCGTCACCAGTGAACGTCGCAGCGACGTCACAGCCGCAAGCAAGCGCAACAGCTTCTTGCCAGCCGAACAGCTTCACGCCACATGCAACCGCGCCTATTCAAGAACAAGAACGGCGAACCGAGTTGCAAGAACTGACAGCAGCTATCTCTCAAGCCGTCCTATCAGCCCGACATACAGGATCGAGAACGCAAGAACTACCGAACTTCAATGGAGCGTATCAAGATTACTTGACGTTCAAAGCAGCGTACTACGAGTCGGCCTATCAATATTCGACGACGGACAACTTATCGAGACTACGAAGAAGTCTAAAGGGAGCTGCAAAGGAAGCTGTACAAGGTTTATTTATAGCGAACGCAGACGCAAACTGCATTATGAAGACATTAGAAACAAGATTCGGGAGGCCAGACTCGATAGCAATGGCAGAAATGGATCGATTACGAGCATTGCCACGCCTCACCGACTCACCGCGCGACGAAAGTTGAAAACATCGTTGCAACAATGCAAGCCCTCAACTGTGTGTATTATCTGTACAACCCCGAAGTCTCGAAGAATATAGTTGAAAAATTGACTCCAACAATGAAGAGGCAGTGGTATGAATATGCAGCCACCCAACCGAGAGAAGAGCCCGACCTGTTGAAGTTTAGCCGTTTCATAAGAAGAGAAGCGGAAATATGCAGCCCGTATGCACCGCCAGAGAACATAGGAGGATCAACAGACAGTTATGAAACTCGCCGTCGTCATCGAGTGAACAACATGCAGTATCAACAGTGGCAGCCGAAATGTAACTTGTGTAATCGCCAAGGACACGCCACAGCTGACTGCTACAAGTTTAAGAACGCAACAGTGCACGACCGTTGAGATATGGCGAAGAAACACCGACTTTGCTTTCGATGTTTGCGATATAGGAAAAGTACACATAGCTGCCGTCCCAAGAGATGTGAAGTAAACGACTGCAAACACTACCACCACCGAATGCTTCATTCACAGAAGGAAGACCTAAAGACCGAGGTCGAAGAGAAAATCAACTCAGCATGGGCGCCGCAACCAGCCTCATATTTGAAGATTGCACCAGTGCACATCTCCGGACCGGCGGGAGAAACAAACACCTTCGCGCTACTGGATGATGGTTCCACCATCACCCTGATAGATGAAGAACTAGCTCAACAAATAGGAGCCAACGGCCCGGAGGAAGCGCTGCACATCTCGACCTTCGATGGAGACACCGCCACCTACAAGAAGTCTCATCGTGTAACCTTCAACGCAAGAGGACGTGGAGCCAACAAGCTACAGATAGAGGCGCGCACCATGAAGAACTTGGACTTGGCAGCTCAGAAGATACCTATAGAAGCAATCACTGAGTGCGAACATCTACGGGACATCTCTCATCAGCTACAGCATGGCATCATGAAGCCGAAGATCCTCATCGGCCAGGATAACTGGCACCTTCTGCTGTCTACAGAATCTCGAACAGGAAGAAGAAATCAGCCAGTTGCATCGCGTACCAACTGGGATGGGTGTTACACGGCAGCCACACTCGAACCTTGGGTCATCGAGTCAACTTCATCAACCACTCAGCTGATGAAGACATAGACCGAATAGTGAAGAACTTCATAACAGCTGACAACCTCTACATCGATCCAAGAAGACCAAACAGCGACCCAGGTGAAAAGGCACTTCGTATTTTACAAGAACATACTAAGAGAACTTCGGAGGGAAAGTACCAGACCGCCTTATTATGGAGGAGTGAAGATATTAAGATGCCGGATAATTACGAAAATACTCTAAGGAGGCTTCACACAGTTGAGAAAAGATTAGATCGTGACACAGGGCTCAGGAAGAGGTACTGCGAAGAAATGGAGGCACTCGTAGCAAAGGACTACGCCGAACTTGCGCCGCCTACAAACACAAATGTCAATAGATGTTGGTACCTTCCGCACTTTCCTGTCTTCAACCCGAAGAAACCCGAGAAAATGAGAATAGTGCATGATGCCGCAGCCAAGACTAGTGGGACTTCACTCAACGATCAACTACTCATCGGTCCTGACTTACTGCAGCCGCTGCCGAGCGTACTGATGCGTTTCCGTCAATATCCGATCGCCGTAACTGCAGATATAGCGGAAATGTTTATGCAAATAGAACTGCGCGAACAAGATAGAGATGCATTACGTTATTTATGGCGTGGAAACCGACGTGACAGCGAGCCGCCGGAAGAATATAGAATGAAGTCAGTGATTTTCGGCGCGTCAAGCTCGCCTGCGACTGCAATCTACGTGAAGAACATCAACGCTGAGAAGTTCATAGAAGAAAGCCCACGCGCCGTAGAAGCCATCAAGAAGAACTATCAACGTCGCCGACGACGCTACCAGAGACGTCCCTACAGATTTCACCAGCCTTCACCGTTGGTTCCGTGGCCCCGAATTTTTATACGAGGAACCCGAATTATGGCCACAGGAAGCAGAAAGAAGTACGCAGAAGGACACGGGAGAAGAAAGAACTTACGCCGTAATAAGCAAAGAAGTGTCGCCGAGCCTAGTGTATAGTCTACCTACAGTCGAGCGATTCTCAAAATGGGAACGCTACCTACGCGCAACAGCACGAGTACTTCAGTTTATAGAATTATGTCGACCGTCGAAACAAATAGTAAATTATAAACGAACAAAGAAAAATGCTACGGAAGATTCAGATTGGCGCCGAACTTATAGGAAGAAACAAGCAGTCAAACACGCAGGGAAAATCACTGCAACTTCAATAGGGCACTATAGGCCGATCTCAGCTGACTTGTTACGCTACGCCGAAAACTTAATAATCCGAGCATCACAAGAAGACTCCTTTGGTGAAGAAATCAACGATATGAAGATCGGAAGGCCACCACAGAAAAATAGTAAGCTGCATCAACTGACCGTCGAATTCACCGACAACGAACTGCGGCTGAAGACCCGAATAGAAGCGGCAACCGGAGTACCTGAAGACCTGAAGAATCCACTGGTGGTACATGGGGAACATCGTGCAACAAGGCTATGGATTGAACATATTCACCAGCAACTGAATCACGCTGGCGTCGAAGCAACGGTCAACGAGTGCCGTCTAGAACGGTGGGTCATACGCCTTAGACCCACTGTGAAGGCAGTCATCAGAAACTGCATCAGGTGCCGTATGCGTACGGCATCTCCACCGCACCCTGCGACTGGTGACCTTCCTCTATGTCGCCTCGCACATCACCAGCGAAGCTTCACCTACACCGGGTGGGATTTCTTCGGTCCACTCATAGTCACGGTGGGACGGACCCACCAGAAACGATACGTGGCTCTGTTCACGTGTCTCACCACGCGCGCAGTACATCTGGAGATGGCCGCCTCCCTCAGCTCCGACTCAGCCATCATGGCGCTGAGACGCATGATCTCGCGCCGAGGACGTCCATCACAACTGTGGTCTGACAACGGAACCAACTTCCACGGCGCCGAGAAGGAACTACGATTTGCCATCAACTCGGCCATGGCAGAGGAATCATCAAAAAAGACCATAGACTGGCGCTTCATACCCCCGGGCGCTCCATTCATGGGCGGCGCTTGGGAACGTATGGTGCGCTCTGTAAAAACAGCGCTCTCAGCCATACTGCACGAACGTCACCCTTCAGAAGAAGTTCTGCAGACCCTGCTCGTCGAGGCCGAGCACACGGTGAACAGCCGGCCACTCACGCATGTCTCCGTCAGCGCAGAAGACCCAGAAGCCCTCACACCGAACCACTTCCTCCTGGGCGGGCCAGGACGCCTACAGACACCCGGCGAGTTCAGCGAGCGCGACCTGAACCTGCGCGCCAGCTGGCGCGCATCCCAGCGCCTTGTCGACATCTTCTGGGCCCGATGGGTCCGGGAGTACCTGCCTGAACTCCGAAACCGGCGGGAGCCCCATGGACGAGGGCCCGCTCTGCACAACGGCGACTTGGTCCTCATCGTCGACGGCAATCATCCACGCAACACCTGGATACGTGGACGAATCTGCGCCACGTACCCAGGCCCCGACGGAATCGTCAGAACAGTCGACGTGGCAACTAGAGGAGGAGTGCTCCGACGGCCAGCAAAGAAAGTCGTCGTCATCCCGGTGGACACCAGCGAGCCTGCACAGCCATTTTCTGCATCGTGTCGAACGACGGCGACCACGATGCACGGCGGGAGAAATGTGCAGGACAACGTTTAGATAATAGATTCTTAAGTGAAATTATTGTTTGTTATAATAAATGACTATGTATATTTTTATGTATAAACATTAGATTGTACGTATAAATCAATAAAGAATAATAACAACCTTTTCAATATCCTACTAGGTCGCCCTAAAGAGGCGCAAACACTTTGTTAATTATGATTGTATTTTGAATGATTTTTGTTATAATATGTTAAGTTAAATAAGCCTTTGTAATAGAAAGATAGATTTTAATAAATATTTGTGAACTCGCGAATGTCAGGACATGCCGATAGAAAGAGATAGCAAAAATTAGAAGATTTAGACGATTTAGAAGATTTAGTGGTAGAGTCGAATTAAAGAGCCCTGATTGGTCGGCCGTCTTTGTGGACTCATAGGTTGACCTACTTAGAATTTTGTTTAATAGTCGGAGCATGTCCTGCATTCAACAGTTCCAGCTTCAACAGTAATCAATAGTTCCAGCTTCGACTCAGCAAGACGACGGGAAATCAAGAAAGAAATACTCAAGCGCTCCAGAAATAGAAAATTGAAGATAGTAACTACTGAAGCGCTCCTGAATTGAAATTAGAAGATAGTTAGTCAGTAAGAAGAATTTTGTATGAAGACTTGTGGCAAATAAATCCACGCTGTGCACCTAGTAATTTGACATCAGAGACTTTTACTCGATCTCTCTCTCTCCAACAATCCCAGCATCTCGCACAATTAGTCTGCTGACGCACGTCGGTGTGGGTGCCCAGCTGCTTCCCTAACTGCTTGCTGGGCTGCGTGCGTCTAAATGCAGTGTAATGTTGATTGATTTGATTTATTGATATAAATATTATCGATATTTAAAACTTGGCAAACGTAATTTCTGAACAAACCGATGATAACAAAAATTTTTTTAATGGGAAATGTATGGATGTATGTCATTCTTTCACGGGTAAACTGCTGAACCGATTTGTGTGAAAATTGTTATACATATAGAATATATTCTGAATTAACACGTACTTTACGAGATGCTTTGTATCTATGTACTGCAGCTAGAAGCTAGGACGATAATATTATCGTCGTGATGGAGCTGGAATGTGAGCACCGGAATCTCGCGGCAGTAAAAGTAGAATTATGGCTCTTTTGATTTGTCTTGTCTTGGTGATTCTTAGTGACTAGTGCAAATAAAAAATAAAAATACATAATATTTTTATTTTTTACTAGCTGTCCCGGCGAACTTCGTACCGCCTAACAATCAATGAATGTCGTGGTACATATTAGCTGAACTAAATTTATGATTTTATGGAATTAAAACAATGAATAGTAGAAAATAATAGAGAAGCCCGATGGCGTCATTGCGCGTGCCAGTCTAATTGAACACGCAAGTTAAGCAACGTCGACCGTAGCCTGTACACGGATGGGTTTATATTACCTCGAGCTCCTCCGTGATTCGAAAGACACGTTAAGCCGTCGGTCCCGGTTGTTATCATTAGCTCATCTTGAGCTCCTCCGTGCTTCGGAAGGCACGTTAAGCCGTCGGTCCCGGTTGTTATCATTAGCTCATCTTGAGCTCCTCCGTGCTTCGGAAGGCACGTTAAGCCGTCGGTCCCAGTTGTTATCATTAGCTCATCTTGAGCTCCTCCGTGCTTCGGAAGGCACGTTAAGCCGTCGGTCCCGGTTGTTATCATTAGCTCATCTTGAGCTCCTCCGTGCTTCGGAAGGCACGTTAAGCTGTCGGTCCCGGTTGTTATCATTTAATGACAGTCGTTAAGTCAGTGGCCTTTAGGCGGTTCGAAAACACTGGCCTCCGCCAACCCGCAGTTGAGCAGCGTGTTGGAGTACGCTCTAAACCCCTTCGGTTGAGGGAAGACCCCCGTATCCATAAAAACTGAAGATTTCATAAAAATTAAGATTTCCTTATTGTTAATTTTTTTTTAAAAAAACGTTTTGTTTTATTTTTTTTAGTTTTGAAATAGGTTTTATCATTTTGGTGATTTGTAATTGTCATTTCTTTTGATGTTTACTCTGATTTGATTCTTGCGCTCGAACCCCATGGGAAAAGCGTTTTCACCCCTATCGATTTGACATTTTTAAATTTTCATAACAAATCACAGACAACTTTCAATATTTTTAAAATATTCAATAATATATTAATAAATATTCCAATCCTTTTTAACTGGCACTATTTGTATGGGAAAACGTTTTTTCTTTTATTTAATTCTTTCGTCAATTTTTCAATGTTTTTAATACTTTCCCGACCAAGACACGACATTATTTTATATATTATATAGATTTATGGAGCTTGATTTAAATTTCTGAACGCACGCATAAATATTTTAGAACCAATAAATATTTAAATCCACAAAACTGTTTTCAAAACAAATCACAGCCAACTTTCAAGACGTAAAAATGAGACCAATAGAGTTAACATTTGTTTTTAATCTATGGCATTTGTTCTATAATTAGCTTAATATACATTTCTGAACGCACGCATACATTTGGCGTACGCATGTACGACAACGTCACATTTGACAGCTACGACAACCAAAGAGAATGTAACCACTACGTTTTAAGAGACGGATGTGCCATACAAATAGCGTAAATTCTAAATGTATGAAATGGGAGCGAAAACAATCAGAATTTGTACCAAATTCGCTTCCGATTCATAGAGTCGTTTTTTTACCTTGAGTTGCGCCAGGCTGACGACAACCACGAACATTTTGTATGGGAAAATGTTTTTTCTTTTATTTTATTTTTTCGAGAATTTTCCAATGTTTTTAAGAGTTATTCTGCTATTCGGGACGGAAACAAATCCAACAAATCAAAAACCATGGCAATCGGTCCAGCCGTTCTCGAGTTATAAGTGTTGTAACAAACACGACTTTCTTTTATATATATAGATTTGCATAATACTGTGTTGTATATTGTATTGTAATTAAAATAGCTGGTGTTCTTTCGTAGTAACGCTAGAAAATACAGAATGTGTTAATTTGCCGATGAACTTTTATGTTTAACTAGTCTCTCGAAGTTACATACACATTACAATAGATTCTGCCCATTATGTTAAACAACCTTTGCTAAGTTGCCACATTATTATCAATATGTCTACAAGGCAAGGTTTTCTAGTATTTAGGTTTACATGAGGTGTTTCAGTATTCAGATTAGATTTCTAGACGTAGGAGCTACCTAATGCAACAAGTTCCATTCAATCCGTTTAGTAGTTTCGGAGATTGGCTACCTAGCACGATACAAAAGATATAAGATGGACGGACGGTCAGACAGCCGATGACAAGATGGCTTTAGTGTAAAATAAATCTGTTGATACTTTTTGGGTACATAGACTTAAAAATACCTATATTATTTTATTTTATTACTATTTTAGATTGTCCCCAATAAGGTTTTGATACCTTGTCCTCCGTGCTTCAAGAACACGTGAAGCTGTCACCCAACTGTTGCCGTCAGATGACAACTCCTCTGATTGAGGAGTTGAGTGAGTGAGTGATTGAGCCAAGTCGGTGGCGTTTTTGGACGGCTTGAATCAACTGGTCCCCGCCATCCCGTAGTGGTGCAGCGTGGTGGAGTACGCTGTAAACCCCCTCGATTGATCCCGTTTCCCATCAGTGGGATGAATATGGTTTAGCACTCTGATTTCACCGATTTATTATACATATGTATAACTACAATATTAAAATTACATACATAGTATTTATAATATTGTAGGATATTTAATATATCATCATCTTGACCTAAATTCGGATGTGCCACGTGTCGAGAGCTATCGAATTCATATCTGGCGGCGGCGGGGGCGGCCCGTGAAGGGTGCGTGCGGACGACCGACTTGTTGATGCACGTTATTATATTTCGATCACAAAACACGACATGGTGTATATTACAATGAGGAAAGAAGAAATTGAAGTTGTTTAGGGTTGAATCGGGTTATATAAGTTTCCAATATTGACAACAGCAACCTTTTTTTAGTAAATGTGGTAGTCTAAAGTTGCACGCCTATTGTTGAGGATTTTGCACAATTTTATTAACAAAAATAGATAACAAAATATAAAAGCTCCTGCGAAGGTGCTGTATTTTTATTCACTTCGAGTGCCAATGAAGCATGCGGGTAATACGTCCAGTGGTTGTCTTGTCGTAGTACATAGCTGGCAATACATGGAGTATTGCTCGTGAGCTTTCCATTCGCGTAACGCAACGTCTCCACTACTGCTATAAGCTGCGGGTTTCTGTGAGATGGAAGTACTATCTCCCTCTTGCCAAGGCCTCGTTCGCTAGTCAGCAAGGTGTAAGTGCAGGTGAACCGCTTATACCCTATAAGCGAATGGCAGTGGTTAAAGCGTGTTTGATAGTTCAAACTATTAAAATATTCCTATAGTGTAAAAAGAGATCAATAAATGTTCAGAATGTTAGCTAGATTAGGATTCTAAAAGCGAATTAAAATAGTTTAGAGTAACGTGAGCTTCCAAGAAAATTCCAATATTGCGTACGCGCAGAAAGAATCACCAGCGAACGGCGGTAATAAAACATGTGTTTATCGCGCGGGCCGGTATCATTGGCCGCGCCGACATCCGCCGCTCCAGATGTGAGCGCGCGATCAGTGTATTACAGATTACAGCGCATGTAACTGCCGGCGAGAGTTATGTGTTTATGATTGTAGACACGTGGCGGCCGGCCGCGGACGAGCAGCGCGCGGCTGCCTTACAGTCTGGCAGTGATCATTATAATTATTTTTCTTTAATGTCCTCTATTATAATTTATTACGTTATGACTGTCCAGGTCAGAATATTTTGACGTGAAGTCGATGAATGAAGGGTATTCCAGGAAAGGTATATTTTGGTAGCCCAGATCTGCTCAAATTTAAAAAAGTCTCAAATATGTCGGTGTGAAACTTGTGTCCATCATGACCAGCTCCAGCTCCTCGGAATGGCCTGGCACTCGCATAGCACGTATTGTTGCAAGTTTATTATTAACTAGTATTTAACCTATTAGCAATAATATATTTCTAATAATTTTATGTTTATTAGAAATATATTAACAGCAAACTAAGTACATGTCTAACGTAATAAAACATTAAAAGCCTAAGGTATTCTTAACTTTGAGAAAAGTCTGAATTTCGAATTGATGCTAGTAAAAACAACTGTTTCATATGCTGTTTAATATAACTATTGTTATTTACACGTTTATTGTGATGACAGTACCAAAAAGTATTGTTTCAAGAAATCCTGTGATACAGGCGTGTGCAACTAACGACAAGGAACACCTCGGGCCCATGTAACAACTGTTTACTTTACAGTACACGAACTCACAAAAAATTACCGGTACCTATTTTTGGACTTTTTCGATTCTAACGCAAGTGGATTATATATTTTATGTACATCCACTTCACATCAGGCCGGCCGTAAGCTAGTCTGCGTACAAGATACCTGTAGCTGTAAAAAGATAGGTACCTAATCCGCGCTACCCCTGCGGGGTTAATGAAAAACATACACTACTTCCTTGGTACCTTTCAAAGTTATTAATAATGACATCATAATGCCGCCGGGAGTTAAAGTATAACGAAATTAAAGTTGTTACGTTCTCACGGCAGGCTCCACGGGGGAATTCAAATAGCTATTATGTTTAGTATGAAATAAAGATGAGAGATGGACGTCACAGGCGAAGCCGCGTGACAAAGTGATGGGAATAATAAGTAATTGGAGTTCTCACTGCGGTGCACATCCGAATGCCGCCTCGGGAATAATGGCGGACGTAAATAACGCTCATTTTCCTCAAGTACGTTTATTTAGAAATTAATTTCCATTTGGAACCTCCTCGAACGCAATATTTAAAAACCCTAATTGTGAGTTATATTGTAAACAAACATCATGAAATACAACGAATACATAAATAATTGACAGAGATATATATAGATTAGACGAGCTCGGTGGCGTAGCGGTCAATGACGCAGCTTCGACACCAACGCTCGTGGGTTCGATTCCCACATAGGACAAACATTTGTGTGCATGAACATGTCTGTTTGTCTTTGTCTAGGTGTTTTCTATGTATATGTATGTATTTACATAAAAAAATGTATTTACCTATTATATCGTGGCTTGATGTCCCAAACAGTTCTGCAAAAATATCCAGCTACCAAAAAACGTGTGGGTCAAGCTAATTGAAAGGAAATTTTAGGTTGTTGTGTTAATTGGGACAAAAGTGACCAAAAACTGCATTGGGCATGCACCCTGCCTGGAGACAAATGAGGCTCCAGTGAAAAGATAAGAGAGAGAAGGCTGTTAGAATGCCGCAGACAAATAACCTTCATACCCTTGAGGATTGTTATTTTACTGCGAGTGAGTGAAGTCGGCAAATGTGAGGAAATACTCCGTTAGCAGCAGGGGCACCAGCGCGCATGCTTGCATTTTATTGCAAACGTGTATATGACTATGTTATGGAACAAACCCACCACTCATTCTCATCGCTGCTGTGTCTCCAGGTAGTTTCGTAGGTCTCCTGTGTAGCCAGGATTAACAGCGGCGACCGCCAAAAAGGCAATGAAGAAAAAATTCACAACGAATTTAATCAGAAGATATACCATGAGTCGGAATTTTTGATGTTTGGCTTTGGTAACCGCCTTCCATCAGGTCCAGCGTCGTATAAAATTTATTATGTACGTACCTTTGTTAAACAGCTGCCCAGATCATCACGCTACATACACATACATGTCCATGAATACTAATGTCTGTTTAGTAGTCATTACTCATTACTGGTCGCTCGGCCACCGGGGCGTAATGTTTATTATCTCGTATTATTTCAACTCCTGTCCAAAATACAATTTCGTTCACTGAGTCTGCGGACAGCTAAGTATGACAGCGAATAATAAGACTGATGAGGCCTGTCCGACCACAAAAGACTTGCTAATTAATTCTATATTGTTTGAGTCTCAATTCATTAATTTAGCTTGTTATGGTCAGAGCAATGGATTGAGACGAGGAATAATAACCGACCCGTGATCATTGTTATTATTTGTGTTTTCATTTACTGCAATCGTTACATAAGGGCACTATAAGAATATATTTAGGTGTGGTTTTGTATGGGGTGGAGGTACTTCGCTTCGTCTTCCTCTCTTTTCGTCACAATCTCTTCTGTTTATTAGCAGGTTACACCGCGTGCAAGCGAGGTTGACTTTGGCCTTAAGGTTGGTGATGAGACACTTGCACCTACAATTACATTGGATTACAATGGAATTTACCAAAACACATTATTAAATGTAATACTATTGATACCGAAAATAGAAGAGAATAGACAATCATCCCAACATATTGGCTGCGTCTCTAATGAAAAGTGATCCTAGATTTAAAAGGTTAAAAAGAAAATCCCCTAGAGATTTATAGGGTATATATGAATAAAGGGCGCAGTCACTGGACTGACAGCTCTCCAAGATAACTGACAAGTCCTTAACCCTATGCTGAATGTTCTCATGGAACAGATTGCATAAATAAAACAAAAAAAAAAAATGTAATACTATTGATACCGAAAATGCTTGTGCAAACAATCAACGTGATAAGCCAGCTGAAATTAAAACGCATTGTATGAAATGCACCCTTTCAGGCCAAAGTTCTTTGCCACGTATCGAGGGGACGTCCCCAACAAGCGGCAATTTGAGCGCGCGCTGTATACTTGTGCGATTTGTCGTATCCGTACCGTCTCAGCTTGCCACACAATTCAGCTGGGAAGCTGAAGACCGGGAATGATCGTCGGATGCGGAAGTACTATTTATTATACGTAAGAAAAAAATCACAACGAATTTAATCAGAAGACATACCATGAGTCGGCAGCTTTGAAGTTTGGTATGAACATCCTGAATTAATTCAGGTGTCAATTTGCGGAAGTCAAATTTACAGGCAATGACCCTATGCCTACAGCTAATGCTCCCCTGTGAACCAACCTTTCAGTTATATCACAGGATTGCGAGTCTCTCGCTCAGTAAACCAACCAGGCAAGAGGACCTTTACCCGCCCCGCTATCGCACCCGGTAACCCAACCATGCACTCAAACGGATTGGGTCTCACTTCTCTTTCGCCTGCAAGCAAACTTACTTACTTACTTGGGCACTCTTAAGTCGAGTAGCTCGTAGCGACCGACGCTCGGTTTCCCAAGCATCGGGGACCTACCGCCACTTCTCAATCTGGATGATGGGTACCAGATCTGTAGGGTGCGCCAGTACGCCTAATGTAATTGTACCGTTACTTGGGCTCCAGATAGCTAGCTACCTGATGTCCATGACACAGGTACAGGAGCTGTAAGAACGCCTATCCCTGACCTGGCAGATGACCGAGCCGACGGGACCTCTCGCCCGTCGCCCTCTCGCTAATTTACATGCAATTTGATGTACACTACACTGGTGGCAGTAGCGCGCAAAGTAGTGGAGATCAAATTGCCTAGTTACATATGTATCTACTCAGGGTGGCCAGTTTGATTAGACCCAAGATCTAATGTTTATTGACTAGGTGTGCGTTCCACCGCATATTTATTCACAATTGCTTAACAAAACTGACACTTTTGCTTCATAAAATCTACATTTCTTGATAAACTTTGTTACCTAATCATTTAATATAATTTGCCTTGCTATGATCCTTTGGTTGGCCAGCTATATATACACATTTTATACTATAAACTAACAGCCATAACTCGTATACATTTTTATGTTACATTAAGCAAAATTGAGTATCACAAAGACAATGGTCACGTGATCCGTGTCTATCTATCGCCATTTAAAGGATGACTAAACAGAGAGCAGTAACTTCATGAGTAATTGTAAATTAAAGCCGATATTAAAGGCGATGTGCATTTAGCTATTTTTATATTTATATACAGACATCGTGTGTTTGTGTTATAAGTACACTATCTGACGCCAGTTTGTTTATAGTTTATATATCGTGCACGTTGCGAAGACGGGAAGGAGACGGAGCGAGATCGAGATTGCCGTTTGACGTCATATTACTCCCATCGGGAGTAAATATATTTACACCAGTTTTCCTTCTTTCTTAGTAAATATTTTGTTTACAAGGATTGTGTTTACACGGCGCTACATTAACCAGAATCCCAATCCGAACAAACAACAATTCCGACGAGGGAATGAGGTCACCGGGAAGGAGGCTCGCTGCGTTAGCAGCGAGGGTGGTGGCGCGCGAGAGACATTTCTTGTTCCGAGCGGTAGCGGTAGATACACACGAATCACGTGACCATTGTCTTTGTGATACTCAATATTGTAAAGTGTAACATAAAAATGAATACGAGTAATGGCTGTTAGCTTAGCTGTTAGTATATATGTAGTATAAAATGTGTAGTATATATAGCTGGCTAACGAAAGCTTCACGTCAGGCTTGTTTGCCACCGGCGTAGCAAAAAAAAATGTTGCGCGATAGAGTACATTACGTATAGTTAGACGTATGTTACATAAACCACATTAAGGGTTTTACAGAGCGTCCTTGTAGCTGTTGAAATCGTTGTTCAAAGTTTCTCGTTTCTTGTTCCAGGTGGCAGTTTACAACTACGAGCAACGTGACACCACAGGTAATTAATCATTTTTAGAATATCTATGTTTAAAATAACAATGGCACATCGTACTTGCTAAGAAATCATCGTGTCTAATAATCTGGTGTCCTACTTGTAATTGCCATTGTTATGTAAAACGAATTTCTTTTTTTGCTCTTAATTTTGTGTATCTAGAAGGTGAGTAAGAGAGGTAAAATAAATAAATGAACAATAAATTTGGTCACATAACCATTCTTACTCACCATATATATACTTATAGTCATTTTTAGGGTTCCGTACCTCAAAAGGAAAAACGGAAGCCTTATAAGATCACTTTGTTGTCTGTCTGTCTGTCTGTCAAGACCCTCTATGTCGGGAATGCTTGGAGGTATCAAGCTGAAATTTGAACTGTATACTCAGGTCTACGGTCTCATGAAGTTGTTAAAAAATAAAACTGCTAAGTTTACGTAAAAAAAGTTACGGCCGTTTATTCAGCAAAAAACGTATATTTTGATACATTCTCAAGGGAATCAAAACCTATAGGGTACTTCCCGTTGACCTAGAACTATGAAATTTGGCAAGTAACATCATTATAGACTACAAGTACAAGAATAAATCTCAAAACTATACATTTGTAATTAAATCTTAAAACATACGGGGGTCTATATTTTTTGGTACTAGGTCGAAATTTCAAATTGAAGCTGCTAGTTCAAATGGGGTATCATATGAAAGGGCTTGATGTGCACAGTGCAAAATATATTTTATTTATTTTTTCCGACGCAGTACTTTTTATTTATAATAAAAAATATCAAATTTATAATGATCCTACGTACGGAACCCTCGTTGGGCGAGTCCGACTCGCACTTGTCCGGTTTTTATACAACTAAGGTGACAAACTAACTGACTGTACTCTGCTTTGTATAAGTTTAATGACACACTTACTTTATTCCAAAGACTGTCGACGAATATGACAATCATCCCTACGAGAGCTATATATAACGGAATAATTGGGGTGTATGTAGCTCACCACCATCTTTGAACTAAACGCACCTGCACGTGGTGCACCCTGCCGGTTGACTAACGAGGCTCTGGGTGAGGTAGTTTACAGCGTATTTGTAAGCTACGCGACTGGGGCTGAAGTACCTCCACTCATAGAATACCGCAGCCAAATACGACTAACTTACTTGTTGTGTTTCTGTGAGTGAGTGAGATCACCTGGAAGGATGGAGTCGCTGCGGTGGGGTGGTGGCACGTGAGCGATAATTCATGTGGCAAGCGTTTATAGGGCTGCAGTAACCGCTTTACATCGGGCGGCTCGTGTGCTTGTTTGCCAGCCGATGTAGTATAAAAAACGTATATGTCAAAAAGTAACGTAACAAAATGATCCCAGCGAGCGCTATCATAACCGAACGTTATTATTCTCCGCCAGTTTATAAATCACGTTCGTGCGGTACCGCGCTCCCTTGTTTCAGGACGTGGGCAATTATTCACTTTCAGATCGCAATTTGAATAAAAATCCGCCCATTATTCAGCTTCGTTCAGAGATTAAGGGTAGGATCATCGGTACGAGACGAGATCACGCCGTCGGCACCGAGCACCTCGCCCTATTTAAAAACAAACTATATAGAGTTCGCCCGCGACTTCGTTCGCGCTTATCCCGGTACCCCGCGCATGCTTACGTCATAAAAAGAACCTCTACCACAGATGACTAAATAGTTACTTCGCAGCCTGTATGGTCGTACCGAGCACCTCACAGAAGACCACAGCCAAGTAACAACACCCTTGAATGAGAATTGTTGTGTTCCTGCAAGTGAATGAGGTCACCTGACGTGAGGAAATGCTACGTCAGCAACTGAGGCGCCAGCACGCGAGCAATACTCTTTTATTGCCAGCACCTATAGCATCCGATTAGCAGCTTTGCACCCGACATGGTATAAAAAAAAATAACCGAACAAGATATTTCCTCTTTGGGTCGGGCAATGATATCGCGAATGGCTCATCTATATTTGTAAAGCTCGCTCGGTCGTATAGCAGCGTACGATTCGTATCGAGTTGATATACTACTCGGCATGTTTACTGTGGTTTCAGTGACAACTGTAGTTTATGAAGATGGCGGGCACTTTCGAGAGACAGTTTTACCACAAAACAGATATATCGCCCGCGGATATCTCATAAAATACTAGGCAATAATACGCAAATTGGAAGAAAGGGGTGCATTCGAATTATTTCGAATATGCGGGTTGAAACATTACGTTTCAAATTACGTGCCAATACGTTTTTTATGCCTATAATAAATAAAATTACTTTATTTCAGGCAAATAACAAATACATTTATAAGTTAAAAAAAAATTGGGTGCATGAAACATTTATAGGTGTAGCCAAGTTATTGGCGATCTATACTTTTTAATTCTTATTTCTTATTTTTAATAATAAATAACGCGGAGATGCTGCGTTTTTATTTTTCAAATCTGATAACTGGTACTGTTCACGTAAGTTATTTAGCTGCGATCGTCTGTAAGGCGGAGGCCATGTAGAGGCATTTCCCCAGTTGAGTTCAGCGTACCTTGCATCTCTTTCACCAGAGTCTCATTTGCCAGTCGGCGTGGTGAACCACGTGAACGTTGGCTTTGACTATAAACAACATGGCTGTGAGTCACTCACACTCCAACTGTTACTCGATTTGTTTCAATGTAAATCACTTTATCAAAAGACACATCAGACACATAATGTATGTTGTATACTTTCCTGCGCTAGCCCGAGAATCCGGTCTCCATGTTATTGACTATAACATACATTATGTTTATAAAAAACACTTCTCGTGAATAAATGGCATTACATTGTAGGGCCCGCGACCGCGGCCGCAATAAAACTTTTTACGGCCCTGGGAGAAGGCGGCCTCTGCTCCGACGTCGAAACGCATACGTGTACTGAACTTTGGGCTGATACACCCACGTCATTCGTGTGTGATACATTAATAATTATAATGGGGTCTTACTGATTATTATATTATTGAAACTACAGACTAATGTCTATTAGTCTGTAAGTCCATAATTGTAATAATCACTGAGACCCCCATTATAATTATTAATGTATCCCAGCAGAATAATTATTTGTTTATAGTTATATTATTGAAACATCCGCTCGTCCTTACATAAGAAACCAAAAAAAATGTGCACTGGCCTCACAATATACCCTGTTAGAGAACAAAATGCATTATTCTGAATAACATTTTCCTGTAATTTCATTATAAAAATTAGCAAAGGTCGCTGAAGCGAGCGGTGTGTCGCATAATAAGGAATTGATATAGCCGTGTTCGCGCGGACAAAGTCACAAACGGAGCTAGTGTGACATAAATACGTTAGAACAGAGTTGGGCGATGACTTACGTCACCGGGCCTTCAGATTGCTTGACATACGGCCTCATATAAAATTCACACACGACGACGGAGTAGCGCTCGAACAATGCAGTCGGCGCGTGCATAGGAGATGTTTGCGAGCTCTCGCTGCATTAATTGTGAGCTGCAGGCGGCGGACGGCCGGCGAGGCTCCCGCGGGACGGCGACGGGCGCCGAGCGGGGCCGACACGTGCAAGCGACGGGCGACGTGTAGTGCAGGTGTACACCGACCACCGAGCCTAGTAGCACACTATGAATAATACTACAGTATGGTCACCCCCTGCCGCTCTCTCGTGTCGACGTCGCCTCCCCTCTGAGACAAATCTGGAACAGTTTGTATGGCACGCACACACGCGCATACCCGCTCTGCACAGACGTCATTGTTTATGTAGTAGTTACCGACGCGACTTTGCATGGAGTGGCCGGGGTGTGCTAGTAGGCTAGGTGGTCTGTGTGTACACAGCTGTTTATAGCCGTACGAGGTACGAGTGGCTCGCTCTCGGGAAGGAACTCTCGTCACCGCTTCGAGCAGAATTTCATGAGTGATAAAGAATAGCATCCGTTACATCCACTGGCCGAGTGTTGTCCATTGGTGAAATGATAATAGTACTCTGTGGCTGTAATCTCTGAATTTGTCTGTTACGCATATAAACTACGCCATATATTTTGATGCAGTTCTACTATAATTTATTAGATTTTTCCAAGAAAATTTATGTGTAAAATACATTTTATGGGAATAAAACGAGCGAAGCTGGCCGGAGGCACGCCGGAGGGCCAGATCGCTATTAATCTATACTTAGCGTAGCGATAGGATAAATCCATACGTACATATATAAATCTCCTATACAAATTCCTTCGTAATAAACAATTTCGGTTTGGGCAGAATATAAATAGTTCGGGGCGTAAGTGACTCACCACGATCTTGACAGCCAAAGCCAATCTCCCCTGTACGTGGTGCACCATGCCGACCAGCATCATAAGGGTATGCCGCGCTCGCATGTGGAAGTATCTCCACACTGAATACCAGAGCCAAATAACAACTCACTTGAAGGTGAGTGAGATCACAATGAAGGTAAAAGTTACTGCGTTGGCAGCGGGGGTTTTTATGCTTCTCTCTGTGTGTATTTTTTTAAATAATCCTTAACAACTTCATCGACAGCAATAAAGTTTTTATCTGCAAATTATGGAGCACATATCTATTAGAAAAATTCATCTGTATTGTAAGTTTTAGTAAATCACCATTTCGTACCATATGTAAACACATTCGTAGTGACCTTAATAGCTATTCAGACACTCGTTCGTGCTTCGTTACCGCGCGTTGTACTATAAAACTTATATCTACGTTTAAAACAAAAATAGACAAAAAAAATTAACAAATGTTTTTTATTTATTAATAAAAAAAACCTAAAAAGTTTCTTACCGTGTTTCGCTCATTCCTTTCATTTGATAATCATAGAGGTTAATGTGGATAAATTGCATTTAGGTAATAGTGCCCTGTCATGAGAACCAAACGAGTGTATCAAATTTCTGCTCTATCGGAAACTGGGGATTGGGTCACACATAATATGCAAGATTACAGTCTAAGCGCGCGGTGAAACTACATAGAAGCTTGTGCAATAAATATACTCAAATACATAATTACGTGCACACACCTGACAGTTCGCACAGCGCACTCGCACGACGCCACCGAACATAAAACTCATCGCGTTGATAAGAGATCACTTGCTAACGTCGCCGTAATCCCTCACTCACCGCCGCCGGATCACGGCCTATTGAAAATTGCCCCCGACTCGCGTCATAACATGAAATACGCGTTACAACCCTTTCGTGTTTCAGATAAGTTTCAGCTTGTAATACGTTTTCATTAACAAACTTTGAAAAGGGACCGACATCTATATTTAAAGTTTCGACGGAGATAAAATTGAATTTGGAGACCCAAACTACGACGCTACATGTTTGTATCTTTCGAGGAGGCCGCCGGCCGCCGCGACGCCGATACCAATCACGATTACGTTTAATGGATTCACAAAATTACCTCGCTTTATGGAGCACACCATTTTTATTGCGTTTTGAGTGGCGTCTCGTTATTGAAATAATTACTGACATCCATTACTGGTTTACGACGCAGATTGTTGAATTTAGAAATTGGTTCGGAGGTCGCGGTACACGGCGCGACACGGGCGGGCGGGCGGCGCGCGAGGCATGATTTTGAATTATTCTAATGGCTACTTTCGCTCGCATACACCGCAGATCACATCGCACGCCGTCGGCAGTAGTCGGTAATAAACAAATGCAACGAGCGATTTCATCTCTACGACTCGATGTCGTCCTACTGACTAAATAAAATTGGCGTTATAAAAAAGTTACTATCGGGGTTTATAGCTGACGTTTCCGCTACAACGCGCCCTCGCCCTCTCCACCCTCGTGGTAAGCTGCGGAGTGGAGCGCGACGGAAACGGCCTGCTTCGAGCGAGTGCCGCCCACAGAAATAAAGGATTTTGAAATGACGAGGCGAGTCCGCGGTTAAAATAGCCGATTAAATGTGAAATTAATCTCATGTCTGCTCTGAGATGTTTCATTAGCCAAGAATGAAATTCGGTAGCGGGGTCTCTCGGACTCGACCGACATGGAGGCGGTGCGCTCGGGCGTGCCGAGAGGGATGTTACTCGATTAAGTGTGCCTGAGCGGAATGCGTCCGATAATGGAGAACGGGCGGACTCCCTCCGCCGACAGAATGGCCGGCTTCTGTAATTGTTACTATTAAGATTTCTCGCAGCGGACCGCAGCGGACACCGGCGGAAGGGTCACAATAGTAATAAGTCGTTAAATATTTACAAATGTTGATACTGCAGACATCACAACTATATCTTCATTCAGCTGGTAAACGATGCAGTAAATGTGTTGCGAAGCGAGCGCTAGAGTGAATCGTGTTTGTAAATCTAGCCAACATTTCAGTCGTCGATATTCGTTTATATTTTTCGTAGCATCCGTTTGAAGAACTCTGAACGTAATGAGTGTGAGTTGCAAGTCTCAATATTAGACACTGATGTGTTATAAAAACCAATGAGGACATGATAGGGATTTAATTCGATTCTCAGTTTCATGCTATAATATTTCGACGATTGGCTTGAGACAAAATGATTTTTTTTATTATGTTTGGGATGAAATTTTTGAGCAATCTCTGTGTGAATGTAAAGCATTAATTACTACTGGGAATAAAAGTCACGGTAGCTAAGTCAAGGTAGTCAAAACACTGGCGTCAACCCGTAGTTGAACAGGTGGTGAAAAACACTGTAAAGTGTAAACCACTTGAACTAAAAAGTTCAACTAAACTAAACAAATATTACGGTGAGATAATAATTGCGGTGTTGTAACTTGTTACAGACGGTGCACGTTACAAACAGAATTTCAAATATTCAAATTTCAGATTGTTTGTATCATTGAGCGCAACGGCCTGAACGAAGCTGTGATATTTTGAACATTGTAACTCTGACTGTGATGGTCTATGATAACTGCTAATGGCCGCTGGCGACGCGATCGCTAATTAGAGTGAATCACTAACTACTGACCGGAGCGCAAGGATTAACAATCACGTGGTCAATTTCCCAATCGTTATTTTACTCGACGGTATTCGCTGATTTCATTTCATTCGACCGTACGTAGTAGGTGTAGTGTACGCGGGCAGACTACCGCACTCTCACAGGAAATGGAAATTAACGCCTCAATTAAACGACGTCGACGCCAGCCCGCCGCGGCTGTACGGTGTATGGAAGTACAGGAAATTAATTTGCATGAAATTGGCACTCATGTAGTCACTCTGAAGTAGAAATCAGCCAAAAAAAGGAATTAAACGTCTTTTAATATTGTGGTACAAGATACACGAATGAGGGCAGCTAAGAATGATTCTGTTAACCGAGGAGAGAGAGAACGAGTTGAAATCGAGCAAGGTGAGGTGGATGTTAAGACAACCGGCCCAGCAGGACACGAGACAAATGACACAAACACAAACGGGCAATCTATACCTGGTAACACTATTAGTGTTGCCGGTGACCAACTATTCGTCTTGTGTCCAGCATTTTGAAAGCATGTCCGGCTAATTATTTACAAGTTTGCCTGTCCGTAATTTGTAAGCTCGTCTCGGCTATAGTAAGTCTGTTGATGTAGCAGTTATTAATTTTCCTTTTAAAAATGCTTGCATGCCTAAGTATAAATAAAATGTGATTCGTTTAATTTTATAAATACTATTACATTCCTGTAAACCATATTTGTGGATGTTTGCACTTCCGATGGTTGACTGGTAGAAAATACAATAAAATGTCTAAATAAATAAATATAGACTGGAATAGGGTGCAGATGGACAATACGTGTCTATCAAGCGAGCTCCGGACGCGGCCGAGTGCGAGAGCCTCGCCGGTGTCCGCTCGAGATAGTGTTTGTTCCCGGAAGGCCGAGCCGTTGGACTGTCTCGACATTGAGACCCACTACACGCACTCCGTTGTACACAGTGCACGTACAGTATATTACACACAAGTCTTTTAACTATCTCTGAATGATCATATGGAGATTTGCCAACTCCTTTTCAAGGCTTTAGTAAGGATGTGATAATGTTTTTTATTTTTATATGAGAGGGAGGCAAGCGAGCATGTGGGTCACCTGATGGAAAGCAATCACCACCGCCCATAGAAATCGGCAACATCAAGGGGTCGCCGATCCGTTGCCACCCTTTTAAGGGAAATATTGACTCTGTTCTTGAAGGCCCCCATATTGTATTTATTTGGGAATATCGCTGAGGGAAGTTGATTCCAAAACTTCACAGTTTGTGGTAGAAAATGTATTAAAAAGCGTACTGTGGTAGATCGCCAAATATCAAAATGATGTGGATGGAATTTTAATTTATGGCGATATATGATGTACGATAGTGAAAATCAGCGGCAGATATCAAATCAAATAGCTCATCCGAGCACTTCCTGTGGTATAATTTATATAGAACACAAAGAGATGCAACATCTCTGCGTGTAGAGAGAGACTCCAGCCGATCAGAGACCATTGGGTCACCGACGATTCGAACAGCTTTTCGTCGTATGCGGTCAAATGTCAAGTAAGTACTGGGGCGCACCTGCCCAGAGTTGTGATCAGTATTCCATATGAGGCCTAACTTGGGCTTTATATACTTGAAGACGATGCTGTGGTGTAAATTACCTTCTAGCCTTACAGATGATGCCAATTTTCCTAAAGGCCAATTTGGCCTTGCACTCCAACTGACCACGAAACTGAACATCTCTGAAGAACTCGATATCTCAGCACTCAAGATACCGATGCTGGAGCTAATAGTAAGGGGAGTACCTTCCAATCTGGGAGATACGACAAATGGGGACTTTTATGCCGTAAACGCAAAAACTTGTGTCTTTGAGGGATTCAGCTGGACTAAGTTCAATCTACACCAATCAGAGACGTGTCCAAGAGACGTCTCAATCTCAGACACAAGTTTTTCCCGGTACTCATCGACGCAATCCCGAGAAACATTACATAAACCACTGTATCTTGCGTCCACGGTACGACAGGTAGCCGAACGACAGATGCATTCTACCTACCTCCATTGTCCGAGAAGAATGCAAAGTAAGGCAATTGCCTGACATTAGCCTCAGTCCCACGTCATTCACCGTGGCGGCAAGATGTTAGAATTAATTAAAAACAATTAATCACTCCTGAAATACACCATACATTTGATTACTGATATCTGAATAAAGTACTGTTACCGAATACGAATATTGATATCACAATTAACTGCATCTAATTGGATATGTTATTGTGATATCTGAATATTGTGAATTGTTACCGATTCTGTATACTGATACCATAAAGCTGTCACTGAATATGATATATGACATTCATATCAGTTGTATCTAACAGCATGTTTGTATACCGATACTTATTTGGAAACCTGTACATTGCTACCTTAATATGAACGTAGCAGAGTTTAAGCCTGGTAAATGTGATATAACAACGAAAAAGCCTGAGGATATAACCAACTCCGCTAAACACGCAATCAAATAACACGGTTTATAGTCATAGTACGCACCTTATTGTTAGTACACCAGCAGCAGTTAGGCAATTCTCGTAATTAAAATGTAGTCAAAATTGAGTGTCCATCCAGTCTCGATCTCACAAATGTCACATTTGGTATTCTCGTAACACAATTATGTAACTTCAAAATCAAATTTAAGCGGGATTATATCGAAATATCAGTGAAAATTAAACAAACTAAGAATGTTACTTTGCCAACAACAAGAATTGATTATAATTAATTAATTAATGCAAGCCGCTTCCAACCGGTCTTATTGGAGATCTAGAGGGGAGGCCTATGTCCAGCAGTGGACTTGCAATGGCTGAGATGATGATGATGATGAATTAATGAAATCAAGTATATAATTTCAGTCAATTCACAATTCAATCTCGATTCGGTCAACTTTCAATCTGCGTTCGTAGAAAAATTACGAGAATTGGCCTTCAGTAGTATAGAACAGTATTTGGATACAATGTTAAACAATGTTTGGTTACTGGTTATGGAAGGTTCACACTCGCGGTATTGCGAGTTGTTGCTCCCCGCCGCGGCCGGTATGTTTCACAATGTGTCAAATATCATTCGCCAATTTACCTCGACAGTGCGGCAATTACTTCATTCGTTCTCAACTGTCATATTTACATTTTGTCAGTTGAAAGGCTAGTAAAGGCATACACATTGTTGCTAGTTGTAGACATATCTTTCTATATTCGTTCTTCTCGACAACTTACGTACGTATCTGAGCCACTTGCTGGAACACAACAATCCTCAGGGCTCATGATCATCATCTCTGACAATATTTTTGATAGTATTCAGTCAATGCCGACTACTTCTTTCAAGGTTAGCTTCCAAGTTTCGCATCAGTTTTGTATAATAATAGTTTTTTTTAGACACAACTTTAGTTTACACTAGAACTTTACTTTACAAACAGATCGTAGTGGAAATCTATGGGGAAGGCCTGTGTTCGCCAGTGGACTTATTTTAGCTGAAATGATGGTGATGATCTTTCACATTCAGGTGTGCTATTTTCTCCGCTTTTATACCTTTTGATATAAAAGCACTGTTATGATTAATTCCGAGACCGACCTTTCTCTTCTTTATTTACGATTCCAGGTAACTCGCTGAAATTAGATACTAGCATTTTCTTCTTTAATAAAATGGAAAATTGCATAAAGAGGTAAACAAAAGCCTTCGCTCTCGCCGAGCACTCAGGCGGCGGCCGAGTGGCGACCTCTCGTGTGAGCTCCGAGCAACAGGTCGTTATCTCCGCTCGTCGCGGCCGCGCTCTGTTATGTCGGCGGAAGAAAGCCCGCCCGCAACGATGCCGAGCTATCTCTTTTTATATCTCAAAAACATTGGCAATAACGAGAACAATCATAGCGCGCGCTCCGACCAAATAAAATGATAAGAAATAAATGGAGACGCAAAAATAACACAGGAATATTCTACCCACGAGGGATGCCGGCGAACTGGAAACGATAGGGAGCGGGGAAGATTCCTGCGCGCTGGATTTACTGATGTAACGTACGATTTTAAATTATTTCAGAGAAGATAAGACCATATATTAAAATAGCGCAGTTTTGGTGCTAGAGATATGAAAATTATTTGTACTAATGTCATCTTTCCCCGAACAAAGTCTGCATGTTTTGGCGAGTTAGTATTAAACAATACCTAGTCACTTTTTGTCTCTCGTCTGTAATCAGCAGACCCGAGCAGAGCAGCGCAGGGAGCTAAGGACTAGGAAAACCAATGTCTGTTTTAAGGTGGTTTAGATTAGATTTACTTATAAAACAGAAATTTGGTCGGGTGGTTCCTTTTGGTATCTTTGGCTTTCACTATCGAGTGCTATCGTGGCGCCTTCCACAAGTCAAGTGATTCTGCATTCTGGTCCACAACGACAAGTTAAGGCACTTTAAGTTTCCAGTAAATTTTCGTTCCCGACACGGCGGACAAGTGCACCCTTCGCCTCCTGTCAGCCCTCGTAGACACATTCATTAATTAACGTGTCGAGCAGCAGCCGCCGTCGGTAAAATACTTTCATTTACAAATCGTCAATAATAAATTATATTTTCAGACAATTTTAGACTTTTAGATACTTTACACCTATCCACTTCGATTTGGAACCCTAACAAGAGTATCCTCTGTATGCAGTTCGTTCGAGCCAGAAATCGAAACATCACAGAAACATCAAGCGCAAGTTTGTATAAATGTTTACATTTCGCTGTCCGCATGTTTGTAGATATGTCTCGAATTCTGGAGCGATGCGCTCCCACGCGTCCCGACGCACGTCTACGTGTGAACTGTCTCGACACATGTCGAGACGAGCACATCAACACAATGACTTCATTCTCGACCGCTCCATTCGTAGACAGTTCTCGGCGGGCCCATTGGAGGAAATTGTAGAAACTTAAAATTGTCATTCGGGGGTAATTTGAGTTGGGAAGTTACCGCCGCGCGTGGGAGTTCTCCAGGAAGTAATTTGTGCGAACGGCCGGAAGCCCGCCGGCCGCGCCCGCGACGGCCGCTGATAAAATACCAAATATAAAATACTCTTACATGACCATAAAATAATGGTTTAGGTTAGGAAATGTACTGAACTATTTCACGCTAAGAATAACATCATAAATGACCCAATGGATTTTCCAGTTTACACTTTTGGGTAATACTGATTATAATTTTACAACCTACCATTATGAACGAACCTTCTTTAAAAATCCATTTTGTCTGCCCGAAGCTGCGGGTCAACTTATTGTATGACACGATCCCGCGATACGTTTTAGAAATCAACATGAATACTTATAGCACAGTCTCAGAAACACACGCGTTGCTGCGGCAGCGACTTGTAAATAACATGTGTCGCAGCACGGGCAGTCGGGCAAACAACACGTCACTAGTCGCCCGACGCCGTCCGTCCGGTCGCGCTCCGGCGGACGGCGACCGGACGTCGAGCTTCCGGTCGATATCCCGGCGACAGCGGCGCCGTCTGGTACACAAAGTTTGCAAATAATACAGAGTACTGATACAATATAATTGTACCTACTATGGAATTAATATGTACCGTCGTTACATGACCAAAAGTTTCAGTAGTAATTGTCCGAAGTTCTGCACAAAATAGTTGTTTGCTAAAACATTAAAACTTTTTGATAATAGTTGTAGTACTCTGTTACAATTTGAAAGGTACAATTAACTCCGATCAGCAACAAAATAATCATAAAAAGGTTATGTCAAAGGTGGCAAACAAGCGGTCAGCCAGATGGTAATGTTTTTCGTAAGTTCGTACGCATGTATAAGCTATTCTTTGACATGCGGTAAAGGCTAAACCGTTTGACGAATTTCAATATAATTATCATTACATTACATCTAATAATATTTATTAATGAACAATATTTTTAACGACCGTTCAAACACTCTGTATTTGAACGGTTTGTTTTCGGGAATTTTCAATATCTGCTTGTGGACTTGCCACCTTGATCCTGTAATAGTAAGTACGTACCCTGAGTGCAGTGAGTGCAAGCGGGCGGCGGCGGTTGGAAGTGTTGGACGAACACATTTGCATCTCACAGAGCTGTACTCGTATAGTGCAGAGAGACCTAGACGTACTCTTAACGACACACTCACTCGGAGCACTCGACCCCTGTATGTAATAGTGGCAGCTGGCAAAGCTTTGTTGGTATGCTTTTGTATATTGCTTTTGGAACTGTGAATACTCTGTGGTCTTCTAAACATGATAAATAAAAACATAACATATTTTATGATACTTTTGTATACATATTAAGTGAAACATGAGACAAGAGTTGATTGCGGATTTATTGAACTTCACTCAACAGAATTTATTTATTGAAACTTTTAACTACGAGTACTTATACTTTTTTACTTTTATTTATTTAGAATTCACATTAGATTTTTTATAGTTACTTTAATCTAGACAAAAGAATCTTACTTAAACTATTAAGTTTTGTACCTGTATATGAATTTTGCAATACACGAGAACAGATAAACGGCAGAAATGAAATGTACAATAAGCGTCGCGGAGCTGGAGGCTGCCGCCGCCGGCGACCACTATAACGTGACATTCCGTGCCATCGCCGAGCTGATGTTAGCAAATATAATTGAAATTTTATTGATATTCTAATAATACTACGCCGAACTTATATTCTCTTCCGCTGTAGAAGTTTTTTTTTTTAATTCTACGTCGGATGGCAAACAAGCATACACCGTCTGACATGAAGCTGTTGCCGTATCTATGATCTGTTTTAAATAACTACAACATTAAAAAAAATATAATAATAAAAAACTTTAGGTAACTCACAAGAAACCATCTCAGCATTTTATATGCATTAGAACGACATATGTACTTACTTATTTTCAATCCGGCCGTCGCCTGCAGTGAAGTTGGCTTTAAAATATTGTTCTCCAAAATATTGTGTTTTCAAACCGTTCGCTGAGACGAGCAAATAATGTAATTCGGCTCCGGTTTTATTTCTCACCTCGGTAGCTCGTAAACGTGTCCAATATCGCCGGAAAAACGGCCGATGATTGGATTTCAACTGGAACAAAGGTCGGCAGCTCTGCGAAGTCGGCTCGGCTTCAGGGGATTATTGGGCCGAGTTAATTGAACCCAGTATCTTCGCAGCGGGCCGCCCGCGATCGTTTGCATACGGAGTCTGTCTGTCGTCGGTTATCTACTCCGCGGAGGCTGCTCGGTCCTCGACCGCGACGTCTCCGTACCGCTGCTATCTTGGCCGCTCGCAACTTTATAAGCATTAAGGGTAATTTGTATGCGCATCGTTCAGTTGTTATCCTGTACAAAGTCGTTGTTATCCTGGTAGGTCTACATATCTCGGCGCCTCCATTGTACTATGCACCGAGAGTGCGGGTGCTCTGGATTAGCAAAACGTGAACAAACTCGAAATGAAAGAGAATATTTAAAAATATTTATGTAAAATGGTGGTTATTAAATAACCTCGTTTAATAACATGTTTTTTGTAGAAACGCAAACACCACCTGTTTACCTTGATAATGCCTTAAGGCAAAACCGGTCGGTAAAAATAAATTTAGTTACGTGGAACAATACAAGTGCTTTATCAATAACATAATTTTAATAACCACATTTGGTTGAAATCACACACAACAATAACATTCATTACTTCATGTTTATGATACGTCCCGCCGCCGGTGACATCGGGGTGTTATCAATATCGAATAGCTATTGTAATCTGAGCTTAAATTACGAGCGTGTTCATTTAATAACTGAACACATGACACACTGTATCCTATTATTCGGCGTACTCTATTACATACCGTAGTTGTTAAATCGAGGGCCTCATCGCCCAAGTTAAAGCCGATTCCCATTGGATAAAAAAACACGGTTGCACTCCGGGAGTGCCGGTAGAAATGAAAACTTGAACAATTAACATTGTGTATTTTTGAAAATTTTGGAATGGTTAGGGAATAATTTCGAACGAATTGCTTTATTAGTATAAAAGTACTATCATTTGTGTGGTAAAATACAATATTCATTAATGCGCTATCGTACATAAATATGACAATTTATATTACATTAAAATAAACAGCAAGAGCATGCATACATTTTCGCCGCGCGGTAATAGGAGAGGGGGATATTACTTCCTCTCCTACGCCGCGCCGGCGGTCTACTCTCCCTGCCCCTGCGTCTTACGAATTTTCGATCAGGCCACGTGTCCTGACGCGAGTTTAACATTTTTACCCATCCCAAAAAGTGCACAACACCGCTAAAGAAGTTTTACTTTTCAAAAATCCGACGGAAATCTGCTTTCTAACTTATATTAGTGGCGATTGTGTTTAACTTAGCTGGGAGAAACCCTGAGGTTCATCCGACAAGGCTAAAAATGTTTGTCAATAACTTAAACATAAGACCTGTTCTTGTGTGTGTAAGCTGGAGTTTGATATTTGCAATTAAAATGCGATGGGAATTGGCGTCAGCTTCGGCGGTGGCTAATTAGATACCCGATTACAGTATACCGCCTACCTCCCTACTCTATTCGATAAACAATTACGCTCTACTTATTTCGATAAAAATATGAACAATGTTCAAAAGCAAAAGCAGTTCTCGTATTATTTCTGTTGTATTTACTTTTAAATGTATTAAGGGACATCAAAACTTTCCATCAGATGTAATGTATGCTTGTTTGTCACTTGAACTAATATAAAACAATCTGTGGTGGCGTTGCAAACAGCCGCGCCCCCGCCGCCGCCGCCGCCGCGTGTCTTTGACGGAGCCGCGGAGGCCGCCGGCTTACCGTGAAGCCTTACAGATTCAATCTGCACTTTGTTTTATTTCACCTTTATCTACCTAGAAGGCAAACTTTTTTGTTGACCCTTTCACTGCCCTAAATTTTCTATTCGTGCACTACGTACCGTGCTTAGCAAACATTAATGAAAATTTGACAAATAAAATTCGTATAATATCTTTTGTTTGAATGTAAACATACAAAAGATATTGCAAAATTATAAAACTATAAGATAAGATAATTTTTATTTGCGAAAATAAGGTGTTATAGGTGTTATATAATTACATGTCCAACTTATTCTACCCTTGCAGGGGCGTGCAAATATTTACTTACATTTGTTTGAGTTTATTTCTTAACATCATTTTAATAATAAATAATTAGCTTATATATTTTAAAGTTAAAATTACATTTCAATAAATTTGTCATTTAAATATTCCTAAACAGTATAATAACATTTATTCATTAGCCATTCACATAATTTCTTTTTAAACAATGTCATTCTTAAAGTTTTAAAATGGTCAGGTAGATGATTGAAAATTTTTATTGCCATGCAGTGCACATTGTCGGAATACAAAGCGAGCCTCTGTTTAGGAACAACTAATCGGTTCTTATGTCTACATCTCGACGATACACAGTCACCATGTCTTATAAACAGATATTGGTATTTTTGAACAAAAAGACACATTTCATATATATATAAACATGGAAGGGGTAATATATTAGATTTTTTAAATAATGGCCTACAGCTGTCCATCATATCAGCATTAAAATACATTTCTTTTGACATACAAATGCTCTTGTTGTGTCAACGGATTCGTCTATTTCGCTAGCTACAGACGTTCACTAATGCAAAACCACAGTCTATGCTCTAAATATAAACCATAAAAACTTTTCAACGCTAAAGTGAAAACTACCAGTAACGAATTCGGCTTGTTCACTAAAATGTTCTTGTATCAATTTAAATTATGTTTGGTTTCTAATTTGAAAGCATACGAGGGGTAATGGGTGTCGCTACAAACAAACACCGCAGCCCACGGGCGGCCGCGGCCGCGGTCGCTGCGACCGCAATCAATACACAACTACACTAAAACCATAACACCTCTGTCACACCGCGCATACGCCCCATAGATACCACCGTATTGTTTTCCCTTAAATTTCAACGAACAACATTAGAACAAATAAACTTGTAACCGCTCGTTACGCTTGTTTTTAATTTCATGAATGTAATATGTGAAATAAACTATTGCCTGACCGTGTGGGGACTGAGTGATATATATAATAATTCAACTAGTCTTGTAGATAATACAAGTGAGTTGTTACCACCAGTAAACCATAGAATCAACATCCTTATTGGTATTATGGCATTTCAACCCCCATCGCACCCCAACAGGGTGCAACCCCAGCAGGGTATTTAAAGAGAGGTTGGGAGCGTAATTGTAAGCTACCCGACTGGGGAATGTACCTCCGCCTCACAGAATACCGCAGCCAAATAACAATTCCCTTGAGGGTTGTTGTGTTCTTGCGAGTGAGTGAGGTCACCAGAAAGGAAGGAGATGCTGCGTTGGCAGCGGGGGTGGCAGCGCGCGAGCGATATTTCATGTTGCGAGCGTCAATATGGCTACGGTAACCGCTTCACATCAGGTGGGCCGTATGCTTATCTGCCACCCGACGTAGTATAAAAAAAAAAAAAACAGGGGTGAATTTATGTCATGTCGGCTATGTTGGATTATAAAATAGTTGCTTTTTCCGTAATCAGCGACCCGATAAATTATAAAACAATACCCATGACGATTTTCAGACTTTTTGACCCCATTTCAGACATTTCAACCCCATCACACCCCAACAGGAGATGATGGTCACGTTAGCTACGTTGAATTTTAAAATCGTTGTTGTTTTCTTAATCAGCGACCCGATAAACCATAAAAAAAATACCCATGATGTTTTTTCAGACTTTTGGGGCCCATTTTACCCTTTTAGGGGTTGAATTTTGAAAAATCCTGAAACACGTGTTTAGTCAATTATCTATAGAAGTACTCGTGTAAAATTTAGGATAAAATAGCCCGACTAAACTTGTTTCCCCATACAAACTTTGAACCTCCGTTTCACCCTCTTAGGGGTCAAATTTGAAAAATCCTTTTAAGTAATTTCTTGTCCACTATGTTATATTTTCAAATCGATACCATTTTCGTAATTGACGTCCCAGTAAACCATAGAATCAACCCCCCCTAATTGATATTATGACATTTCAACCTCATCGCACAGGGGCGATTTTATGTCACGTCGGCTACGTTTGATTAGAAAATAGTTGTTATTTTTGTAATCAGCGACCCGATAAACCATAACAACAATACCCATGACGATTTTCAGACTTTTCATCCCATTTAAGACATTTCCACCCCAACGCACCCCCACAGGAGCGACTTTTTGTTACGTCGGCTATGTTTGATTAGAAAATAATTGTTATTTTCGTAATCAGCGACCCGATAAACTATAAAAACAATACCCATGACGATTTTCAGACTTTTTCACGCCATTTCACCCCTTTAGGGGTTGAATATTGAAAAAACCTGAAACACGTGTTTACTCATTTATCTATAGAAGTACTCGTGTAAAGTTTCGGATAAAATAGTTGGACTATTTTATCCGAAACTTTCTCCTCTCTTTCCGAAAATCTCGTTTCCCCATACTAACTTTGGACGCCCGTTTCACCCCCTTATGGTATGAATTTTGAAAAATCCGTTCTTAGTGTACCCTCGAAGTCATAAGGAACCTACGCGTACGTGCCAAATTTGGAATCTCTAGACCCAGCGGTTTGGGCTGTGCGTTTATATATCAGTCAGTAAGTCAGTCAGTCAGGACTTTGAATATTATATATATAGATGTCGTGGTCCAAAAGGCGGACTTAACACTAGGAGCTGTTATGTGACTCCTCAACCTCTTGAACATGGCACTCAGGGTTACGAAGGTTTCCATCCGTAGAAGCGGTGTTCCGTACTGCACAATAACCTCGTTACCCGCCCTCCTCCGCCCTCCTGCCGCCCGCCTGCTACAATCGACTCCTCAGAAACTCCGTAATCCGGTTTGCCTCATTCATTTTTCATTACGACAATATTTGATGTTCCTCGAGAATCAGTAACCGAAACGTTTTAGCTTTTAACTCGACGCCGACTTTTGTCATTGTTCCTTGTCAGCTTTTAGTAATATGAGCTTTTTGTTTGTGTTTTACCATTTCACGAATATTTGTGGAGTGGCAAAGATAGCTTGTTGGGAAATTATATTACACGTCTCGATGCATCGCTCAACGTCGAACGGAGTAGCATTTGAATGCTTTAGCGATTGGGTTTAGGTGTATATGTTAAACTACGAGGAAATAGAGGCAGTTGCAGCTTCTATTACAGTTCTATATGTTCAATTCTGTTCGTCAGTCTCATTTGTAGTTACAAAAGACAACCAAAGCAATTCATAAAATAAAGAGCATCGAAAGCTATAACAATAGTGAGAGCAATGTGTTAGGCTGTAGAGATGCAGGGGAGCAATTGTAGGGTGAAGGGAAGTGATTTGTTTCAAGTGGAACAAGCTGTGCAACCCTGGCTGCTCGGTAACACACATTGACCAAATGAGCTGATGGTATAAAAGTGTAGTTCAGATACAATATGAGCGGAGTACGACGCCCAAATAAATACAATTTGTGAGGAGCCCTGCGGCAGCCCCCCGGGCTATTTGCGGACAATCCAATAATCGTCCGCGGAATGTTTGCCCGAAGTCCCGGCGACGGCGGAACTAACGGCCCACTACTCGCCGCTAATACTTTAAGAGTTCGCTAAGCTGCCGGCCGAACCGACACATAACTTTTACACTACCTCACTGTACCTACTGTGGACTATATTGGTACTTTATAGATAAAATTTGAGAAAATAGGTCTCCATCATCTTTAGAGGCAAAGCCGATGACATCTGCACGTGGTGCACCTTGCCGACTAGTAATAGAAGTCTGGCGAGTAGTGGCGAGGGTCCAGCAGGTAAGTAAGGTCACACGTTATAGGAGAGCGAGTGCCAGAGTGCGAGTAGAAGAATGAAAGCACATGCACTTCACGTCATCTCGATGCGTCCGCTACGCCGGCATAGAAGGTGCCTCTTCACATCACATTTCTTTTGAAGGATCCAATATCGTGTTATATAAAAATATCTGTTTCTTTAAGTACTACGCTAACCAATTTGTTCTATGATCGCCCTATGTTCCCCTGTGTGCGTACTCGGGGGTACTTCAATCATGTGTAAATGATAGTGCCGAAGATTGCTATCGATCCGAGACTGTACATGTCGGTAGACGGCCAGGGAATACGCTCGTTGTGGGGAATCGAATTAGGTCGAGCTCGATCAGTGTATATTTTTTTGTGCCAAGTCAGGTGCCAAACGAGCATGCGGCCCACCTGATATGAAACGGTTACCGGTAACGGTTACAGTCTATAAAGACACATTATGTTATAAAAACGAAAGTTTAAAAAACTAAAACCCGACTACTAAAAACACGCTCTAAAAAGTACGAAACAAGAAAATAGTCTCCGCTGAAATTATTATCTACATACTATAAAACAATTACCGCCTTTTAAATAAACAACTTACTTACGCCAGGCTTACACGTAGTATATTTTAACGTAGTTTTTTATACATCATACTGATAGAGATATGTTTAAAGGACAGCCGTGGTCGTATGCCACCTAATGTAGCAAAACAGATACATTATAATAATTAAATTAAATCAAAGTGGCATACGACCACGGCTATCCTTTAAACATATCTCTATCAGTATGATGTATAAAAAACTACGTTTAAGTATACTACGTGAAAGTAAGTTGTTTATTTAAAAGGCGGTAATTGTTTTATAGTATGTACATAATAATTTCAGCGGAGACTATTTTCTTGTTTCGTACTTTTTAGAGCGTGTTTTAAGTACCTAGTCGGGTTTTAGTTTTTTAAACTTTATTTTTATTTAACTTATTTTGGAGTTATGTGAATTCGTGTTTTAGATATAATGCAGACTCATATTGCAGTTTAAGGTTTTATTGTTTCATGTTGTATTCAAGTAGGACAATGTTTGGTTTTTATTACATTTGATGTCTGAATTTATGAATTCTTGCAATTATCAGGTGATTGCAAGCAAACCTGTGAGCAAAAGCTAATAATATTTATATATTTGAAATGTGCTAATAAAGTTCTTTCATTTGATACCCCACACGACACCGTCAAGAAAAAAAATTTTTTTACTTCTTTACTTCATGTTCCCTAGAGGGCGCTGTAGCAATTTGAACGTGACGTCATGTAGCCTATCACCGGCGGACGAGCAAGAGGCTTCCAACGACACCATTTGTCTAATTATGATAACTAGTGTAGAAGTTATGAGGAACAGATGAACATCCATAGCCACATACATACATACATACAGGTCAAAATGATAACCCTCCTTTTTGCTTCGCCGTAGTCGGGTAAAAATGCATGGAGTATTGCTCGCGTGCACCTCTACCACCAACGCTCTAAATACCCCCTATCGCTAGTTCAGTAGTTACAGATATTCTCTTTCATAACGTAAAAGATGTTGCGCAGTTGAAGTCGATATACCTTACCTCCCAAAGCTTCTTTTGTTAATTGACAGGGTGCACCAAATACAGGTAAAATTAGCTTTGGCTCTACCATAGAGATGTTGGTATCTCTTTGGGTTCTAGAGATGATAAATAATGTAAAATTTCTTTATGCGTACTAGGATTGACTAGAAGACATCTCTTGAAGACGTCACCTCACCTTTGTGTACTTGTCTGTTCACCGATTTCTGTATTTTTGTTGTGCAATAAATAATATATGTATAGATATTCCCTTAATGTACTTTTTATCTCGCTCGCTTCAATTTTGCAACTCTGCTCAAACCAAATTACCCAAATTATTCCAATGGAAGCTTTCGTTTACAGTATACCTACGATTGATATAAAAACGCTAAATAAGAAAAATCCGCGGCGCGAGTGAGACCCGTTGTGTAAAATTTTGTACTAACTGTTATTATAAAGAGTAATGATGTTACTTTGACAGCAATCACTAAAAATACCTAGAGCCTTAGACTGGCCCTGTATTTTACTACGTCGGTGGCTGACAAACATAACCTTATTTTTTATATTAATTTAAACTATGTTTCTGAATAAAACTATAAATCTAAATGAGAAAATAACGGGTCGCTAGTATATAAGATAGATGACACTTGTCAAGCAGAGTTTCACTGCCCCATGCTTCAATTACTCTTTTAATTTCATTTGAGCTGCACGCGGCCGCCCGCCGCCGCCGCCGAATTAAAACCCTGTCATATTCAATAGTTTCATTTCCATTCCGTCCACATTCGCATTCCAAATGAAATGTCGTACGTAGGCGGCCCCGCACCTGATTGTACCCCATAATCACATCCGGCCGATTTCCTCTTCGCTAAATGACTTGTCGGTATTGTAGGGATAATCTAAATGAAGGTCCCTTGCGACCATTCGATTGTCCCTGCATTACGCTTAATACAGTTCCTGTTATATTAAATTCCTTACTAAGAGTCTATCGCCGGCTGGTTGAAACTAATCCTATTTGCCTAAAGTCCTATATACCTTGAGGTGAGGTGAGGCTAGATCGCTCGACCTTACGGAGCTTCACGGTTTTCCGACTGGTGCCGCTACTTTAGCTTAGGTACACCTAGCTGGCAGCCCTTCGAAGAGACCGATCGAATTTTATTTTCGATCCACTTTGAACTGCCGTTGAACCTACAACGCAGCGCTCCCTGAGTAGGTCGTTGGATATATTTTCAGGGCTAATGATACTAAACGTGTGATTAAGCCGGGATGGCAAATATCTGGGACCCACTAAGCTGAAACCGATTCAAATCTCCACCAGCTAAGGTAAATACGATTACCGCTAATCTACGCTGAAGTTTGGGTTTTGCATTAAAAAAATCTGATGGAAAACGGGTTCAGCTTAGGCGGTAGGGACGGGAGTTGGTGTGAGATGTCTTTAATGGTCTTGGTAGGGACGGGAGTTGGTGTGAGATGTCTTTAATGGTCTTCCATGTTTCGCATTCCACTGTCTTCCATAAAACAAACTCATGCAATCTAAACAATGGCGGTAATCGAGGTGGTGTGCGAGCGCCGCTGTTTATACCATTCTATATATCTCGCGGGTCGTAAATCAATGATTTTACGGTCAGCATTATCATCGGTTTTTACGTAAATGAATGTATTTTGTTCTCGTGCAGAAAGTGCCGGCTTATCGGCTTACAGTTTTTATGTTACTAAGGTAACTGGAATGAAAGTTACAAGTTACTCGCAGCTACCGCTGGTGTGACCCCGACTCCGACCCCGCCGGGCGCGCAGTGACCCCCGACCCCGGCACTTTGTTTGAGTGGAGACTTTGTATAATCGCATAATCCTCGGCGCGGCGCTCGGCGCGCGTCCTCACCGCACCAGGCCGACTCTCACACAAATTAGTACTCTTTGTTATTAGACTTTCGCTGAAACTTCACGTAAAACAAATCAATTATGCTTATGTCGTAGTGTACCACAGAATTTAAGTAATAGAACAAATAGAGCCCATTGTTTTCAGTATATAGTTTTCAGCAATGACGACTTACAAAACGGTAACATGTACCTGAAGTTTTAATTTTGGCAACAAGACCTCAAGTTTGCTAGCAGTTAGGCAAAGTAAAAAACTCCGCAATCATCGAAGTCTGTCATCAGAACCCAGTAAGTACACTATGTCCGAGAGATTTTATACTAGCTAGCAATAAATAAGCAGTAAATAGCATAGACGTTGCAACCAATAAGTCCCTTGGAGAGTCTGGAGTCTGTACTAGTTTTAAAACCTATGTTACGTAGCTCCAGACTCTGTAAGGTAAAATTATTCACAAAAAATTTAGAGAAGCAGACCGAAAATTTATCCCTTGAACACAGCCGTTGTGTACGGTTCTACCATATTAGAGCCAAGCGTATGTCAGCAGTTTACGCGGCAGCGCCTAATATATAAATGAATTCACGAGTACACGAGCAGTTCGCGTTTGGTAGCAGTGAACCACGCGTGCTCGCAGACCCGAAGCCGTCTCACCAGCGTCTCGTTAATACCAGGAATAAATACCGTCAAGTTTCCATCAAGTTTTACTCAAAGGAGTGTTCGAACCGTTCACGTTGTTACACGTGAGCCGTTACATTTAGCACCGAGTATATTTAGTTCTATTGATAAGGTATAACTCGATCATTTTTAATACTTTCTCTATAATTTCCTTCATGTGTACTATTGATGAATTGAGCCAATAAACGAATTTGATCCACAAAATCAGAGGAATTGGAAAACTTCGTAGTAGATAAGTGTACGTCGATCACATCTTGACGCTTTTACCTTCCTTCCAATGTTGGAAACATCCATCCATCAATTTGATAATTGTTGAGCAATTAGCAATTAATACTGAAATATGTCGATGGTCAATATGAAAACTGATAAGCTGCTAACAGTTCCTGAGAACATCCCGTGATGGATACGTAGACGTGGGTTCCATATTTCGTTATTTTCAGAACTCAAATAACTTTAGTCTACTCTTTTGGAACTTCTTACTGTGAAACAAAACTGGTTCATTTCCGTCATGTCCCGTGTCGTGTATTGACATGTCCCGCACACGTACCGGATATGAACCGTGCCGGCGGCGCCTCGCTCCAACCAACACTAATTGATCTCGTCAGGACAGGCCGGGCTCCATGGGATACCACTGTCACATTACTTTTTGGGAAAACACAAGCGATGCCCTAATTATCATCATCAGCCCTGCGTTCAGGCACAGTGAGGTTCAGGCGTGTTGTAGTAACGTCATTTAGCACCTGGGTGTTAGAACAAGGTGTACACGAACAGTGTATCTCTTGTACCTTGAATGACAATTGAACACGCTGTTCGAAATCCATCGATGTCACGTCTCGGTGACCTTTACCAATGAAACTTAGCAATCTCAGCTTATTTGTTGGGAATTCATTAAAATACTAAATAAATCAATGTCGACCGTTTCAACCAGCGCCGGCGGCTGTCGTCGCCCAAGTTATGTTTATATTAATAAAATAAAATTGTAGCAACGATTCATCTTTCCGGTTTCGTAGTGGAAGTTGACAGCCTTGATAAATGAGCTACTTACTTAACATAACAAAATTTTTTTGTTATTTCGTTAAATTTAATTGGCCACGAATTACTTATGGAAGGCAATAAAGATATCCGTTAGTTCAGTTTGCTAATGCGACTTGATATGCTCACCAGTACCTGAAATCAGTGTTTGTTTCAGTCGCCGACGGCGTGCGGCGGCGGCTCGAGCAACCCGCGCCGATCGTCGCGTCGCCTCATGAGTACAGTAAGTGTATCGAACGAGTGATGATCGAAATATCTACTCGATTATTTGACCGAAGTCTTTTCCTGAGAAAACTTACATCTGTTTCTGCTACAAGAAACGACATTTTTTTGGTTTTGAGAGAGGCACTTTTCTCTCATGTACGTCTTATCTTTCATTAGCAAGTGAATTATTACATTGTCGCTAAAAGGTTATTGATTCAGTAATCAGTATAATAATCGAGCAAGGCGAGAGAGAAAAGCGAAGCGCATGCGAGTGAAGACTTGTACGTATGGAGAGTTTCAGGTCTCGGCTTCAGTAATAATAATTAGTTTTTGACTACAGCGATTTGTTGCAGTCACTCGATATACAACACGTCGAAACGTTCGTCTTTATCGAACATAATTACAAAAAACGATATTGTCACACTTATAGCAGCGGCTCCCTGCACACGTCCCGGCCCGCCGGTGCCGGCCGCCCGGGGTGCCAGGAGGTTACTTTGAACATTTTTAGGGAAAAATCCGAGGTATTTGTTCAGCTTTGTTCTGTGAGTTCAAAGGAGGCTCACCGTGAATAATTGTGGTATTAATAACCGGGCCGTCGGCCGCGGCCGGCGCAGGCAGCGGCGCAGCGGTGAGCGGTGGACACGACGGTGTCGCGACAAATAATAACATTGTATATAAAATGTGTACGCTTTACCTAAACACGCTCTAGTGAAGCCTGGGTTCCCGGTGTCAGGAATTATCTGGAATTACGGGTCTCTCTCGGAAGAGTCTAAAGTTTTAAATTGTCAATAATTACTGATTTATAAATAAACTAGCAATCCGCTTCCCCGACTTCGTACGTAAGCCTATACAGGGAGCTTTTGATTTATCTGCCAGGATTGAAAAGGGTAGTAGTATTACATATGCCGATTTCGATAGTAAATGAAATTTGTGCCCCACGTGTTATTTTTTTTCTCTTAGGAAATAAAATCGCATCATGAAAAGATTAGTTTACTTTGTATGAACCATCCCTCTGTGTCGCAGTCTAGACGGCGGCGTGGTCAATGCGCTCGGGTATGACCCGTGCCGAAAGGCTACGTCACGAGCTGCCAAACGCTTTCCGAACACGGTGATAACCGCGGTAAAGTCAAAGTTTACTCAAACGTTGGGCCGCCCTTTGTAAACGCCGCCGCTTCGCAGCGATGTCTGTCGCTTGATCTCCTGCCGCCCGCCCCCGCACGGGCGGCGCGGCAACAGCGCTCGCGCCGCGAGAAAGAAGGAAGAAAGGATCCAAGGAAACGAAAACAGTGTTAACCGTGATTCGTCCGTGTGTTGACCTAATCATGCCTATACGCCGCAGTTTTACGAAATGTACAAATTTCTCGAAATGGTATGGTATGGTTTCTTGTCGCGAGTGTAAATGCGCACGCAGAATATCTGTACGAAATTCAGTACAGATAGACCTCGATCAGTTACAGAAAGCGGTAGTGGACTTTTTCCGCAGACATTCCATGGCAAAAAAGTGGTAAAACATGTATGTAGACGTGGATAAATTAGTGGCTAATTGTGATTTTGTGTAAATAATTTGAATGAGCTTTTAAACACGCCAAGTTATTGTAGAACATGTTATGTGACTGCGTTATTTTTGAAAACTAACATCGTAACTAAGTGTTTTTATGATGTTTCCATAAACAAACACATACATTATTCGACGAGCTCGGTGGCGTAGCGGTCAATGACGCGGTTTCGACACCAACGCTCGTGGGGTTGATTCCCACATAGGACAAACATTTGTGTGCATGAACATGTCTGTTTGTCTTGGTCTGGGTATTTTCTATGTATCATAAGTATGTATTTACAAAAAAAAACTGTATTTACGTATGTTTATCAGTTGTCTAGTACCCATAACACAAGCTTCGCTTACTTTGGGGCTAGATGGCGCTGTGTAATTTGTCTGACAATATTTATTATTTATTTATTATGATATTAATTTGACAGTTCAAAACCTGTGATAATAAGTGTGATGAAAAGTTCAATGACCTTGATAAGGACAATCATCTGCCCTCCTGTAAGTGTATGTTATTATTACCTATCAGTTTTACATTTGATTACATTTTTTTTACCTATCCTATTTTGATTACAACGCATTTTAAAGGAAATATGCAATTGGGACGACGCTACCTACGTACAGCTGTTATTGTTATTATCGACTTCATCTGATAGCGCGGAATGTATTAAGCACTATGAAACCAGTTCATTGACTACGTTATTTATTTTTTCAAAGCTTATTAATGATATTGGGACGCCATATTTCTTCACTAACGTAACAAGTAGGCTTAATACTATCTGCCATTAAATTCCTGGCTAATACAAAAAAAGCACCTTATATATTCTATGTTATTCGCTGTGATGTAACCCGTGGACATACTTATAGACATTCAATATTCCTAACAAGTCCCTTTGAAATTAATTCTACGAAAGGCACCAAGTAACACTTCAACCAAAATCTAAATTGCTGCGGTCGTCAATACCGGCTGGGCGTTAACGATACAGTCAGTGAAATGTTCGTATACGTAAAATATATTAAATTACAGACAAATCAAATTACATCTGAGCTTCTCTATTGAAACTTTGACTTTAATTAAATGTCCTGCGAAGTGCACGTCCGCCGGCAGCCGGACGCGGGGGGAGGAGGGACACGTACGGCAAATTAATAATCTCAAACTTCTTATATCTTTCAATAAAGCTTTATTAATTGTCTACGATATATCTCGGATATTTTCAGAAGTACGTAGTAACAAGCTACACGTCCGTCCCAAGACTTTCCAAATAATGAGTGCGAACTCGTTTCTGCGGTTCTATCTGGTTTCATCTCAATTACTCCAATATTATGTTTTCTCAACGTCGGGTGCCAAACAAGCATGCGACCCGCCTGATGTAAAGCGGTTACCGTAACCGATAGACGCTGGCAATATACGAGTATTGCTAGCGTACTGATACTCCCGCTGCTAACGCAGCATCTCACTCGAAGGAACACAACAATCCCCACTTAAGAGTATTGTTATTTGGTTGCGATGTGCTATGAGGTGGAAGTACTTCCCCAAAGTCGAGCCAACATGCCCCATGTTTCTTTTCTCCACAGCCTCTTTTGTTTACTAGTAGGGTTGGCCGTGAGGATGTAACAATGTGCGTAGTTTTTATAATTTTTCCAATTATATTATGTATTCCCGCGACGAGCCCGTCGCGTGCACGCCCGTCACTCATCGCGTCTCATAACTGCTAGTTTATGGCTCATAAACGAAGTCATCGTACGTTCGGACGCCCTTTCGTTGGTTTATGGCTTCATATACGCTGATTTAGCGCGCACCGGACACTCGGACACCCCGGACAGTCCGGACCGTCCGAACTACTACACATACCATACACCATACAGCTAACGTTGCCTACGTCATACATGAGTATGACGTACAGTGCAGTAACAGTAACAGTGTCATACAGTGCAGTAACAACAAATAAGTAGTGACACTAGTAATATTTTTTTTGAGATTGTAATTATAGGAATATTATTTTATATTGTTTGCCACACGCTGGCGGTCCGTGGGTTGGTAAGTGAATATCACCTGCTGGCTGGGCCTGCGACTTCGTTCGTATGGAATTAAATATCTCGGGAACAAATTTACTTTCTTTTCAATTTATTTCTGTACGACGTCGGATGGCAAACAAGCATGCGGCCCGTCTGGTGTGAAGGGGCTATCGCAGCCATATTAACGCTCGCAACACGAAATATCGCTTGCGTGCTGCTAACCCCGCCGCTAACGCTCCTTCCTTCCTGGTTACCTCATACTCAATCGCAGGAACACAACCACCCTCAAGAAATTTTATTTGCCTGCGGTATTCTGTGATGTGGAGGTACTTCCTCAGTCGAGCAGCTTGTAAATACGCTGCCTTACGTCTCTTTTGGCTGAGCATCTTTCGCTAGTCGACAGGATGCACCACATGCAGATGAGATTGGCTTTGGCTCTAAAGATCGTGGAGAACCACCGACATCCTATTTTTCTTTCTATGTGTGACCATCAATGTGTGCCAGGAAACACATGTGCCAGTAACACCTAAAGACTTTCTGTGTTCAAGGTTTTTACGAAGGTTCAAAAAATGATCCGAAAAATTATAGACCGATATCTCTTTTGCCTGTACTTTCCAAGATTTTTGAAAAAAATATTAAGAAAAGGTTAATCTTGCATTTAAATAAAAATAACATATTAAATTGTCAGCAATATTGTTACCAAAAAGGTAAAGGTACTAAAGACGCAATAGACAACTTAATTGGAGAAGTATCATCTAGACTTAACGAAAAGAAATGCGTGGCGGGTCTATTTCTTGATCTAAGCTCGGCTTTTGATGACGTAGATCATAAAATACTATTAAAAAAACTTGAACACTTGGGAGTTAGAGGTAAATATCTTGATTTATTACGTTCATATTTGACGATAGGAAACAATTTGTGGAGATAAATAATATTGATGAAGGGCAGGAACAGATTATCAAATCTAAAACTGAATTAATCAGAAGAGGTGTTCCACAGGGATCCATTTTGGGACCCATATTATTTATAATATTCACAAATGACTTAATATACTATATTAAAAATAATATACTTGACATAGAATTAATAAATTTTGCCGATGACATTAATGCTATAATACATGATACTGACATTGAATCCCTAAAATACAATATAAATAGGACATTACAAGCATTTCACACATGGTTTACTAATAATAATTTAAATTTGAATGAAAACAAAACAAAAATTATACGTTTTAAATCAACTAGTAAGAAGCAAGCAAATGGACGTAAACCTTAACGACAGAAAAATTGACATTGTAGATAATGTAAAATTTTTGGGCACATATATTGACGAACACTTAAAGTGGAAAAAAGAACTATCATCAATCGAAAGTAGTATAGCATCGGCTTCGGTAGTCTTCGTGATGAAATCAATCTGGACCGACTCAAAATGGTCTACTACGCTCTCGTGGAATCCAAACTTCGTTACAGCATAAAATACTGGGGACAAAGTTATGACTATAATATGAACAAAGCCTTTGTATCTCAAAAGCGTGCTGTACGTGCAATGGTACGAATATCTCCACGTGAGTCGTGTAAGCCAAACTTTAAAAAATTGGGTATCCTTACGGTATCAAGTCTTTACTTGTTAGTGCTTTTAACTGACTTTAAAAAGCAGCTGCCCCAACTTGAAACCGAAAATGAAAAGATAGAACGTGAAAATACTAGAAGGAAATGTATGAAATCTAACATTCTGCCCAGATTAAATGTAGTTAAAGCACTGTTCGCAATATCAGGCAGTAAATATTTTTAAATAATGAGGATGATGTAATTTGTTCTGTACACAGAATCACACAAACACGAACTGTATATCGAGTTATATTGATTCAACTACACAACTACGAACCGGTAAAATTTTCAGCACCAGCGCCTTGTTATCGGTTACAGTGAAAAACTTTTAGTTTGCGCGAGTTTGTGAACCGGCCGGCAATCGGCGGGCAGCGCGCGCCGCGCTTGTTTTGATGTTCTTTGGTGTAAATAGCCGCGACGGGATGGTGACATGGAACCGAACAATGACCGACTGGGGAAACGAATAACATGCAAATGGATTGTACGTATTGTACACAATATGAACGTATCATATTGTATACATGTGTCGCATCGACGCAGCTCGTCAAAGGTGTTGCATACGGATGGACGCAGCTGTGTCTTGTGAATGACTATAGTATGGAGGAAAATAAGACATACCTCGTCTCTAGAAAATATGCTTATTTAGTCAATTTATTTTATTTTGAAGTGAAAAAAATCTTTAGACCCTCCGTGCAGTTTATTTTGTAACTAAAGAATGAGCGAAAGAAGGGTAAAATCAGCAGGGACGGAGCGAGACGGTGCGAGGGATGAAGTTTTCACTTCTGTCGTGTGGTGGATTATGAAGCCTGGAAATGGATAGTGGAACTTTCAGTGATTCCTGGTAAATGTATTTTTTCAAACAAAAAAAAAACCCTTCACAAACAATTTTATTACACTTCGGCGTTAGCGCGTAACAAGTACTTACTTATGGAGTACTACTGACATCTAACATTCACATGCGAGCGTTCATTTTGTGACCTGACTCAGAGACTAGCTGCGAGGGTCGTGGACGATTTTAATCTCGCAGACAGCATGGAGCCATTAAGTGAGACTTTGCCTCTCTATGTGAATCCAGACTATACCATGGGGACATTTTGGGGTGTAAGTGGTTCATCAACATCTTTGAACCAAAGCCAACTTCACCTGCACGCGGTGCACCCTGCTGACTGACAAACGAAGCTCTGGCGAAAAGAGAGGTAGGGAGCGTAATTGTAAGCTACCCGACTGGGGAATGTACCTCCACCTCACAGAATGCCGCAGCCAAATAACGGTTCCCTTGAGGGCTGTTGTGTTCCTGCGAGTGAGTGAGGTCACCAGAAAGGAAGGAGATGCTGCGATGGCAGCGAGGGTGGCGGCGCGCGAACGATATTTTATGTTGCGAGCGTTAATGTGGCTACGGTAACCGCTTTACATCAGGCGGGCCGTATGTTTGTCTGGCACCCGCCGTAGTATTAAAAAAAAAAAAAAAAAAAAAAAAAACATTGTTTGTCATGATGTTCACGGCATATTTATGAACCAAAAGGTTCACATGCTGAACATCGCTGAAAGCCACCAACCAGCGATGTTGGTTTCTCCCACGCAGTAATCAATGTTTCGGAATGAATTGTCTGTCGAGGTTGTCCTAGATACCAGATTCTTCAAAAAGGGCGTGAAGAGGTTTTTACGAGACCGGCAACGCGCGAGAGAATTCGTGTTCGTAAATTTAATCGTAGATATAAAAGGACAAATTATTATTAACCGAATTAAAATGAAAGCCAGACTGAAAATTCTTTTTACCTTTTTTTATTTTTATCATCCAATCTTCTTTTACGCAGACGCCATATTGAATATACCCTATGACACCATTGAAATAAATAGACTACGGAAGCGGATATACAGGGTGATCGCTGAATTGAATTAGTAACTACAGATTACTACGTAACTCTACAGGCCTCACTGAACTGTTAGTGTACTTCTTTACCTGTACTCATTTCATTCATCAATGTATGGCCTTTCATACAAACCACATGTAAATATACCTCGATACATTTTTATGTATCGGGTAGTTTTCTACCCGTACATGTAATATACAAAATTACCCAAAAGTCCATGTTTGTAGTTTGTATTGTAGTCAAGTGATACTGGTGACCTCTGGTTCGAGGAAGGATTGACGAGTTCTATAACTGGGTAAATATTTTCCAAGCCAGTTCATTAATCGAGGCGCGTTTGTTCGCGCTGGGTTATTAATGGCGTCGCGTCCTGAGCTTGGCATCGCTCGGAGACATTCTATATAGAGGTACTATTTCGGACCATATCGACTGTAAAGTGTAAACTTTTAAAGAACTGTTGTGTAATATTTCTAGTGATAAAATATAACACAAAATCGAGTGCATGCGGTTCACCGGTCACCACCATCTTTAGGGCTGAAGCCAACCTCACCTGCGCTTTACTGAAGATGGCAGCCAAACAAAAAATACCTTGTTTATATTGTTAAGTCACTGGCAGAGAGTGAGGTCCATGTAAGTAATGTGTCTTTGGCACCCATGTGGTATGAAAAATTATTACTGGGTAACTTATTATTGTGTGTATAAATATGGGCCCGTACCTAAATATATGTGAATAATAAAAGCTCCCTGACGCAACATGGAAATTTATAACTATTACATATGCAATTTCATTTGTTATTACTAATTGTTTGTATATTGCGAACAGGATCGGAGAATTTAACGTTCGTTTACCGTCGTTCACAAATCTCTCAAATGATCGACGGCGGCGGCCGCGCGGGCGACGCGCGTCGTTCGATGTTTACTTCACGAGAATTAATGAACGCAGAGAGATTTAATAAGCGGCCGCAGCACACGACGCCGCCGGAATATGGAGGCAGGCACGCACAGATTAACTGCGGCCTACGTGTGTTTAAGGCGTTAATAAAGTTGCGCATCATACCATAGAGAAGTTTAAAGTATCTCTCGCCGATGAACTCAGGGATTAGTATATCCATAGTAGAACTTATGCGAGAGTTGCAGACGTTTTTTTTGCGTCCCTTTGTGTGTTCTACCGTTTGTACAATGGGGTGTGTTCAGAGGAGTTGTTTGACATGATGCCCACGGCCTCCTTTTACAGTCGCACCGCTCGCCATCGACAGGGAATTCATCCTCACACATTGGAGCCGAAGTGGTCGCGTACCGTGCGGTTCCAGAGAAGTTTTCTCCCGCGTACGGTTAAGCTGTGGAATGAACTGCCTATCGAGGTTTTCTCAGGAGACTACAGCATGGGGTTCTTCAAAAAGGGCGTGAAGAGGTTTTTACAGGGTCGGCAACGCGCGTGTGATGCCCCTGGTGTTACAGGCGTTCATAGGCTACGGTAACTGCTTTCCATCAGGCGGGCCGTATGCTTGTTTGCCACTTTAGTGGTATAAAAAAAAAAAAAAAAAAAAAAAAAAAAATCTCACTTGCCTATAATGAACCCTGCTGATTAACAAACAGAGAGAAAGACTAACAGAAGACCGCTGCCAAAAAATATAGGAGGTTTATTTCGTTCAAACGTCTAAACCTAGCTCACTGACGCAACATTTAAATTTATATCTATTACGTATGTAGTTTCATTTGTTTTTAATATTTGTTTGTCTGTGCAAGCCATCGCGAGCACGATGGAAGAACTTACCGCTCGAAGGCGGCGAGCGGCGGCGGGTGTCGCGCCTCGTGCGATGTGTACCGCGATTTATTTGAATTAATGAACACCGAGACATTTAATACCCGGCCGCGTCGCTCTCGCGCCACCAGAATGGACGCCGGACCGGACTGCACCGGATTAAGGCCGTATTACATGTGCTCATGGCATAAATAACGCACAACTTGCTCGAAATATCTTTACATCATGAACTCAGAAATTACTATTTCCATATTTAGGACTACAAGAGTTACCGAAATAGTTTTTTTTTATATCACTAAAGTGGTAAACAAGTATACGGCCCGCCTGAAGGAAGGCTGTTACCGTAGCCTATGAACGCATGTGACATCAGAGGAATCACGCGCGTTGCCGACCCTGTAAAAATCTCTTCACGTCCTTTTAAGCTAAGCTTAAAGTCAGCAAACTGAAATGGTGGCAAGCCACATAGCACACAGGATCGGCACAGCCATGGTCGTAGAAAGATGTGAACCGTGAACCGGAAAATGTAATATATAGTTTATTGATACAGCAGTACCTACAGGGAGCCCGTGGAGTTAAACAAACCTCCCCTGAAAACGTAATGATGATGACGTAAACGTACAATTTACTTTGAGATCCATCAACATAGTGTTTTGATGCTTGTGTCTTCACAGAGGCCGGGAGGAGAGCGAACTCGGTGCCGTGTATTTGAGTTTTGCGGCGCTAATTGTTAAACAAACAGCAGCGGCGCGCGCCCCCGTCATTACCATTCCTAATTCAGAAAAGTTGAGCCGCCGCCGCCCGCCCTCGCGCGCCGCCCGCTGAGCTGTCTCTAACCTCCTTCACAGCTGACTGATCGGATGTTTGGCCGCGACAAAAGTAAATTCCATTGTAAATAAAATACCATTCAGTAGGATTGTTTCGAAAACAATGGAATATTTTAGGTCAGACAATAATGTTTCGCTCGCACGGAGATAATGGGATTCGTTGTGGTCGTTCGCTACGTTCCATGACATTGTCGTGGTAAGGGTTGGAAGTTATCGGCTAGACGCTCCAAATTGTTCGCATGTACAGCTAAGAGCTGAACACTGAACAAGAATTAGGGTTCCGTACCGCAACCTTAAAGGATCGCTTCGTTATCCGTTCGTCTGTCCGTTTGTCAAGATCCTTTGTTTGAATTTGAAATTATCAATTACTTGGAGCTGAAAAAACTTTGAAGTCAATGCAGTCAAAGGTTATGGCCGCATGGGGTTTATATTTTGATGTGTAATTATAAAAGACCAAAGTCCTAGACCCGTTTGTTTCATACCAGGTGTAGGACGTTAGAGTTCTAGTAGAGCCGGTCTTCAGCCTCACTGTTTTGTGTTTTCTAACGCCTAACGTCTAACTAAATATGGCCGTAGCCTAACTTTTTTTTTAGCAATAATAAGCAGACATATTATTGAAGGCTGGAAACCTACCCCGCGCTCGCCAGCGCGGGGGATGTAAACGAACGTTGAGAGCGTGAAGTAAAAGTTTGTTGAGTCAATTTTAAAAGTAGCGGGTGACTGCAATGTTAGGTGTTAAAAACACAAAACAGTGTCTTTGAAGTCCGACTTAATGTGAACACGGGTTTTTTTTATAACTGACTAGCTGGCCCGGCGAACTTCGTACCGCCTAATTGTCAATGAATGTCGTGGTATACATATTAGTTGAACAAAATTTATGATGTCTTGAAATTAATATAATGAATAATAGAAAATAATAGAGAAGCACGATGGCGTCATTGCGCGTGTCAGTCTAATTGTACACGCAAGTTAAGCAACGTCAACCGTAGCCAGTCCATGGATGAGTTTATATTATCTCGAGCTCCTCCGTGCTTCGGAAGGTACGTTAATCCGTCGGTCCCGGTTGCAATCATTAGATTAACTCGAGGTCCTCCGTGCTTCGGAGGGCACGTTAATCCGTCGGTCCCGGTTGTTATCATTAGATTATCTCGAGCTCCTCCGTGCTTCGGAAGGCACGTAAGACGTCGGTCCCGGTTGTCATCATTAGATTATCTCGAGCTCCTCTGTGCTTCGGAAGGCACGTAAGCCGTCGGTCCCGGTTGTTATCATTAGATTATCTCGAGCTCCTCCGTGCTTCGGAAGGCACGTTAAGCCGTCGGTCCTGGTTGTTATCATTAGATGGCAGTCGTTAAGCCAAGTGGCCTTTAGGCGGCTTGAAATTACTGGCGTCCGCCAACTCGCAGTTGAGCAGCGTGGTGGAGTATGCTCGAAACATATTCAGTTGAAGGAAGACCCGTATTTAATATTACCCAGCAGTGGGTAAATATTACCCAGCAGTGGGTAAATATTAAGTTCAGTATTTTACTATGTCACAAAATAAAGTACCATGACACTTGACAACCAATTAATATTCATTTTCAAGCATTCATTCATAAACAATTTTCAAAACAACAACGGACAACTTTCGCGACGTAAAAGTTAGACCAATCGATTTGACATTTAATTGAAAATCAATAAATATCCCAATCCGTTTTCAAATTTAATTTTTCGACAATTTTGTCAATGTTTTAATACTTATTATCCTATACCCACATTTCTGAACGCACGCATACATTTGACGTACGCACGTTAACGTCACGTTTGACAGGTCCGACATCCACGAACATTTTGTATGGAAAAATGATTTTTCCTTTATTTTATTTTTTTCGTAAATTTTCCAATGTTTTTAATAGTTATTCTGCTATTCTGGACGGAGACAAATCCAACAAATCAAAAACCATGGCAATCGGTCCAGCCGTTCTCGAGTTATAAGTGTTGTAACAAACACGACTTTCTTTTATATATATAGATAGATAGATAGATATAGATAATGATATAAAACTCATAGAGCGTGTAGTCGACTCGCATTTGGCCGGTTTGTTTTATCAGTAGAATGTAATACATTGTACTGCGTTAGTTAATTAATCAAATCAAAAATATCGCATGTGTAACACTGTAAACGACCTTTTCTTTCTAGTGAAAATCAATCAAACAAACAAACAGAAAATAATTATATTAAGAATAAAAGAATATTAAGTATAATATTATTTAGATATTTCTAGAATAAAATATTCTCCCCTAAGTCTTTATTAATGAACATAAGCGAAATATAAAACACCTTATAATAATAATCATATCTATTTTATCTACAAACAAAAAGTGTTTTTGTGTTCGAACCAACCCAGCGGAAATTTGTTGTGTCCAAATTGTAAGCTCCGCGGCAGCGGCGCGGCGGCGCTCGGCGCGACCTCGCCGTTTGTTACGAAGGGCGCCCACCAGCTGAACACCAGGAGAAATACGACAAATTAAAACTGGCCGCGCTGAGCCGCGCAGCCCTCCTTGACAACATCGGACTTTGAGGGAAAATAATTTCCGTGTGCAATAACAAAGTTTGTCAAAGCAGCCCCTGGGAGCAGGATGCTCCTCGCTAGTAAATTATGTAGTGTTCATCGAGAAAAGTAAGCGAATACTCGAGATGCGGCCAAATATAAAAGGGAATGGCGTTGACCGGCGCATGTCATCGATGCGTAAACAACTATAAATTTACCTTTGAATACAAAACTCTATTAGCTTTTCTTTTTTTTTTCATAATTTCAGTGTCAGTAACAGCAACATATTATACTCTACCAATAACAATGTTAACGATAATATGAAATTATCTCAGTTATTTATTTGAAAAAGCATGAAATTTCTTCGCAATAGCAATCGTCACTGCAAAATTCTTTTGAACCACATTTTGTACCATGGTTCTCTGTGTTACGTTTATACCTCAAAGTTCGTTTACACCCGACATCTTGTAGCGGGCTATCGTCGTTCTATGCATTATGTATAACGCGCATACGTTTCTTTTACTCGCTTCCGCCACCAGCTAGTTCATGCAAACTACACGCAAAATAGTAGAGATCTTATTGCCTGTAAATTTGACTTCTGCAATTATAACACATGAATGAATCAATTATTTATCTTGGACGTTAGAATTGCTACCGAGATCTGTAGTTTCCCAGAAGGGAAACTTCGTCGTCGTCGTCGCGTCGTTCGGCGGTCGTCGTAAGTCGTATTGTCGACGTAGCGTCAATTTCTACGTCTACACAATTCACACAATGACTGAATTTACGTATGTAGTATGTTATATTTACGTAGTTGATGATTGCAATTTATATTTCGCTTGTGTGTGTTCATTTAGAAAATAAAAACGATGCTGCAAAATTAACGAACGAGGAGTCGGTCACTGTGTGCATTGTCACAGATATCTTCGTGTCGAGGTACGGAACATGGCAGATGTCCGCTCTACGGCATTATAGTTATAAATGATAAAGTTTCACAATTCTTTCAAAGTTACATACATCATAGTTTAGATTAAATAATGGACATTGTCAAACATTGCTATGTAGTATGTGTTGGATTTAAAATAGACTCAGGAAACTAATCGATTGTTAGTTAGAAATAGTCGAGTTCGTTGATTGGCAACACTCGTTTCGCCGGTGCGCGCCGGCGGGTGGCGCGCGCGAGCAGTCTCTCCGTAGTTATCTGGAAATAATAACCTCAAAACGTGGCGGCGCGCGGCGCGCTTTTGGACGCCGGTTTTTTTTGCTGCGTGATGGCTTCGGGATAAAGCACATACGGGAATTCTCGCGACCTGGAGTTCGCGTTATAACTTCTGGAGCCCGTCTGGATTACGGTGAACCCGCGTCAATAATCGGGTAAGGTTAGATTAAGTGTCAATTTAAGATTGAGTAATAATTATTGGTAGCAGACGTATTTACTTAACAGTATGTATAGCACAATGGCAAATTTGTATGTTTTACCGTAACTTAATGGTTTACTGCGACATAGACGCATATTGCTTGGTCAGCGGCAACCCAGTAGTATAAATAGCATTATAATAAAGGCTCTATTCATATTATATCATCCACTACCAACCCTCTCATCACGTTATTACAGCTAATACTTCCTAAATTACAAACACAATTGACAAAAATAATTAGGTTCTAAAACAGTCTAAATTCCTACTTTGTCAGAAACATTATAAAGTGTATGTCATTTTAAGAACAACAATTAGTTGCAAGCAGTGCGCAGTGCGAGCTGCATAGCAATGAGTCCGAAACGAGAGAGGTTAAACGCAGAGAAGACGTGCGCCATCGGTTTGTGGATTCATATAGAGATGTGTCATATAGCCTATCAAATAGGTATTGTTTAGATAGATATCAAAAGATCAACTTATACAGTCTTGAAGAGGTCGGTATATTCGTTAATACAAATGAGGTGATGCTTATTGTGTATTTTGAAGTACTGTAAAATATACAATGCTACGTAATCTTCTACATTGCTAATAGCGGCATATGTGAAATATTACACGTTATTACGGATAATTAGCTGCCGGGATTTTAATGTGCGGTAATTACACCGTGAAGTATTTCTATCGAGCATATTATGCAGAGCGCCAGCCGCCATTGTCGGATCGGAGTGAACGGCGATGGGCGACCGACACGGCCCGCGGCCGGGGCCGATCATTTCAGTCGGTCGCGGCGCGGAGCGAACAACACCTTTTGTGAGCCGACGTAATGGACGGCGGCATTGTGAGCGGACGACGCTGATTTCTCAATGAGTTTGTTGTGAAACGTTCGTTTGGGGAAATAGAAATAAATACCATCAATTTATCAGATATTTGAACAATCACGAGGGCGTCTGAAAATAGACTACTGCCTTAACAAAATCAAATATTCAGGGGCATAACTTATTCCTTTTTATATGATAATCGTTACATCTGGCGTTCGTTGACAGGCTCAGTTCGCATTAAACGTAGAGATCTTTAGATACTACATCATTACACCTGCTGCTAACGCAGCGATTCACAGTAACTTAGTATACATCACTGGCAGACACACATCAACTCGATACGGAGTTGTAATTTAGTTGCTGTCTCCAGCGTACGGAAGGTACGTTCCCGGTCAAAGTCCATGGTCTGCCTCTCTTGTATCAGGACGCGAGTGGCAACACGTGAGTGATGCTCCTTATCTCGCGAGCATCTAATCGCAATAATAATGGCGCACAAATCTGGCGAGCCATATGTTTATTTGCGATCTGAAAAATAATAATCATGTTACGATAATTTGTGACAGCGTGTGTTACCGCGAGCACATCTCTTTCGACATTGTAATGCGATAATATTTACGACGTCCGCGAGTCCCCGTCGCGTGCCGCAGTCGCCCGCACTCGCGCGTGTTGTGACAGGGAGCGTTATTTATAATGGTGGTATTAATGCGCGGTATTAATATCGCGAGTTCAAGTGCCGCGGCCGGTTTATGACGAGCTGACAGCTGGATATAAATCGAACCAAAGATTATGTAGTAGTTAGACGATATTGTTACACTACTTGTTCAGAAATGGCGTCACGAGTCCAACCTTATCACCGACAGAATTTATTGTTTGATATTGTATTTGCTTGATGAGTTATACACTATCCTATTTCTCAAGTTGGATCAATCTGCACACACTGTGCAAAATTTATTAATCGTTTGTATTAGAGTATAGAAAAGTGTTGTTTTTAGACTTTTTCAGACAATTTTTAAAACTTTTCTCTGCGTAAAAACTATCGTCGTACGTCGTAGTCTTTGTCGAATTATAGAGTCTTAAACCAAAGAGGTTGTCGTTTGTCGTCGACGCAATTCACTCTCTTCTTGCTTATACTTTTGTACTCGCTCGGGATCAGGTGGTGTGATGGTGACAAAGGAAAAGTCGATGATGGATCCGATTGCTGATACTGCAACCTGTAGCCCAATAGGTGCAAGATAAAGCGGCTGCCGTAGATGATAGACGATGATAGTCTCGTTGCAAATTGAGGTTAGAAAGTGAGCACGCGGCACCTCGAGTGAGACACTTCACTCGGTCCACGACTAGACCACTGATAAACCATTTTTGTATATACATATATACATGATTAAAATAAAACAAATCACCCACTCCAAGACACAGAATGTTCATCAATGCGGCGGCCTTTCGTGCCCGCGTAATGTTGGTAGCTATTAGGGTTTGGGTCCCGGGACGTCTCGGGTCTCGAAGTCCCGGGACTTTTCGTAATTTTTGTTGTCTCGAGTCCCGGGACTTGAGACTCGAGACGAGACAAGATTATCGAAATTCATTTTTATTCTCAAATAATTGAAGGAGCATAGCGCCATCTGTAAGTTTATTGAAAAACTACGTGGTCTGCTAAGTAACTACCGGTTAATTAATAGGCCTTTTCATCACAATTTTTTTTTATGCGCATGCGTTAGCATCAGCCATCTTTTTCGTACGTTTTGTAAACAACCATACTAAAGTACCCGCTACCCGTATCAAAAATTAAAATATTAATTAAAACCGATTTATTTTTTGGAAGAAGTGAAAAAAAAGGAATGTTAGGATAATTGACGTTTTGACTCTGCAATACATTTGAACTTCCATTGGGTATGTTTAAGATATTTAGCCATTCCCCTTGTCAACTGTTTGGTCCACTGGCACATTTTCTTAATTGCATTTTTGACTGTGTAAATATCATAAATCTTTTATATATTATCTCATATTAAACATTTTCTTTATGATAAAAACTACTAAACATATTCAATTCAGCATTTACATTTGTCTAATTAATAACCTCAAATATAGATTATTGCCCCAAAAATATTAATTACTTATTTTATAAATTTTTTACTCCTATATATAACTGAAATATTTTTTCAATTCTTACAAATAAATTAACATCATTAATAAGAATAAAATTGTAAATATTAAATTCGTTTATAAGTTTTAAGCTAGTAAACAACTGTTGATGCCCAACTACTCAAACAGCTCACTTTTAACGGAATTCGTTTAATAACTCTAAGTAAACATTTAATTTTCTGTATAATAAATGTTGATTTTTTTACAACGAATTGGCTTTTTTTAATAGGTACAATTTTAAACAAAAAACAAACTTTTTTTACCTTTTTACGAAAGCCCCACTAAACAAAACAAAAAGTCTCGAAGTCCCGAGAATTCCCGGGACTTTGACTGTAGGCTGTCTCGTGTCCCGGGACTTTGAACTTGTCGGGAATTCCCAAATAGTAGCTATCCACCAACGGGCTCGTTAGCGTCGAAGTAGCTCCAGCATGTCGACAACTATACAGCTAAATGGGTATAGATATAGCACTTTATATAAATATGACACATACGAGTATATGCAGCCTGCTGAGGTCGACGTGTACGACTCGATGTTCACAGGACGTGCTCGTGTATCTTAATTATGCATAATTATGTGTTTGCGTTAAATTTTATGGCGAATAGCGAGCACACTAATAAGAGTTCAACGCATCGACTTGTCTTCCTGTGGTACAACATATATGCTAATAAGCAAGTTACTGTTTTTATATTGTAACACCAACAAATGCTCTTCTAAAAAGTTGGTTTGTCGATATAACTTAATTCACATCTTGAGCTTCAGTTTATCAACTCGTTTGCTTTAAAAACGGAGTGAATATCTTTGTGTGCAACCTTTGGTTAAAAAATTGACGAGGACTCAAGGGAATTGTTATCGGGCTGCGGTATTCTTTAAGTGGAGGTTTCAAAGAACCTTCCTTCTTCTTCCCAAACGGGAGCTTACAAATACGCATGTACCCTACATCTCTTTCGCCAAAGCCTCTTTGACTACTCATTAAGGTGCGCCACGTGCAGGTGAGGTTGGCTTTGGCTCTAAATATCGTGGTGAACGATATTGATATAGTTTTTATTTAATAAAATGAAATAGAGTATAATGAGGACTGTTTCTGAAATCGACTCATTTTCTTGATTTTTTTTCTATCATCATACACTCTTTTCCGGAGCTACGGGTGACCTGCTAGTGTCGTTAGAACACGCACTCAGCAAGAACTCGAACAAACTATCATACCTTCTCGCTTCAGAATTATTCATTGTTTCCGTAATATGCTCATGTCCATATTGGTGTATGATAAAGTGTGACCGCGTGTCACGTGCGGCCGTCCGCGACGTGCCATCGCGACATGTGGGCGAGTGTCGAGTCGAGATGTGCGTCAGGGCCGCGCCTCTCTCACGCTCGCGCCGTCGTCAGGGTCCTCGCGTCCCGACGCCCGCGACGCCGTCGTCGCCCGCACTCGTGTCGTCGCCGCCGTCGCTCGCGGGACTCCTCTGCAATTACTTCATCTACGCGCCGAGCGACGACGGCGACGTGAAGGGCACGTCGCGGCCTCTTATCGCGCCGCAGACACTCGCCGATGGTTCCCCGTTAATCTTAATTGATACCGTTTTTGTACCATTCTCTTTGTTGACTTACGGATGCTCTATTACTGTGTCTCATGAGGAAAATCTAATTCTGAAGCTAATCCTACAAAATTCTACTGATACCTCACAGAATAAATTACGATTCCTTTTAAGATGTTTTTAGTCTTTTTTTGTTCCTGAGTACGGTCGTCAAGAAGGAAGAAACGATACGTGAGCGATATTTCATGTTGCGAATGTTCGCTAAACATCAGGCGGGCTGTTTCACCACCCGACGTAGAATAAAAAAGAGTAAAATGTGAGCCTAGGCAGCCTCTACGACTACAATGTACTTCGCTGGCCGATGTTATTTTGATGGTAGCTGCTGTTAATCACAGCCACCGATGTTTCTTCCTTCGACGATCAGCGCCGTGTCGCGGCCGCGGCCTCGAGCTCCTCGCGGTTGTTGCCGGCCGCGTCGCCGCGTCGTTCCCCAAGGCGTCGTTTGTATCGCCTCGTATCGCCCGCCGGCTGTAGACGCGCTGTTTACGAACACAAATAAATTTTACGTAAACATCCGACATGTTGTTTTCTTATCATTACCGAACCGAACGTCGGCCGTAAACAAACTTCAGTAAAACTCGTAAAATTGTTCCAGTAACAACCTAAATATAGTCCTGTTAGTACAGTTTCCATGAAAAACTGTTGTTAAAACATAACCGCAAGAATACTCGATCTTCGTCTTTAGCGTTGCCTTATTAACGCCATTGTATGTGTATAGATTGTTTTGATGTCCCCGCTGCACGTCGATTTCCCAAACGACGTTGTCTACTAGCTATGGCTTTCATGGTAAAGCATAATTTAGTATTTTACGCAAACGCTCATTTTTTTATATATATTTGAAAGGGGGCAAAGGAGCATGTGAGTCACTTGGAGGAAAGCAATCACCACCGCCCATGGATATCAGCAACACCAAGGGGTCGCGGATTCGTTGCCCGCCTTTTAAGGGAAATAAATATTATCTTCTTGTAGGCAAGGCAATACCACTGAGGGAAGTTGATTCCACAGTTTCACTGTTCGTGGTATATAATGTCTTAGGAAACGTACTGTAGTAGATCGCCAATTATCAAGATGATATGGACGGAATTTTAATTTATCTCGAGTTTTACGATAGTAGAACTCAGCGACAGGTATCAAATCAAATAGCCCAACCGAGTACTCCCCGTGATTTAGTTAGAGACCGCAAAGAGATGCTACGTCTCTTCATGTAAAGAGAGGGAGTCCCATCGATCTAAAATCATTGGGTCGCCGACGATTCCAACTGATCTTCGTTGTATGCGGTTAAATGGAGCAGCAAGTACTGGAGCATAACCTATTTATTATGTCAATTCTTGCTATCCACTTACGTATAAATCTAAAAAGTTTGTTTATTTGCTTGTGTGATCGCGCTATAGTCTTTGAAAACGGGTCGGTACACTATTTTTACATTTGATGGTTCAGTTTTGTAGGAAGGTTATAGTAATAACAATTAACAAATATTCCCAACAGAATGAATAACTGATCACTCATTTTAAAATGTTAATATACAGTAAACAGAACACGAGGCCGCGCCCCAAATATTGCCTCCATATTGCTTTACTTAAGTGGCTGTTTCATGGTAATAAAATCATCGGCTACTGAATGGCAGGCCGCCGTTCGCGGGCGATTCAACTAAAATTCATTGCAATAGTAATCACTCGTCTCAGTTCTCCGAGATAATGAATGGATTCATTATCTCGGAGAACAGTGCGTCGCTACAAACAGTTGACCATCGACGTTTAAACTTCGACATTTGCTCCAATTTCATATTTTATTTATTTATTAGCATACATAACAGATTACAATCATGATATCTACATCATGATATTTACAGTATTGATCTAGATTATAGTCCCAGTGAACGTATGCCTATGAAGGTTACATAATTAGTAAGTTTAACTGAAAATTTAATTCGCTAGAGTTATCGTTAATATCTTATTAATAATTAATACGTGTCGCCAGAGTTATATAAATAATATATTACTCGCGACGCCCTTCACCATTTATAACATCATCTTTCAGTGAAAGCCTGAATCTTTCACCTGAATGTGGTGCACCCTTCTGCTTAACTAACCAAAATCCGACAAAAGAGAGGTAGAGCACAGCATAATTATCTGCCCGGCTGGGGAAGTACCTCCACCTACAGAACACCGCAGCCAAATAATAATTCGCTTGAACACAACAACCCGTGTTCCTATGAGCCAGTGTGGATGAGTTACTGCGTTGGTAGTGAGGGTAGCGACGCGCGAGCTATATTTCAAATTGCGAACGTTGATATGGCTACGGTAACCGCTTCACATCAGGCGGTCTGTCATCCGCAGTAGTATGAAAAATATTCCAGACATTAAATATTATGTAAAAGGAGGCCGAACGAATCAATATGTGGGTCACCTGATGGTAAGAGCCCCAAACGGCTCGTAGACATCAACAACTGCAAACAATCGCCGATCTAGTTACTCACACATTAACACACATTCAGACACCGTGTGTTTGTTTAAAATTATCAATCTATTGTTTACATATTTTTTATACATTAAAGAGAATCGGTGTCTTTCCTCGGAATTCATGCCGCGTCGGTATTTTAAAGCGAAACATTATTTGCTTGAAACTTGAAATTAGCATATGTATTTATATTTACTTATTTTTTGAGTCAGCTGTACCCGTTTTTGTTACAGGCACTGCAGGGTAGGCGACAGCAGCGCTGCGAGTGAGCCTGCGCTCGCCGCGAGTGAGGCCGCCTTACCGCCGCTGACGACTGGTATTATTACACGATCATACATTACTGCCATGATTGTTTGCCATCTCGGTGGTAGTGCGGATGGGCCGAATCTTTCCGTTCTCTGATGATTTCAGTTTATTCTGCACGTTACGTCATTATTTACTTTGAATAATCATAATAAAAAAACTCATCAATGCGGCGGGTGGCTGCCGTGACACACGCAAAGAAAAGTAAATAATCTTCAAAATGTCTTAACTCATTTACAGAGTTATTCACCTCAAGCACAAAACCTTGCACTTTTTGTGTGGCATACACTCGTAGGCTACGGTAGCATCTTGTTTGTTTGGCATTCAACGTAGTCAAATATAATATTCAGAGATGTAGTAGACTGCCCCGCTGCGAGTGTATCGCGGCGGCCACTGGCGCCGCTGCGGGTCACGACGCCCCGAGGGAGGCTCGACCCTGGCTCCACACGCGACTGCCGAACAAATTGTCTCCACTTGTTTGTCGTGTGTACCTACGAACTCCGTAAACACCACGCGGCGCTGAACTTGCAAAAAAGAACTGTTTGTGTGGAACTGGGATTGTGGCGGTAATAAAACTTTATGCGTATTGACCTCTCGGGAATTGCGACCTTCCTCCCAAACTGAGATAGTGTCGATTTTACGGGTCACTCGGTTCACTCGACATCATTTATGGCTCCACTACACGACGGTCTATCAATGGTCCATCAAATGCATCAACATGATGGTGAAGTTCGATACTAATTAGTCAATTTGGCACTAATATGACATCAGTCACTTAAACACGATCATTTTATGTGAGACGGAAACCATTCCGTGACCACGGCACGCACTGCAAGTCAACAGACACAATGGCGCAATGGCGCCCCAACATGACGATCCATCCCAACGGGAAGCCAGGCAATACGCAACATGTTTAACTGAAAGAGTAGTAATTGCCGTTGCATGTGTTCCCCGGTCTGACGACTCGGTAAGTAGATAATACCCACCGACTGCCCGCGTCGAGTGGCCCGCACGTAGCGCAGCGCTCCCAGAGATTACCATTTTATTACCACTAAATATTTTATATACAAGTAAATACGAATTTCGCTGTCGGTATCTTCCAGTTTGTCAGCGAATAATCAAACTGAAATTAAAGAAAATAGCGGGCTCTCTGTCTCCGTACAGCGGCAAAGAGAATATATTATTGTTAAATATATTCTCTTTGGTAGCGGAAATAAACAAAGTTTGTATTAATGAGCGCTCTGCGAGCTTTGTTTACCAGCACCCGGAGCACTCCGCCGCGGTCGCAATCGGCAGCCTCTACGATGAAGTCGAGCCGATTCAGAGCTACCTCTGGCATAATATGATGCTAACGGATTATTACATTGTCATATTGCCCGGACGTCGCCGTGAAATTAAACAAGTTTACGTCTCAAACTGCAAAACACGGTAGACTAGATTAGATAATTGGAATGGATGAAAAACGTGATCGTTTTCGTTCGCCAAATTATGCAAAATTATCGCCAAATTATGTAATATTACGTAAAATTATAATTCGATATTATCAGCATTACTATCTACCCCCTGCTGGATGCCTTCCTTCATACTTTTTATCATATGCGATCCAGCAGTAGGCGGCTGCCGTATTCAGCAATTTTTTAGGAATTGTTGAGGTTGTTGCTTCGTCTAGAGAGGAGGCACCTAACGCTTCATCTGCCGTTAATGACATAGCAGATAGAAGATTCAAGAACAAACTTGGTTCACCATCAAATTTCCTCGTTTCTTAGAGAGATCCTGAGCACAGCTCTCTCCATCGTTCGCCGAGAGACTAGCACGACTATAGCCTGTGGACAGGTGCGACGAACAATGTCCAAGTATTTTCTCCGTACGCAATAGCAGGGTGTAAGCACTGGTTGCAGAATTTACTCTTCAAGTATTGGGATATCTGTGCGGTGAGGATGTATCAAAGCTTTCCAAAAGCCACCCAGCCCGGCCAAATGCCCCTAACAGTATCTGTGGTAAAATTAATCCGACCAAGCTGCATGGCTCGCACGAGTGTGTTTAACCAGTACTACGTTTCATTCTCCCGTCGAATCTATTTAATTTATGAATTTGCGAATCGATTCAATCGCCGATGCAAATGTTGCGGATTGCGCCGACTGTTTATTTGAAATTATACACAAACTGTAATGAATCTTCTCTTATTAATTATATTCTTCTATGTACTAATCGTCTTGCCTGGATTACAATACAAATTATAGTTTATAAAATATAATTTTAAACTTTCACGGTTGTTTAAATCATTATTGTACATACGGGACTTTATATGTTTGAAGTATGTCTGTTATATACGACAAGGTAACTGATAAAGAAGTTGTACCTTCTGTCATTAGGAATATGACATGATAACTACCAGCCAAGCCGTACCATGAAAATAAAGAAATGAAAAGAAAATCATTCTAAGTGCCCTTAAAAATTGATAGTTGCCCTCGCGTTCCCTCGGATTCATCATCAGATCCTGTCTTGGCGACAATGAGACCACCGCCTCAGGAGTACTCTTTTGAATAAAAAAAGAATATTAAGAGTCGGTTCACAATTGGTGGAGAAATCGTTGACCATACATAAAAAAGATATATACGGTCGAACAAAGACCCTCCTTCTCCTCTCTTTTCCGAAGTCTGTTAATAAACCACATACCTAATACTAACAAGTCAGTGTCACGAGTATCGCGGTGCCGCGCCGCCGCCGGCTTCCTCACTTATTGTTATTGGTGCGATAAGAGATAAACCTCTGCTTTTATTTATTGTTGAATAACATCAGGAAACTAAATTTGTGTTTGAACATGCAGTCTGCTAGTACTTTGTTTCAGTCAAATAAAACGTGGTTTTAATACACGCATTACATGTTGACTACTGTATATATGTCTCCGGCAGCGCAGCACATGTCAACTGTACATTGACCCACAGCCGCTTACACGTCTCCTCACGTACACGTGCGAATGGTTTTGATATTTTACACTTGTGAACTCTTAAAATAAAATTTCTGAACTCTTACAAAAGTTGAAAAACTGGAATCTTACAAAAGTTAATTAGGTCACAGTGTAATCCTTTTTACGGCTGTCGTCTGCGAGAACGTACGAGCTCAAGTTATTTCTCTACAACATTGTTGGAGAAACTACAGAGGACGGACGATTCATACCGATCACAGCTATTATTTGCGACTGTAATCGTGGGGAATTTGGATCTGCAGGTAGGCGAGACACGTCGCTCATGTCAGTCTCCGAAATAGGATCTCAGTACTTTTTTTTGCATTTGTCGAAGAACATAATTATGTACGTATCATAGAATAAAATCCTTAACCGCAGCCATAAGCGCTCGCAACATGAAATATCGCTCGCAAGCCGCCACCTCGTTGTCAACCAGATCTATGCTATGCAAAGCGCATGGTAATCTGAAAAAAAGAAACAGGCTCGTCATGAATTTGGTTCAATGTTACGGCCCTCCGTTATTTGTAAAAAGATTAACTAACACCCGGCCGAGGGCGACGAATCTCGAGTTTAGCAGGAAAAGTTTGACAGTAGAATTAATTTTGTAGAGGACACGACGGCTCTAAGAAGTATGTTTGGAGTTAGAACGATAGACAAATTGACGATTATCATTAATCTTATTCGTTATTATCTACCGACGCCTTCTCGTGTGCAGATGCGGAGCGGTGCGATGCAGTGACGCCGCCGCCGGCCATGGAGGACGAGGAGCGCATCGCGCGCGACGCGGCCGCCTGCGCCGCGGCCAACAACGGGAGCCGCGCCGCGCTGCCGGAGCCATACTGCCGCGGGACCTTCGACACCTGGCTGTGCTGGCCGCCCACCGCCGCCAACTCCACCGCCTTCGCGCTCTGCCCCGACTTCGTGCCCGGCTTCAGCCCCGAACGTACGCCCCCCCCCCCTCCTCCCCCCGCCCCGCCCCCACACCCCCGCCGCCACTCACCGCCGCTGTCTGTCCGCAGTGTTCGCGCACAAGGAATGCACCGCGGACGGCACCTGGTTCAAACATCCGGTCACCAACCGCACCTGGTCCAACTACACGACCTGCGTCAAACCGGAAGATGTTCGTATACACGTTTATCCTAATATAGTTACGGTGTGATTTTTTTTTTCTGTTTTTATTATCATCTCTACATAGTTAGTGGTCACGTTCCCTGTCCCAAACGAAAATGCAAAACGACCCCGTAGTCCAATTGTTCTTTTTTGTCTGAAAACTGTATTGTTATGATCGATATGATCATAACAATACAGTTCATCAACACCTCTAACACAGAGTAAAAGTTTTCATTAAAGTTATAATTTCGTCAAAAAAATAAATATTATAATTTCTCTAGCAATACGTCCCTAGCAAAGCGCAGTCTTAGTTCGTTTCATAAAATGACACCCCACACAAGTGTCACAGGTCTCCTAAGCCTCGTGTGGCTCATGAATGTAGTCGTACATTCCAAAGGCAATAAAACTATATCTATTTGGCGAGGTACTGTGATGAATAAATCCCGTCGGAATAAGCTATTCTTCTTCTCTTCCTTGCCTTATCCCTTCATTGGGGGTAGCTCTCCTCGTCTTCAGGCGCCAGGAAAGTCTATCCTAAGTTTTCTGTGTGTCCAGCTGAGCACGTTTCAGGTCACTGGATATGGTTATCCACCACGTAACTTGGGACACCCTCTTTCTTTTCTCTTTTCTGGGATCGCCAAGGCTTTCTTTACTGGGTGCTTACTCCTCGTCCCTTCTCATCACATGGCTGAACCAGCGCATACGTCTCTCTGACATCTTATCGTCTATGGGTGCAACTTTGAAGGAGCGTCTAATGTATTCGTTCCTTATATTATCGAATCTCGTTACGCCAGCCGACCATCCCAACATTTTCATTTCATTGACGCGCAGTTTGTTTTCGTGGGGCTTTTTCATTGCCCAGCAACAGTGCCATATAGCATGGCGGTCTGATAGCCATTTTTTAGACTTTACCCTTCATTTTTATTGGCATATTGTTATCGCAGAGTACTCCTGATAGGGTTCTCCAACTTAACCATGCGGCATTGACTCTATGAGTTACGTAAGTTTAGTCTATGAACGCCATTCAAAAAACTTAAAACCATTCCAGAAAGCTTATTTTTCGGTGGTACTACACCCGGATATGCTGGGATTATATTCAAGGGTGGTTGATTATCCATTACTTTCTTAATTGCTATTAGTCGTCTGTCACTTCTTCTCTCTACGTTCATAATGCGCTGCTTCAGTTATTCGTCGAGTACAGTGCCAACTCCATTACGAACGTTAGTCGTCCCATGGTAAAGAAATTAGTATCCGAGTTCCAGGTCCCTGGACTTCGTTCCCTTCCATCTGGTCTCTTGCAGGCAGGATATGTTAATATTCCGTGCCTTCGGTATTTTCCCTAGTTCTTGGCTTCTACCAGTAAGGGTATCCAGATTTCACATGGCTAGTCTTACTCTATCGTCGCTTACGGGGTACGCCTTAGTATGATTTTCTTTATTCATATCTTTCACATCTTTATTAGTCGCTTCTGGGGCATGCCCTAGCTGTATTCACTTTCCTTTTGTTGCCATTTATCATATTTGACGAGGAGAAATGGGTATAACTTTATATTTTACGACCGGTTGTCACCTGACGCCGAGACCGTATCTTACTGTAAGTTGTGGGCACTGCCATTGACCGTTTCGAGGGCTCTGCCGCCACCATCCCTTCTGGATGTTACAGTCCCACCCAGCACTGCACAAACCTCGCCTCCAAATAAGTAAGGGAAGTCCTCTGCAGGAGTTTGATAACGGAGTAGCCTTCTCCGGCCTTTTGGCCGGCGGGAGCGGGAGCGAAATCAAAAAGATTTCGCTCCTACCGTTGAAAGGCATTCCTCTATCCGCCACCTGGGGATGCATTCTCTATTATATTTATTCCTTTCGACGTCTAAGAAGGACAAACAAACACACTTTCACATTTTAAATATCATAAAGTAATAAAGTATATCAAGCAATATCAAAACAGTACAGGTTTGTAGCGTGAGCTACAGGGAGAATCATCTGTAGTAGTTCCTTTGTTTCGCAGGACGTGAGCGATATCATCGCCGTGTACGAGGCGGGGTACAGCGTGTCGCTGGTCGCGCTGCTGCTGTCGCTCGGTATACTGTCTTACTTCAAGTGGGTACCTAGGTCGTCGCCGGCGCCGCGGCCGTGGCAGAGAACTGACCGTGCTCGTGTCGCAGGAACCTGCGCTGCGCGCGCATCACGGTGCACATGAACCTGTTCGCGTCGTTCGCGGCCAACAACGCGCTGTGGCTGGCGTGGTACGCGCTGGTGGTGCGCGCGCCGGGCACCGTGCGCCAGTCGCCCGCCTGGTGCCGCGCGCTCAACGCCACGCTGCAGTACGCGCTGCTCACCAACTACACGTGGATGCTGTGCGAGGGCCTGTACCTGCACACGGTGCTCGTGGCGGCCTTCGTGTCCGAGAAGCGGCTGCTGCGCGCGCTGCTGCTGGCCGGCTGGCTGCTGCCGCTGCCGGTGGCCGCGCTGTACGCCGCGCGCCGCGCCGCCGCCGACGAGATGCTGTGCTGGATGGACGAGGGCGCGCCGCGGCTCGAGCTGGCCGTGCTCGTGTGCACGGCCGTGCTGCTCAACCTGGCCTTCCTGTGCAACATCGTGCGCGTGCTGTGCACCAAGCTGCGGCGCGGCGCGCCCGGCGCGGCGCCGCGGCCCTCGGCCACCGCGCTGCACGCGCTGCGCGCCACGTGCCTGCTGGCGCCGCTGCTGGGCCTGCAGTACCTGCTGACGCCGGTGAAGCCGCCGCACACGGCCAGCTGGTGGCTCGCCTACGAGCTCGTGTCGGCGCTCACCACGTCGCTGCAGGGGCTGTGCGTCGCCGTGCTCTACTGCTTCTGCAACGGCGAGGTGCTCGCGCAGCTGCGGCGCCGCTGGCGTGCGCTCACGTTCCGGCCGCGCGCCAACTCCACCACCAACACCACCGTGTCGGTGAGTGGCGCCCCCCGCCCCCGCCCCCGGCCCCGCGGCGCTCCCCGCGACCGAGTCTCTAGGGTGAGTTTGTTGCAGTTCGTGCGGTCGGCGGCGCCGGGCGCGACCGGCGTCGAGGAGCGCGTGTGACTGGCGGCGGGCGGCGAGGCGCGGCGCGAGGCCGAGGGCGAGGCGGAGCGCGAGGCGGAGGGCGAGGCGCGGTCGCGCTCCGACGGCCGCCACATCCGCTTCGAGTGCGTCGACAGCGACGACTCGTCGCCGGCCGACGCGCGCCTGCTGTGAGGGCCCGCCGCCCGCCGCCCGCCGCGGTCACGGACTGATTGTGCATAGTCGTGTTAAACTTTGTTCGTTGTCGTGAAATATCGTTGAATGTAATTCATAAATAATCGCTAGTGTTGGATGTACATATTGTATATATTCGATAAGGTCGTAGACTTAATTGACAGATGTAAATATGAAACGAATCCGTTACGGAAATCCTTTATCTGATCTTAAAAAAACATGTTTGTGTATAAATATTATGCAGTACGGTTAGTGCTCGTCGAGCTCGATACTACATTTTGACTTTAGCCCCTTTTCCCATCAAACGTGTTTTCACCCGTGCCCTGTCCTACATGAAGCACGAGTAGTGTAGAACTTTATGATAAATTGACAACTTAGACTTCGCAATGTGCGCTGAAATTGTTGTAATTTGCTGTGTTTACAAATATCAATCGTTTGGAGTGTAAGTGGCTAACTTATCTGCAGGTGGTTCATCCAGCTATATACAGATTACCGCACCCAGCAAACATCCAGCTGTGCGAAAAATATCCAGCTCAGAAAAAAATATGGTAAGCTTCACAACATGGCAACCCAGTGTAAACTCGCTCCTCCTTCCTCCTTGCGTCGTTTTCCTCATTGCTGAGGCTCGTGACCCCATGGCCCCACTTTTTCACTGATGATACTCCGCCACTTGTTCCTATCTCCTGCGGCGTGAACTGCATCATGTAAGCTGGTGTCGAGAGGAGTGCGGATTTGGTCCGACCAACGTATCGGACTTCGGCCCCGTGGTCTTTTGCCGTTTACTTTACGGGTGACAAGAAGCCTCTCTAGGTTGTCACCACGTTTCCGGGCAATGTGGCCAAAGAACTCCAGGGTCCTTCGAAGACAGATGGTGAAGCGTCTCATTTTTATTTTTAGCTGTTTAAGAATCGAAACGTTGGTCCGGTAAGCCGCCCAAGACATGCGCAGCATTTTCCTCCAGCACCACATCTCAAAGGCATCTACGAGTATACGTAATCGATACGCTTTCTTTAATGTCCAAGTTTCGGCACCATACAAGAAGATGGAAAACACAAGAGTGGTTACCAGCTTGGTCTTGGTTTTGAGGGTGATGTTTCTATCGGCCCATATTCTATGCAGCTGAGACATAGCATAGCACCCTTCGCCATTCCAATGCACCTCCGTATGTCACTCTCGCACGAGCCGTTGTTGGAGATGTTAGAGCCTAGTTATTTAAAGTTATTACAATCTCAAGATTCAGTGCGCCAATAAGCTCTAACTTTTGTGAGCGATCCACCACCATTACTTTGGTTTTGACTCTATTCATGGAAAGGCCAAGTTCCTCGCTGATCCGCTCCATCCTGTCCAGTAGTTCGACCATCTTGGTTTCGGTGGCGGCAAAGAGGATTGTCTCATCGGCATAGCGCAGATTGATTAGTTTCACTCCACCAATAGGTACAACCTCCCTCCCAGTTGACACAAGTGCGTCTTATTGTGTATTCGTATCGCCGTAGATGTTAAACAGGATAGTGGTCAGTATGCAGCCCTGCCTGACGCCTTTCTCGAAGTGGAATGGTTTAGATGTTGTTCTGTGAACTCTTACCACACCTTGGTTGTCGTAATAGATGGTTTATAGAAGGGCCGTGAGGTGACTGGGCACGCCCAACTCTGTTAGAACCCTCCGTAGCAGTCCCAGTTGATGCAGTCGAAAACCTTACTGTAGTCTATAAAGCACATTACGACAGGTGTGTTAACTTCATAGGCTTTTTCTATAAGCTGCCGGACGTTGAGTATTTGCTTGCCCTTGCCCTGCACAAAGCCCGCCTGCTCCTGCGGGATTTACCAGTCCAGGAAGTGTCTGATCTGATTGTTTATGATGTGAAGCAGAATTTTTCTGTCATGTGAAATTATAGCAAGGGTACGGTAATTGTCACATTTCCTGGTCGAACCTTTCTTGTGAAGAGGCAGAATTATTGACTCAGCCCAGTCTCCTGGCCACTCGCCGTAATGCCAAATGTGGTTGCATATGACGTGCAACGTATCAATGCCCGTATCACCTAATTTGCCTTGAGTATTTCAGACGAGATCTGGTCCGGCCCTGGCGCTTTCTTATTTTTAAGCTTGTTGATTGCAGCTGTTACTTCTGAGTGCAGTATAGATGGTTTTCGTTCTATCTCCTTCCAGTCAAATGGGGAAGCACCAGCCCCACGTGGATCTTTGTACAGATCCTCGCAGTAGCAACGCCATCTTTCGGCAATGTCTTCGAATTCATCTATCCATTTGCGTCTTCTATACCCCATGTTTTGGGTTTGAATTGATTGGAGAGTTGTCGGCCATTCTTGAAAAGATCTGCGGGTAGTTTTGAGCGATTAACAATCTTTATTTCGATTTATTTCGCTGCAAATATTTGCTAAGAATTTGGTTTTGTCTTGGCGCTATCTTTTCTTTATAGTAGTGCACATGCTTGTGTATTCTGTGCGAACTCACTGGTCTTGTAGACCCCTTATCTTCAAGTCCATTCTCTGGAGAATAAGCTCCCATGTACGGTCAGTAATCTATACTTTGGACTTCTCACAGGTGGCAGTTCTCTCCTTTGTGACCTTGTCCAGAGTGTCCCATATGACTGATCTGAGGTGTTCTCATTACAAGTTGTCAAGTGCTCCTGTAATTTGGATTCCAACTTAGACTGGAAAAATGACCGCTCTGCTTGCTGTAGATATCTGAGCTTTGGAGGTGGATTTTTCCAAGGTGCTTTTAAGCGAAGTGAGAAATTTGTGACCATTAAATTGTGATCCGATCCACATTCACCTCCGAGAAAGGTCTTCACATTTTTAACGGAAGATCTCCAGCGCGTGTTTATTAATATATAATCGATTTGATTTCTATATCGATCGTCAGGAGATCTCCAGGTGAAAGGCGTCTCGGATGGTGTTGGAAGCATGTGTTCATTATGCTTAGCTTTCGCTCGATGCAAAAGTCTATGTACCTTTCACCGCACTCCCTCCTAGTCCCAAGATCGTATTTCATCATCATCATCATCATCAGGTCATTTTAGTCTCCACTACAGGAGCACGACCCTCTCTCGTCTGTCACAGACAGGAGGACTTGGCCTACACTCCCCACGCTGGCCAGACGGGTTGGGATCGTATTTACCAACGGTTAAACGAATGTGGTCATTGTTGACAGTAATTTCCACTTTAGCATTCCAGTCGCCAAGAATTATGGTAGTGTCGCGGTCGGGTATCGAGTTTAATGTGGACTCAAGTGACTCATAGAAGGCATCGATGTCTTCGAGTGGGGCGTTTTCTGTCGGAGCATACACTCGTACTATATTCAATGTGGTGGGTTTGGTGTTGAGTTTCATAGTAATAACTCTGTCTGAGACAGGATTGTATTGTACCCCAGGACATATTTGGTCATGCCTGCTATAAGCAGTAAAGCAAAGCTGTTCCTGCTACAGTCCTCACTACATGAAAAGTAAAGAATTGGTTCCTGATGTTGTCTTTAAATATCCCTGTCCCCGCATATCAGTCTCGCTAATACCGAGTATGGTGATATGATGAGCCTTTGCTTCGTTGTCCATTATGGTTAGTTTGCCCGCCTGTAATAGACCACGGACGTTCCAGGTTCCAATTCTATGCTCAGTGCCAATAGGTAGTTTATAATTTTTCGTTACGTCAGTAACAGGACTTCCTCCCAAGGCCTGACGCAACACCTTGTTGGAAACTTCGGTCGCCAATTTCATACCAACCAGCCCGGTAACCGGATGGCGCCATGTGTTAGTCGGATCGTCCAACGAGCCATTATCTGTCTGTAACGTTAAGTTCATGAGGTTTTCTCGGGAGCAGATACTCGTGGTGGGTACCCACGTCCATCCACGGCAGTCTTTTGGAGGCGATTTAATTCCTCCGGGCCACTGTATGCCACTCCAACTCTGTGTGGAGGTGATCGGGTTAATTAACCGCCGCCCGATACTCGGCGTTCAATGGTTTACGCTCGGGCTACTGTTCTCCATTCCAACCCTCCTTCTTTCTCATCCGGGCTTGGGACCGGCAATGGCGAAGTTGACCAACGCCTCGCTATTGATGCTCATTTACAATACCAACTGATGACGTTCATAATGCAGTGGTCACTAAGTTCGGCACAAGGGGATGCAGGATAAGATTTTTATAATGATTTTTACGAACTGTTTATTACTTTCGTTACAACGACGAATTGAAACAAGAGGAGCATTGTGCGAAAGGGACACTTTACATCCCGTTCATATTAAACGAAGTGGACCATCTACGAAAAATATATGTACCGAATACAAGTAATACATGCATCGACTCTCAGTGGTTAGAAAAAAACATATTTTTCACTAATTGCTGAACTTGGGATCTGCTCCGGAATGAAAATCCGTCTCGGCTGTAAGTTTTATTCATTTTTAAATGCATTTTGTAATGTCTTCGAGAAAACAAGTGTCACACCATGTTTCTTATTTATTGTGATAGATTTTCGAACTTTCGCCAGAAACTTCGGATTTTCACTTCGAAGTAGGCTCCTGACGCCTGAGTCAACGCGGAAGCCTTTTAATTATCTCTTGCAAGGCGCAACACCTCGACCGCACTCTAGACTACGTTCCACACGGATGTTAAGAACATTTGTGTGTGGAACGTAGTGTAGTAGCCATATTTACATGCGCTTCGCTGCATTAGTATGGGTGACGAAGAGACACCGTAGAGCTGGATGTATGTAGTAGGGTTGTTCTTGAAGTTGTATTTAAAGTTATAAGTTAAAAACACTGTTCTTAAACAGTGTTTCTACTGAACTCCTTGAGTTTAGTAGGACAAGGTATTATAAAGTACCTAGTGAATAACTAGGAAATCCAGTTGGTAAGGACTTAAGGAACGCCACACTTCAATTCAGATCTTTCTATGTGCCTTCGCAATTAACCGGTGACACCTGCTTCTGGTAGGCCAGTAACCGATTCCTAAAATAGAGATGAGATGATCCTTAGCCGTGTGTCTGTACCTGGCGATTAACCATACCCTGCGGGTCAACGAATGCGCTAAAAAAATAGTTCTATATTTGTTCTATCGACATACACTTAAGACGTAATTTGTTCCGTTTCAGTATTTATAAAAATTAACTTCAACTGTAATGGTTAGCCAGCGATGTACTTTTAAATTATACTGGTTAGGAAAGTAAAATCTACCTAGGCGATTAGTTCTATGTCAACTTTAATTATATATTTAATTTTTACTCGTTCAGTTCATTCCATTATCACAATAAACAATAGAAACCTAAATAAAAGCTAGCGATGTACATCTAAGTAAATTTAATTCACTCGCTTGGTATGGAAGTATATTTATGTTTCCATTACGATTATGAATTGAGTAGTTTTGGTTATTATTTTTTTACAAATTAAAACCAAATGTTCTTCCTTCTAAGCAAATGTCAGTCATGTACGGCACATGAATAAGTTCACATTCGATAATGCTCATTTACATCGCTAGCTTTCATTTACGTTTCTATAGTTTATTGTGATAATGGAATGAATTGAATGAGTAAAAAGTGAATATATAATTAGAGTTGACATAGAACAAATCGCCTAGGTAGATTTTACTTTCCAAACGAATATAATTTAAAAGTACATCGCTGACTAACCATTACAGTTGAAGTTAATTTTTATAAATACCGACCCGGAACAAATTACGTCTTAAGTGTATGTCGATAGAACAAATATAGAACTAATTATTTAGCGCATTCGTTAAACCGCAGGGTATGGTCAATCGCCAGGTACAGATACACTCCTTAGCCAGACTCGAAGGACCAGAAGATTGCTTTTCAGCAAGTTTAAACAACATAAGTTGTAGCAATTCGTATCTCTCATGTCTGATAAGTGATAGCCGAGCAACGCAAACAACCTTCGCTGTACAATGACAGCCCGTCACGAACATTGTTTCATACTTATGTTATTTGTGAAAGCCCGCTGTCGTGTATCTATTTTGTCGTATATTTCCATTTTACAGGCTCATTATTTTATGTAAGTACGTCGCTTGTTTTAAGTTGTTACAGATTTCAACATCTTAAATCACGATTGACAAAATGATGGTCCTGTTAACAAAGCAATTTATAAAATAATGAGCATGGGAAATCGAAAGCTATAACAATAGTCAAAGCGGTAGTGTTAAGCGGTAGAGGTGCAGCACTGTGTACACACTAGGATACTTTCTGAGCATGTATTTGTATATCGGTGGGACAATAGGTAGTCGTCCGTTAAAAGGCCATTTTATCTACAGTTAGGAGCACGTCAAAATACTTTCGCTTGGTGCCGTTGTTATCAGTTTCCCTGCGTGACGTGCTCGCAGCTGTATGACGTAGACCCCGACATGTCGATGTAACAGGCTCAGTGTATATACTGTATAAAGTTTTATAAATTGGTAACATAAAATTTTATGAACTGTGCGCCTCGTTTCATTTCACTCTCCGTGTGGACTCCCATTTGTCTTTCTCTCTTTTGTTTGTACCGTGTGTCGGCTATAAATAAATATCGAGCGGTGATCTCGCAAGTGATCATCGTTGTGATCAGGCACACCGGCGGCGCTCGTCGGCGCGACGTCATCGACACTTATGGTTGTGTTTGTGCCATTTCTACACTGACATCGCGTTTATACCTTTACAAAATGTTTTTTTTTTTCTATACAGTCATAGAAAAAAGATACATTTTGTAAAGTAATATTTTTAAATATTAAATGAGGTACCTATTATGAACTATCAGTAAATAGAGTTTGGATATTAAAATAAATGAGGGCATGTGTGGGGCGACGAGGTGTGTCACACGAGAAATACAATGGCTACGAAGTCTTTAAGCATTTTACTATTTCATAGGCATTCCCTTTTTTTTTTTTTTTTTTATACTACGTCGGGTGGCAGACAAACATACGGCCCGCCTGATGTGAAGCGGTTACCGTAGCCATATTAACGCTCTCAACATAAAATATCGCTCGCACGCCGCCACCCCCGCTGCCACTGCAGCATCTCCTTCCTTTCTGGTGACCTCACTCACTCGCAGGAACACAACAGCCCTCAAGGGAACCGTTATTTGGCTGCGGTATTCTGTGAGGTGGAGGTACATTCACCAGTCGGGTAGCTTACAATTACGCTCCCTACCTCTCTTTTCGCCAGAGCTTCGTTTGTCAGTCAGCAGGGTGCTCCGCGTGCAGGTGAAGTTGGCTTTGGTTCAAAAATGTTGATGAACCACTTACACCCCAAAACCCTAATCCTAATCCTAAGCTAATGTTTATCCTATTTGTCCTATGTGCCCGTTTACCTCCCAGTCTAATACAGTCAACGAGACATTATTTAATTTCAGATATTTTAGTTATTCTAATCTTTGTGTTGGACAAACCTAAAGATGTTGAACTTTAAAAAATGTGATGTCTGTAAAGGCGGACATGACCCTGTTAGAGTTCTAACAATCTATGTTAACTTAAGAACCCATACTTGTACTTGAGTACGAAAGTCGTATCACCGAATTTCGTCACTTCGAAAACCTTTCAACGATAAATCAAATAATACGGCATTTAAAATAAATAAATAAAAATAAATATACTGCAAACGATTTTAAAGCGAAAATGTCATACTGCGAAGTCTTGTTTAACCGACGTCTTGTTACTGCGATATCTTGTTGCTTAGGAAAATTTTCTTGGAACATTCTTACTGCGGAATCCAAGTAAGTAAATTCCTGTAACCTGGATTTTCTTTTTCAAAACAATGCTTAGCGTTGTTTTTTATCATTAACATCATTGACGAGATATTTTTTTATTTACGGAATGTCCGCTACCTGTACTAAATTCGGTCGTCTTAAAGCTGTAACACTGCTTCCTTTGCTTATGCACACGCACCAATAAAATTAGTTTGACAAAATTTATGCTTGTTGTGAAAAACAAAATTCAGGTACTTGGTTTCCGCAGTAAGATTGTTCAAAGTAAATTTTCCTAAGTAACGAAACATCGCAGTAACAAGACGTCGATTTAACAAGTCGTCGCAGTATAGAAATGTCATTGAGAGGTTTTCGAAGTAACAAAATTCGACACGGCTGTCGCACTCAAGTAGGAAACCCTTTTAAATTAGCGGCACCATGATGTAGTTGTGATGAACTCGAATGAAATATGCGATTGATGACGAACTGCACCTCCCGCCGCGGCGGCGCGCGGAGACAACAATAGGCACTCGATCACTGCAAGTGCATCGAGCGGCGATCGATATAATTATTCGCCAGAGACATTTATTTATATCGACCGAACGACGCGCCTTGTACGGGAACACCTGTGATGCATTACAAAAACAGAAACGACCGGCTCGGTAACAAAATTATAATTAAAACACAATAACTTACATTAGCTCACTTACACGGTAACGCAAGAGCGTGCAGTCTCCAACGAAAAGTATAAAATAAATACATTCTCACATAAATGAAGTATAAAAGTGGCGATCGGGTCCCTAGAAGCACTTGCGGTGCACGATGCCGGGGCCCGACTCGTCGTACTCCTGCTTGGAGATCCACATCTGCTGGAAGGTGGACAGCGAGGCCAGGATGGAGCCGCCGATCCACACGGAGTACTTGCGCTCGGGCGGCGCGATGATCTTGATCTTGATGGTGGACGGCGCCAGCGCCGTGATCTCCTTCTGCATGCGATCGGCGATACCGGGATACATGGTGGTGCCGCCCGACAACACCGTGTTGGCGTACAGGTCCTTGCGGATGTCCACGTCGCACTTCATGATCGAGTTGTACACCGTCTCGTGGATGCCGCACGACTCCATGCCCAGGAACGAGGGCTGGAACAGCGCCTCCGGGCAGCGGAAGCGCTCGTTGCCGATGGTGATGACCTGGCCGTCGGGCAGCTCGTACGACTTCTCCAGCGACGTGGACGCGGCCGCCGTCTGCATCTCCTGCTCGAAGTCCAGCGCCACGTAGCACAGCTTCTCCTTGATGTCGCGCACGATCTCGCGCTCGGCCGTGGTGGTGAAGGAGTAGCCGCGCTCCGTGAGGATCTTCATGAGGTAGTCGGTGAGGTCGCGGCCCGCCAGGTCCAGGCGCAGGATGGCGTGCGGCAGCGCGTAGCCCTCGTAGATGGGCACCGTGTGCGACACGCCGTCGCCCGAGTCCAGCACGATGCCCGTGGTGCGGCCCGACGCGTACAGCGACAGCACGGCCTGGATGGCCACGTACATGGCGGGGCAGTTGAACGTCTCGAACATGATCTGCGTCATCTTCTCGCGGTTAGCCTTCGGGTTCAGCGGCGCCTCCGTCAGCAGGATCGGGTGCTCCTCGGGCGCGACGCGCAGCTCGTTGTAGAACGTGTGGTGCCAGATCTTCTCCATGTCGTCCCAGTTGGTGATGATGCCGTGCTCGATGGGGTACTTGAGCGTGAGGATGCCGCGCTTGCTCTGCGCCTCGTCGCCCACGTAGGAGTCCTTCTGGCCCATGCCCACCATGACGCCCTGGTGGCGCGGCCGGCCCACGATGGACGGGAACACGGCGCGCGGCGCGTCGTCGCCCGCGAAGCCCGCCTTGCACATGCCCGACCCGTTGTCCACCACCAGCGCGCCCGCGTCGTCGTCGCACATGCTTCCGACTACTGTGACCTGCCGCCTGTTCGATAACTTGTCTCACGGCGCAGCGGCAGCGTCGATGCGGCAGTAGCGAGGGCGAGCGCCGGCCGCCCCGCTATATACGAACGCCCCCCCCCCCCTTCCGCCCGCGCCCGCCCCGCCGCCCGCCCTCCGCCCGCGCCCTACAAGGCGAGTGACGAGCGCGGGTTGTCGCGCGGCCGATTGCCATTTAAGAACATCTCGCAGAATCACCGCGAGCTAATTGCATCGACACTGATCGGAAAATAGATTCGATGCGTCGCGAGTGCGCCGCGAGGAAGTGTGCGTGCGACCCACAGACGGCGGCGCGAGAACGCGCAAAGGGCGGCAACTGTTGACTTGATTCGTACATATAGGCATTGTAGGCATCGAGTAGCTGTTAAGTTGAAATATTTTCTTGCAATCATGAAACTGCCCAAAGTATTTTTGGATGAGAATTCAAAAATGAGAATTCAAGTGATATTTGTTGCAAGAAGTTGTTAGGTGATCTTTTGTGAACTCGAGTAGATAGGTTCTACACCATATTTTCTTCACTATCAACAAACGTAAATTAACATAGTCAGATACTCATTTTAAAACTTCTGGCGCAGCTTCGTCTCGCTTCACACGCTACCAGGATAAATGGAAGAGAACATGGGCCTTTGATACTGTGCGCAAAATGACCCAATTGGGTCCTTGCGCCATTGCAATTGTGTAGGAATAGTATTTAGGAGGACGCGTTCGTCAATCTAACTTCAGCGATTAATAAACAAATGGAAACCTATTCAGACGTTTGCATACCTTCCGCTCACCACCTTACACAATATGCGTCGCCTCTTTTTTTGAGGGGGCATTTGTGAATCCTTCAGATATGTAGAAGTAGGTAAATGTCACGATTATCATAAAAACGCTGATAATACCTTCTCCTCTGTACTGATGGTCCGAAATCATTACAGGAATTTATTGTTGTGCTGAAGTAAATATATTTTTCAAGCTTATCATTTCATAGACAAAACCCACCAATCGCGGGTGGCATCCCCACTTTGTGGCAGCAATTTTATAATTACTCACTTTGAATTTGTTTAAAATTTGATTATTTCAGATACAACACACTTATCATAGTAGAAAGAAACACTATTTATTCTTGCATATCGACGAGACAACGGCTCGAGTTTGTATGTCAAAAACTGTCATTTCCCATACAAAATACAGCTGATGACGTAGGAAACTCAAAGGATATGTCACTAAAGCCAGCCATAAATATATAAAAGAAGAAACTGACCGACTGACTGACTCATATACAGGGCGTCCCACGGTCATGCCACATGGAGGGAAAGTATATTAAATATTGAAGATAGAATATATTACTGTAAGAAGGTATCATTTTATTTTTAATAATAAAGTAGAACTGCATTCATAGTTTTTTTTTTAAATCGCCTGGCTCAACCGGGAATCGAACTCGTGAATTGTGGAAAAAAAACCAAATGTTTTTTTTTCACAATTCACGACTTCGATATGTTATGCATAAGCATTACATAAAACATAAGACGCTGCAGAATCTCAATGGTTACGAATGAAATCTATTTGTATACTGATAGCGTCTGATAGCAAACGATCACATTCTTTTTGCCACTATTACGCACAAATTAAAGAATTGAAATAAGTTGTAACTCTCAGTCCAGTTTCATGATACTTTTGACGGTGTTGTAATAACTAAATCAAAATCAAATCAAATCAAAATCTCTTTATTCCTTGGACTTTATAAAGCACTTAAAAACGTCATACAAATTAAATATGAGAACATGTATCTAAATCATTACTACTCTAACTCCGCAGAGCTTAGATTCACTTTCATCACACTATCTTGAATGTGAAAGTGAATTTAAGTGCCAGTTCCGGCGACGGGGCTTCTTGAGAAGAACTGGCAAGAAACTCAAGGCCGACTCTTTTAATTGCCAATATCGTTACATTAAATACAAATACAATGATTAGCATAACATAACAAGAGCAATTCATTTCCAAATACATACTTTTATCATTTCTGTAATGAGAGATACAATAGTAAGCCTTTCGACATAGTCTGGTTTTGATATATTTCTTAAATTTACCCATGGATAATTTAAACGCGTCGTATGGAAGTTAATTGTAGAAGCGTATACATTGACCTGGGAACGAGTTAGAGATTTTATGGAGCCTAGTAATATGCACAGCTAGTTTGTTTTTATTTCTTAAATTTAATTGATGGAGATCACTGTTTTTCCTAGATTTAGTTTGATTTTTATGAACGTAAATAAGATTTTCATAAATATATTGAGAATGTAATGTCATAATATTTATCTCTTTAAATTTAGTTCTCAGTGTCTCCCTGGGACTCATCATATAAATAGCACGGATAGCTCGCTTCTGGAGCACAAAAATTGAGTCTACATCCACGGCACTACCCCAAAGCAATAAACCATATGATATAATAATAATAAAAGCAGTTATGGCAGGCGTCCGTCCCTCTTCTGTAATAGCCCGGTATTAAGTTCACCCAGATCTCATCTCCATAGCCCATTTATTTTTCATCACACTGCGCAGTAGTCTCAACGCCTGCCGAGACCTGCTCTTGGATATGTCGTTCCATTGACATATCCTGGAGCGGGTCACGGCGGGCGTACAACATTACATCAAACTTCTCAAAGGGGCCTCTACGCGTTGGATCCATATCCCCGCGCACGCCTATCAAATGACCGGGCTTGACCCGTGATTAAAAAGAGATACATAATAATAATAATAAATTTATTTATTTCAGATAACAGTGATCCATTTTGTTAGTAACAATTGACTTATGATTATGTTAAGAAAATTAAAAATAAAATTATATTTGAATTCCAATTACATTTTATTTTATAGCCCCTATACAATTTGACCCAGTAAGATAGGATCGGGCTATCATATTTGTTACATAACACTTTCAGAATGCTGTTGCTACTATCGCGCACTCTGTGTAACAATGAGGCGATCCTTTTGCGTCTGATGGCATAAAAATCATCCGTAGATGCTATCGCAAACATAGTATATGCGCTACAGAAGCGCGGCAGCCGCAACAGCACCCTGAAAATGTTATTATATTGAACACGCAGAGCGCTGTATGCCCGCTGCGTATAGTTAACCCACAGACTGCTCGTGTAGAATGATTGGCAATATGACTTGAATAGTATTATTTTAACCTCTGTTGAACAACGAGCAAATCTGCGAGCCAACATATTACCCCGCACAGCCAGCGCCCTACGTTCACGTTCAACATCCGCATTGTCTTTTAGATCATCAGTGACAATATGCCCCAGATATTTGAACTGAGTCTCTCTATTAAGAGGGGAACCATTTAGCAGAATAGGTGGGATTGTAGGGATCTTACTACCTAGTCCGAAAAACATAATTACACTTTTTTTGGTGTTGTATTTTAAGCCATGACTTTCGGCGTATTTCTCACAGACACCTATCAATTTACGCATTGATCCGGTCGATGGACCCAGCAGCACCATATCGTCGGCGTAACTCAGGTTATTAACGGCAACTCCATCCATGTAACAGCCTGCATGCATGCTGCTGAGCTCAGCGACCAGATCGTTCATATACAAGTTAAAGAGAGTGGGTGAGGATATCCCTCCCTGTCTCACACCACATTCCAGTCTATATTCCTCTGAAAAACTATCTTCCCATTTAATAACATTACTTTGGTTAGCATACCAAAATTTAAATATTTCTACAAGATGCATGGGAATATTCTGCTTTTGAAGCTTCTCCCACAGAATCTCATAAGCGACCAGATCAAAAGCTCGGGATAAATCCAAAAAACCTGCCAGGACTGGTGTCTTACGATCCAAATAATACCTGATGGTCTGCTTCATACTGTATATGGCACTTTCTGTAGAGAGACCAGGCTGGAAACCAAATTGTGCCTCGTGTAATCTTAATTTTCTCCTAAGGTCTGAGTTTAGCAGGCCCTCAAGTACTTTCGCGAGAATGGTAGCGAGTGAGATGGGGCGATAATTACTTTTATCGCAAATATCACCAGTCCTACACTTCACTATTGGCACTACAATGGTTTTCATCAGATTCTGTGGTAGATAGCCCCATGCCCTAAGCACAGAGAATAAAACATTGCTAACACTCTGGGCAGATGACAGCCTGCATATTGAAGATGTTCAATACTCAAGCTGTCATGCCCAGGTGACTTGCCTCGAGTCATGTTTTCAATAATATTTTTTACATCTTTATATGTGATTTGTATTTTTTCAGAAGAATCCTCCAAACAAACACTCTTCTTTGTCGCTGGCGAAGAAGACAAAGGGGATTTCAATTGAAAGTGATTTTTAAATATATTTGCAATTTTTTGAGGATCTCTCTGAATTAATACTCTCAGCAATACTTTGTTTTATATTAAGCTTATCTGTACATTGCCAAATTTTTTTTAATTGTTTTTTTGAATAGTGAGTAGCCAAAATATCCATTTTTATCTGCTCCGCATGGTCCTGGCATCATTTTAATCTGGACTTATATATTTTACGACTGAGCAGCATTTTCTCATATAGGTGACCAGACGTAGGCTTACCAGATAGAACCCAATTTTTAAAATGAAGCCCAGCCACTGTATACGCCCCTTTTACATGCTTGTTCCACCCTGCCAAGGGCTTTTTAATTTTATTTTTATTACTAGAAAAATTTACATGGGAACTTTCCTTAGCACATTCTTGTAAAATTGTTACAATATGTGAATTCATTTTATCCAGTATTTTATGATGTTCTAAATTATTACAACCCCACATTTGAAAGTCTGGTGGAAAATCTATAAGACAAGAATGCGCCGCGCGGACTCGGTACGCGTAAGACGTGTTTGTGTGTGCCTCTTGAAGTAAATTTGTAAAGTGCTGTAAAATGGATCAAAAGACGGTTGATCATTTAGTCAAGATTATTCAAGGATTGATCCTACCCATGGAGTTAAAAATGAACACCATTGTGGAAAGCGTTCGCTCTTTGGAAGCAAAAGTTGATAGCCTACAAGTATCTCAACAACAGCTGTTAGAGGGTAAACAAACAAACCCAGTTGCAGCACCACCCGCAACAATAACTGATTCTGCTAATCGCCCCCCACCTCAGCAGCCGGCAGCATCGCAGGTGTCATCTAAGGTACAAACGCGTAAGCAAAAAGCGGCAAGCGCCCCCCGTACCGTCACCCTTGACCATTCATGTACGAGCGACTCTGCGCCCGCGCACCTCGCCCCGAGATCATCGTTTGTACCTGTTTCAACAAATGAGTCAACCCGTCAAGTAGCATCGATGCATTCGGACGCGGCCCCCGCCACAAGAGATAGCGATATTGGAGTTGGTGAATGGACAACAGTACGTTCTAGGAAGTATCACCGGCCGATAAATCGTGGTACTGGCGATATGGATAATGAGCTAACTGGTGTGGAAAAACAAAGGAGAATTCACTTATGGTCGTTGAAAAGTGATGTGACCTCAGAAAATGTGCAAAGTTACATGTCAAAAAAGAATCCTGAACATGCACCATATAACGTCGAGAAATTGGAATTAAGACACCAGAGCTATGCCTCGTTTGTGGTGACTGTACCCGAGAGTGCTTTCAACTTCTTTATGACTTCAAATAATTGGCCACCAAACACGGAGTTCAACGAGTGGTTTCGGAACTTTCGAAGAGGAAGTTATCGGAGAGGAAATCAACATGCATCCGATGAGGGAAGGTCGTCGCAGTAGTAATAGGCAACTACGTATATATTACCAGAACGTCAGGGGTCTTCGCACAAAGCTACAGCAATTTTATTCTGCGATAACAACCAGTACTTCCCAAATATTTTTTATTACCGAAACGTGGCTACATGAAAGCATCCATGACGCTGAATTAATCCCACCTGGATACTCAATACTTCGATCGGACCGGCCAGGAGCTAGACGTGGAGGCGGAGTTGCAGTACTAGCCGCTCCCGCTTATGAACTGCGCCGCATTGACGTTGATATCAGCGGGTCAACAGGTTGTGAACTAGTGTGCGGCGGTTTGTACCGCGGCAATAATTTACTAATAGTGGCGGTATGCGTGTATATCCCGCCGTGTACGGTGGAGGACAATTATTCTATTATTTTTGAAGCAATCGAACGAGTTTGTGTTCGGTACGAAAATTTATTAGTGTGTGGAGACTTTAATTTGAATTCAGCGTCGGCTGCAGTGAATGCTAGGTTGGAATGTTTATTGTCGCTCTGTGACCTAAAACAGGTAAATAATATTTCTAATATTAATGGTGTTACCCTGGACCTTGTACTGTCTAGCTCGGCATTAGAATCGATTTCAGTGCAGCGTGAAATTGATAGCTTAGTACCAGCGGATGTATACCATCCACCGCTCAATGTTACCATTGATAGACAATTGACGCCTTCAGGCGATGACCTGCCGGAAATTGGTTCTGCAACTGCTGGGGAGTGGGATTTCAGGAAGGCAAACTTCTTTGAATTGTATTCGCTGTTGGAAACTATAGATTGGGAACCAATTTATAAAAGTACGGATCCTAAAATAGCTGTTTCACTCTTTTATAAACTGATTACGAATTGTTTTAATAGCTGTGTACCGAAGAAAAAATGTTATTTGAATCGACCTAAATATAATTATCCAGAGTGGTATTCGACTGATACAAGACGTAAAATTAAACTAAAACATTTTTATCACACCCGGTATAAAAAAAGTAAATCTGAGAGTGATAGCACCGCTTTTTCACGACAAAGAGCAATTGTTAAATTAAGTATCAAAAATGATTTTTTACATTACAAAAAGAATATGGAACAAGAAATAAAAAAGGATCCATCGTCTTTTTGGCGTTATGTACGTTCAAAAAATTGTGGGAAACGTACTTTTAAACGGATTTTAAATAGTGGCCATACAGTGCCTATGCAGGGGGTGGCACAATCATTTGCTAATTTTTTTGCCTCAGTGTACGATCAAAATCCTCCTAGACTGAATGTAGATGAGGCATTGGCGGCAGGCGCCAGAGCAGATAGTAGTTGGGTGCATGTATCTTGCATATTACCTGAGGACGTTAAGCGTGCGCTCGCCTCACTAAAGCCTAAAAAATCGGCAGGACCAGACGGGGTGCCTCCTTACGTCGTTAGGGACTGTAGATCGATATTTCAGAGTCCTCTCTTATATATATTTAATTTATGCCTAAAGAATAATTTTTATCCTGATGAGTGGAAAATCTCACGAGTGGTACCTGTTCCTAAACACAAGTCCAGTTGTGATATTAGGGATCACAGGCCTATAGCCATACTGTCTGTTTTCGGCAAACTATTTGAATCAATCCTACAGTTCAAAATTAGTTGTCAAATAGAATGTCAATTAAATAATGCTCAGCACGGGTTCCGAGTCGGTCGATCTACGAGCAGTAACCTTGCATCATTTTGGACATATGTTAATACTTGTGTTGATGCAGGATCCCAGGTTGATACGATTTATTTAGACATCCGCAAAGCATTCGATTTGGTAGATAATGATGTGTTGTTAATGAAATTTGCAGCCATCGGTTTTACACCAGCACTTCTTAAATTCTTTTCGTCATATTTAAGCAATCGGAGGCAGTATGTTCAACATTCTGGCTATGCATCTGATTTGTACTATACTCATTCTGGAGTTAGTCAAGGTTCTAACCTGGGTCCCTTGGAATTTTTAATCCTAATTAATGACTTGCCGGAAGCAGTCGGTATGGCACGGTGCCTCTTATTTGCGGATGACTTAAAGTTATTTTTAAAAATTGACGATGAAGCGGACAGTATCATCTTACAGCGTGACATTGCTAATGTTGTGGCATGGAGTGTTACAAACAAACTAAAGTTTAATGTAGACAAATGTTTTATAATGTCGTTCACTAGATCACAAAATCCATTTCTCAGTAATTATTATGTGGGTAACGACGATATACCACGGGTAACATCTGTGACTGACTTGGGCCTACTAATGAACTGTGACTTAACATTTCGTAACCACGTTGAGAAGATCTGTAAGGACGCATACAGAGCATTGGGATTCGTGTTGCGGCAGGCGCGTCACTTAGACTGTGGCATTGCTATAAAAATCCTATATAACACATACGTTAGAAGTAAATTGGAGGTCAATGCAATTATTTGGAATCCATACGAGCAAAAATATATTTCTATGATCGAAAAAATACAAAAGAAATTCATAAGATGGCTATACCATAAACAGTATGGATATCATGTGGGATTCCCTACCATATATCCTAGCGATTTTCTGCTAGGAATGACTGGATACAATACTCTGGAAGTGAGGCGAGCTGTCTCTCTGGCAGAGTTTGTATTCGGTATTCTCAGAGGGTTTAAACACGATCCAGAGGTATTAGAACAGGTTTTATTGTATGTACCTAATAATTATGTTCGTGCACGGTCACATAGCTTATTCGCGCCACCGAATACTAGAACATCTGCAGCGTATTATGCACCGGTTAATCGGTCACTACGTCTGCTCAATATCATCGTTGAAAATGAAAAAACATTGGAACTGTTTTGCTGCTCTAAACAGCAATTTCACAGAGCGGCTATAGACTGCGCTGAAAGCCTAGCTAATTCGTAAGCTTATTTTTAAGGCGATTGTTAAATTTTGTAGTTATTTAATTCATTTTATAATTATTATTTCCAATTATTCTTATTACTCAAATTTATGGATTCATATTTATTAATCATTTTTAAAATTGACATATTATTAATTAATTTTGTGATTGTTACTAATTATTATTTATAATGGTTTATTTTTGATTTTTTTTCTTTTTAATTGACATTTAATTTTTATGATTACTATGAATTTGTTCCTAATTCTTAATCAATTTATTTGGAATTCAAATTGTTTTTTTTGTTTTTAGACATTGTTAATAATTTAATTTTGTTATTGATACTTCATATAATTATCTAATTATCATGTCTTTATTTCATGCATGAATCAAAATTATTTAATTGTTATGCGCATTGGGTGACTGTAATGCATAATAATTGTAATCGTAAATAAATAAATAAATAAAAGTCTTAATTTATTATTACATGTATTATGATACTGTTCAATTTGTTCAGGTGTTCGGTCACCCCACACAATTTTATTGTATAAATGTGTCCTTGTTACTTTCTTATATCTAACTGTGCTAAAATCACATTCGACTTCCATGGGAAAGTGATCTGACCAGAAGACATCGTACCGAACTTTTATTTTATTTATAATTTTTCTACCTAATTCTGTACTGACACAATGATCAAGCCACCGAAAACAACCATGACTGTCACTTAAAAATGTATAGGTACCTGAATTGAGTCCCAGGTGCTCTATATCAGCACATCGCCATTGCTGCTCCGCACAAAAGTTCATTAGCTCTTCATAAAAGAGACCGCCAGGGTGGGCATTGAAGTCACCGAGGACAAGAACTGATTCATTGTTACTGCTGTCAACAATCGCACATATTTCGCTCAAGCACTGTGTAAATTCGACCAGGTTTTCACTGGATTCAGTAGGCATGAAAAAAAATCATAAAAAAAATAAAAAAATATCAAAATTCAAAAATGTTTTGAAGGATAAGTTGCCACTAATAGTATACACGGAAAATGATCCTAACAAACTATATGGTGATCTTTTTAATGTAATGTCTGAAGAATTTAATAACATATTTGAACAAAAAGTGGTTAAAGTCAGAAACAATATTAAATTTTGTGAATGGGCTACCAAAGGTATTTATAAAAGTCGAAATACACTATATGATTTGTATGCTCAAAAATCGTATAGACGGGATGGCAATTTTACAGAACACGTTAGACAGTATTCCAAAATCTTCAAGAAAGTCTGTAAGGTAGCCAAGTCTAACTACATAAATAATAAAATTAAAAATTCTACCAACAAGTGTAAAACTGTTTGGAACATTGTCAACAAAGAGACTGGCAAAATAAAAGTTAAAGAAAACGACTACTCTTTGAAATGTAATAATAATATATTAACTTCAAATCAAGATGTTGCTAATGCATTTGGAAACTTTTTTACTAATGTTCCCATTGATATGACTGCCTCTCTCAATTCATCAGCCTCAGAATCCATAAGATTACTTGAGGATAATGTACAGCCCTGTGAGCATGCATTTAAATTTTGTCACATTACCCCAGATGACATTATTCGAACATTCAAACGTTTAAATATTAAGAAATCTGAGGATCTCTGGGGAATGTCCACTCAAATTGTTCTTCCTATTTTGGATACTGTTGCTGCTCACCTGGCTATAGTTTTTAATGAAAGTATAGAGAGTGGTATTTTCCCAGACTTATTGAAACTTGGCAAACTTATACCTTTATTTAAATCAGGAGATAATCGTGAGCCTGGGAATTACAGACCAATCTCTATTCTGCCAGTATTGAGTAAAGTGTTTGAAAAGATCATGTCAAATCAGCTGCTCGCACATCTTAATAAGTTCCACATTCTACATAAGAAGCAATACGGGTTCACCGCCGGAATGTCCACTACAGACGCAGGAATCGCGCTCGTGAAATACATATTTGAGGCTTGGGAGACGTCTCAGGACGCTATCGGTGTGTTTTGCGACCTCTCCAAAGCATTTGATTGTGTTGATCATCAGACACTGCTGCTCAAATTAAATCATTATGGTATTAAAGAGAAGGCTCTGCAAATGGTAGAATCATACCTTAGTAATAGAACTCAAACGGTGGATGTAAATGGCACAAAATCAAATGCATTTGATGTAAAAATGGGCGTGCCCCAGGGTTCAATTTTGGGTCCTCTCTTATTCTTGGTATACATCAATGATTTGCCTGATTTGGTAGAAAAATTTGCCAACGTAGTACTGTTTGCCGACGATACCTCACTTATTTTTAAAGTTGCTAGGTATAAAGACAAAATTGATGATGTTAATAATGCTCTCTCTGCAATTTTGAACTGGTTTACTACAAATAATCTCCTTCTTAACTCATACAAAACTAAATGTATTAAATTCACGTTACCCAATGTCAGGCAAGTCCATGCTGATGTAGTCATAAAGGATAAAACCCTAGTTTATGACAATGATACTGTTTTTCTTGGTATTACCATTGATTCAAAGTTGCAATGGGGCCCTCATATAACGAAACTAGCTCGCAGACTCAGTTCCGCAGCTTATGCGGTTAGGAGAATAAGACAGATAGCGGACGAGACAACTGCTAGGCTCGTTTATTTTAGTTATTTCCATAGCATTATGTCATATGGCATATTGCTTTGGAGTAAAGCAGCTGACATTGATAAAATTTTTGTATTACAAAAGAGAGCCATTAGATCAATTTACAATTTGGGTTCTAGGGATTCACTCCGTGAGTTATTTAAGGAGATAAACATCCTCACTGTCGCTTCTCAATATATTTATGTAAATATTATGTACGTCCGTAAAAATATTTCGAATTTTACAAAAGTATGTGATATAACTAATGTCAACTTGCGGAACAAAAACAAATTGGTTATTCCAAAACATAGACTGGGGAAGGTCAATAATTCGTTTGTCGTAAACTGCATCCGCTACTACAATAAGTTGCCGGAATCGGTCCTGATTTTACCCGACACTAAATTCAAACAGCTTATTAAGACCACCTTATGTAAAAAGGCTTACTACAGGACCGACGATTACCTTAATGATAAAAATGTATGGCAAATTCTCGGCACAGGATCTTATCTTTACAAGTAGTATTGTGGATATACATATTTAGACTTTATACAATACTAGCTGTCCCGGCGAACTTCGTACCGCCTAACAATCAATGAATGTCGTGGTACATATTAGCTGAACTAAATTTATGATTTTATGGAATTAAACCAATGAATAGTAGAAAATAATAGAGAAGCTCGATGGCGTCATTGCGCGTGTCAGTCTAATTGAACACGCAAGTTAAGCAACGTCGACCGTAGCCTGTACACGGATGGGTTTATATTACCTCGAGCTCCTCCGTGATTCGAAAGACACGTTAAGCCGTCGGTCCCGGTTGTTATCATTAGCTCATCTTGAGCTCCTCCGTGCTTCGGAAGGCACGTTAAGCCGTCGGTCCCGGTTGTTATCATTAGCTCATCTTGAGCTCCTCCGTGCTTCGGAAGGCACGTTAAGCCATCGGTCCCGGTTGTTATCATTAGCTCATCTTGAGCTCCTCCGTGCTTCGGAAGGCACGTTAAGCCGTCGGTCCCGGTTGTTATCATTAGCTCATCTTGAGCTCCTCCGTGCTTCGGAAGGCACGTTAAGCCGTCGGTCCCGGTTGTTATCATTAGCTCATCTTGAGCTCCTCCGTGCTTCAGAAGGCACGTTAAGCCGTCGGTCCCGGTTGTTATCATTAGCTCATCTTGAGCTCCTCCGTGCTTCGGAAGGCACGTTAAGCTGTCGGTCCCGGTTGTTATCATTAGCTCATCTTGAGCTCCTCCGTGCTTCGGAAGGCACGTTAAGCCATCGGTCCCGGTTGTTATCATTAGCTCATCTTGAGCTCCTCCGTGCTTCGGAAGGCACGTTAAGCCGTCGGTCCCGGTTGTTATCATTAGCTCATCTTGAGCTCCTCCGTGCTTCGGAAGGCACGTTAAGCTGTCGGTCCCGGTTGTTACCATTAGTTCATCTTGAGCTCCTCCGTGCTTCGGAAGGCACGTTAAGCCATCGGTCCCGGTTGTTATCATTAGCTCATCTTGAGCTCCTCCGTGCTTCGGAAGGCACGTTAAGCCGTCGGTCCCCGTTGTTATCATTAGCTCATCTTGAGCTCCTCCGTGCTTCGGAAGGCACGTTAAGCCATCGGTCCCGGTTGTTATCATTAGCTCATCTTGAGCTCCTCCGTGCTTCGGAAGGCACGTTAAGCCGTCGGTCCCGGTTGTTATCATTAGCTCATCTTGAGCTCCTCCGTGCTTCGGAAGGCACGTTAAGCTGTCGGTCCCGGTTGTTATCATTAGCTCATCTTGAGCTCCTCCGTGCTTCGGAAGGCACGTTAAGCCATCGGTCCCGGTTGTTATCATTAGCTCATCTTGAGCTCCTCCGTGCTTCGGAAGGCACGTTAAGCCGTCGGTCCCGGTTGTTATCATTAGCTCATCTTGAGCTCCTCCGTGCTTCGGAAGGCACGTTAAGCCATCGGTCCCGGTTGTTATCATTAGCTCATCTTGTGCTCCTCCGTGCTTCGGAAGGCACGTTAAGCCGTCGGTCCCGGTTGTTATCATTAGCTCATCTTGAGCTCCTCCGTGCTTCGGAAGGCACGTTAAGCCGTCGGTCCCGGTTGTTATCATTAGCTCATCTTGAGCTCCTCCGTGCTTCGGAAGGCACGTTAAGCCGTCGGTCCCGGTTGTTATCATTAGCTCATCTTGAGCTCCTCCGTGCTTCGGAAGGCACGTTAAGCTGTCGGTCCCGGTTGTTATCATTTAATGACAGTCGTTAAGTTAAGTCAATGGCCTTTAGGCGGTTCGAAAACACTGGCCTCCGCCAACCCGCAGATGAGCAGCGTGTTGGAGTACGCTCTAAACCCCTTCGGTTGAGGGAAGACCCGTATCCATAAAAACTGAAGATTTCATAAAAATAAAGATTTCCTTATTGTTAATTTTTTTTAAAAAAACGTTTTGTTTTATTTTCTTTAGTTTTGAAATAGGTTTTATCATTTTGGTGATTTGTAATTGTCATTTCTTTTGATGTTTACTCTGATTTGATTCTTGCGCTCGAACCCCATGGGAAAAGCGTTTTCACCCCTATCGATTTGACATTTTTAAATTTTCATAACAAATCACAGACAACTTTCGCGACATAAAAGTGACACCAATCGATTTGACGTTTTGATATTTGACAACCAATAAATATCGTAATCCCTTTTTCAACTGACACTTTCATTTGTATGGGAAAATGTTTTTTCTTTTATTTTATTTTTTCGAGAATTTTCCAATGTTTTTAAGAGTTATTCTGCTATTCGGGACGGAAACAAATCCAACAAATCAAAAACCATGGCAATCGGTCCAGCCGTTCTCGAGTTATAAGTGTTGTAACAAACACGACTTTCTTTTATATATATAGATGTATATACACTCTATACTATGATTTTTTATATTTTTATTTTTTTTACTATTTTATTTTACTTATTTTTTTATTTTTTATTTTCTCTCTTATTTTGGTTGACATACCATTTTTTTTATTGTACATTGACATTCTTTTTATTGTATTATGATAATATTGTATGGCTATTTAAAAAAAAAGACCTATATTGACAGAGTTTCTTTCGGCATTTCTTCTCGTCAATGGTCATTCCGAAATGCTGGTAGATAAAAAAAATACCTAATTGTAAAAGACGTGTCTAAGTGCCCGCGAGGGCCCACAGAATAAAGAATTTTGACTTTGACTTTGACTTTGACATGTAAACACAGACTATCAAGACCGTGCACTCACTTTTTTTTTTTTTTTTTTTTTTTTTTTTTATACTAGTATGGGTGGCAGACAAGCATACGGCCCGCCTGATTTGAAGCGGTTACCGTAGCCATATTAACGCTCGCAACATAAAATATTGCTCGCGCGCCGCCACCCCCGCTGCCAACGCAGCATCTCCTTCCTTTCTTTCTGGTGACCTCACTCACTCGCAGGAACACAACAACCCTCAAGGGAATTGTCATTTAGCTGCGGTATTCTATGAGGTGGAGGTACATTCCCCAGTCGGGTAGCTTACAATTACGCTCCCTACCTCTCTTTTCGCCAGAGCTTCGTTCGTCAGTCAGCAGGGTGCACCACGTGCAGGTGAAGTTGGCTTTGGTTCAAAGATCTTGATGGACCACTTGCACCCCACTATCTATCACAGCCTTACACGCTATTATACGATTGCTGTCACAACCTAACACAGTTACAGATGAAAACACATTTTTTCGCCATAGAATGGCCACGCCACCATAAGGTCTTCCTCTCAAAACTCCCACTGACGTATCCACCGCAGACTTCCCAGTATATGCATAGTCATCACTTATTGTTCCCAACGTAAAATATCCGCCTTTTCACATAGAGATCTTACACAATCCATAGAGCGTTTTAATCCCTTGCAGTTAAAGCTTATCATCTTGCTATATTTTTTACCATCCATTGTTATTGCTGTTTGTTTGTTTTCGTACTCAGGTGTTTATCCGCGGTTTGATACTTCATGTGTACAAACCGTCGAAAAACAATCCCTGTAGGCCACAATGATTCGTTCAGAAATACAGGCAATCTATAACTCGGAACAAAGAATTTAAAGGCTTCATACCTATACTCATTTCTAATAGACATCTTAATAAGTGTCACCTGTTCTCCTGTTTTTTTTTAATATATAATCAGTAATGTCCCGATCAGCTGTTTCTTTATGCACATTGGTAATATAATATATATGGGAATTCTTCTCTCTGCCGCCTTAAATTTAAATTCATGATCACAGCTCGCATTGCCAATTTTTCCTGTAAAATTGTTTTTCTTACGCCTCTGCTTTTGTACTAGGGTCCAATTTTCATCGTTTTTGTTGTCATTAATGTTCTGGCATTTATTCTGGTTGCGAACAATGTCCGCCATAGATAATTTCTTTGGAGAAACGTAACCATTTGTGCTATCATTACATAACAGCAATGACTCCGGCCCATTCCTCAACTGTATATTTGAAATCGGTTGAGCCTCTTGACTAACCTGCAGCGGTGGCAATAGCTGGTTGTCACCGCCCGTATTCCCACGCTTCATCTCGAACGACGCAGATGACGAACTATTACTATGAGATTTTTTATTAACGTTGCTGTCAGATTGTTGTTGTTGTCTAAGTACTGGCGAGTCATCCGACTTCGTTGTGCCGCTGCTACCATTCATTATGAAACCCATTGGTCCGCTATCCAACTCACAGTCATCGTGAAGATACCCTCCTCTTTTTTTGTTAATGTTGCACTCAAAGTTATTCACAATCGATGCCAACTTAATATTTTCAAGTTCTAGCTGCAAGTGATTTACTTGTTCGGTCGTCGCGTAGTCATTTTTGATAACTTTTACATCGTTTTGCAACAGAATTATATCCTTCAACAGTCGTGAAACATCGACGTGATCGAACGTTATTGGCGGTAGACGGTGTAATTCTTTCGCCACAAATATTGGAATTTTCTCAGGGTCCACTCCTTTCATAGTGCTGATAATATCTTCAATATTACGCTGACATTTTCTATCACCTTTCCGCGTTACTTTCTTGACCGTTGAAATGGAGTCAAAAAGTAAATCCTTCGCCATTTCAATTTCCTTGTCAGTGAAGGCAGATACACACAAACGCGATATGCTCTCTTCATCCATTACATCCATTTTCGATTGAACGAAAGCTAGCGCCTCATTAATCACTATATTACAGTGAACACACTTTACAGCGGTTGACGAGGACATTATAATATCATAACAATAAACACACGGGAGAAGCGCGTGTGGCGGTTAAGACGTCACGCGCCGCACTAATGCTGTGCAAATAGCTAAAATAAACTAAACTCGCAGTGTCAACATCAGTCAGTTGACGTATTTTCCTTACGACGTACGCTGCTGAGCTGAGTCTACCTGATAACTTTTCTATATGTGGGCCCCTAATATTGTAATTTAGAGTCTAATGTTATACCAAGGAAGACAACCTTATTGACCAATTCCAATCTTTCATTGTCCATTACCGTGTGTTGAAAGATTGGAATTAGTTAATACTTGTTTATAAGGCTCGACCGAGATCTCGGTCTCTGTCTCGGTCTCGGCATTCTCGGCTACAAATCTAACCGAGAAATCTGTCTCGGTTCTCGGCTAAAATCGCCGAGATTCTCGGCCATAACCAAGACAGTTTCGTCGCTTTGTTTGTGTCAGCATTGAGTGCGTGCGTAGCGGATGGTGCATCCACATATGCCGCCGGCTTTGCCGCCGACATTGCCGCCGACATGCAGACTGCTTTGGCGCTAGCTTACCGCGCGAGCCGCGTAAAACCGAGAGTGCCGGCGGTTTGGCCGCCGGCTTCGCCGCCGGCCGTGCCGCCGGCCGTGCCGCCGGGTATTTATTTAACATTGCAACCATAGTTAAAAAAAAAAAAAGTTAAGGGAATCTTTTTCGGGAGCTAATATAAAAAGACCTGAAGCGTTACAAATCTCGAGAAAGCCACGTAAAGTTGGCCATGCGAAAAACAACCAGTCCTAAGCTTGACCAGCGAATTTTAGTGATTTCTTTATTGTCATAGCAAAGCAAGTGGTCACAGAGAACTGTGTACGTTTAAAATTAAAATTGATTTTTTTTTGAGAAGGATGGTATACGCGGAATTAATACAGTTTCACCGGCACCACTCCCAGTGAGAATCTAAGCTTCAATTATATTTCGCTGCCAAGCATTGACTTTGCTTCAGGCAGGAGATTTTCCCCAAATTTATTAATATTCTTGAAAACTCTTGGGCACGTAAAATTCTATCTACAGCTTCTAGTGCCTTACTGTTGGCCATTTCGCATTCATCTCAAACGATTAGACAGCAATCCTGAAACACCTTCGCTTTGTCACAGTTTCGTGTCACAGAGCATGTCGGTGTTTCAATTCTGTTTAAATCGAGTAGGATATTGAACATTGTATTTGCGTCTTTCCGCCTAGTAGTAATGTGGCTGCAATACCTGGCGATGCTGCTGCGAGATCTTATTTTGGCGCCTGATTTCAGCGTGGATTGCTCTCGTCAGGTATGTTTTCCAGTCCCTCCCCTCGTTACTTAAAACACTTTCTGGCACCAAATCAAATAAACTCTGATCTTGCTACATGGCGTCCCGCAAATGCACGTAGGTAGTCTTCTGGTTTGTGCGAATATATACCAATCGTTCTATTTCAATTTTAGCGTACACACACGTCTATAATAAACTTCTAACTTGTAGCAGGTAAGAATAAAAGTAGCACCCCGCGTTATTCAATATTTTGTTAATCTATTTATTGTTATTTTAAGTAACTTTTTTAGTTCTATTTGTTATTATAGCGTGTTTCTGTGACTTTTTTTTTAAACTATAATTTATTGTAAACACGTGTTGTTTTTATGCAAATAAATTTAACTTTGTTCTGCATCAGGTGTGCCAAATCTTGGATTTTTATACCTCAACAAAAAATCCTCATCAGGCTGAAGAGCTTTTGCTAAGGAGTCATTTTTAAATTTCTTATAGTTTACCTGAACTATTATGGTTCTGGATCAGGTGTTCCAAATTTTGGATTTTTATACCTCAATAAAAAATGGTCATCAGATTGAACAACTTTTGCTAAAGCGTCATTTTTATATTTCTTATACTTTACCTGAACCATTATAGTTCTGCATCAGGTGTTCCAAATCTTGGATGTTTATACCTCAACAAAAAATGCTCATCAGGCTGAACATCTTTTGCTAAGGTGTCATTTTTATATTTCTTATAGTTTACCTGTACCATTAAGGTTCTGCATCAGGTGTTCCAAATCTTGGGTTTTTATACCTCAACAGAAAATGCTCATCAGGCTAAACAACGTTTGCTAAGGCGTCATTTTTATATCTCTTATAGTTTACCTGAACCATTATGGTGCTGCATCAGGTGTTCCACTTTCCAAAATCAATTATACCCTATATTTTGCCCAGGCTTAACAGCTATATAACAAAAAAAGTTTCATTCGAATCCGTCCAGTACTTCCAGAGATTAGCGTGTACAAACAGACATACAGACATACAGACAAACAGACAGACTTTTTTTAAAAAATTCTTACTCTATTACTATATCTACATCGCCTCCAATTGTTGTTTTGTAAATATATTCAATGTACTGACACATTATTTTTACTGTTTTATTATATGTATAGAAGAAGATAATAGATAGACAGCAAGTTACTGAAATAACAAGAATTTGTTCAAAGAAAAAAATAGAAATTAAGTACATATCAGACGCTAGGAATGTTGTACGTGGAGTTCCCCAAGGAAGCGTCTTAGGACCATTGCTTTTTATACTATAATATCATCTGCCTAGTGTTACAACCCAAGCAATGATACTTTTCGCTGATGACAGTACTATTTGTGTAAATAAATAGTAATAACCTAGATGACCAAGAAAAAAATATAAATGACGCTATAAATAATGTAGTAAAATGGCTTGACATTAATGATTTAAAAATAAATTTAAAAAAGACTAGTGTTATGCACTGTAAACCGGGGACATACTCAACAAATATGACAATAAAATATGATGATGTTAAATTGGATTCTATAAAACATGCAAAATTTTTAGGAATTACAATAGATAACCAACTTACTTGGAAGGAACAAGCAGATGATATCTGCAAAAAACTTAACAAATCTGCATTTGCGCTATATAAATTGCGAAAAATTGCAAAAACTGATGCAACACTGACAGCTTTCCATGGAGTTGTAGCATCAGTGCTATGGTATGGGATTATCTTTTGGGGCAACTGTTCAAATTGGGATAACATATTTAGGGCACAAAAACGCTGCATACGTGCTATGTATGATATGAACATTATAGAGCGGGCGCTGTTTGGAGTTGAGTGTGCAAAATATGAGGACCGCATTCTATAAACAGTTTTGAATTCAGAAAAGCTTGTAGAATATGATTCTGAATGTTACCAGGAAGTTTCTTGGTCCAATTTTTTTTTATACCCCATTCCCTTGGATATCGAGTAAATGGACTGAACAAATGCTTTACAACAATTTTAAACATTGTTTTATTGAAAATTTTCAATTGTTTCTTATGATTAACCCCTCGTCTGCCAGAGAAGTTTTTCGGCGACGGAGGTTCCAAAGGGGTATGTTGGGGTTAATTAGGTTAAGTTAGGAGCCCCTAGGTGAATTTCAGTTTTATTGGATTTTCCTAAGTTAGTTAAAATTAACTTTGAAAAGTTAGGTTAGGTTAGGTTTTTTCTTGTATTTTCGGTTAATTTAGGTTAGGTTAGGTTATAGGTTAGGTTAGGTTAGGTTTTTTTTTTTTTTTTTTTTTTTTTTTTTTTTATCCGAATCATCTCCAACGGTAGTCGGAGGCTTTGTTTTGTTTTTTAATTAATTTTGTTTAACTATTTTTAATTTGGAATCATTCCCTGATGGATAATGTATGATGGTAAGTCTATACTTTGGTATAGTATTTTCTTAATAACTTTCTATTTATTTATTGTTTATCTTTTCGGTTCTAATATAATTTTTACATAGTTTAAACTATGTAATCTTATATTGTTCTTATACTATTTTTAGTTTTGTTTATTTTATGCTTTTTACTGTATAGTATTATTAATATATTACCTAGTATATATTTTACTAATACTTATCTGGTCTTGTTTCTTTTTAGTACGTCTTTTGCTATTTCTGTGCTGTATGCTATAAACTTTTTTCTATATGTCTTATTTTCTAATAGCTCATAGAAGTTATCTTTGTGGATTTTTATACCTAGTTCTATCTCTATGTCTATTCTTTTCTTGATGTATTTTGGACAATCTGCTAGTAAATGCTCAACATTTTCCTCCTTTTCAGGATCACAGATGCAGCTCGGGTTGTCTTTGCACTTAAATCTATAGAGATAGCTTGAAAATCCACCGTGTCCGGTAAGTATCTGTACCAAAATAGGGTTGAGTTGTATTTTTTTCAATATCTGGTACGCCTTTCCCACGTCTGGTAAAAATAATTTTGTGCCTGCAGCGGTATCACCCTCCATGTATCTGTCGTTCCATTTTTTCAGCGTGTCAAGGCGGAATTGCTGTCTGAGGTACGCGGCTGGGCACCTGTCATAGTCTGGCGCAGTCTTCCGATACAGAGCTGCCTGCTTGGCCAGCTCGTCCGCTCGCTCATTTCCAGTCACCCCCCTATGTGCCCTAATCCAGAACAAGCGGATGGTTTTGCCTTTTTCTTTGATAGTTGTTAAGTTTTTCTTGATAGCTACCACGAGGGGGTGAAAGGAATCCCGAGCACACACCAAGTCCAATGACGATCTTGAGTCGCTGAATACATTGGAAGTCTCGATTTTGTGTTCCAGTGACACCATTGTTGCGCGGTATAGTGCATACAGTTCTGCCTGGAAGACCGTACAGTAGGAGTGCAATCCAAATTTTTTACAGAATGTCTCGCGTTCATTGTACCAGCATGATATTGCGGCTCCTACTTTCCCTTGGATTTTACTCCCATCTGTATAAATTTGCAGTCCTGTTATTTTGTGGTCCTGCAACGTTTTAGTTTCTGTGTCCTCCAGGCATTCATATGTTGCTTCGATCTCTGAGGCCGGATGTTGTGCTGTCGTGAAACAAACCCTGCCTTCTACCTCTCGGTCTCCTATTACTTCTTGTGGCTTTCCTCTTCTTGCCTCATAGAGGCGTGCCACCTCTTGCACCCTAAGGTCTAAAGGGAGCAGTCTCGCCAGTATCAGGGACGCATGCAAGGAAACTGTGCGATAACTTTTGCACAGTTTTTGTGCGAAGCCCCGCTGTACCACGTAAAGCTGTTTTTGAATGCTTCTCTTATCCGCAGCCGGGGCCCACACACTCGCGGCATACAGAATCACCGGCTCGATGACGGCAACGTATATTGTTCTGATGATCTCCGGATTCAATCCCCACTCGATTTAGCCATTCTCGATATTTGTCTATAAATGTTTGTTGCTTTCCGGCAGACAGCTGAGACGTGCTTCTGGAAAGTCAATTTGTTGTCAACTGTCAATCCCAGCAACTTCATCTCTTCTACCAGCTCTATGTTCGTCCCGCCCATGTGGATGCGTGGGGTGTCATACTTTAGCTTTTTGGTTATAACCATAGCATTTGTCTTATGACGTCTTATTACACTTCTGATTTCCTACGGTCACGAGAGGGAGTTCGTTGTAGTGTTTGCGCTTCATGGTGGTTTTGTTTGTGCTGCCGTTTAGCAGGGCTCCAAGTCCCGGTGAGACCTGTACAGTACTTTTCGTCCTGTCGTTGCAGAAGGCAATCCCTGCTCGTTCCGAATTTTCATCCATGAACAGGGCGACTCCTCTTACTCGCAGATTTGGCTGTCCCACTTCACCACAGTGGAGCAGGTCAAAGATTTTGTGTATGGGTGTTGTGTTTGTGTCTATGATTTGTGTTGGTGTTGGTGTGGTGGGTGTTGGTGGTTGTGGTGTGCTGTTTGTGTGAGTCGCCGTTTTCGCTACTTTCTCGATGTAGTCGAGCAGTCTGGGACGTGATTTCTTGCACTCCAGAATGTGTGGGATGTTTTTCTCTCCAGAATCAGATCGATGGAGCACTGCAGGTTAAATCTCTCGTGTTGGAAACGAGGGCAGTCGAACAGGATGTGCCACACCGACTCACTGACGAGGGGGTCGCACTCGCATGCTGGGCTGGGCCTGAGTTTGAACCTGTAGAGGTACTCCCCGAAGCCGCCGTGCCCGGTCAGGATCTGCACTTGTAGACGGGTCAATTTCGTTCCTCTTACAATGCGGTAGGCTGTGTGCACATCTGGGAGGAACGCTCTTGTTATTGAGCCCGTTTCGGAGGAGTCGTAGCGGGCTTGCCATTTCTGGACTGACTCCTCTCGGATCTTTTTCCTGACATACGATAGTGGGACCTCCGCGTAGTCGGCTGTGCCTTTCTCCTTGGCTGCTGTTTTTGCCAGTTCGTCCGCTCTCTCGTTTCCTGGTGTTCCTGCGTGTGCTCTGAGCCAGAAAAGCCTCACTGTTCTGCCCTGCTTTCCGATCCGAGCAATGTCCTCCTTCATGGCCGCAGCCAGGGGGTGGAGCAGCTTTGGGTTAGCCAGTAGCTCGAGCGAGGATCTTGAGTCGCTGAGAATATTGACCGTTTCTCCGTTACTGTCCCTTGCCCTGACTATGGCCCTGTGGAGGGCGTACATCTCTGACTGGAAAACCGTGCAGGTTGGGTCGAGGCCGAAGGTCTCATTGGTTACTTCTCTTCCGCCCTCCCACCACGTTAGGGCCGCCCCGACTTTTCCCTCCATTTTGCTTCCGTCTGTGTATATCTGCGGTCCCGCAATATGGTGGGTCCCTTGGGTCGAGGGGTCCATGTCTTCGAGGAGCTCGTATTCTGTTGTTATTTGTGTGGCAGGGTGCGGGAAGTCATGGAAATGCACCCTTTTTTCGAGTCTCCTGCCTGGTGGTAGAAATGCGGTCGAGAAGCCCCTCTTGGCCTCGTAAAGTGTGGCATTTTCTTGGATTCTCAGGTCCAGTGGGAGCGTTCCAGATAGAACCATGGCTGACGTTAGTGATGTAGTTCTATAGGCCTTGCAGATTTTTTGGGCAAAACCTCTCTGAAGCGCCTCCAGCTGTTTCCTGTTCATCTGGAGTTGTGTTGCTTGTGACCAGGCGCACGCTCCGTACGTGACGATTGGTTCTACGACTGCTACATAAATTGTCCTGACAATTTCCCCGTTGAGTCCCCAGGTAACCTTAGCTGCGCACGCCAGTTGTTTGTAGATGGCGGTGGCCTTTTTACATACTGCCGCCACGTGTGATTTGAAGTTAAGGTTCCTGTCTATTATGAGCCCTAGGATTTTGATTTCGTCTACCAGTGCCAGTTGGGTGTTTGACATGTGAATAACTGGGGGGCTGAACTTCAACTTGCTGGTTAGCAGCATAGCATGTGTCTTATGCGCTGCGAAGTTCAGTTTGTTCTTTTCCCCCCATTCTACAATTTTGCTTAGCACTGGATTGATGGATTCCTCCATTTGGGCTATGGACTCCCCGGAGAACACCAGGACGCCGTCGTCCGCAAACGCCTGGCAGTATACTTCCTCACTCGACAGCTCTTGTAGCAGGGGATCCAGTATGAGGTTCCAGAAGGTCGGCCCGCCGATGGATCCTTGGACGCAACCCTTCGTGGTATTCCTGTCACTAGTTGCCCCTGCATAATGCACTGTTATTTTCCTTCCTGTGAGGTATGAGTTTACCGCCTTGTACAGATTTTTTGGACATTTCCTGGTCACAAGTTGATGTTTAAGAGCCGGCCACCACGCGTTGTCGAAGGCTCCCTCTATGTCGAGCGAAACTATTATGACCGTTTTCCTCTTGTTGAGTTCGGTACGGATGTGTTTCGTCAGGTCATAGAGGGCGTCCTCGGTTCCGCGCTGCGGCATGAAGCCGTACTGTTTTGTGCTGAGAGTTGGAAGAAGGTGCCATTGCAGCCGTCCCATTAAAAGTTTCTCTAAAGTTTTCCCCATGACTGATAGTAGGCCTATGGGTCTGTAGGACTTAGGGTGGGTATAGTCATCTTTTCCTGGTTTCTTTAGGATGACTACATGGGCTGTTTTCCACAGCTTGGGGAAGTAAGAGATGGCGAGGCATTTATTTGCGATCGCCATGAACACCTCCTTTTCGTTGCGGATTGCCCTGGCGCAAATGTCGGCTGTGAATCCGTCCGATCCTGGAGCTTTTTTGGGGTTTTGTGCTCTGAGCACTGCTTCCACTTCTGCTTCTGTGAAGGGCGGATCATCTGCCGGCAGATCTTCGTCCGGATTCATGTTCTCCACTCGGAGTCTGAGTTGCGTGTGTGGCGGTTTGTCTGTTTCTACGTCATCATTTGGGTAAAAAGTTTCGGCGAGAAGGTTAGCCGATTCTTCGGGGCAGAGTGTTTTGCCTTCTATATTTCTCAGGAGTATATCGTCTTCTCTCCTGGTTGTTCTCCTGATGACTCTGTAGATTCCGTCCCACATGCTCTCCCTGTCCTGTGTTGAACAAAATTTTTTCCAGCTCTCTGTTTGAGCCTCGGCGGTTTTTTGTACGTATTCCGCTTTGGCTTGGTGGTATTCTTGCAGTACTGCTTCTACCCTGATGGGGGCTGCGTTCCGGATCCTGCGCTTTTTCCTAAGCACGTCATTTTTCAGATCCTGGAGCGCTTGTGTCCACCAGGGTGGCGTGGGTTTTCTTCCTTTTTGGCCTATCTTCGGGATTGCGGATTCGCACGCCTCCTCGATTGCTGATGTGTAGGCTTCTATTAGGACTTCCATCTCCTCTCCACTCTTCACCTTCTCGATCGCACCGACACTGATGTTGTGCTCTTGTAGGGACTTGTGTAGTTGTAGACTGAATCCTTCCCAGTTCGCCTTTTTGGTGTTGTACCTCCTAGTCCTTGGGGGGCGCTGCGGCTGCAGGCGCTCCCCCAATACCAGTGTGTAGGTAATGGCGTTGTGGTCAGATGTGGTTAGGTTTCTGTCTACTTTCCACTCTTGTATTTTCCCTAGCAGGGGGGCTGAACATGCGGTAACGTCCACGTGACTCTTGCATAGTTTGCCCTGTCGGTACTCTTCAAAAGTTGGTGTGTCGCCGGTGTTGAGGATTTGGTAGTCCATCTCGTTCAGGAAGGAATTGTACGCCTCACCTCTCTGGTTCTCCGACTCGCTCCCCCACCAGTGGCTCCATGCGTTGATGTCTCCCCCTATCAGGATGTTGGGTGTGTTCAGGCTCTGGCATGCTGCTTTTGCGCGTTCGATGTAAGGGTCGATTTGCTGGTCTCCTTCGAAGTAGACAGACACAACTCCAAGTTTTAGGGTTCCGGCCTCCAGTAGTACCGCTGCCTCCGTCTCGGTGACAAGCTGCGGGTCTTGAATGACCCTCAGCTTGTCCCCGAATACGATGATTGCGGCCTTTACTGGTTTTTGCCTGTTGAGGGTGCACTGGATGATTTTAGCGCCTGGGATTTGCTTAACCATGCCAGTCTTGCCCACGTAGGGTTCCTGGACCAGTGCTATGGTTATCCCTTTTTCCTCCACTACTTGCAGTAGTTCGGCTGTGGCCTGCTTGGAGCGTCTCAAGTTTGCCTGGATGAAACGCAATCTTGTGTGCCTTGTCGTATTCTGGAGGCGATTCCCTTCATCGCCTGTTGCGTTAGCAGTATGCGATCCTGGACCGCGCTATGCTGTCCCATATATGTCGCTGTGGGCATACATCACTGTATGCCATATGGGGTTCTCCTTCCTCTTGTTTCGCCAGTCTGCAATTTCTGCATCTGGGTGGGCGGTTTTCTTTCCGGGCGGGGCACTCTTGCCAGGAGTGGGCACCACTGCAGTAATTGCAGTACTGCCCACCCTCCTTGCAGAGTGTCTTTGTGTGCCCGTAGCCCAGGCACTTGGCGCATTGGACGAGTGGCGATTGGTCCTCTACTCGGTTCCTACCTAGACCGATGTGGACGGTGCCCGCTTCCGTTAGGCGCTTGTGTGTCTGCGGCGAGACCTCGAGGACTGGATGGCATTGTAGAGTGTTTCGTGTGCGTCTCCGGTATCTGATCCTCAGAACCTCCTCTTGTTGCCCTTCGAAGAGGTGTTTGTTTTGGGCTTTGAGGTTTTCCAGGATCTCGGAGTCTGTTAAGTAGTCCATGACGTTGACTATTCTGATGAGGGGGTTTGACATTTTGGGTATAGTTATTTGAAGCGATGTGTTTTTTTAAATTTCGTTCTGGAGGCATTTTTTGCTCTCCTCCGACTCGCAGCTGAGCACGACCTTCCGGTTTTTTGCTTTTCTGACACGGTCCACTTTAATACCGGACTTAAAGTCCACAGTGGTCCGTATCTCATCGATCACTTTGTCCCCGGTTTTTGTGGGGTCCGTTGAAGTGACGATGATGGTGTGGGCCGGCCTTTTTGGTTTGGCCGCTGCTGCTGCGTAGGTTGCTTTGGTCGGAGGTGAGGTGTGTTTGTTTTTGATTGAGGAGTTTATAAACACCAGGGTCTTGCTTAGATCCTCTGCTTTGCTGACGACATCCGCGACGTCGGCGCGCAGGGGGGTTATTAGGTCCCCCAGCTGCGCCGCCGTCTCGGAGACCGCCATCTCAGTTCCGATCCCGACAAGGCCCGGCGTTGGACCATTATTTATCAGCGTGAGATCCTTGATCTCCTCTACTTCCCTCAGGATGACATTTGTTTTTTCTATTATGGGCGCCGTTACTGCCTGTAATTCGTCCCTCACCTCATGTGTTGTGGCCGGTTTTAGTGTGTTGAAGCTCTGTTTGAGGGCTTCCATTTCCTCCTTTAGCCCCGCGAGCTCATTCCTTATTTCGATGAGCTCCCGGGATTCCGGCTTTGAGGTGGGGGTGTCCGCTGGTGGGAGTGGTGGGCTGTGAGGCGTCTTTTGGCTGCCCTTTAAACCCGTCTCCGTTTAAGTCTCCTAGTAGTTGCTTTATCTCCCTGACTGATGACTCCAGGTCTTGGTGGTTACAGGGCGGCGGGGTGGTGTTGGGAGCGGCCTCAATTTGTGTCGACCTCTTCTGCTTTGTTTCGAGTTGGATAGCCTTGACTGTTTTGACTAGGCCACCCATCTCGAAACTCAACCAGCTCTGTACTCCGTCCACCGCCTTGTGCGTTCCTGTGAGTGCCTCTTTGGTCTCACGCGCTCGCTCCTCGAACTCCTTCCTTTGCTCCACTAGTTGTTTATTGTGGAGCCTCTCCATCCTTAGGAGTTCTCTTGCGGCTCTTGTGCGTTCGACCTCGAGGTTGACTCTACAAATTAGAGTAATTCTTAAGATCTCTAGAGTGGCTGTTTGGATGGTGCGCTGCTCTGCAGATGTTGTTGCTGATACTCCAGAGATCCATGTCAATTTGGTGGTCGTGACGAATTTGCGGATTCCGTTGGGGCCAATCGACGGGTCTTCCTCTTCCGATTCTAACGAGCCCTCGCTCGTCTCTCTCCGTCAAGAATTGACGGAGTTATGGCCCGTTGAATTTGAGGGGGTGAGGTAACTCAGAGGGGGTGGGGGCGGGGGGGGGGGGGGGGGGGGGTTCGTGGGTTGAAAGGTCAGAGGGGGTGGGGTAAGGTCAGAGAAGGGGAGGGGAGGTCTCGTGGGGTGAAAGGTCAGAGGGGGTGAGGTAAGGTCAGAGGGGGGGGAGGGGAGGTCTCGTGGGGTGAAAGGTCAGAGGAGGTGAGGTAAGGTCAGAGGGGGGGGGGGGGAGGGGAGGTTTCGTGGGGTGAAAGGTAAGAGGGGGTGATGTAAGGTCAGAGGAGGGGGGGGGGAGGTCTCGTGGGGTGATAGGTCAGAGGGGGTGAGGTAGTGGCTGGGGGACGGGGGGGGTCTAGCTAACCTGGTCGACTAGACGTAGAGGGGGGGTATGGTAAACGGAGGGGTCTTGTTGAGTTGGTGGTTAGGGATGGGTATGTGTGGGGTAGGTGGGAGGGGGGGGTAGGGGTAGGTTTTGGGTTTTTGGGGATGGTTAGGGTTTTGTGGGGTGGTCTCGGTCTACCCTGTACTTGGGTCCAAGAACCAGCCCTGTAGGTGGAGGGGTTCAGGAGTTCCCTGAGTTACCTTTCGGTCTTTGGAGTGTTGGTGCTGATGTCGGTGGTCCGAGGTCCTCTGGTCTTCTGTGAGGTGGTCTTGGTGAGCCCTGTGGTGGGTCCAAGAACTAGTCCTATTGATGGTGTGGTTAGGTGTGGTTTAGGTTTCCCTCGGTTACCTCCGTCTACTCGTGGTGTGGTAGAGCTGTCTTCAGCGCTGGCCGGCCGGAGTCCTCGAGTCGCCCAGGGAGCCCTCACTGACGGTCGTGACGGCGGAGTGACGCAAGATGGTCGTTACGTCGACTTACACGTGTCGCCTGCTGTGATTTTCCGCTTGATGACCTCGTTTTTAGGTCAGTGAAGGGGTACCTTTGGACGATTATAGCTGCTCCGGGTGTTGTCGCAGGAACTCGGGAGACGCGTCGTTTTGTAGCCCTGATGGTCGGCTATACTGTGGTGGTTATTACAAATTGGGGCGTCTCACCGGTTGGTTGCTATTGTCCCTGGAGTTTGATGAGCTGCTATTCCCGGGTCCTTCAGGATCCAGTGCCGCCCACACTTCCACCGATGCACCAACACTTTATCTTTTTGATGACACTTTTTTTTTGTATATTTGAGCCTTGGCTTCCCGTAAAAGTTCATCTGTGGCCAGGTCTTTTCTTTGAAGGTTTACTTGTGCCACTCGGTAGAATTCTCTGGATTGCTTATTACGGGGAGGTGCTGTTTGGTCGCCCCGGGCGCCTTCAGTAGTACGCTGTCGTTGATCTAGCCAGGGCTTCCCAACGTCCCCTAACCGGGCAATCCCGGCTAAGGGCATTGTGCTCCGTAGCGTCCAGCTTCGCCCGCTTGCAGTTGCAGCACGACGGCGCCACACCGGCAAGCCAATCCGCACAGTCAGATCTTAAGTGAGGCCCTCCACAATGGCTGCACTTTTCAACCTGTTCCTTGCAGAACTTCCTGCCGTGACCATATCCAAGACACAGTGTGCATTGCATAAGCGGTGATTGATCTGCCACTTGGATCTTTTGCAGATCAATGTGCACTGCACCTGTTTCAGTCAACCGTTTCCATAGGATCGGGGACAATCTCAGGACTATGTGACATGTGAGGGGGTTTCTTGAACGCCGCCGGTAACGAACCTCTAGTCGATTGTCTCTTTCGTTCAGATTTTCAAATATAGCACCGTTTTGCCTCCTAAGGGCGCAGAGAACATCTTCGTCACTATTATACGTCAGCACGTCCTTCAGTATAACGAGCGGGTCTTTATTTACGACGTCTTCCACCTTCAGTTTGTCACCTGCACCCCGGAGTCTATCTTTAATTTTTTGTCTTTCTGCTTCTGACCTGCACCCCACTATCACTTTACGATCCTTTGCCTTCCTGACTTTTTCTATATTAATTCCACCGTCTTTCGCGTTCATTGCCTTCCTTATGTGGTTTAGCACTTCCTCTCCGGTTTCCGTTTCGTTTTTGGAGGTGATCACGACGGAGTGCAGTGCGGACTGCTCCAGCGGTCTTCTCCCAGCAGCACCAGCCACCACACCCGCGTATGTGACTTTCTCCATAACGGCTTTTTGCTTGTCTATAGTATTCTGGAGATCCAGAATTCTTTCATTACTTTCTTTTATTAATTTTGTATGTTCCGTAAGTGCTGTAAATAGTTGAGTAAGCTCCTCTGTCTTCTGTTCGCTTTGCTTTTCTACTTCTCTATTCAGTGTTTCCTCTTTTTGTTGGTTTGTGTCCTGAGTCCTATCCATTTCTCCTTCTTTAACCAGTTTATACAGGCGGTCTATCGCTAATATTACACCGTCCTTTATGTCCACCCTAAAATTCTTAGATTGACTAAGATGAGCTTTTGCCTTGTTGAGACATGCTCTTGCCTCAGCTGTCCTAGAGGTATATGCGGGCTTAGGAGGTGAGCCTTTTTGAATCTCTTCTGCCGACGATCGGCTGACGTTTTTTACTTTAGGAAGTCCTGCCTTCTGGTCTTAATTTTTGGGAGCTCCGTCGATGTCACGGACTTGGTTGTGGGTGTCACAGAATTTTCTGTATTAGCCGGTCCATCCGATTTTGCCGACTCCCACTCCGTTATGCTTCGTCGTACATTAGAAGTCGATACGGATCCCTCCTGGTCGGTTTTATCGGGGGTCAAAGATTTAGCCTGTTTGGCTGGTGTCCGATCCATGGCGAACATAACTGGTGAGGGACGCGTCAAATTTAAATTTATGTAAGGTTTGTATAAGTTTTATATATTATAGATATATATGTCTCTAGCAGAGTCAATAATGCTTTTGAAGTTTTCCCGCGCTTATTATATATACTTATATATATGTACACCACTTCTATGTACACTTCGTCAACATAAATAAAATATCAAGTAACTTCTCGGAAGTTTTACTCAAAAAATCGGCCTAGTAAAATATTTGGTACAAATTTAGAATTTTAACAGTGAAGGACACCCCGGGGAGATTTCCACCCTCAGTGAAAGATTACTCCAGGAGGCAACCCGCGACGGATGGCACCACAAAATCTCCGGAATTCCGAAAAAAGTCGGTAGAGCAGGTGCTCACGTCACGGTATTGCCTATACTTCCTGTGGAGATGAAGGGTAGAAATTTGCAGAGGGGGGTGTCTTGGGTTAGGTTAGGTTAGGTTAGGTTAGGTTAGGTTAGGTTAGGTTAGGTTAGGTTAGGTTAGGTTAGGTTAGGTTAGGTTAGGTTAGGTTAGGTTAGGTTAGGTTAGGTTAGGTTAGGTTAGGTTAGGTTAGGTTAGGTTGGGGTGCTAAGGCCGGAAAACCTCCTCGTGTGCTCGGGACTGTTGTTGACCCGTCTTTGTTGCTGGATACGTCCGGTGAGAACGACGTGTTAGCAACAGCCTGAGCCGGGTGCACCCTGGGCAACAACGGTTAGTAACTTCTCAGGGATTTTACTAACCGTTGGCTGATATTCTGGCAAATTGTGGTGGATATACGGCGTCCTAAACTATCCTGGGCGGCCGTTGAAACCAAAAAGATGGGTCGCTATGAGAGCGACCGGGGTTGGCCGAGAGGTCAACCTCGAGTAGGAGACCGTATCCTTCTGACCCTATAATGGGGTCGCACCGGAATTCCGGTGTTCTGGCCAGGGAAGGGAGGGACGGTGGTCTTGGCTTAACCGCCCGGGCTGCGAGGAAGAAAACCTCTTTAAAAAATTACCCCTAACCCTATCCGGTGGGCTCCGCGCCGAGAGGGTCTCTTGACCAGGGGGATGACTGGTCTTAGCGCCAACCCCGTCGGACCTGGCAAACGACGGGTGTATTGCCTTGCCTCGGGAATGAGCGTCACCCTGGGGTCGACTAAATAGATCGTCTCTACTCGTGGGATCAGCATATGGATTCTCAAACAAAAAACGACGTTCAAGACGGTGATACGACGAGGAGTCCGGCTTCAGACGAAGCGAAGAAGTGTGAAACTTCGGAGAGGAAAAATGAGCACATGTTGGCTAGTGGTAAACCCAGGCGCCCTGTCGTGCTAATAAACAGAGTGGATTATGCGAAGGGAGATGCATCCGATTCCGACGGATCGGCGGTGTCCATGTACTCCGTCGATTCGGTTAGATCTGTGGAGTCATCCCGACGTAAACGAGCAGCAGGTGAGGTGAGTCGCGGGAGCTCCGGGTCCGAATCAGGGAAGAGGACTGCGCTGGTACCTAAGGCCAGTAGGACGAGCCCTACAAAAAGAGGACGAGACCACCCAACTTTGGGCGACTATGTGGGATTGGCCAAAGCTCAGGCTGCCAGAAGAAAAGAAGAATTGCGTTTACAGGCGGAGGAGGAAATCGCTCAAATGGCCACACAGGCAAGTAAAAAGCTTTCCCGTGTATCGACGGCAGCGGTACCAACGGAGCGGGCAATGGAAGATGTGGATCCCCACTCTCTGGTGCTAAACAATGTCGCCCTGATTCACAAGGTGGCTACATCATCGGGGAACTTGAAGGGCACATATGTTAAAGCCCTGAAAGATGCCGCCGCCGGTATTAAAATAGCGGTTGAAGAAATCCAGGGCAGGACAGCTACGGAAGAGACAGTGCGGCTGCGTAAACAAGTGGCCGACCTGCATAAGCAACTGGCTGATTTAACAGCTCAAATTGCAGAGATGCGAAAGGCGCCGCCGAATGTGCCTCAGTCATTAGACACAGAGGAGCTCTCGCGTCGAATAATGTGTCAAGTAGGCACCATGGTCAACGCGAGGCTCCAAAGCATCGAGGACAGGTTACTACCGGAGAAGAGATGCCGCCCACCATTGGCGGCAGACAAGAGGGATAACGCTCCAGCTTCGTTTGCACAGGCGGCTGCATCTTCCACAACAGCAGTTCAAAGGGAATCTCCGTCAGGGATGGCACAGATGGGTCCCCCTCCCCCGCCTAAACAGCCTACGAAGGAAAAAGGGGCGGGGAAGAAATCAAAGCCGGTCGCACCTCCATCCACACCTCAAGAGCCCCACCCGGTACCTAATCCCAATCCTACAGAAGAGGGCTGGTCAGTGGCCGAGAGTCGGAAAAAGAAGCGAGCTAACAAAAAGAAGGAGAGAGCAGCAGCAGCTCCGAAACCAAGACGGGAAGTGAGAAAACCAAAGCTTAGCACACCACGCTCAGCTGCGGTGGTACTGACCCTACAGCCGGGCTCTTTAGAAAAGGGAGCTACCTATGGCCAATTAATTACCCAGGCGCGAGCCCAGGTCAGCCTACCCGAGCTTGGCATTGAAGATATTAGACCTAGGATCGCGGCCACAGGAGGCCGTATCCTTGAAATCCCAGGAGTAGACACTGCGCATAAAGCAGATGCCCTCGCAGCCAAACTCCGCGAGGTTCTCGACCCGTCGCTAGTACGAATCTCCACACCCACGAAGAGCGCCGAGTTGCGCATAACGGGACTGGATGATTCGGTTACTCAAAGAGAAGTGGTGGCTGCCGTGGCAGCACTAGGCGAGTGCCCGGAGGGATTAGTCCGTTCTGGTGATATCAACCGGGGATCTACTAACCTGGGGTCTATGTGGGTTAGCTGCCCGGTCACGGCGGCCAAAAAACTAGCGGAGGCGGGTCGTGTACGTGTAGGCTGGGTCTATGCGCAGGTAAAACTGCTAGAGCAACGACCATTGCGATGCTACCGGTGCCTCCAAAAAGGGCACGTTGGAAGCCGTTGTACCGCTGGGGTCGACAGAAGCGGCCTGTGTTTCCGCTGTAGCCAGCCAGGTCACAAAGCGGCCCAATGCATCGCGGAGAAGCCTCGGTGCATTCTTTGTGTCGAGGCTAAGAAACCAGCGGATCATGGGGTGGGCAGTCGTACCTGCGCAGCCCCTCCAGGAAATAGAATGAGGAGACTGAACGACCCGAGGGACCAGTCAAGCCGTCCAAACAATAGGACGGACGAGGCGTCCATGGACGTCAACCCATAATGGATTGCACACCGACCCACTTATTGCAAGCGAACATTAACCACTGCGCCAGAGCTCAGGACCTTCTTCTTCAGAGCATGGCGGAGTGGTTGGTGCAAGTAGCCATAGTCGCCGAGCCCTATAGCGTCCCACCCCGGGATAACTGGGTCGGGGACCTAGAGGGCTTGGTGGCCCTCGTATCTCAGCCAAGCATCGGCTCCCCGCCCTTCGAAAAAGTAGCGAAGGGTCGGGGATGCGTTAAAGCCGTAGTGGGAGGGGTCTCTTTCGTTGGGGTGTACTTCTCTCCGAACCGGGTGTTGGCCGAGTTCGAAACTTTTCTCGATGAGGTCGGTTCCTTGGTGCGCCAGAGTCACCCCGACCCCGTGCTTGTTGCGGGAGATTTCAACGCAAAATCCATTGCGTGGGGATGTCCTGCAACGGATGCGCGAGGTGAGGCCCTGGAGGAGTGGGTGGTGACCAATGGGTTGACGGTTCTAAACCGGGGGACGACAGATACGTGTGTGCGGCAGCGGGGAGGTTCCATCGTAGACGTGACATTCGCGAGCCCAGCTCTCGCACGCCGTATTCAGAACTGGAAGGTTGAGGAGAGTGTGGAGACGCTTTCTGACCATCGGTACATCAGGTTTGACGTCTCCGCGCTCCCAGCGCCCGTAGCGCGGCTCAACCCGTCACCCGATGGAGACAGCCCGCGCTGGGCGCTTCGACGGCTCGACCGAGAGCTGTTGCTTGAAGCTGCAGCTGTGCAGGCCTGGGTCACCGGTCCCGGCGATCCAGCCACGATGGACGTGGATGCGGAGGCGGACATGCTCGGGAATGCAATGGTCAATATCTGCGACTTGGCCATGCCCCGTGCGCATCCGCATCCACCCAGACGACGGGTGTACTGGTGGAATAACGAGCTTGCCGCCTTGCGAGATACATGCATAGCTGCAAGGCGCCGGTACACCCGGAGTAGAAGAAGGAGACGCCACGACGAGGATCAGGAGACGCATCTGTATGCAGCGTACAGAGCCTCCGTTAAGACGCTGCAGGTGGCCATTAGCCAAGCGAAAGCGGACGCTTGGAAGGAAATGCTGGGGACCTTAGATAGCGATCCATGGGGAAGGCCCTACAAGATGGTTAGGCGAAAGATCCGCCCTTGGGCACCTCCAGTGACGCAAAGCCTCCAGCCACAGCTCCTCCGGAACGTTGTCGAAGAGCTGTTCCCCGCCAGAGGGGTTCACATGCCTCCGCCTATGGCGCCACCTGCGGCGTCTTTACAGGAAGAAGAGGAAGAGTCATCAGATACCGAGGCATCCGAGGTAACTGTTGCAGAGCTAGGGGCGGCAGTGGCAAGGCTCAAAACTAAGAACACTGCCCCCGGACCAGATGGTATTCCTGGTCGTGCCTGGGTTCTCGCCCTCGAAGAACTAGGGCCAAGAATGCGGGGGCTCTTGACCGCGTGTATGAGGAGAAGACGGTTCCCGCGTCGATGGAAGCCTGGCAGACTCGTTCTACTTCTGAAGGATGGACGGCCTGCTGGCTCGCCGTCTGCTTACAGACCCATCGTTCTGCTCGATGAGGCGGGTAAGCTCTTTGAGCGAATCATCGTTGACCGACTGATCGAGCACATCGAGGGTGCGGGACCTGGGCTGAGCGAGGACCAGTACGGTTTCCGCCGCGGCCGGTCTACTATCGACGCTATCGCACGGGTAAGAGCCCTCACCGAGGAGGCGACAGCCCAGAGGGATGTGGTGATGGCGGTGTCCTTAGACATCAAAAACGCCTTCAATACTCTGCCTTGGATCTGCATCACTGAAGCGCTTAAGTACCATCGCGTGCCTCGGTATCTACGGGAACTGGTGGGTCACTACCTCACAGATAGGGAGGTAGTGTATCCTATGAACGGAGGCGGGAATGGCCGCCGGTCCATGTCCTGCGGTGTTCCACAGGGGTCGGTTCTTGGGCCCCTTCTGTGGAACATCGGCTATGATTGGGTGTTGCGTGGAGCATTTATGCGGGGGATTGTCGTCATTGCGTACGCTGACGACACTCTCGTTACTGCCCGCAGCAGCACTTTTCGGGGGGCGGCCATTCTTGCCACTGCTGGTGTGGCACATGTGGTAGCCCGCATACGGCGTCTAGGGTTGGAAGTGGCCCTTAATAAAACTGAGGCCATTTGTTTCCACGGACGTCGGGGCGGGCCGCCAGCCGGATCGCGGCTGGTCATCGGAGGTGTTTCCATTGCTGTCGGGTCGACGATGCGGTACCTTGGCATCGTACTCGATAGCCGGTGGAATTTTCGGGAGCACTTCCGGCGACTAGCTCCAAAATTAATGGGAGCCGCTGCCGCACTCGGTAATCTTTTGCCGAATTTGGGTGGGCCAAGCATCGCCTGTCGTCGCCTATATACAGGTGTGGTGCGGTCAATGGCGCTTTATGGCGCGCCTATTTGGGCAGATACCCTGACCGCCCATAACAAAGCCCAGCTTCGAAGACCACAGCGGGTCATGGCGGTTAGGGTCATTAGAGGGTACCGCACCACCTCTTGCGAGGCAGCGTGCGTGATGGCGGGTAGCCCACCCTGGGACTTGGAGGCGAAAGTGCTAGCAGCGGCTTATTGGAGGAAGACCGAGGCGGTTCTTAATGGATTGGACCCGTTTCCGGAGGGGTTCACTCGCTGGAGGGAAAATGCCCGCCGAGAACTTCTCCGGAGATGGGAGGACAGATTAGAGGCGCCGAGTGCTGGTCAGCGCACCGTCGAGGCCATACGGCCCATTCTCCAGAGATGGGTTGAACGACGTCATGGCGTGGTGACGTTTCACGCTGCACAGGTGCTAACCGGGCATGGCAGCTTCGGCAAGTACCTGTGCAATGTGGCAAAACGAGAGGAGACGACGGTGTGCCACCACTGTGACTGCGTCGAAGATACGGCGCAGCACACACTGGATGAGTGCCCGGCGTGGATAGAAGAGCGAACCGCCTTGGTCGCAGCAGTAGGACCTGACCTCTCGCTGCGGGCCGTCGTGCAAGCCATGGCCGGCAGCGAGAGTGCTTGGACAGGATTCACCACGTTCTGCGAAAACGTGATGTCGCAGAAGGAGGCGGCGGAGCGGGCGAGAGAGGATGACGTCCTGTCCCATCCGATCCGCCGCAAAAGAGTCGGGCGAAGGCGGCGGGCGGAAGACCGCCTCCTCCCGCCCTAAAGAGGGCCTCTGGGCGGCAGGGAGGGGAACCTGCAGTCCAACATAATCGGTCCTTGAGCGAGTGGCGTGTCGAGTGTTCCTGGCACCCCACAAATAGATGATGAACTCGGGGCATAATGACCCTGGCAAAGTAGAGCCCGCAACTGTATCTGCGGGCATCCGCCGGCGGGGTAACGGAGGTGATAACAAAATCGTACCCGGAACCCCGCCACACGGCGGTGAGAAGGAACACCGGTGGTTTTTTAGTCGGTAGGTCTACCCGGTGGGGTCTACTAGAGGCCCCTTGCACTCCGGGTAGGAGTCCGACATACCCACGCCGTCGTCCCCTCGATTGCGTGGGATGCATGAGCATTTTTCCATCGAAAACAAAAAAAAAAAAAAAAAAAAAGGTTAGGTTAGGTTAGGTTAGGTTAGGTTAGGTTAGGTTAGGTTGGGGCAGGCCCCACAAGTGTTGTTCAGGTACGTCCTCGTCGTCTGCCCTGGACCCAATTCCACTCGGTGCGCGGTAACGCAGTGGCCGGTGGATTGGTGACCAAATCCTGATCAACGAGACTTTGGGGAGCGATTGTGAACTTTAAACTTGAATCTTATGTCTACTAATCCTGTGACACTGTCTTCTCCAACAACTTCGGAGCTGGGCAGTGCCCTGTTTTGGTCGCTTTCGGACACGGACGATATGTCTGACAAGGACACGAAAGCTGGGGGTAAAACCCTGAAATTGACATTCCCGTCGAAAATCGGTAGGAGAAGCCGCTCGCCCATCATCGACATGGCTGAAGAAGTACCGGCGGCTGAGGCTCCGGCTGGCGAGGTAGAAGACAGGGGGCGAGAGAACCGGCCAACGTATAGCGATATTGCGGCGGGGAGCGCGGCTCCATTGCCATCGGGGAGTGCTAATTGGCCGGTAATTTCGGCTAAGCGTAAGAGGTCCAAAGTGGGCCATCCAAAGGAGTTGGAAATGGAAGCGCCACAGGCTCTCAAAGTTTCCCGAACTAGGAAGGGACGTGGTGGGTACACTCATCATGTCGGGATATCACAGGCCCGACGGGAGCTGCGTGAGTCGGAGCCAGACACTTGCTCGGACGAGACGGACTCGGAAGGGGAAAATCAGCATGAGCGGCGTCCTGCCAGAGGCTCTGGAGAAGGATCTCTCAAGGCGTCCGTGGAGTCGCTTTGCGGGAAGGCGGAAGCAAGCGCAGATGCGATCTTGTCTGTTGTCGGAAAATCTGGCAACATGAAAGGGACCTGCATCCGCGACGTCAAGAATGCGACACTGTCGCTATTGGATGTCATAAGGGAGATGGCGTCCCGCTCCTCCTCAGATGAGATCCGCCGGCTGCGGGCCGATAATAAGCGGCTCCGTAGCCAGGTGGAATCCATCGGAAAGGAACTGAAGGCTCTACGGAAGGCCTTCTCCGAGCGGGGAGTGGCGCGGTCAGAGGTCGCTATGGAAGAAACAGAGGCCGAGCCGCAGGCGGAGTACTTTGAAGAAGAGACGGGCATTGGGCAGGCGGAGTCCGGCCTATCCAAGGCGGTACCTGCTGGAGGTGTCTCCAGAAGGGAGTTCCTAGACTCCATGGAGTACCTCCAGCGGGAACTGATGGAGCATGTGGGTGGCGTAATCTCCGCCCGATTGGACGGGCTGGAAGTGGATGGGCGACTGCTGCCTGGCCAGAGTCACAGACCTCCGCTGGCCTCTGATTCGCTTGGCCAGCAGAAGCAGCAGTCTCTGATGAAGCGTCCGGCGCAGAATCTGCCGGGTAACACCACCCTCGCACCGCCGGCTAACTTGCCTAAGGCGATAAGGGAGACCAGGAGGAAGACTGCACCTTTAAAAAAGGTTGTGCAGGTCAGCGTCCCTTCCACGACCGGGGCTACGTCAGGCTCATCTCCACCGGATCAAGGCGAGTGGACTAAGGTGGAAAAGAGGACGCGAAAGAAAAAGCCCAAGGCGCAGCAAGCGACGTCGAAGAGTGGGGGAACCGGCGCGGCGTCGAAGATCAGGAAGAAAACGCCCAAGGCGCCGAAATCACTGGCGGTGGTGGTTGCCCTGAAACCGGAGGCAGTGGAGAAGGGCCTAACATATGGGGAGGCGATCGCCAAGGCGAAGTCAGCTATCAACCTTGGCGAGCTGGGGATCGGTCCGGCTAAGTTCCGTACAGGAGTAACGGGGGCACGGATCATCGAGCTCCCAAAGGAAACATCCCCGGCTCAGGCGGATACCTTAGCCGCTAAAATCGAAGAGGCTCTGGGAGACGCGGCTAAAGTGACGCGCCCAACAAAAACAGTGGACATCCGTGTGGTCGGTATTGACGACTCGGTGTCCGCTGAAGAGCTATGTCAGGCGCTAGCACAGGCGGGGGATTGCCATGCCCACCAGATTAAGGTGGGCAAAATCCACACGGGTGCACGGGGAGCTGGGGCGGCGTTTGCCTCAGTGCCCGTAGAGGCGGCCAAGCGGCTTGAGGTCGCGAAAAAAATCACTGTTGGGTGGAGTTCTGCCTCCATCCAACTGCAGGAGCAAAGGCCAATGCGGTGCTACCGCTGTATGGGCATAGGCCACCCGATGCAGCGATGCCCCTCCGCAAAGGATCGCAGCGGGTTATGCTACCGTTGTGGATCCGAAGGGCACAAGGCGGTGGATTGCACGGCGACGCTGAAGTGCGCCGTCTGCACGGACGCCAAAAAGCCAGCGAACCACCGCATGGGGGGCATAAACTGTAACCCCCCGCCGATTAAGGGCCGCGTGGCCCCGTTGAAAACAAACGTATCGCCACCAGCGCAAGCCCCGGCGGTAATGGTGGAGGAAAATATGGAGACCACCAATGGTTAGCAGCCCCATAAAGCTCCTCCAAGGTAACGTAAACCACTCCCCCGCGGCACAGGATCTACTATGCCAGACTGCGGCGGAGTGGGGCGTGGGGCTGGCGATCGTGGCGGAACCGTACTTTGTCCCGCCACAATCGTCGAATTGGTTAGCTGCAAATGACGGGTCTGCCGCCGTCATGACGGTTTCAAGCAGAGCAGCTGCCCCCCTAACTCTAAAGGAGAGAGGCGCAGGCTATGTAGCGGCAATGTGGGGAGGAATGCTGGTGGTCTCCACATACTTCTCTCCTAACCGCAGCAGGGCTGACTTTGAAGACCACCTGGCTGCGTTGGAAGGGGTGGTTCGAAGGGCGGCCCCTGCGCCGGTGCTGGTTGCGGGCGACCTCAACGCGAAGTCAGTTGCGTGGGGGTCATCTTACACCGATGTTAAGGGTGGGGATTTGGAATCCTGGTCGCTGTCGCTGGGGCTCCAGATCCTAAATAGAGGTAACACCCCTACCTGCGTTCGGTGGCAAGGGAATTCTGTGGTGGACGTGTCATTTGCCACACCCTCCCTTGCCGGAAGAGTTACTGACTGGCGGGTGGAGGACGAGGTGGAGACTCTATCGGACCACCTCTATATCCGAATGGAGCTTTCCACGACAGCACCCTGCAGGAGCCGAACAATTAGGGGCCCGGCAGCGAGCGCCTTCCCAAGGTGGGCACTCACGAAGCTGCGTCCGGAGGTGGCGAATGAGGCGGCGATGGTGCGGGCGTGGGCTGAAGTGCCCCCCAACCTCACTGGTGATGCTGACGGCATGGCAAAGCTCTTTGCGGATGATATGGAAGTCGTCTGCCAAGCTGCCATGCCTAGAGCGAAGGCCCACTCTAGCAGAAAGCAGGTATACTGGTGGACACAAGAGATTGCCGACCTGCGTGCCACCAGCTGGAGGGCACGGCGCGCCTACCTTCGCTGTCGAAGGCGCGCCAGAACCACGCCTGACGAGGAGGCCAATTTCCGTCGGGCGTATAAAATGGCTAAAAATGACCTCAGTGTGGCCATCTGCAAGGCGAAGGAAGAGTCCAGAGAGCGCTTTATTCAGCTCCTGGATGATGACCCGTGGGGACGTCCGTATCGGGTGGTTAGGGGAAAGTTCAAAGCTGCAGCCACCTCCACCTCGGAGATGAACGAAGGGCTGCTGAACCAAGTCTTAATGACATTGTTCCCGAGCCCTGGTCAGTTTCAGCCCCCCAGAATGGTCCCTCCGTTGGCTCCCATGGATGAGCTGCCCGTGGCCCCCCCTCCCATTTCGGACGCAGAGTTCGATGCGGTGTGGAACCGGTTCCGGCGTAAAAGAACGGCGCCGGGACCGGATGGGGTCCCGTCGAAGGTCCTTACCCTCGCTATAGGAGGACCCTTGGAGGACCGATTCCGGGCGGTACTAAACACTAGCATCGTCACGGGACGCTTCCCCAGCCAGTGGAAACCGGGCAGACTTTGTCTGCTGAGGAAGGAGGGCCGCCCGGCCGACTCCCCGACTGGATACCGCCCGGTGGTGCTACTTGACGATTCCGGAAAGTTCCTTGAGAAAATCCTGGCATCCCGAATCGTCAAGCATCTGGAGGGCGCGGGGCCGGACTTGGCTCTAAACCAGTTTGGCTTCCGCACCGGCCGGTCCACGGTGGACGCGGTGACCCTTCTAAAAGGATGGACGGAGGTGGCCACGGCTCGGGGTGAGACTGTCATTGCGGTGTCGCTAGACATCCGAAATGCCTTTAACAGCCTCCCCCACGAATGTATCACGGAGGCACTCCGTTTTCATCGGGTGCCGCCGTACCTGCGCGCCATTGTGGAGGATTACCTACAGGGCAGAACGGTCCTCTACGAGGGCCCGGACGGGCGAGTTCGCTCATGGGCAATGACGGCGGGTGTTCCTCAGGGGTCTGTACTGGGTCCCCTGCTATGGAACCTGGGTTACAACTGGGTTCTGCGGGGCAGCCTCCTACCAGGGATGGAGGTCGTCTGTTTCGCCGACGACACCCTAGTTGCGGCGAAATCGAAGAGCGTGGAGGATGCGGTTCGCCTAGCCTCTGTTGGTACGTCGCTGGTCGTCCGGCGCATCCGCCTCCTGGGCCTGGATGTAGCCCTAGACAAAACCAAGGCCATGATGTTCCACGGCCCACGCCGCAGGATCCCAGCGGGGCTCCAGGTCCGGGTGGAGGGGGTCCACATACCGGTTGAGGCACATTTTAAGTACCTCGGCCTGGTCCTTGACCCCCGATGGAGTTTTGAGGAGCATTTCAAGCTCCTCGCTCCACGTTTGAATGCCGCCGCATCTGCACTGGGACGAGTCCTCCCGAATGTGGGGGGACCGGGATCGGCGTGCCGTCGGCTGTATCATGGGGTTATACGGTCGATGGCACTCTATGGAGCCCCAATTTGGGCGGAGTGTCTCAAGCCCGGTACCGTGGCTCTTCTGCGGCGACCTCAGAGGATCATCGCGAACCGGGCTGTCCGAGCCTACCGCACGGTCAGCCACGGAGCGGCCTGTGTACTCGCAGGACAAGTGCCATGGGATGTAGATGCACGCGTCCTTGCAGAGGTGTACCGACACAGGGCCGCTGCCATAGGAAGGGGTGAACGGCCCACTGCGGAGGAGGTGCGGCGGATTCGGGCACTAGCGCAGAGTGAGGCGCTGAGTCGCTGGCATGCGGCACTCGACTCTTCAGTTGCTGGCCGCCGGACGATTGAAGCGATTCGTCCGGTGTTGGAGGAGTGGGTGGGGCGCCGGCGTGGCATCCTTACCTTCCGCCTGGTGCAAGTTTTGACCGGACATGGGTGTTTCGGTCATTACTTGCACCGTGTCGCACGTCGAGAGGAAACGCCACAGTGTCACCACTGTGGCGCAGCCGACGATACGGCCGAGCACACACTAAGGGAGTGCCCAGCATGGCGACAACAACGCCGCGAACTGGTCGCGGCGCTGGAAGGAGGAGGTCTCTCGTTGCCGACCATAGTGGAGGCAATGCTCCGAGGCAAATGGGACGCTGTTGCCTCCTTCTGCGAGGAAGTCATCTTGCAGAAGGAGGCAGCGGAGAGGCAGCGGGAGGAGGACCCTCACGCCGCTCTCCCCAGGCGCAGACGCGCAGGTAGGAGAAGGCAGGCGCGGGCCTTGGGTGCCCCCATCTGATGACCCTACCTCGAGGATCCCTTGCTGCCCCGCATGGCGCGAGCTATGCCGGCCACCAACGGATACAAAGGAGGACAGTCCCCCCTTCGAGAACATCCCGCAAGAAGGGACAACGAGAGGGACTGCGAGAGGAACGACTCTGTAGTCTCCCCCGCAGCAGACGCGGAGCGGTTGGATGGGCACTAGGCCCTCCAAATCAGCCTCCGGCACAGGCCGTCCTGTGCACGTCTCCGGGATTACCTATAATACCCTAGGTAATCTCTATCGTGACGTCCCCGGTAAAACCGGGAAGCTGAATACAGACATGTGGAGAAATCCCCACATCGGGAGCCCATATGTCCGTACTCGTCAGCTGAGTGGGTATTTGCAGGGTTTTTTAGCGGATAGTATCCTACGGAGCACCTGTAAGCGAGCATAGGGGACTTATGTCCTCTACGCATTACGCTTACAGGAAGCCCAGGATGAGTTCCGTTCGCTGGTGGCTCCTTAAGAGCGCCAGTGTCGATAAATCGAGGTTTTGCCTGCATAACAAAAAAAAAGGTTAGGTTAGGTTAGGTTAGGTTAGGTTAGGTTAGGTTAGGTTAGGTTAGGTTAGGTTAGGTTAGGTTAGGTTAGGTTAGGTTAGGTTGGGGTGCTAAGGCCGGAAAACCTCCTCGTGTGCTCGGGACTGTTGTTGACCCGTCTTTGTTGCTGGATACGTCCGGTGAGAACGACGTGTTAGCAACAGCCTGAGCCTGGTGCACCCTGGGCAACAACGGTCAGTAACTTCTCTTCACGGAGATCTTGCTGACCGTTGGCCAATGTTCTGGCAGTGGAGGAAAGCGCAGTACTAGTACTGCGCTTTTGGGCGTCTGCGCCTCCCGTCCCTCTGAGCTAGCAGAGGTCACGGTGAGGCGCACAGTGGAGGAGCGCTCCCCAGTGTAGGTAGCGAGGGGTACACTGGGGTGCGATTTGTCGAGGAAGAAAACCTCGTTAAAAAATTACAGAGACGGGGGGAGGTGAAACCGAGGCCGGGAATGTCTTATGACGCCCGGAGAGCCGGTTTCATCATACCCAAACAGACGAGGAAGAAAACCTCGTTAAAAAATAACCCTTGGTGTCGGCGTGCCGTATGTCTCCCGGTGCGCCACTGATCGAGGAGGGGGAGAAACTCGGGTTCCCCAGGAGGAGGGTCCTCACGGACAACCGCCGGCGGGGTCGCGGAGGTAATGCTTTCGCAGTTCCCGTGTCCCCGCCGATCGGCGGAGGGAAGGAGATCGTGGGGTTTTAGTCGGTATGGCTGCCACTGGTCATGGCAGCAGAGTCCGACATAACCACGCTTGGGCAGCGTGGTATCCTTAACGGATTTCCCCACGTAAAAAAAAAAAAAAAAAAAAAAAAAAGGTTAGGTTAGGTTAGGTTAGGTTAGGTTAGGTTAGGTTAGGTTAGGTTAGGTTAGGTTAGGTTAGGTTAGGTTAGGTTAGGTTAGGTTAGGTTAGGTTAGGTTAGGTTAGGTTAGGTTAGGTTAGGTTAGGTTAGGTTAGGTTAGGTTAGGTTAGGTTTTTTTTTTTTTTTTTTTTTTTTTTTTTTACAAAGCCAATCGCAATATGCGCACACTCAACGGCATTTGTACCGCTGAGTGTGCGCAGATCGGCTTACTTTGTAAAAGTTTACAATGGTTCTTTTTTTTTTTGTACAGAGGTTCTAATATCTAGGTTACATACATTCATGAAATTTTGACAATTAGTTTTATATTTTAATCCTGCTATTTGATACAGGATTTGAGTGGGTTTTGGGTCCCCGTTGTGTAATATACATTTCTATAAGTACATTCAATTGGTATTTGACTAAGTTGGATTATTGTTTCACATTTATTATTTCACATTACAATATGGGTAACATAGTAGTACATAGTAGTGGGTAATATTAAAGAAAAAAAAAAGAAGAGAGCTTAATCTAGTTTTTATAAAGAAATAAATACACTTGTAGATACATACTTGCATGTGCAAAGTCATAATTATAGGTTATACATTAAATTTTTTCAAATTATTTACTATATGAGTAATATGTTCCAGAAACGTGTCTAAGGTAGATTGTTTTTGGTAAATTTTCTTTAGGTCGTATGGGTCTATTCTTATGTTTCCAGCTATCATTTCATGTTTAAATCTACTGTTTGCGAATCTGGGGCATTTTTGGATAAGATGTTCCATTGTTTGTGCAGTTATATGATCACAAGGGCATGTGTTGGAATTTACAATTTTAAATCTGTGAAGATATTCTTTATGGTATCCGTGATTAGTTATGACTTGGGTTATTGCAAATGTTGGTGGGATGTAACTAATGAAATTATGGACGTCTTCTAAAGTAGGTAGCAGATTATGTATATGATGAGTTCTAGATTCTTGTGCATATAGCTCCTTCCATTTATTTTTTGTTTCTTCCTTTATTTCTCTCTTGGCGTACGAGATGGGGAATAAGTTGCTCATGGCGGCGGTCCTCATAGAAGTGGCCTGTTTTGCCGCTGCATCCGCTGCTTCATTCCCTAGTATTCCCGTATGCGCTTTAACCCATACGAATATAAATTCGGTGTTGAAAGTTGTTTTTAATCTATATAATAAATGGTGGATGGAGTTAACGGTAGGGTCGGAGTTATTTCTGTCTTGTAGAGCCTTTAGAGCTGACTGGCTGTCAGATGCAATTGCAACAGTTGTGGGTTTTTTCGATAAATGTTGGGGGTGAGCGTCGATCCAGGCGATTGCTGTTTCTATGGCAATGAGTTCTGCTATGAATACTGTGTTGGTGTTATTTAATTTAATTTTTCTAGTTATTGTATTTGCCTGCGGCAGATAGATGACAGCACCAGCGCCGGTGTCTCCGTTATCTTGTTTGCTGCCATCGGTGTATATGTAGATTGTAGCTCTGCTCATTAATTGATCGATCTCGTTTTGGGTGTACGCTTCTTCAAAGTTGATTGTTTGTCTGATTGCGGGATGTAATTTTTGTTTGATTTCTGTTCTATTTCTTAGTCTTATGTCTTTGGGTAGTTTGGAAAATTCTTCTGTGGTCTTGACTTTATGAATCTGTCTGTATTCGTCTATTACTAGATGTAGAGGTGTAAGGTTGGCTAATGCTATTACTGTAATTCCGGGTGCCGTACGGAAGGCTCTAGTTATTTTAATTGAAAATTGTCTTTGGAGAGTCCATAGCTTTTTTTTGATGTGTTTATATTTAGTTGCCGATCCCCAAATTCCTGCCGCATACGTGAACATGGGCTGTATGACTGCGCTGTATATGGTTGATACGTTTTGAGGGTGGATTCCCCAAGTGGGTCTGATTAGTCTATTAAGTTTGTTGAAAAGTTTGTAGGCTTTTTCAGTTATATGATGGCAATGAGAAGTAAAGGATAATCGGTCGTCAATAATGACGCCAAGAAGTTTAAATTCTCGGGAGAAGGGGATTTGTGTGTTGTCCATTTGGATTTTTGCTGTTTTGGATTTAGGTGTGAAAGCTAGTGCGTATGTTTTTTGGGGACTGAATGTCAGCTTTGCTTTTTTCCCCCATTTTGATATGATTTCTAGCACTTCGTTGGTTGTGTTTTCAATAGAGGTGGTGTCTTTGTTCTCAATTAATAATAGGATATCATCAGCGAATGCTTGTATTCTAACGTTTGATGGGAGTGTTTTTTCCAAAAGGTCATCGATGATCATATTCCAGAATATGGGGCCACAGACTGAGCCTTGTACACATCCTTTTGTTACTACTTTTTCAGCCTTGGAGTCTCCGTAATTTAGGATGACGGTTCTGTTTTGTAAATAGTTGCATATTAATTTGTATATGTTTTTAGGGCAATTTGTGGTTCGTAAGCGGTGGAGGAGGAAAGGCCACCATGCGTTATCAAAAGCCGCTTTAATATCTAAAGATATTGCTATGACCTGTTGTTTGCGTGCTTTCGCATTCCTGATGAAGTCCATTGCATCTTGTAGGGCATCTGTTGTTGATATTTGTTCTTTAAATCCATACTGATTTGGGTTTGATGTTCCTGTGATTTCAAGATGGTGGGTTAGTCTTTTGGAGATTAGCTTTTCCAGAAGTTTGCCAAATACTTTTATCAGCCCTATAGGTCGGTATGCTGTCACGTCGTCGGTGTTTTCCTTGTTAGGTTTGGGTATAATATATACCAGAGCTTGTTTCCATTGATCGGGGAAGTATCCAATTGTTAGGCATCTGTTGAGAAGTTTCGTAAATTGAGTCGGAATTGTTTCGAATACAGTGAGACAAATATCTGATGTTAGTTTGTCCATTCCGGGGGCCTTGTTAGGGTTCATAGTGTGTAAGTGGTCTCTAATTTCATCTTCGGTGAATGGTATGTCATCTGCCGTGTTTACGTCGGCTTGCGCTTTCTGTCTTAGCTCTTGTTGTTCTTTAGTGTCTGTGGTGGTGTCGTCATTCGGGTAGAAATTATTTAGAAGTGCTTCAGCTGTGCTGTGAGCATCGGTAGTGTGTGTGGAGGTGAGCTTGAGAGTTTGGGGTGGTTTTTTAGCTGTCGTTGATTTTATAATTCTATTCGTGACCGCCCACACATCCTCTTTTCCTTGACTTTGGCAAAATTCTTTAAAGTGTGTGGTAGATGCCTGGGATAGAGCTTTGGCGTATTCTTTTTTAAGGTCCGTATAGGTTTTTATAGCTTCTTGTAATGGCCTTTTTGCTTTTTTTAGGTCATGAAGGCGATGGTGAGCCTTGATGGTGGTTTTTTTCAGTTTTTCTAGATCTTCGTTCCACCAGGGGTTGTATTTTGGCCCAGGTTTTTTAGTTCCGAGGATTTGATCACAAGATTTTTGAATTGTGCGGGTGAGGTCTTCAATGATTAGGTCTATGGTTTTTTGGTCAGCAGTGTCTAGATTTTGTGTATTTATTTTACGGTTTTCTATTTTGGTCTTCAGGGCATTTTGTAGTTTCTTCAGGTTTTCTTTATTAGTGTTATATTTGCGAGTTGAAGTAACTTTTTGTTGATGTATTTTTCCGGGGGTAGATATTTCGTATTCAATCGCATTATGGTCAGAAGTGGGACATATGTCCATATTTACTTTCCAGTTATTGACGTTGAGCGTCATATGTTCAGATATCAAAGTAATATCGACTATGGATGAGCATGGTTTCCCGTGGCGGATTGCTTCAAACGTGGGGGTGTCTCCAATGTTCGCTATTATTAGGTTGTGTGCCATGGATAATTCATAAATGTCATTTCCTCTGTCATCATTGGTTTTTTCCCCCCAGGATTGGTGTCTGCCATTAAGGTCACCTGCTACGATCCTGAGGGAGCCATTGGTTGAATGAAGGAAGTGGTCTATACTTGACATTGTGTTCCGTGGGTCTTCGTCGGGTTCTATGTAAGTTGATGCCACGTAAAAGTTTTTTCCTGCTATTTTTAATTGTACTACTGCTAAATTGCTGTTAGAGAATTGTGCCATTCCTAGGGCTGAAATTTTATTTTTTACAAGGATGGCTGCTTTTACGTGGCCGTTCTGATGAAATTGAAAGGTGTCTATTCCAGCTATTGGTTTAATAGTGTTGTATTTTCCTATGTATGGTTCGCTGATTAAAGCTATGTCATGGTCATTGGACAGAAAATATTTTAAAAATTCGTGTTGGGCAAGGTAGCACCTCATTAGATTTATTTGTAGAATTTTCATGCTTGGGAGTATATAATATTTAATAGCCAAAGTCTGTGGCTGCGTCCACTCTCTCCTTGGCGGCCAGTCGGCGGGGGCAAAGTGGGCTGGTCGCACGATGTTTGTTGGCTCCTGACTCGTTGTTGGCGCAGTGTAAGCACTTGACTTTGGTGGGGTCCGAGTTGTGCGGGCAATCCGCAGCAATGTGTCCTTCGGTGGCGCAGTTAGCGCAGTTGGACGTCTCTGATGTGCACTTATTTCTCGTGTGGCCAAATTTTAGGCAGTGGAAACACTGCACGAATCGGGGGAAAATCTCGATGTGTACTCGTTGCAAGTCCACTGCCAGTCTACCCAGCTCTATGAGTTCAGGATAAATTGTCGGCTGGACCTCAATCACAGCGTTGTATAGTTCTTGGTTACGGTTACGATTGCTGGTAAGGAAGCACAGCCGCAGTGACTCGGATGGGATTGCGTTTTGACGCGCAACAAGCTCGATTAGGTCTTCTTTTGCTACTCTCTTGGAAATTCCTTTTAGGATTATGAGGGGAGGTCGTTTCCTTGCTTCCGTCGCTTCTAAGCCCTCGATTTGATTGGTCCTTATAATTGTCTCAGCGCACTGTTCGGAGTTTTCAAATTCCACTACAACCTTGCCTCCTCCGATTGGCTTGATGCTGCTAGGGGCGTAGGTCTTTTCCCTAAAATTGATGTTTTCCCTCCAGTTGGTGAGAGTGGTCTTGGAGGAGGCCCCTTGCGCGTCCTTGGCTTTGATCACAATGGCCGGCTTGGTCGCGCGGGTTGGTGTTGGTGTTGGTACCGTGCTCAGGGTGGCTGCAGTCGCTGTGTGTGTCGAGGTTTTAATTTCCGCAACAAGCTCTTTTTTGAAGATTGCTAATTCTTCTTTGATGATCCTTCTCTGAGAGTCACTCTCTTTAGGTGGCCTCTTGGTGGGTGTGCCTGGTGTACTAGACCTCTTTTCCGTTGTTTCCGTGGCTCGGTTGGCCTCTCGTATCTTTTTTGTAGCTTCAATGATCAGTTTTTTGTTGCTTGCGGTGACGCTCTTTCCCTGATTTACAGCTTTGACAATGATGTCAGTTAGTAAGTTGATTTGTTCTATAGGATCTTCGGGGAGATCGGGAAGGACGAGTTGTTCCGGCTTCGTTACAGCCATAATTAAATATTACTGTTTCAATTGAATAATTAAGTTTTAAGATAAATGATAGATATTGACAAACGCTTTGCAACGATATTATTATGTTAAAGTAATCGAAAGGGAATTATTTTCCCTTATTTTATTTTATTTATTAGATGGTTTCTAATATGTTATTATAAAATCTTAGTATTCCAAAATTAATCTTAAGCTAAGACATTGATTATAAGAAATTAATATTATCAACTTTCCTTAAGGGAAAGAAAAATCTCAATGACAATTTGGAAAAAAAAATATTAAAAAATCTATGTATTCAATTCCTCTTAGAATAATTAATTTAAAATTGTAATAATGCTGTGAAACTTATTTTTTAGGGTCTATCTTGAAGATGAGTAGGCTAGTTGATCAAAAAACACAATAACAAAAAAGTGAAATTTCAGTTTGAAATTACGTAAATTTTAAGGAAAATTCCTAAAGGTTTGGTAAGAGTTCTGCTATTCAGAAACTACGAATGGGAAAATTCTCAAATTTCACACACTTGATGTTGAATAGCTGTGCTAAAAGTTCGTCTTATTTTGTGTGGCGCTAGGACTGGAGGATTCCAGTATAAAAAGCCTCAAAGTTGAAGGTTGTAAATTTTGCTGAAAAGTGGTTACTGTACCCGAACGAAGGGTTGCAAAATTATATTGAACAGAAAGGGGTAATTAGTATTTGTTATGAGCTTAGGTTAGCGAAGAAAATTTTTAATAAAATATAACTTTGAATATGTTATCAATTAGTTCTTAACATTAATCATAGATGGCGCTGTTCCTTGGAAATAATTAATAGGATTTTTTTTTAGTATTAATAATGAGTTTAGCAGTTATCTCAGTGTATGATATTATCAAATATACTACTATAAATCTAATTCAAAACAAACATCAAGGGTTTACTTATGGGAACACGGTAAAAACTTGCTCTAAAGTTCCTGAGTTTTGCCAATTTTGAGAGCTTGATTTCTCTGAATCTACTGGGTCAAATTTTATGAGAGTAACATAGGACTTATTTTTAGGACTATAATTATAGACAAAAGGTGTTAGTTGGCTCGAAATTGCCGTAATAAAAAAGTGAAAATCGGTTTTGAAATTACGTAAATTCCTTGGAAATTTTCTAGTGTTTGACAAGAAATTCCTTTTCTCAATAACTACTGAAGCGAATTTTCTCAAAATTGGCACACTTATTGTTTGATAACTAATGCTAAGACTTATCTCTATTCCGTGGTTCTGGGTCTGGCGGTTTCGGCTGCGCAGTGGTCCAAAGATGACGAACGTTGAATTTCTCCAGAAAAAATGTTGCTGTTTCCGAACGCGTTGTCGCAGAGTCTTCGTTCAACCACCGTTGGATGCGTCTCCAGGCAGTCCTTCTAGTGGTGATAACACCACCAGTGTGCTTCTTCTGGTATAGCCGCAAAATGACAAAATTCACCGATTGGCCGAGAGGGTTTTTCTGTGATAGCAGTCAGATGCCTCATCAGAAAAATCCAAAAACGTCTGAGGATGAAGATATAGCAAAGGCGCACAGAACTACAATTGAAAAAATAGGGGTTATCGATCTATATCGAAAGATAATCGATTTTTAAACTTTGAGATTTCCAATATCAAAATGTCCAGTTGCACTGTACTGTCACCATTAGCTGCACTTCGCTGTACTGTACGGATAAGAGAGCACCGTTTCAAGACCTCAATTTTGATGCATGAACCGTGATCGTACGATATCGTATGATTTGATTACAGATTTGTTATTGCACAAAGTCATAAATTGTTGACAGTTTTTCACAAATTAAAAATGTTTACGAAAAATCCAGAAACTTGTCACTCACACAGATTATAGTACTAATCAGCGCGCACTTTTTGATATAACTTTCACAACGATAACTCGATTAGAGCCCGAGATATGAATTTTTGAACACAAAAATGGCAATTTTTTGCACAGAACGGCGCAGGGACGCGTGCGTTCGGTTCGCGCTGGCGCGGGGGGACTGGGTTAGGTTAGGTTAGGTTAGGTTAGGTTAGGTTAGGTTAGGTTAGGTTAGGTTAGGTTAGGTTAGGTTAGGTTAGGTTAGGTTAGGTTAGGTTAGGTTAGGTTAGGTTAGGTTAGGTTAGGTTAGGTTAGGTTAGGTTAGGTTAGGTTAGGTTAGGTTAGGTTAGGTTAGGTTAGGTTAGGTTAGGTTAGGTTAGGTTAGGTTAGGTTAGGTTAGGTTAGGTTAGGTTAGGTTAGGTTAGGTTAGGTTAGGTTAGGTTAGGTTAGGTTAGGTTAGGTTAGGTTAGGTTAGGTTAGGTTAGGTTAGGTTAGGTTAGGTTAGGTTAGGTTAGGTTAGGTTAGGTTAGGTTAGGTTAGGTTAGGTTAGGTTAGGTTAGGTTAGGTTAGGTTAGGTTAGGTTAGGTTAGGTTAGGTTAGGTTAGGTTAGGTTAGGTTAGGTTAGGTTAGGTTAGGTTAGGTTAGGTTAGGTTAGGTTAGGTTAGGTTAGGTTAGGTTAGGTTAGGTTAGGTTAGGTTAGGTTAGGTTAGGTTAGGTTAGGTTAGGTTAGGTTAGGTTAGGTTAGGTTAGGTTAGGTTAGGTTAGGTTAGGTTAGGTTAGGTTAGGTTAGGTTAGGTTAGGTTAGGTTAGGTTAGGTTAGGTTAGGTTAGGTTAGGTTAGGTTAGGTTAGGTTAGGTTAGGTTAGGTTAGGTTAGGTTAGGTTAGGTTAGGTTAGGTTAGGTTAGGTTAGGTTAGGTTAGGTTAGGTTAGGTTAGGTTAGGTTAGGTTAGGTTAGGTTAGGTTAGGTTAGGTTAGGTTAGGTTAGGTTAGGTTAGGTTAGGTTAGGTTAGGTTAGGTTAGGTTAGGTTAGGTTAGGTTAGGTTAGGTTAGGTTAGGTTAGGTTAGGTTAGGTTAGGTTAGGTTAGGTTAGGTTAGGTTAGGTTAGGTTAGGTTAGGTTAGGTTAGGTTAGGTTAGGTTAGGTTAGGTTAGGTTAGGTTAGGTTAGGTTAGGTTAGGTTAGGTTAGGTTAGGTTAGGTTAGGTTAGGTTAGGTTAGGTTAGGTTAGGTTAGGTTAGGTTAGGTTAGGTTAGGTTAGGTTAGGTTAGGTTAGGTTAGGTTAGGTTAGGTTAGGTTAGGTTAGGTTAGGTTAGGTTAGGTTAGGTTAGGTTAGGTTAGGTTAGGTTAGGTTAGGTTAGGTTAGGTTAGGTTAGGTTAGGTTAGGTTAGGTTAGGTTAGGTTAGGTTAGGTTAGGTTAGGTTAGGTTAGGTTAGGTTAGGTTAGGTTAGGTTAGGTTAGGTTAGGTTAGGTTAGGTTAGGTTAGGTTAGGTTAGGTTAGGTTAGGTTAGGTTAGGTTAGGTTAGGTTAGGTTAGGTTAGGTTAGGTTAGGTTAGGTTAGGTTAGGTTAGGTTAGGTTAGGTTAGGTTAGGTTAGGTTAGGTTAGGTTAGGTTAGGTTAGGTTAGGTTAGGTTAGGTTAGGTTAGGTTAGGTTAGGTTAGGTTAGGTTAGGTTAGGTTAGGTTAGGTTAGGTTAGGTTAGGTTAGGTTAGGTTAGGTTAGGTTAGGTTAGGTTAGGTTAGGTTAGGTTAGGTTAGGTTAGGTTAGGTTAGGTTAGGTTAGGTTAGGTTAGGTTAGGTTAGGTTAGGTTAGGTTAGGTTAGGTTAGGTTAGGTTAGGTTAGGTTAGGTTAGGTTAGGTTAGGTTAGGTTAGGTTAGGTTAGGTTAGGTTAGGTTAGGTTAGGTTAGGTTAGGTTAGGTTAGGTTAGGTTAGGTTAGGTTAGGTTAGGTTAGGTTAGGTTAGGTTAGGTTAGGTTAGGTTAGGTTAGGTTAGGTTAGGTTAGGTTAGGTTAGGTTAGGTTAGGTTAGGTTAGGTTAGGTTAGGTTAGGTTAGGTTAGGTTAGGTTAGGTTAGGTTAGGTTAGGTTAGGTTAGGTTAGGTTAGGTTAGGTTAGGTTAGGTTAGGTTAGGTTAGGTTAGGTTAGGTTAGGTTAGGTTAGGTTAGGTTAGGTTAGGTTAGGTTAGGTTAGGTTAGGTTAGGTTAGGTTAGGTTAGGTTAGGTTAGGTTAGGTTAGGTTAGGTTAGGTTAGGTTAGGTTAGGTTAGGTTAGGTTAGGTTAGGTTAGGTTAGGTTAGGTTAGGTTAGGTTAGGTTAGGTTAGGTTAGGTTAGGTTAGGTTAGGTTAGGTTAGGTTAGGTTAGGTTAGGTTAGGTTAGGTTAGGTTAGGTTAGGTTAGGTTAGGTTAGGTTAGGTTAGGTTAGGTTAGGTTAGGTTAGGTTAGGTTAGGTTAGGTTAGGTTAGGTTAGGTTAGGTTAGGTTAGGTTAGGTTAGGTTAGGTTAGGTTAGGTTAGGTTAGGTTAGGTTAGGTTAGGTTAGGTTAGGTTAGGTTAGGTTAGGTTAGGTTAGGTTAGGTTAGGTTAGGTTAGGTTAGGTTAGGTTAGGTTAGGTTAGGTTAGGTTAGGTTAGGTTAGGTTAGGTTAGGTTAGGTTAGGTTAGGTTAGGTTAGGTTAGGTTAGGTTAGGTTAGGTTAGGTTAGGTTAGGTTAGGTTAGGTTAGGTTAGGTTAGGTTAGGTTAGGTTAGGTTAGGTTAGGTTAGGTTAGGTTAGGTTAGGTTAGGTTAGGTTAGGTTAGGTTAGGTTAGGTTAGGTTAGGTTAGGTTAGGTTAGGTTAGGTTAGGTTAGGTTAGGTTAGGTTAGGTTAGGTTAGGTTAGGTTAGGTTAGGTTAGGTTAGGTTAGGTTAGGTTAGGTTAGGTTAGGTTAGGTTAGGTTAGGTTAGGTTAGGTTAGGTTAGGTTAGGTTAGGTTAGGTTAGGTTAGGTTAGGTTAGGTTAGGTTAGGTTAGGTTAGGTTAGGTTAGGTTAGGTTAGGTTAGGTTAGGTTAGGTTAGGTTAGGTTAGGTTAGGTTAGGTTAGGTTAGGTTAGGTTAGGTTAGGTTAGGTTAGGTTAGGTTAGGTTAGGTTAGGTTAGGTTAGGTTAGGTTAGGTTAGGTTAGGTTAGGTTAGGTTAGGTTAGGTTAGGTTAGGTTAGGTTAGGTTAGGTTAGGTTAGGTTAGGTTAGGTTAGGTTAGGTTAGGTTAGGTTAGGTTAGGTTAGGTTAGGTTAGGTTAGGTTAGGTTAGGTTAGGTTAGGTTAGGTTAGGTTAGGTTAGGTTAGGTTAGGTTAGGTTAGGTTAGGTTAGGTTAGGTTAGGTTAGGTTAGGTTAGGTTAGGTTAGGTTAGGTTAGGTTAGGTTAGGTTAGGTTAGGTTAGGTTAGGTTAGGTTAGGTTAGGTTAGGTTAGGTTAGGTTAGGTTAGGTTAGGTTAGGTTAGGTTAGGTTAGGTTAGGTTAGGTTAGGTTAGGTTAGGTTAGGTTAGGTTAGGTTAGGTTAGGTTAGGTTAGGTTAGGTTAGGTTAGGTTAGGTTAGGTTAGGTTAGGTTAGGTTAGGTTAGGTTAGGTTAGGTTAGGTTAGGTTAGGTTAGGTTAGGTTAGGTTAGGTTAGGTTAGGTTAGGTTAGGTTAGGTTAGGTTAGGTTAGGTTAGGTTAGGTTAGGTTAGGTTAGGTTAGGTTAGGTTAGGTTAGGTTAGGTTAGGTTAGGTTAGGTTAGGTTAGGTTAGGTTAGGTTAGGTTAGGTTAGGTTAGGTTAGGTTAGGTTAGGTTAGGTTAGGTTAGGTTAGGTTAGGTTAGGTTAGGTTAGGTTAGGTTAGGTTAGGTTAGGTTAGGTTAGGTTAGGTTAGGTTAGGTTAGGTTAGGTTAGGTTAGGTTAGGTTAGGTTAGGTTAGGTTAGGTTAGGTTAGGTTAGGTTAGGTTAGGTTAGGTTAGGTTAGGTTAGGTTAGGTTAGGTTAGGTTAGGTTAGGTTAGGTTAGGTTAGGTTAGGTTAGGTTAGGTTAGGTTAGGTTAGGTTAGGTTAGGTTAGGTTAGGTTAGGTTAGGTTAGGTTAGGTTAGGTTAGGTTAGGTTAGGTTAGGTTAGGTTAGGTTAGGTTAGGTTAGGTTAGGTTAGGTTAGGTTAGGTTAGGTTAGGTTAGGTTAGGTTAGGTTAGGTTAGGTTAGGTTAGGTTAGGTTAGGTTAGGTTAGGTTAGGTTAGGTTAGGTTAGGTTAGGTTAGGTTAGGTTAGGTTAGGTTAGGTTAGGTTAGGTTAGGTTAGGTTAGGTTAGGTTAGGTTAGGTTAGGTTAGGTTAGGTTAGGTTAGGTTAGGTTAGGTTAGGTTAGGTTAGGTTAGGTTAGGTTAGGTTAGGTTAGGTTAGGTTAGGTTAGGTTAGGTTAGGTTAGGTTAGGTTAGGTTAGGTTAGGTTAGGTTAGGTTAGGTTAGGTTAGGTTAGGTTAGGTTAGGTTAGGTTAGGTTAGGTTAGGTTAGGTTAGGTTAGGTTAGGTTAGGTTAGGTTAGGTTAGGTTAGGTTAGGTTAGGTTAGGTTAGGTTAGGTTAGGTTAGGT